>OX465275.1:29538055-30738055 GCA_949987645.1 Tachina grossa
CAACCAAATAACTGCAATATAGCCAATACACACACCATTTTTAGCAGGCCGTAGCTAGTTCACTCATCTTTTTTTTTATAGATTTTTATTGCACAGGGTGGTAAAAAATAAATAAAAATATTAGATTTTTATTAGATTTCTTATGAATCTACTGCCAAAATAAATTTTGTTTTGTATGGACAATCTAGTAAAAAGCAGCAAAATTTAGCTCGAAATCTCGTAAGTACTAGATTTCGAGACAGTGTAAATGCCTTATTAATGAAAATCCATACCGTTTACCAGGCCTTGTTTGATATTTATTAACAGGGCATTTATACTGCATTTACATTGTCTCGAAATCTATTAGATTTAATTTGAAATCTCTATTGAAATCTATAGCGTTTACACTAAGCTTTTTTGAAAACTTTCAAGACAAAATCCTGTGTCTATGATTTTGTCTTATAATGCATTTACATTATCTCAAAATCTAGTATTTACGAGATTTCGAGCTAAATCTAACTGCTTTTTACTTCATTTCCCATACAAAACTAAATCGAGTTTGTGAGTAGATTTTCAGGCAATCTACTCAAAATCTTATATTTTTATTTTATTTTTACTACCCTGTACAAAATATTTATATAAAAGATGATTGAATTAGCTACAGTCTGCTTAAAAAGGTGTGTGAATTGGCTACAATGCAGTTGTTTGGTTGTAGCTTTGGAAATTTTTTAGGGTAATGGGTTTTGTTTTGGATAAAAAATCTTAATAAATGTCAAAAAACATGGTGTAAATGGTATAGATTTCCATAAAAATTTCAATTAAAATATGCTAGATTTTATGCAAGTGCAAATGTACTATTAAACTCTAATCCAAAAAGTGCCCACTTAGCTGATTCACACACCTTCAATAGAAAATTTTTTGTAAAGGGTAGTTAATTCACTCACCTTTGTTTTTATAAATACTAGATTTCGAGATAATGTGAATGACGTATAATGGAAAATTTCCATGAATACTCTAGTATCATCTCATCTGATGATGAGTTTAATTTTGGAGTCAAATAACAGCAGATATAATGTATTCCAGATTAATTAAATAAGCCTTATAAATATTTATTTAAACATTAAGACTTGGCGTACTTTCCCCAAACATTTTGCTTTTAAATCTTATTACTACATCTAGCATTGAAAAAGTGAATAAAATCTAATTCATTGCATCTTTCTAATAGATTTTTATTAAATATAGTACGAGTATATATTTTTTTGTTCAAAAGCTTATACATACTAGTCTTTGTTTTATGGCATTTTGTCTTGAGACTCTTGCAATCTTTTTTAATCAAAACAATAGTATACAACATACTATTGTTTTGATTATAAAAAATTGCTATTGTGTTTTTTTCTACTGTTTGCTTTACACGCAGAGAAATTAAGGCACTCAATATATTTTGTGCAAAGATAATAAGAATTAAAATTATGAGTGGAGGAAAGAATTGAATTGCTGTATTGATATTTAGTTTAATGGAATTAAAATATATTGGCCCTTATTATGATCTTCGACTGTAGTCGAAAGTACTGATCGAATGAATTTGCATTTGGTATAATGACGAGCATTCGACAAAGAATGTCCTTATTATGAATATCAATCAAAGTGATTTTTAAACTTTTCAACAACTATACCTAAAAATAAAAAACAGTCGATTATAAATTTTTTTTCATCGAAAGCTAAATTCTGTTCGTTGGTCAACGAAATTTTTTATGCTCATAATATAAATCAAAATGCTACAATAAAATTTGATTAGTGTAAAATCCATCACTTAATGTCTATTTCAACAAAAATTTTGATTAAAAAAAAAGAAATATATATGTATATGTTTATGGAAAAAAACTTTTAAATATGAATTGATATTGCTTCATTTACGTAGTTTCGAAATCTAGTACTTACGATATTTTGAGCTAAATCTAGTAGCTCTACAAAAATTATCTATTGAAGGTGTGTGAATGAGCTAAGTCGGCACTTTTTGGGTTACAGTTTGAGACAAATTTTAGACAAACGATTTTGTCTTGGATACGAAATCTTGAAAAATTAAAAAAAAATTAGTGTAAACCATAAAGATTTCGCTGAGTGGTAGCGATGCTAGCCTCTCAGTCCAGAGGTCGTGGCTTCGATTCCCACCATAGACCCTGGGTATTTTTCACAGACAAGCTAATCGCTTTGCGGGTTGTGTTTGTGTGTTAAAAAAAATCAAATATACTAGATCTCGAAATAGTGTAGAATGTACTAGAAAGAATGTGTGAAATAGGATCTTAGAAAAAATTATGTAAAATATAAATTTTAAATACTGGTTTATTTAAATATATTATATATTAACTGCCTTATTCATAAAAAATATTTCATAATATATATTAAGCGTTTATTTGACATATTTCTATGGGAAATTTGTCAAATAAAACTGTAATAAACCTAAAATATTTTTTATGAATTAGACGACCGTAAGCATTTCAAAAATCAAAATGTACAAAATTTCCCTAAATGTCTCGTCCCTACATGATAGTTCCTCTCTGATTTACAAAAATAAAATATTAATGTATCGCTTTAAGATTTTATAAAACACATGAATGCTGTATAAGCCACTGGCTGAAATATAAAAATATAGGAAATTAAGGAAAAAATTTCTCTAAATTAAAGTAAAAAAAATTTCTAAGTTTAAGTAATTTTTTCTAAGTTTAAGTAAATTTTTACAAAAATCTAGTAAAAATTACTTAATATGAGTAAAAAATAAAAAGTTCATATTCTCAAAAGTAGTTCCTAAAAATACACACAAAAATTCTCACATTCAAGGTCAAGTTTACTGGTTTAAAGGAAATATTTACCAAAAATTGGAAAATGGTTTAAAAGTTTAGGGAAATTGTATCCTAAAAGCTAGTCAATCTCGTTATAAATCAAAAAATAAATTTTAGGACATGACTTACCCCTAATTAGTTCATCAAATTTGACTAACTTGAAAGATATAAAAAGTTATTCCAAATTTTAGAAATATATTTACCAGTTTTAAGTATTTTTTCTTTAAATTATAGAATATATTTTTTATTTGCATTAAGCAAAAAATTCAAGTACATTTTTCATATATCCGACGAATATTTGAACTTGAAATAAATTTTTTTGAAAATAAAATAAAATTTTAAAACACAAAACTTTCAATGCTTATTCGGGCTGCCTGTTAGGCAATTGGTTAGAGTGCTTGCCTATCAGTCAGAAGGTTGTTGGTTCAATACTTGCCCCCTCTCAAGGAATTAATAGGTATGTATGGTGAATTAATTAAGAATATAATATGAAGATATAATAAAAAACATACCATGTGGTATAGAATTTAATTAAAAACAAAAAAGTACCAAAATTAAAGACAAAAAAAAACTTTGAAAAATTTACTAAATTTGAAATAAAAGATTAAAAACCTTTTTTGCAATTCTCCGAATTTTATGGAGAAATTTCACTTAATTTTAGAATAATTTTATTTAAATATAAAAATATAATTACTATAAACTAGTTCATTAATAAACTAAAAATTTAGTAAATATTTTACTGGTTTCGAGTAAAAAACAGCTTTGGCGCCATACATACGACAACTTTTTTTTACTCAAATTTAGAAAATTTTCCAAAGTTTTAGTTAGTTTTTTTTGAGTGTATTTTTACTGCTTTTTTTAAATAAAAATTTTCTAAGTGTAATTTTAGAGCATAAGTAAAAGTAACTTTTTTTTTACTTAATTTTCAAATAAAAGTCTTAGAGCTTAATGCTCAAGCTTTTTCCTAATCTACCCACTACTGGGAATAAAATAATCGTAGTGTATTTTACATTGTTTTATCACTACTGAGTGACCGACCAGTGGCTGGATCATCATCTGTTGTTCAGAGTTTGACAGTGACTTTGGATTTATAATAATTAATTTGCAAGAAAAAAGAATACATACACATGAGACATCACACACATCCCTACAAACATTTGGAAGATATCTTACCCAGAAGATATAAATACAATATCTTATTTTATTATTTATTATCTAGCACAGTTTTATCTTCTAGAAGTATTGCATTCCTATTTCTTCGAATTATTGCCCTGGCCGCACAAACTCTCCCGAAGGGGAATCTTCCGCAATACGAATATGATTGTTGCCGCAATAATATTTTTCTTTCAAGCAATACGATTTCGAATCATTTTCGTATTACTTTGCTTGTACGGATGCGTTTTGCATTTTAATTCGTAAGTATGTGTAAACATGAATGTATAACATGCACATGTGAATTCGAATACAAGCATTTTGAGGTAACTACCCTGCAAATAATATTGGAGTACGTGGTCCAATCTAGATGAAACAGACCAGTTACATCATGGTCCCGTGTAATGCAGTAATGGATCATGTCGTTTTCATACAAGCATTCAGTGCTGTACGATAAGTGTTCGTGTTTAAACGAATATGATCGTTCTTCTTAGGCACTCACAATTTGTATGTGAGTAATCTATAACTATTCCATATGGAGTAGTTTTAGGGTTAGTCCGATATAATGCAAAGTTGGACCATGTGGTCCAACCCTAGGACATCTCAATGTTAAATCGACCACCTTTTTTTCATATATTTGTAGTAGTTTTGTGGTACTCCTACTCCTCTTTGGACTAGTCTTTACATGTATGTATGGACTAGTCGCATTGGTCGTATGGCCGAGTTTACTTCTGTGTGTTGTGTGTCCAAAAAAGTGTTACCACTAATTACTAATGAAAAACTGTCCGACAGACAGACGGACATCTTGCTGAAAACAATCCCCCCAGGGGAGTCTATATAGACTACGAGTGTGGCAACCCCGGGGCCCCAGCTGGGGTGATGTGGCTTTTTCCATTGACGTACCTTTGGTACATTACCCATAGAACTTATGTGTTACTACCCAATCTCTGAATATAAACAGAGCAAAGGATGTGCACATATTTATAACAAAAGGAAGACAGGTCCTGTTGATGTCAATTAGGTGCAGCGTCACCTAGAACTGCCCCTGAGTTCAAAAGACGATAGAGGTGAAGCCCTTGTGGTGGAAGTTCGAGGTCTAACCAGAGGCTACTTCTGGTGCCACGGGTGCAGGTGGCCCGACAGCCGAGCTGCTTAGAGTTGAGTGCGTGTAGCGGTCGTCTGTTTCCTTTGCTAAAATGCCGAGTTCGTCCTAACTCACGATGTTAAAAGGATGATTTTGGTATGTGTGGAGTAGGCACTGGTTATTTGGCGACACAGGCATGGGTTCATCTCGGATGAGTGGTTGAGCTGTGCCGGCAATGGTTGAGGAATTCTCATGGGGACCTCGCTATGGGTGTATACACAACACCTTGGCGTGGAAGCCGGAGAATTATCGTGGTGGCTGTGGTTGCTATCAAAATCGCTGGGAGAATAGTCTTGGCTTCCCAATGTGAAATCAATACTAGTGGTTGGCCTGACGCGGTCAGCCAGACACTATTCTAGGTGCTGTTGCCATTCAACAGAAGCTGCTATGGTCACGGACATAGCAGCAGAGTTTAGATAGCTCAAATTACCACAGCAAGGTAATTGAATATATATAGTACAGGGATAACTATATTCAAAGATTGCAACCTATGTGCCTTATGGAGTGGGCCATAGGTTCATTCTAATAGGGTGCATGGGGGCGTCTAACCCACACCCGGTGCTTTGGCACCATCTGAAAACAATAGGGTTCCATTTCACTTTTGGTGTACGGAACCCTTAAAATACTCAAAACATAGAATTTTCTTCAGAACTCCCTGAAATCGGAATGTAAGCAGTCACTCCTTTTGTTTGAAAGCAGAAAGCTTATCAATCACTAATCTTAATTTCTATTTTTACACACTTTTATTAGATAAAAATAATTTGGGTTGCCTACCAAAATGTGTGTGTGTGTGAGTTGACGTAGTGACCCTGTCGGATTTTTATTAGCGAGCTCAAAATATAGGTGACTTTTTGCTAACTCATTTACAACTAGCTTCTGAACTAACTCATAAATGATACAGATGTGTGTCAGTTGTTTTTTGTAGAACTGTCTTCTTCCCGATAAGTATTGAACTAACTTTAAGCTAACTCAAAACTGATGCTGAGATTAGTGAGTTTTTTTTTATAAATACAACTAACATCTCCTGGATAAGTTTTGAACTAACTTTTAGCTAACTCAAAGCTGATGCAGAGATTAGTCAAAGTTTATCGAGAAGATGTCAGCATAAAATTCATGTTTATGTTATCTTCACAGAAAAAACAAAATTTCGTTTTCAGTAACCAAATTCATTGAATCAGTAAATTTTTTGTGTGAATGCGGACCTACAAAGAAATTTGAAGAATCTGATAACAATTTTGTAAAAATTTAATTTAACTTATTATGGCATTAGAGAAAAAAGTTAACTGAAACTCAAAATATTTTCAGTCAAATTTATTAATAGGAACAGAAAAACATTTTTGCAAATGTTTTTTTTATAATTTACAAGCACATTCACTAAAATTTTTCGTATTATCAGAAAATAAATTAACTGAATCAATAACAATTCTAAAAAAAACTTTTTAAAAATTAGTAAAAGTTGTATTTGAAAAAAATAACTGAATCAAATGAAAGGTTCAACTATTTTTTTTTTACTTTCAAAAATTGTCTTGTTTTTATGGTTAAGCATTTCGTTCCCGCTTTTGGAACTCGTTAGTAGACTTCAGCCCAAAAAAATTTTTAATTTAGCTAACAAACTCCGTATGTTTATAGTAAGACTCTTAATACTATATTGAGAATCACAATATACAAACATAATAAGTTTGAAAACTGCAAACAAAAATCTTTTAAAAAAATGAAATTGTTTTTATATCTGTAAAATAATTTAAAAAAACCAGACAAATTTTTTTACAGTATATAAAAATAAATTTAACTGAAAATAACAAATTTAAATATAAAAAAAAACAAATCTAAAAAATTTTGTTGCAAATTTTACTTTATATAGATAATTTTCATTATATACAGTTTTTTTTTTACATAAAGTAAAATTGGAACAAATAATTTACTGGAACAGTAAAAAATATTTACTGAAACTAAATTATATTTCAAAACACACGTTTGTTTGAAAATTGTTTGGGAATAATTCTTTCTGTGTTTGTGCCGTCTTTATTTTATATGGCGCAATAGCAAATTGCTAAGTATGATGGCTGACAAACAAATTGATCACGGTTTGATACCCATTCTCGACTCTAAAAAAATTTAAAATTATTTCAAATTTAAGTTGACTAAAAATGTTAAAAATAATGGTTGGCTAAAGAAAAACATTTTTTCTTCTTTTTTTGATGAGACACAAACTAAGTCATAAGTGCATGTTATCAGCCAAAAACTCACTCGAAATGAGCTAAGTTGTGGTTATTTGAAACTTATGCAGCGCGAGTGAGTACTGACTCGTTCTGAGGACATTACGTTGAAAAACTGAATAGCGTTTAACATTTAATAGTGTTTTCACACTGACATGGTTTTAATAAAAGTTGGTTTTAACGTTAAAACCAACTGTTAAAACCTGGCTTCAAATCGTTACATACGTGATCGTATCGTCAATCGTACGAAAACAAATTAAATGATACGTCAATCGTATAAACTGAATGGAATTTCAATACGTTCACGTATGTCATAATCCGAAAATTGTGTTTTTACGTGACGAGTTATACGTTCACGGATGTAACGATTCGACCCCTGGTTTTACCATACAAATTGTTTTTGTTAAAACCAAATTAAAACCATTTTTGAATTGGTTTTAAGTTGGTTTTATGAAATGCAACCTTGTTTTCGCTGTGATAAATTCAGCGCTGCCAAGTTGAAATGACTGACAGCATCTGATAATGTTATGCCAGTGAATAACAATAGATGGCGTTTGAAAAATTTTCAACATAAAAATGGATGCAGCAGCAACAATAATCAAAAAATTATGGAAAAAAGAGTTTTTTGGAAGTAAAACAAAGAAAATATTTTAAATTGAACTCTGGAAAGTGAAAATAGACAATATGACTGACATTCATCTGCCAATAAAAAAGGTTTATCTTATAATGTATATGTGCATTTTTATATTATTAACATATAATATTTCCAAGCACTTCTTCATTCTGTATAAGAAGTTCCATAATTTAAAAAAATTTTATTTACAAAATATAAAATAATTTCCATTTTAGATCGCATTGTGAAATATCTCAGTTTTTTATACAAACAAAAACAGTTGAACAGTATGTCCAACAAGTGTTATTAAAAAGCAGAAAAAATGCAACAACAAATACACGCATTTCGACAGGAGATTTATTTTATTTTTGAACAAAGTTATTGGACAGTTTGTGAGTTAAAACCTGAATTTAACAAACTTGCAGTGCGAATGCAAAAGCAGCTGTTTATGATTTTAACGTTAAAACCAGGTTTTAACTTTCAGTGTGAAAACACTATAAAATGAGTTAGCTTTTGAGTCAGTTGTCACTCGCCTCTGATTAACCATTAGTTACTTTTAAGTTAGCTCAAATCCCGACAGGGGACATTTTATTAGTCAGATTGGTACACAATTGATATCTACGCAACAATTTTATATACATACGAATCATCTTTATTATTAAAATAATAAAAGTCTCTGCGCCTTTTTTATGGTATTTACACACAACTTTTTTTTAATTTTTTATTCATCATAAGCAATTTTTATAAAAACTCACTGTTATGGCGACAGATTCCATTTCTTCGTTATATATATTTATCCTGTCACATTGTTTTTGTTATTATGTGTGTACATACACATATTTTGCAATATGTATCTATTAAAAGTTTTTAACTTTGTTTTAATATTCATATAATGTTAATAAATATATTTTGTTGTTATTTTCATAAATATGTATGTATGTATTTGTTTTTGTTGTTTGCACGTTGTGTGCATGTTTGTATCTTTTTTAAAATACAAATATAATGTTACGGCCTTATTTATAATCAAAAACTGGCATACAGTTAGCATAAGTGACAAAATTGAACTACGTGTTGACGAGTTCCTCGATACAATTTTATATTAAAAATCACCGCAGAATGTAGTTTTAACACAGGATTATATCCTAGCATGATTTTTAATGTAAATTTGTGTGGTACAAAACGTTAAGACCATGTTCAATTTTACCAATTATGCTAAAGGGTAAAATATGCAAAAATATGCACTAAAAAATTGATGCCAAAATTTATAAAAACTTCTGAAATGGATAAATATCTTATCCCCGCATTAAAACGTCACACAAGAAACATTCATAAGCACATCCATACACATGCATAAGTTTAGTGAAAAAATTTATAATTTTTTCTCTAGTGCAATTTTTAGAAAGTGACTTCTCGGTATTTTTCGATTAAATATTTTTTTTCGATATCAGCACTAAGTTGAATATTTTATTTTACACTCTGTATTTAAGAAATATTTTACATTCATCCTTTTTCCAGTTGTCAAAAAACGTCGTCATGTCATAACAAAAAATCATATTAAAAAAAGTTTTATTTAGTAACTTTAATATCCAGAAAAAAGTTCAAAGTTTCCAGCTCTGCTGTGGTGGTTTTAATTTTTATAATTTTCTTTCCAAAACGTAAAATATATATAATTTATAAAGACAAAAAAAAAACTAATTATACCTAGTTATATGGTATATAAAATAGCACATAAAGTGTAAGTTTCCCAACCCTGGAATCATCCTTTTTGATTTTTCTGATTTCTTACATCAATCTCTATCTTTTAAGATTATAAGATATGTTCAATTTATAAAGAAAAGGAAAGATTTGTTTTAGTAAGTTACTTTTGTATTAGAAAAAAAAGTTAAAGTTTTCTTACCATGGAAACTTCTTTTTAATTTTTTTTAATTCTAAATAACAATTTTATTCGTACTGAAGCATAAAATAAGCTTATTTAATAAAAAAAAAAAATAAAAATTAGTTTTCGGCAGTTAATTTTTTATGTCACAAAGAGTGTACGTTTCCCAACCCTGGAATCATCCTTTTCGGTTTTTCTCATTTCATATATAAATCTCTTTCTTTTAAGAACATAAGATATGTTTAATTTATAGAAAAAAAGGAAAATTTAGTTTTAGTAAGTTACTTTTTTATAAGAGAAAAAGTTAAAGTTTTCAAACACTGGAAACGTCTTTTTATTTTATTTTTTTTAATTTGAAAACCAGTCTTATTGGTGGTCAAGTATAAAATAAGTTTATTTAATAAAAATTAATAAATTAATTAGTTTACGGTAGTTAATTTTATATATCACAAAAATCGTGGGTTTTCCAACCCTGAAATCATCCTTTTTGTTTTTCTGATTTCTTACATCAATCTCTTTCTTTTAGAAACATTAGATATGTTTAATTTATAAAAAAAAGGAAAAATTTGTTTTAGTAAGTTAATTTTGTATAATTTTGTATAAAAATTTAAGGTTTTCCAACACTGGAAACGTCTTTTTAGTTTTTTTTTTAAATTTTTTGTTATAAGAAATGCCAATTTTATTCATACTAAAGTATAAAATAAGTTTATTTAATAAAAAAAATAATAAAAATTAGTTTTCGATAGTTACTTTAGTATGGTAAAATAAAGTTTGAGTCTTCCAGCTCTGAAATTATCTGCTCGATTTTGCTGATCTGACACACCAGTTCAAGAACGAAGTCTCTAGCTTTTCTGGGAGCTTCGGAAATCCGATGTCACGTACAGACAGACGGACAAAGGATCCAAAAATATATATTTTATGGCTCGCTTATTAATATTCTGGAATTTACAAATGGAATGACATACCTATGTATACCCTTTTAACATTTTTTGGTAGAGGGTATAAAAACATGCAATTGCATATTGGCGGTTTCCCTGGTTATGACAATAACATAAACATAGTTAGGACATTATGACACTTAAGACTAAGAATACCCCAAATACACATATTTTTTTCTGTAAAACTTTTTAGCCGAATTTTTTTTCCGATATAGCAATCATTCATCGCAATTTAGTGGCAACACTGATTCAAATGTATGTTTGATGTTAACATCAGATGCTCTCAAAACACCGCACAGGCAGGGTTGTCAGATTTTTTATGACCTATTTCGCAAAATTGATTTTAAAAATCGCCAAAAGTCGCCAAAAATCAGTTTAATGTAGATTTTCTTAGTAAATATTTGACAATAAATTTGTTTTTATATAACACTTTTTTAATATAAATTTTTATAAAATGATCGTGTCAAAATTGATCAGAAAATCGCCAGAAAATTCTTGTAAATTTTTCTCATCCAAATTCAAAACGCATTAATGACTATGATTAATATAAGAAAAATCATCAAAATCAAATTGTTTTAACTTTTTGGAAACGAGTTTTGGCAGCATTTATTTTTGAAACTTCTTCTTCAACAAAACTAATTTTCCTGAATTAGAAACATTTTGAAGATTAATTTTGTTAAAAAATAGGCATAATAATCGCCAACAAATTTATCAGAAAATCGCCAGAAAATTCGCCATGTCGCCAAACCAAAAATTTAGACGCAAAACAAGTTGAAAAATCGCCACGTTTCGAGAGAAATCACCATATCTGACAGCCGTGTGCACAGAGGAATCTATCTATCTATATAATTAATAGGCGAACATGTTTTTGTAATCCCTTTTATGCTGGTACCACTGCACCGATTTTAAAAAGATTTATATGGTTTTAAAGGATTTTTTATACAGATGTGCAGAGTCTATATTTTTATTGAAATCGGTTTAGTATTTTGGGAGCTATAAGCGTTTAAAGTTGGTACTACTACATGCACACATATTACACACGCATTTATTAGCTTACAAGTAAAAAAAGAAACAAAACATGAGTGTGTGTGTGTTTGTAGTATTTGTCTTGATCCAACAATTGTTTTTATCTTATTTGTTGTATCAAATCCATAATATTTAAAGGAAGAGAGTTGAATAAATTGAATTAGGTTGGTTGAAGGGATTTTGTTTATGTTTTTTTAATTTCATGTATTATTTAATTATGCTTGCATATGTATGTAAGTTTGTGTGTGGCTGTGTTTTAATGAATTTTTTTTATGACGTTTAGATACATTTTATTTGAATCTAAAATTATTTACATTTTGATTCTAGAATACGGACGAGTGTGTCGTCCGTTTGGTATATCTAGTATCTATTAAAGGCTCAGTTAGCCGACTGTAATGTAATGTAACTGCAACGTAGGAAACAGCTGATCGATATTTTTATATGAAAAGCAGGTTACGTTACATTTCATCTCTATAACCATTTTCATTACTTTCACATAACAATATCAATCAGCTGTTTCTTACTGTAGCAGATAGTTTACATTACAGTCGGCTAACTGAGCCTTTACAGTAGTTCTCAATTTTTAAGTACAGATTGTGATAAAAGAATGTAAGTTGTCATGGGGATGTCTAGTTTACAGTACCTGCGATCTGTCCGACTACAAAAATTTTCAAATATTTTTTGATGAGTTATGTATGTATGTATATAAAAGAAGCTTAAAAATACAAATTTAAAATTGTTGAAATTCTCTTTTTTGTCACTTAAAAGCTTGACGTTACAATCCAGTATATTAATGCTATTCGCATTCAAATGATTTTTATACCTAAATATTTATCATTTTGCCTTTTTTATTATTGTAAATCACGCCGCAAAAAAAAAAACAAACAAAATAATAAATTAACGCAGAAAAAAAAAATTAGATAAAAAACGGACTATAAATTCTATGAGAATTGCGTCACTTGTTTATGGTGCTTTCATCTTCCACATGATGCATTTTCTTTGCTTTCGATCCCTATCTACACCCTTTTTAAATCACTACCCCAATGATATTTATTTATTTTTTACTACATAGTTATTTGTTTTTCTCTTATCACTTGGCTGCTTTAAATTCTGTTAATATTTTATTTGTTTTATTCTATACTATGAGAGAAGCAAAAAATAATACAAAGTGCAGCTAAAATTTATTTGCGTTTTGTAACATTCTTTTTTGTCTGCTTTGTATATATTTATATTTTTTTCACAATTAAAAAAATACATTATTATTTATTCAGCTGTAAATGCAGTTTTGGTTAAAATATATAACAGAATAATAAATATTTAGTGTATTGTTTTTTCTACTTTCGCAATGAAAGTATCAGTCGGAGTTAAAATGGAAATGTTGTTTATGATGAAATGAAACAGAAAAAAATTAAAAAATTGCTTAACATTCATTAAAAACGAATTTCATATACACTCCACTAACATAAGCAGAAAAAATGATTTTTTCATTAACGTTTTCGAATTATTTTATTAATATATTCATTTAATATTAATACAAAACAGTTACTGCTACTGGAGAAGTTGTTAGTAGAGTTTTTCTTTTCCCGGACTTTTTCATTTCCCGGGAAAGCGGGAACGATTTTTCGGTTTCCTGGGAATTCGCGGGAATTCCCGCCCAGTGCAAAACAATACAAAATATTTTTTATTTAATTTATTTTAATAAAAAACAAATTAAAATTCATGAGATCGATTAAATAATAACGTTTTATAAACACTTGAAAAAATAATACCATTTCAGTTCTTTATATAATAGCAATTCATAAATATCAATATTATAACGAGCCATAACCGCAAAAATAGCTTAAGCGACACATTTTTTGGATTTCGTTTCTTTGAGGAAAATCGACCATTTATGATCGCAAATGATCGTTTTTGGTCAAAAATTGAAGTTTGAAAATTATGTCGCTTAAGCTATTTTTGCGGTTATGGCACGATATATAAATGCAAAGCCAAATGCATTGATATAACGAAAAAAGAAACAAATGACATTATTAAAAAATATTACAAAATATTTCTTTGGATATAGGACTTTAGTAGAGAATAATCATTAATAGAATCGTTCTTTTTACCAAAGAGAATCTGTAATTATTTTATAATTTTTCTTTTATTGCCTTGGGCATTTCTGTTTTTACTTTTATGAATTGTCTTAGAATTAAATTTTGATGGTCGAGCTCCGTTTTTGGCAAACAAAGGCATATAAGCAGAGACATGCGCCGAGCGATTTTGTCGGCGGCGGCTGGCTCATAAAAAATCATCGGCGGCGGCTGAAAATCGGCTGTCAGCCGGCTGAAACAACTTCATGATACAATTATATGAAGGTAGAGAAATTCAAATATAATAGGAAACAATATTATAGAAATAAGATAATAAATAGGAAAGAAGTGAAAATTCCCTAGCCTCAAATACTAAAATGAGTGAACTAAATATAGGTTTGTTCATTTACTAAAATTTTTTACGAATTTGTAACAATTGTTACTGGAAAGTGTTCATTATTAACTCAAAAAGTTTACATGGAGATATAAAAAAGTCCAAATACAAATTACCATGATATAAATATAGAAGGTACTTCCATTCTCTCTTTGTTTTTAAAAATAAGTATTTTTGAAGTTTGGTTTTTGAGAGAAATAAAGAAAAATGTTCCCATATAGTAAAAAATTTAAGTCTTCCCCTAGAAATTTTTTTACAAAAATTTGTAATTTTCTTAACAAAAATTTGGGAATAAATAAAGTTATATACATAACTACATATCTGTGAAGTTTAAAAAGTGATTATGTAATAACTTATCTCATATTTTTAAGTTTTCTGCTTAATATAAATCTTTTAACTATATTTTCATCTAAATTTGACGCTGAGAAACCAAATTGATTGATGATTTGGATTATTTGACAACGCATTTTCATTAAGTTTAACAAATAGTAATTGATATTGCATTCTGTTTAATTTACACAATATATTTCTTGTTGATTGTAACATCCCTTTCTAAAAAAATTGGTGTAATAATCGGTGAGATCATTTAACAAGTCTATTTCACAGATCTTATAGGCTCTTAGCCACTGTTGGCGAACACCAGGAAATGCAGTGACTTTAAAAAATGCTGCTCTCTTATTTTTTTTTGCTTATGCCCTAATCAAGTACGAAGATTTATGACGTTTTTTTTTGTTTTAAAATAATTTTCTTATTTTTGAATTGTCTAAATTATTTTCTTCAAAATGGTTGTTGTCTTTGATAATGAAAAATTAAAATATTATTACCATGTTTTTAAAACATAAAAATAAAATGAAATTATTATACAAAAGTTTGAAAAATAAAGAAAAAAATATGTGTTGGATATAATGTTTGGAACAAAATCATAAAGCAAATACACGAACCTTCTAGCATAGACATAATAATTGTTTTAAAGATTCTACTTCTTTTTTTCGTCCATAGACAAGACGATACAATCGTCGAACAGAATTTGGGCATTAATTGTTTAATTTATACATTCTGTATTTTATAAAAACAATTTTAAAATAATTTTTGAATAAAATTTTCAAACAAACAGGAAACAGAGGGGAAATATTAAATTAATACGGTAGCACGATTTTACCGGAAACTTCACAATACTTATACTTGTCAGATGGTGAATGTCAAGAAAAAATTAGAGAATGGAAGTACCTTCTATATTTATATCATGCGAATTACTACTAGTAAAATTTTTATCCAACCATCTGTTGTGTGTTTTGTTGTGAAATTAATTATTTCAAAAATATCTGAAAAAGGAAATCTGAAAAATGTGCATTTCTTTGTTAAAAAACATGTATGCGTATGTTAAAAGATGGTTTGTTTCCTTAATTTATTCTTTTTCTTCTACTAATTTAATATTAATGGCAAATAATTTTGTTTGTTTCTAATACATGATCAGAGATGGAAAGTGGCATTTTTGTATTTGTAAATAAATAGAATTAAAAAATTATGAAAAATGCGCAAAAACAGTAATAATACATGAAACAGTGTAAAGATTTTCATATAAAATGTTAATTTCTAAAAAAAATTGCAATTTAAAATATCAAACAAAATACATCAGAAAAAGTACAATTGTTATCATGATTTCCATCTATGGTTCTGATATGAAGAAAATTTTGTTGCAAGTTTTTACAAGCAAGTCCTCTTCCAGACTTGCAATTTTTTAAAATTCTGCTTTGAAATTGCATAAGTGTATACATTAGGAAATTCTAGTTTTGAAATTAATTTTAAAAAATGCTATTACACCACAAATTTTCCTAAAAAATTAATAATTCTGTTTAATATTTGTTATATTTTCTATTTTTCATACAAATGAAGAAAGAAAATAAAATAAAACTTCAAATACATTTAAAATAAAAATTTCGAATTTCAAAACAAAAGAGAATTGCCGACCACATGAAATTGTGTACCCCTCCCCAATCTTCTCACCTATCTCACTTATAAACTCAGGAATTGCTTCCACGGAAATTGCAAGTCTGGACAGGGACTTTTTCATATTTGGGAGAGTAATATTGTAAGTTTCTGATTTACTCTCTCGTTGCTAGTTTCTGCTGGGAAACTAAATGAACAGACGTTATGTTTTGAAAATGTTCTTTCAATTTCATTCAATTTAAGAACTCAATTTCAATAATATGAGCTAGGGTTTTTCTATATTAAGTCAACGATATGTACTTAGTGAAAAATTTACAAATTGAATAAATACAAATCTATAATTATATCCAAGATACACAGAAAACTGTTATAAATAAATAAATAAATATTAAAAAATAATATCAATCGGCGGCTAATTTCCAGCCGCTAATTAGCCGAAAAAAAATCGGCGGCGGCGGCTGGTCAAAAGCATTCGGCGGTTCGGCTAAGCCGGCTCTTAGCCGATCGGCGCAGGGCTCTGCCTATAAGTCTCAAAGCACATGTGTACCATATGTAAACTCGTCCTTAGTTGTTGTAAAGTTTTAGCTATTGTGCTAGTGCCATCACCTTATTATTGCACCATCGCATTCATAAAGTGAATAACGACACTCATCAAGGAATGTGTACATACAAACTAAAATTTCCATAATAAAATCAAAAAAATCCCGGGAATTCCCGCACAAATTTCCCGGGATTTTTTCCCCGGAAAATGTGCGGAATCACGGGAAAAATTTCCCGGGAAATCCCGTATGAAAAAAATTAGTTTTTAGTTATATCAAATAGTTCTTTATTATAGCTTGGTGTTCATTATAACCGAGATGTACTGTATCAACTTATTATTTTTATAATAATAAGTAGTTTCTTAGCTGATCGAAAAACTTTTAACAGAAGATTTTAATCTGAAGATTGCAACCTAAATTAGGACTCATAGGACATATATTAGCGAATTATCTTGTCGGCTATATGCAAATGGAATGACAAACTAATGTTTTAACTACGTATGTATAAATCGCTTGGTGAAGGGTATAAAAAGATATGGTGTGATGTGTAATCATATAATTTATGTTTAAGGGGTCATTAGTTTTGAACTGTATGTATAAATAATTAAGGAGATAATGTTTTTGTTTTGATTTTATTTCGCTTATTTTTATATTATGAAGATAAAAAAGAATAGTTAAAAAGATCTCGTTATAAAAAATTTATCTTTTTTGGATTGAACACGTTTTAAGCATAATAAAATTTTAATTTGAAATTTATTATTTAAAATTTTATATAGTCATTCCTTTCCTGTTGTTTTGAGGAAATTTTCCTATATCAGTATTTTTATATAAGTACATATGTATATTTTAGATTTAAGACCAACTAAAATATACATATCGTTACCTTAATATAGAAATGCCCTTAATAATTATTATTTTGAAACCGAGATTTTTAAATTTTTCGTTACATTAGATGTTCTTCTATCGAAATATACACACAAAAAACTCGATAAAAAAATGAGTTAAGGGCTTTCGATACGATATGAAGCTTATATTATAAATGTGAAAGTTTGTATGTTTGAATATTATATAGGGTGTTTTTTAAGAGGTATAGAACTTCGAATTGAAATAAAACACAAGAAAATCGTTTAAATGTCCATCAATTTGGCTTTATTGGAAGGATAATTTTATGCCATTAATGTTTAAATATGATTTCGGGCATGTGGCCGCCGCGGCTGGCTCGAATAAAGCCAATTCTACAGGTCCAATTTTCAACCACTTTTTCGAGCATATGGGGCCGTATGTTGGCAATAACGCCACGAATGTTGGCTTCCAAGTCCCCTAACGTTTCTGGTTTGTTGGCGTAGACGAGCGACTTCACATATCCCCAAAGAAAATAATCCAATGGTGTCAAATCACACGATCTTGGTGGCCAATTGACAGGTCCATTCCGCGAAATTATGCGCTCATCGAATGTTTCCTTCAATAAATCGATTGTGACGTGCGCTGTGTGGCATGTAGCGCCGTCTTGTTGGAACCACAACTCATCCACATTCATGCCATCCAATTCGGGAACAAAATAGTCGGTTAGTCGGCTCCAATTGCTGTGCACGGTGGCGAATCGATTCATTCGGGTCCTCTTCAACACTTTGCTCTACAGCGGCAATTGTTTCTTCGGTGCGCACTGTTCGACGTCTCTGCGGATGCGTATTATCACATAGAGTAAACGTAGTGCGAAAACGATCCATGGTTAACCGAATTAATTGCTCTGATGGACGATTATGTCGACCATAAAATGGACGGAGCTTGCGGTAAACTTCGCGAACTGAACCATTATTTTCGAAATAAATTTGCACGATTTGCAAGCGTTGTTCTTTTGTCAACCTGTTTATGATGAAATGGCAAACCAAACTAAATATTAATCACTTGACAGCTGACAAAATGGCCGCCAGTTAAAAAAGTGATGCCAACTTAAAGTTCTATACCCCAATAAAAAACACCCTTTATATGATGAATGTAACCAAAGAACTTATGAATGACACGTTTCCACCCATTATGAACCTGTATTGTTCTTAAAAAAATCTAAAAATTCAAATTAAGGGGATTTTTAGTAATAGAATGGAAAATATCCTTAAAAAAGAATTGCTAAGATTTTTGACATGAATTAACCAATTACTGGCCAATAATTCTAATACACCCTTACTAATATTATAAGTGTGTAATTGGGCTTGTTTGTTTATTTGCTATAAAAAAGCTAGTGAGTATTATTATAAGTGTAAAAGTTTGTAGTATATTTTTTGTTTTTGCTAAAAATGGTATAAACATAGTTTATAGGTCAATTTCAATTACTAGATGCGCACAAAGTCGCGGGAAGATGATAGTATGTACATAAATAAATATTTTAAGCCATCAAAAAATATTTGTTTGTATTTAATAGTAATATATTTATATAATATTTTTAAATTTACGCTTACACACACATACATATATAAATCCCGCATATTTATGGGGATTATAAAAAAGTACAGTGGAGATAATGACAATATATCTGGTTACAAGAAATTATAGACTAAAAAGAATTGTATATTAGCAAGAAAAATCACAACTTTAAAAAAAAATTTATATGGGCAGAGCTGAAAAATTTTATACTAAATCAAGGATAAACGGATTCATATAAAAACTTTCAAAAAACTAATTTAGAATCTCAAATTATACAAATTGAAGAAATTAAAAAAAAATATAAAAACATACCATACTAATTTCGAAATTAATTAAAAGGTCAATAAAAAAATAAAAATTCTATAATCTTCTTTGAAACAAATTAAACATTTCTTAAAAAAAGTAAGAACGAATCTAATAAACAAAAATGTTAGTTTAATGGCGTTTTCTTTTCTGGAAAAAGTGTAACATTTTTTAAATTTTTATTCAAAAAAATACAATTTAGCATTCGTTTAAAGAAAAAATTTAAGTTTGCAAGGCATGATACAATAATTCTTAATAAAATGTATATTTCAGAAAATCATTTTATTGCGAATTTTCATTGAAAAGTGTTAAGTGTAACATTTCTTTCCAGAAAAGAAAATGCCATAAGTCTGTCAAGTCACTGTGCCCAATTGTATGTACTCGTTCGTATGCATTTATTAATTTGTAATATTTTTTAACTGTTGAATTTAATAATTTTTTCGCTTTATATACATAATATTTGCCTTAGTTGTTGTGGTTTTACATTAAACAACAACTGATGCAGATAATGAACAGTAAAATATGATGAACACGATGATGATGATGATTATGATGATGATGATAATCATGATGTTTACGATAAATGAAACAATATTTAATTTACGCTACAAAGCGTGTATACAACACTCACACAGCCACATGCATTTGTCCAATCAAACAGACGGAAACGGATATAAAAATATGTGTAAAAGGAGAAACATTTATTAATACAAATATGAATATGCTTTTTATTTTTCACATTTTAAAAATAATACTCGCATGCATGTATGAATGTATGTATGCATGTATGTATGCGTGTGTATGGAGTGTTGTATAAATATGTGCGAGTAGCGTGAACCTTTTTGTATTATTTTTTCATGCAAAAGTATTCACCGAATCTTTTGGGTGCTGGTGCATATGTGTGTGTGTGCGCGTGTTTGAGAGCGTCATGCAAGTGAGTGCATAATTGCTAATTAATTTATTTACATTGTAGTAGTTGTTGTAGTCTATAATTGATAATGAATTTATGCTTAAGCTCTGGCATAGTGATGGCTACAGCTGATGATTAATCACTTGATTTAATGCAATAGATTTATTATTTTGTAACAAGGGGAGGAAGAAGGAGGAGTGCTTTAGTAGAGAACATATTTATAAAATCATAAGCACAAACTACGAGTATAAAGAGCAAGTTTTTTAAAAGAATTTCTTATAAAATAAATCAGTTTAATGAGTGAGCATAATATATTTTGAAAGATATCATATTTAAAAATTCTGCGTACTCTTAAATGATTGAAATAATGCAGAATAGTAATTTTCTTCTGCTATTTGTTTGCCTACACATTTTGAAAGGAATGTTCACTAGTGCTTCCTAGTTTAAGGTTCTTGCAACTAATGTTCCAATTGTTGGTGCTACAAATTGGTTTATTCAACACTCATTAGTTCAAGGCGGGCACCATACCATGGTCGTGTTTCAACTAGGGACCGAAAATAATAATTATTCTTGCATTTTTAAATAAAAAAGCCAAGTACAGTGAAATATCGGACAACGTGGTCAATCACATAATTTGGATTGTTTCAACTATATTTTTCTAAAATTTGATAATTTAAAAAATTTTTATTTATATTTTTATTTTTAACCCCCGACAAAAAAAAATGGTGTTATAAGTTTGTAGTGTGTGTCTGTGTGGCTGTGTATCTGTGTGTCTGTCCGTGTCCACGTACAGATCAAACGGCTGAACCGATTTTGGTTTAGTTTTTTCTGTTTGAAAGGTGACTTGATCGAGAGGGTTCTTAGCCATGTTTTAAGAAAATCGGTCCAGCCGTTTAGAAGATATCGCATCTTCTCTAGATATATTCGGGGGTTTTTAAAATTTTTAATTTTTGTTATTATATTTGTAAGCAGAAATATTTTTTATTTTCTGATTTTTATTTTTTCTAAGCAGAAATAAGTGTTTATTCTGATTTTTATATGTTTTAAGCAGAAATAATTGTCATTTTATTATTTTTACTTTTTTCGTGTAGAAATAAAAATAAATTTCTGATTTTTACTTTTTCGAACCGAAATGAAAGTGCGTTATGTAAAATTTAATAAATTTATAACATGTTTTTATATCTCTTTAAATCCTTTCATACAAAAAAAATATCCATAGATAACAGTTATTTTGGTTTGAATTAAATGCGCTGCAGCAGAACTTTAAATATAAAATCTGTAGCCATTGTTGTGGATCTTGTCCTTTGCCTTCCAAATATCCCGTGTACAAGTATTTAATTAGGTAAAGTAAACACAAACACACCAGCAAGTGTGTATTGTAATAACACTTAAGGGTTTAAATAAACTGCAACAACCAACGTTTCTTTTTTTTTATATTCAAAGCTGTTTATTTTTGTAATGATGACGACAACCAGTATTGCCAGCATCTTGAGAAAAAATTTCAAATTGACTTGCACATGAGGATAGAAACAGCTATATGCTCGACTGTAACATCACAGCACACTGTTCTTATAGAAAAGTCAATTTTGCCATAACAGCATTTTTTTTCTCATAGGCAACTCGACTGTGCCCATACAGCATACGTTTGTAATTGAAAGTGAACTGTACCACTGCAATGATGGTCGAGTGTCTCCTAAAAGCATACTTTTCTAATAGACAAGAATACTCTGTCAGCACAGCATACTTCTTTTTATAGAAAAATCTACTGTGACACAGCAAACTTTTCTCATATACACAGAGAAAACAGATTAGTTGTAGCAACCGAATTTGTTGCCAATTGAATTTTGGCGGTTGCAGCAACTATCATAGAATTCTGCTATAGCGACTGAAATTTTCTTGTGGTACCACTATATTTTAATTATAACCCTCAACCCAATAGTTGCAGCAACAGAAAAAATTGGTTGACGGTATGAAATTTGAAATAAATGTTATTCTTGTTACCGAAAATTTGGTTAATATAATTAAAACAATATCATAATTGGTACCTGTGAAAGAAAAATTGGGCTTCCTTGCTGAAATAAAAATAAACAATAAACGCAAATAAAAATACACAATTTAAGAAATTTATTATTTGACATATTGTCATAAGTTTATTTTAATTGAAATTTATTTCCTAATGGTGAAGCATGTCTATATACATTTCTTCAACCACACATTTTGAAAAGCCACAAACCTGTTATCTTATTCACAGACTTTCAAAAACCATTTGAGAATTCGAAAATCATAATATCTTTGAAAGTCACAAAATTTAATTTTCTAATTTGCTGCTATAAACTATGATAGTAAGCTCAACCTCTAGTTAGTTGCAGCAACTGATTGAAAGTTTTTATTTTAATTTTAATATAGAACGACAATATTTTAGTTGATAATACCAAAAGTTGGTAGTAAAATCTAATTCGTAATATTTTATTCGTTTGGGTTAACCAATCAGTTAATTAGTCATGACAAAAGCATACGTTCGGTTGATGAAATCAATTTAAATATTGTCACAGTCATATCTTTGTTACAATTATGCCCTTATGGCAATGAACATGGATTATTTTTTGGATTAACAGAAAATTGATAGCGTGAACTGAAATAAAGTTAATGCAAATGATATTTTATTGGACTAACCGTTTTCCAACCAATCTTTTTTATGAGTGTAATTTTTGTATATGAGCAACAATTTTACTTAATTTTAAATGTATCCATCTAAAAAAGAAACGAATGGGAAAAAATGTTAAGGAAACGTTTGATAACTGGTTTTCTCGTTATTATAAAGAATTTTATTGATTCACATAAGGAAAATTTTTTTTTGGCTTTTGTTTTGTTCACAATTTTGAGATTGTAATAGTTTATCAAAGCAAGTAGATGAGTGAAAAAGCAGTTGTTGTGTTTGCTCTCTTTCTCATTGGAGAAGTATGTGTTTTTGTTTTGCTCATTGACAAAACGATTGGAAACGTTTATTTTCGTTGATTTGTTTTTTGCGAAAACATTTAATTTAGAAAAATTTAAAAGTAAAATACCCTTGGCCTCTTTGAGGCTATTTCTAATAAAGAAAAGGCCACAAAATAAAATAAAAACTTCGCCGATAAATTCAGGCTTTAAAGACAACGCTGGCAACGCTGCGGATAGCAAAAGCAAATACCATTAAGCGTACGCAAACAGAATATAAAAATGCTGGTGAAAGTTGGTTTATTTCAATGAGTAGTTAAAAAAATAATTATAAATTATAACATTCATACCAAGTGGGCGAATAATTTTATCACAATACTTTATTCATTTATATATATATTATTTTTTTTCATAAACGCAAAATACTTAAGGCTATTTTATTACATGCAAATATGTATGTAATCCCAGAAAAAAAGGAAAAAAACATACGCATGCAGCATTTGCAAATAAGTTTAAGCTCTAATTGGTGTTGAAGGAAGACAGGATTATATATAATTTATACACAAGTTTTTATACATATTTTAATAACATTGCTTTTAATTTTTGTAATTTTTTACTAAAAATCTCTAAAGTAGGGTTGAAATAATGCTATTTAATTTTCTTCTTTATTTTAGCCACTTCTTCATTGCTGCCTTACTTGACCATACACATGCAATCAATTGGTTTAACGGTCGAAGAAATTGCCATCATTTATTTGGCTCTGCCATTTACAACATTTTTAAGTCCACCCATTACAGGTAAGGAATTACTTTAAATAATACCATAATAATTTAACAACAAATCAGATTTTGTAACATATAACCAAATAAAATGCTGTGGTTATTTTACATCAATATTCTCATCTACACATTTCTAAGATTACTGTTGTAGGGAATATAATCAAAATTTTTTGTTTAATTTTTGAAACCAAGTGAATAAAAATTAAATACGCAAGCTGTAATTCCTTCCACGAGTATTTTAAGCTAAACAATTTACAATGGCTTAAAATAAAATAATCCAATCATTACACACCACTGGGATGCCTCTACAAATCTCACTTTTATCAACAGTTTTTAAAAAGTAAATCCATCATATTTAATATTCATTTGAAAAAGAAAAAAAAACAAAACAACAACAACTACCATACCTTTTACAAAATTAAACAATTTATTTAAAGCAAATTCGCAATCTCGTCATAACATCTCCTCCACAATGAATAATAAATCAAACAGAAAACATGTTTAAATCTCTCTCCACTCACTGTAAGTTCCTCGTCGAACGTCCACACCGTCTGCTTTTTTTCTTATCTTATCTCTGCACTGTAGATGTGATTACTTACTGGTATTACGTTTAGTAGAAATATAAGCATCTTTACTATACAAAAGAAAATAAAATTCTTTTATAGCCCGTGTGACTTGTGTAGCAATCTTTTTTATTTTACATCCGTCATGTTTCGTATTTACCTGTCTGTTGATTTTCCTCTCGGCCATAAAATATTTTTAAAAATATATTTTTTAATTCTATATTTTATTTTATTTCATTTCATAGTATTTTATTTAATGTAATTTTTAACTTCACTTTATTTAAATTTTTTTTTAATTTTATTTTGTTTTATTTTATTTTATTTTATTTTGTTAATTTTATTTTATTTGATTTGATTTGATTTGATTTGATTTGATTTGATTTGATTTGATTTGATTTGATTTGATTTGATTTGATTTGATTTGATTTGATTTGATTTGATTTGATTTGATTTGATTTGATTTGATTTTATTTTATATTATTTTATTTTATTTTATTTTATTTTATTTTATTTTATTTAATTCAATTTTATTTTATTTTATTTTATTTTCTTAATTTTATTCTATTTTATTTTATTTTATTTTATTTTATTTTATTTTATTTTATTTTATTTTATTTTATTTTATTTTATTTTATTTAATTTTATTTGATTTTATTTTATTTTATTTTATTTTGTTTTTTTATTTTATATTATTTTTTTTATTTTATATTATTTTTTTGACGTTGCGAAAAATCTTTTTAAACAGGAGGCACTTTTTATAATGAAACTGTTTCTAAAAACATACTTTATTACAAAAACATTTTTAACTAAAAATGTATGTATATTTTATTAAAAAGGTACGTTTGGCTGTTGAAAATGGTACTTTTTTATAAAGAAAAGAAAGGTAATTTTTTTTAAACGGTGATTTTCATGAAAAAGATACTTGCAAAAATGGACTTTTTATAAAAATGTACTTTTGTTGAAAAATTTGTTTTCTATAGAAAAACTGCTGCTTTCAAAAAAGGTACTTTTAATAAAAACTTTACTTTTTTATAGTAAAAAGTTGATTTTTTCCAAAATATACCTTAAAAAGATTATTTTAGGAAAATTATACTTTTTAATAGAAACTTCCTTTTTTTTTTTACTAAAAAGACACTTTTTATTAAAACATTTTGTATTAAAAGTAATCATACATATACATATACTAATAAATGTACACATATCTATTTTAACGTGTAATTAGGTTAATTGAATATCGTTCAAGCTTGTGATTTAAAGTACATATTCTAGTTTTATTTTATTTACTAATATGCAAACACATGTATCAGTGTTGCCAATTGTGTCGGAAATCTCTACATGTAGGATCAATGCTTTTTATTAACTGGGAAGATTTTATTAAAAAGGTACTTTTTGTTTAAAAAGAAAATTTGATTGAAAAGGTAACTAACTGTTGTCATCCTTTTAATAGAAATTTAAATTTTATTAAAAGTTTTATTAAGCATGTACTTCTCATAAAAAATGTACTTTATTCTAAAACCGCACTTTTGAATACAATGTAATTTTCGGTACAATGGTGCAATCTGCTAAAAAGAAACTTACTGTATAAAAGAACAAATGATTGTAGTACATATTTCCTTTGGGATTTCCGCAGGGAAAAAGTTTTTAACATGTAAGGAATAAATTCAGTAAATTGCGACTCTGACTCGCCCACGAAGGGTTCCGTACGAACACTAGATTTGTAATTTAATAAACACTTCATCCTATATAACATATAGTTTTGGCATTTTTTTCGTTTTTGGGGTCTTTTCGGTTTTTTTGTTTTGGCATTTTTGCGTTTTTTCGGTTTTGGCGATTTTTTTAAGTTTTGGCTCTTTTTTTAGTTTTGACACTTTATTTTCTTGTTTTGGCGATTTTTTTTTATTTTTTGGCGATTTTTTTTATTTAATTTTTTTTTTAGTTTTGGCGACATTTTCACGTTTTGGCGATTTTTTTCGATTTTTGGCGTTTTTTTCATTTTGGCGATTTTTTTTTAATTTTTCGCGATTTTTTTTTTGGTTTGGCGATTTTATAATTTTCGGTTTTTTTAGTTTTACCGTTTTTGAAAATTTCAAGTTTTTGCCTTTTACGGTTTCCAAGATATAGCAAGTTGTCAAAATTACATAGTCAAATTTGCATTAACTGATGGACCACCCTTTAATTTTAATTTTTTTAAATTTTAGTGTTAATTGTTGTAGTCTGTATAAAAATACACTAATTTTACAAATTTCAATTTTCAATACACATATGTTCATTCAATTGTATGT
The DNA here is from genome assembly GCA_949987645.1 of Tachina grossa. NCBI lineage: Eukaryota > Metazoa > Arthropoda > Insecta > Diptera > Tachinidae > Tachina > Tachina grossa. The sequence goes on from OX465275.1 coordinate 29,564,978, forward strand.
ATATTACATGTGATTTTAAAATTTTTCGTTGCTCGTTTTGGAACACCCTTTATTTTTTAATTCTCATGTATTTGTTGTTGTAGCGGCCAAGGTTCTACATACTGTGTCCAAATTTCAAGTCCGTAGCTCTTACGGTTCCTGAGAAAATACCGTGTGACGGACAGACGGACAGACGAACAGCGTAGCGAAAACAATGGGGTTCCTTTTCACATTTGGTGTATGGAACCCTAAAAACACAATTGCCGATTTTTCTAAAAATCTAGTGGCAATAATAACTGTAGGGATTTTTGTAGGGAGGAAGTTCTTAATATGTATAGGAAAAACATTGGTGATATTTTTCAAAACATCTACTGGCAACTCTCATTTGTATGTTAATTACTCAATAATTTTTAATCATGTTCTTGAACCATTTTATTAGTGCTATTGACTAGCAAAATATCAAACTAAACTGAACACTTGCCAACATACAATTTTCATTAACACCCTAAAAATTTATTAATTCACCCATTCAGTTTATGTAATTAGTTTACCTTTATAATCAAAACCAATCGAAGTTATGTTAAGTGCTTAATTTAATGTGTTTTGAAATGTAAAATTAATTAGGAATTGATTTCAATGAAATGTTGCCACTCAGTATATTAGAGTATAATAAACATATTTGGAAGTTTTTCTCTAATGTTATTATTCGTATGTAGCAATTTCATCTATGGTCTTTGTTGCCTTTTACGAGTGTATACGATTCTATATACATGTGTAGCAAACTTGATAAAGTAGAACTCTTGATTTAATTAAAAGCTTCTTTTAACATGTAAGAGATGTTATACATTATAAAATGTTGCCTTAAATAAAGGAAAATCAAAGTATAAGAAATCGAGTAAAATGATTCAAGGTTTGTTTTAATGGAATTATTTTACAGTTTGTATATTTTTAACAATGCAAAATAATGAAAGTAACACTGTCCATGAGGGCCACAGCAAAATACGTATTATACGTATTATTTTATTGTTAATACATGATAAAATGAAGTATATTTATTTGACATAATGTCTTTATTTAATTTCAAAAAATTGGCTTGTTTTTATGGGTTGAAGTCTACTGACGAGTTCCACAAGCGGGAACGAAATGCATATAGACAATTGCTTAACCATAAAAACAAGCCAATTTTTTGAAATTTTATTGCTAATTTAAAGAATACCTTAAAATATATTTTTAATGTAGTTGGACAGAGTTAAAGTTTTTTTTTCGTTCCTAATATATAATTTTCTGAAAATGGTTTGAAAACAATATTGTTTCGCCCAAGTACAAATCGCCCGAAAAAGGTAAATGAATAAACGTTCAAAATTTTTGGGTGATTAGTCATTGTGAAGAATAATCAAAAAATTTAAAATGTATAATCGTGCGAAGTTTTTGGGTGTTTCTTCATTACCCAAATATCTAAAATTGTTGAGTCACCCAAAGACAAGATGATTTTGGGCAATTCGAAATTTTTGGTTTTTGGGTGATTTGCACTTGGGCTATAATTAGTACAGCCGTTTTCACAACATACATACGAATAATACTCAGAAGCTACGACGTATTTAATAATATAAAAAAATTCAGAGGTTCATACATTCTAAAACTACATTTATATCAGCGAATACAGGAAGAATTCAGAAGTATGTACATGCGAACACATAAAAAAAAACTTGAAATAAAAAACACTCGTTTCTTTAAAATTCATTTAAATTGATTGTTGAGGCATAGCCCAAAAATTTCTTAGAGCAACTAGAGATATAATCTTAAACTTTCATTGAAGCAAATGAGAAGTTCAACTAATATCAAAGCTGAAACAAGAACTAAATAATCATTATGTTTGTTATTTTCTCTACTTTTACAACATAGTGGCAAGAATTATGTAATTCAAAATAAATGTAAAAAATTCAGTGAAGTGCGACTTTGACCCGCGCACGAAGGGTTCCGTAAGAGACACTAGATATGTAATTCAATACGAACTTTAGCCTATATAAAATATAGTTTTGGCATTTTGTTTCGTTTTTGAGTTTTTTTCGGTTTTGAGTGTTTTTTAGTTTTGGCGTTTTTTGCGTTTTTTCGGTTTCGGTGATTTCTTTTAGCCTTGACACTTTTTTTCTCGTTATAGCGATTTTTTTCGGTTTATGGCGTTTTTTAATTTTGGCGATTTTTTTTAATTTTGGCGATTTTTTTCATTTTGGCGATTTTTTTTCATATACTTTTTTTACTTTTGGCGCCTTTTTCGCATTTTGGCGTTTTTTTCGGTTTTTGGCGGTTTTTTTAATTTTGGCAATTTTTTTTAATTTGTGCGATTTTTTCGAACTTGGCGATTTATTTTAGTTTTGGCGATTTTTTTTTTAATTTTTGGCGATTTTTTTCGGTTTGACGATTTTATAATTTTGGGATTTTTTAGTTTTACCGTTTTTGAAAATTTTAAGAGGTTTGCCTCCTACAAGATACAGCAAGTTGTCAAAACTACATAGTCAAAATTGCATTAACTGAGAGAACACCCTTTAATTAAAATTTTTTTAAATTTTAGTGTTGATTGTTGTAGTCTGTATAAAAATACACTAATTTTACAAATTTCAAGTTTCAATACACATATGTTCATACAATTGTATGTATATTACATGGGATTTTAAAATTTTTCGTTGCTCGCTTTGGAACACCCTTTAATTTTTAACTCTCATGTATTTGTTGTTGTAGCGGCCAAGGTTTTACATACTCTGTCCAAATTTCAGGTCCGTAGCTCTAACGTTTCCAGAGAAAATAGCCTGTGACGGACAGACGGACAGCGTAGCGAAAACAATAGGGTTCCTTTTCAACTTTAGTGTACGGAACCCTCAAAAGCACAACAGCTATACATTGCTTTCACAAGAGTAGAGTGTTGCCAAACATGTATTTTTGATCGGGTGCTGCCAAATTAATATTTATGTTACGGTAGATTAAGGTTTAATATATTCAAAGTAACTTTTTCCAAAATTAATTAATATTACGCAAAATATTAAATAAATTTTCAGTCTTTTTCCGGAAAAGGTACTTTAAATACTATTGAAATAAGCCTTATTTTCTGTTGTGTGTTCTTCCCGATGGAAGTAAAATTTTAGATGCAGAAAACAAATATTTAGTACGATATGTTGTACGAAAAAAGAGAAATTAAAGTGGTTCTAATCATGTCGAGCCTTTGCTGCAATAGGGTCCCAACTAGAGATGGGCGCGTTTCATGTTTTTTTTTCGAACAAGCACGACTCAACACGAAGTGATCTTGACAAAAAATCTGATTTCGTGAGTGTTCGTTTCCTTTCGTGTTGAGCAAAATTGACACGAAAAACACGAAACAATTTTAGATGTAAAACATAATCGTATATGAATGAATTTCCAGTAGAGAAAAAATGTAATATTTTGTTGCGTGCGTGTTTTGTGCGTGTTGAGCGTCTTGGTATTCGTGTTCGTGTCGTGTTGGAAAAATTCGACACGCGCTCATCTCTAGTCCTATCTTAAAAAATATTAATTGTTTAAAAATTTGATAAAAAAAAATATTTTTCCGTTAAGTTGTTAGTCAAAACTTCAAACTCGTTTCCTGCAAAATACGTATTTTTTTTTGAGTTATAACTATATTGAAGCAAAGGCTGTATGTAATCGGGAGTGTGTATGTGTGTGTATGTAAAGTTTACGTATTTATGTAATGTATTTATAATGTTAACTATTCATGCAAAAGCATTTTACATAGAAATAACTGTTAATTATAATCAAATATTTATAAGAAGTATTTATAGTTCGTATGTACATATTTGTGGTTTCTCATGTTCATTCATAGTGCATAAATTTCTTAAGTTACAAATGTTTTAAGCGAAAATTTTCCATTTTAATTTTATTATTTAAAAATCTTTTAAATTCTAGGTTTTCTTGTTGACAAGTTTGGCAAATACAAACCAGTTGTGGTTATGAGTCTTCTATTGAATGCCATCTTCCATCATTCATTGCTGTTTATACCGCAACAGGAAATACCGGGTGTTGTGCCATCAGCATTTGTAATGCGTCATCCTGATAGCGGTGATATTGAGGTAAGAGTTAAAACAGCTCTTAAAATGTTAAAATTTTTTTTTTCTTCAATTTCTTTTGTTTTTCAATTTTAATTGAAAAGTTTTACATATTGACGACGATAGTGCTGCAGGGTGGCACAAATAAATTCATGACAATTGAAGTGAAACTTACTTTTCGGTTTGTGTGTGTGTGTGTGTGTGTGTGTGTGTGTGTGTGTGTACGGTTTTAGCGACAAAATATTTCTATTGCATTCTACTCAAACATGCAGCAGATGTTGTTGGTATTCATTTAGCTCAGCTTAACAATATTGAATAATTATCCTTAAACTAGGACATGCATATTTATAATGTGCTATTGGTGTGCAGGTATCAGTGGAAATTGCTTGTTGTATTTTAATTGAATACAAAAATACCTTTAGTAATTTGTATGTGGATCAATTTTCTGTGAAGTACTTTTCCAAGAAAAAACTATGATTAAAATGCAACTCATCTGAGATGTACTTAGAAAGACCTAAATTTATAAAATATTAACAAGCATAATACTTTTATTTTCATTTTGAGAAATCATTACAAATTAGTTTTGAAAAAATGTACTTTCAGCACAGTTTATCAAAGTGCTAATAAAAAGTATGTTTTGGTATATTTTAGGACAGTATTTCTGTTTTAAAAAGTGATTCTTCGAGAAGCAAACTTTTAAACCAGAAGCTCTTCAAAATATTTTGTTACGCAACTATCTCTCAAAATATAGTATATAAAGGTACGGATACATTTGCAATGTTATTGTGCAATAATTGATATTGCACAATAAAATTGCCCTTGTGTATATATTATATTAGTAGGTGGCACAATATATTAGTTTAAATCAAATATCTTTTGATTAATACTGTGCAAAATAATATTTTGTAATATTTTGACAATATTGTCCAATAATAATTTGCCAACGCTCATTATCTTAATTTTTAATTAATTAATTAAATTCTTAATTGTACGTTTAGCTTTTATACTTTGTGTACCGAGAAAAATGGTGTTATATAAAATATTTTTTTGTAATATTGTGCAATTTATTGAATAGTGTGGAGCAAGGTGATAATAATAACAGCAATAAAGTACTCAATAATATTGTGTAGTCTATGGGTACTTCAAGAAGAGCTTTTAAATAATGTAGCAAAGTATATTTTGAAAAGATTTTGGCAAAAGTACATATTAGAATTTTCTTACCTCTTTTTGATAAAAGTACCTTATAAAAAAAGAACCTTTTGGAAAAAGGAGTTTTTTAAAAAGGGCCCTTATAAAACTATTTTTTAGAAAGCTACCTTTAAAAAAACTCTTTTTAAAAAAGTACCTTTTGAAATTAGTAATGAAAAAATACATTTGTTACATTTTAATTTTGGAAAAATGTACTTTTTGGATTAAGTAGCTAATGAAAAAAATTTATGAAAAATTATTGCCAAATTTTCCTTCTATACATATACGTTTAAAAAAGTATATTAAAAAAAGTAACTTTCGGAAATGTACTTAATAAAGTACCTCTAGAAAAATATATATTTTTTCATTTATTTATTTTTAAGAGTTATTATAATTTAAAATATAATAAACTTATAATGTGTTTTGAAAAAGTACCCGTTGAATCTATTTTCATAAATACGGGATTTACACTATGACTTTTTCCCCTGCATTTTTCTTGAATTATCTTTTTTGTTGCTACCCCTTTTTTTATCACCTTTTTACCCCTTTTGTCAATAAACTCTAGGAAAGTCACGGCAAAAAGTCATAGTGTAAATCCCGTAAAAACAAAAAAAAAAAAAAAAACATGTCATATGAAAGTGCGTTTTGAAAAAGCATTTGAAAAATTATAACTTTTAAACATTTAGGGTCTTATGCAAAAAAACTTAATAAAGCTTTGCCAAGCAATGTTAAGTAAAGTTGTATTCTAAAAAAATTATTGTATAAAAATTCTAAAGTAGGCACCCACGTTTGTTAAGACTACTTTAAGTTGATATTTCCAAAAAGTGTATTTTGTACCTCCAATATTTTTACTAATATAGCACATACTGTTTCATGTTACATCTGAAAATGAAGCTAGAAGTGCCTGCTCTTATCTTAAATTTATTATTTCTGTCATGTAATGGGAAACATCACCAAATTATCCAACTGATTCGAAATACATAGCAAAATCCATAAAAAAATATTAAAATAAATACAATTATACAAAAATGTTTTAGTGATGTACATACAATCAAAACAAATCGAAAAAAGCTGGATATTCAAATACTCGTTTCATTCGAATAAAACAAATTGTGATAATTTTTCACATTTTCTTACTTTTACTTCATAGTTGTGTTTATCTGTTTTATTACCATGTCATAAGCTCATATTTTTTAAATTAGGTTGCTTTACTTCAAGATAATGAAAATTTATTTAATAAAATAAAAAAATATTTGAATACCCGAATGAAATTGTATTCAATTTTGTACATCATAAGCTGTGAAGTGGTTGTTGAACACGGTGGTGTTACCAGTATTTATTATTAAATCACAAATTATTTAAAGTTGTCTTTTGCATATGATTTTTTAATAAAGCTATGTTAGCCTTAAAGTGCTTATCAACTACTATGAACTTTAAAGCTAAAGTAAAATATTTTTTTGCATAAGGGCGTTACTTTTTAAGAAAGTTAAGTTTAAGATAGAAAGAAAGAAATAAAACACATTTACAACTCTGCCTTTTTGCTTGTTTTTTGTTTAGTAATGCAGTGATACAGCGCCTCTGGTGTTAAATGAGGCGTATTAAATTTTTGAAGCTGTGTTTAAGTAGCCATTTTATCGATTGCTAGCTACAGCCGGTGCGCTTCGCTACCCCCATCGTGTTATCGAATGATGTAAATATTTTGTAAATAAACCGAAAACTCGGATTTTTTAATGCAACATTTCGAAAGTTTTAAAATTTTGATATTGGATCATTATTAACAAAGGTTTTTTGTAAATATCTTCGGAAATACATAACCGATTTAAGAGCTTGATATCTCGTTTTGAAAAACATGACAACAGCTTTAAAAAAAAAAAAAAAAATTGATATATATATATATATATATATATATATATATATATATATATATATATATATATATATATATGTCATTGGTGGTGCAATATAAAAAATGGATTTTGCCACGCCCCTCCGCCCCCAGACAGAAAATCAAAAATCAGACTTCACAGTGTCATCCGCCTGAATATTCTGAAGATTCCCTGAAAATTTCATCAAAATCGGCTCAGCCGTTTTGGAGTCCATACGTTACATACATACATACACACACATTACTTCGGCAATGATTCCTACACAACGAAAAAGGGCACTCTGATGTTACGTTAGGATTAGTATCTGCTGAAGTTTGTATAGTTCAGTGACCAGTGACTATGCTTTCATCACTTGAATTTTCCTACAACAACTGATACAAAGGAACACTAATGCACATCAGAAAAATGCTCGAACCCAGGACCTTGGGTTTTGTAGTCAACGTGCTAACTTCTTTAGCCAACGCCACCCTATGAGTGTATGTGTATTAGTGTTTGAAAGAAGCAATACCAAGCAGAGAAACAAGTCGACCGGCTCGAAGCCGACGGTGCACCGCCGCCGGTTATATTTCTGTATATTTCCGTACACCAAAGGTGAAAATGAACCGTAAGAGCTACGGACTTGAAATTTGGACACAATGTGTAGACATTTAGCCACTACAACAACAAATACATGAGAGTTTAAAACTAAAGGGTGTTCCAAAACGAGCAACGAAAAATGTTAAAATCCCATGTAATATACATACATACAATTGTATGTACATATATACACTTGAAATTTTAAAAGTTAGTGTATTTTTATACAGACTACAACAATTAACACTAAATTTAAAAAATTTAAATCAATGGGTGTTCCATCAGTTAATGCAATTTTGACTTTGTAATTTTGACAACTTGCTGTATCTTGGAAACCGTAAGAGCAAAACTCTTGAAATTTTCATAAACGGTAAAACTAAAAAATCAAAAAAATATAAAATCGCCAAAAATAAAAAAATCGCCAAAAACAAAAAAAAAAAAAAATCGCCAAAGAGAAAAAAAAGCACCAAATTAAAAAAAAATTTTTCTAGGACTAAAATAAATTGCGAAAAACCGGAAAAATCGCCAAAATTAAAAAAAAATCCTTAAACAAAAAAATCGCCAATATGACAAAATTGCCAAAATGAAAAAATCGCCTGAATAAAAAACACCAAAAACAGAAAAAAATCGCCAAAATGAAAAAAATTGCGAAAATTAAAAAACCCAAAAAGAGAAAAAAAACGCCAAAACGAGAAAAAAGCGATAAAACTAAATAAAAGGTTTAAACTGAAAAAACTTAAAAAAGGAAGAAAGCTAAATCAAAAAAAAAAAAAAAAAAAAAAATGATCAAAACCGAATGTGCGCGAGTCAAAGTCGCACTTTACTGAATTTATTTTAATTGCAATGCAAGAACAGCAACAACTAAACGATCTAACGAACGAACTAAAAAGTAAAAGTAAAGGCATTTACTGATGAGCACTGCAGTACCACTAAAGTTTTAGTAAAAACAAAAGAAAATTTTACTGATTAATAAATTTTTTTTCTACAATTTTTATAAATTGCCTAAATGATGTGTTATATGATGAGGTGCATTGAATTTTCAGTAATCAGTAATGCTTGTATTCATAATGGAATTCTACCAAGTGGCTAAATGTTTTTCATACAAAAGTTTCAAAATTTGAATGAAAAAACTTTGCCACTTGCTACAATTTTATTATGATTACGGCCCTACGATTTTGCTGGTAATGCAAATTAAATTTCATTAGCAGTAAAAATTTACTGAATTTTTTTAGTAATCAGTAAATTTACTGCTTACTGCAATTTTGAATGCAGTACATACAATTACATATACTGCAGTGTGCTCATTTACTAACCAAATAAGTTTAATAAAACAAACAAAAACCAACAAATTCATATGTATATACAATATTGAAAGTTTTGATACTTTTAATTAATTAATTTAAAAAAATATACTAAAAGCATAAGTAATCAAATTGTTGCTCAACATTCACATGTAAAATATCTTGGTATACACCTTGATCGACGGCTTACATGGAAACAACACATTGATTCTAAGCTAACACAAATGAAACTAAAATTAGCTCAGGTACATTGGCTGATTGGTAGAAATTCAACTCTCAGTCTAGATTGCAAACTTTTGATATACAAGTCACTTTTGAAACCTATATGGTGCTACGGAATTCAACTATGGGGCACTGCTTCAGCTTCCAATGTCGAGAGAATCCAACGAAGGCAAAACAAAATTTTATGTATGATAACTTCGGCTCCATGGTACATCAAAAATTCAAATATACATCGTGATTTGAATATGCCACTAGTGATTGAAGAAATTGCAAAATACGCAGGCAAATATTTAACAAAACTCGAATCACATCCTAATCCGCTTGCTCGTAATATTTTGAACTTTACTGGACAAATCCGCCTAAAAAAGAGGGACACCAGGGCTCTATACACAACACTCCAGATGGGACTACTTGAAAATACTTTTTTTTCCTTTTTGATTATCACAACTTATGTATTATTTATAACTATCACTAAGTTTATGTCCGACAGTGGTCGGGCCTAATAATTATATTCTAGATTTAAGATTTGAATACTTATTGTTAGTTCATATTTGAAGATACAATAAATAAATACATGCATTGAAAAAAAAAGCATAAGTACTTCCAACTTAAAAAAAATTTCATTACTAGATGTTTACACATCTCCTCTGTGATCGGACTCACATTGCTTTTTTTTATAAATATATTTTTTGATAAAAAGTAATTTTTTAAAGAAGCACTTTTAGTTCAAAATACCTTTTGAATGGACTTGTTTTATAAAAAAAACTTTCTCTATGTGTATATTTTATAAATATATTCTCTTTTGATAAAAAGTACCCTTTGAGTTAAGCTATTAAAAAAATTTTAAAAGCTTTTTAAACACATAAAAAATAATTTGTAGAAAGTAGTCTTGAATAAGTGCCACATAAAAAAATAATCTCTGAATTTTTTTTTTATAAATATGTTCTCTTTTAATAAAAAGTTCCTTTTGAAAGAAATACTTTTAGATAAAAGTACCTTTAGAATTGACTAATTTTATAAAAAAAAACTTTCTATAAATGTATATTTAATAAATACTTTCTCCTTTGATAAGAAGTACTTCTTGAAAGAAGTACTTTTAGGTAAAAGTACCTGTTGAATGAAGTTATTTTGGGATAAAAACTTTGGGAAAGTTCCTTTTAGAAAAAGTACTTTTAAAAAAAATATATATATAAAAAAGTACTTTCTTCAAAAATATCTTTTAAAAAAGTTGCTTTTGAAAGCAAAAGTTTTGAAGAATTACTTTTGAAAATATTAACATTGTGAAAATGTACGCTTAAGAAATTGTTGGAAAAAAGTACTTTATGAAACAATTACCTCTGTTCAAAAATATAAAATTTAAACAAGATATTTGTAATCAAGTGAATTTTGAAAAAAAAAAATTCTATTTGAAGTATATTATTTTTGAAAAAGCTTACCTTGTGAGAAAAAGTACTTTATGAAAAAAGTATTTTTAAAGAAAGCAATTTATAAAAAGTATAAGCAAGACCTAGCAGATTTTAATTAAACTCTTTATGAAAATCTATACCGTTTACACCATGTTTTTTTTTTGACATTTATCAAGATTTTTTTTCCAAAAAAAGCCTATTCACTGAAAAATTTCCAAAACTACAACCAAACAACTGCAATGTAGCCAATTCACACACTTTTTTAAGTAGACCATAGCTAATTCAATCATCTTTTATATAAATATGTTGTAGAGGGTAGCAAAAATAAAATAAAAATATTATATTTTAAGTAGATTTCCTACAAATCTACTCACAAACTTGATTTTGTTTTGTATGGGAAATCTAGTAAAAAAGTAGCTAGATTTAACCCGAAATCTCGCAAATACTAGATTTTGAGAAGAAAAAGTTGAAAATAATACTTTTGGAAGAAAGTGCCTTTCAAACAGCTATCACCAAATAAAAATTAGAAAAGTTCCACGCAGAAATAATGCCTTTTAAAAAATAATTTGTTGATAAAAATTTTGAAAAAATCACTTTTTGAAACAAGAAACTTTGCCAAAATTTACCTTCTGAAGAAATGTCTCTTGTGGTGCAACTTTCTTGTATTAGCTCCTAAAAATATGCAACATTTAATCGATTATTTCTAATAATAAGTTTTGTTTAAGAAAATTTCAAAAGTATTTCTGCTTCTCTTTTCATTTTTCATTAGTAAATCTTTTAATAAAATTTAACACACTTTGATTTAATTTACATCAATATTCACTAATACACACATAAACAAAATAAATTTGTAGTTGCAAGTATTCGGTATGCTGCAATTAATACATATTATATAAATATTGGAATGTGCATATAATCTCCATCCTAATTAAAATAATAAATATGTGTAAGCATTTTAAATTGCTTTTACATTATTACTTGCGGCTGAGAAATTACTGCCTTAAAGGTAATTGGAATTTTATTGATCTTAGAGACTAGGAAGTAATAAAATTAAATTAATTTTACATGATATTAATTAATTCGCAGCAAGCAAAATTATATATGCTAAAATTTTTTTAATGAAATTTGTTTAAAAAAAAAGACTTTCTGAATTTTAAAAGAGATTTATATCGTTTAAAAATTCTTAAGATGCCGTTAGATTTTGTAGGGCAAAGTTTTTACAAAATTATAATATTTTCATTATGTTAGACTTTTAGTGAAGCACGATAGATTGTTGTTTTCACTTAAGGTAAATACAAGACCACAAAATGTGTGAGTTATTCTAACAACGAGATGAATACAATGCATGTAAAGATCATTTTAAAAACTAATCGAGATCCCAGCAAATAGCTGAGGGGGCAAGAAAAAGGAAGACATTTTTTAAAGGAAAAAATAAATCAAATATACAACTTTTTTGATATAAGTCGCTCCTCCAGGCCTCCTATTGACAAATAAAAAATTTTCATGCAACTAATTTCATGAAAAAAAAAATTCTTAACAGTACGTAATATTTATTTCCGAACATAAGCAATAATGTCGGCAGAATGACGTCACAAATATGTTCATGTACAAGCTTATGTTCTGGACTATAGAACACGCATTGTGGTATTGGACATAAATTTAAAAAATTCACTGTGTATAGATCGATGTTTTTATGTTAATTTTAATTTATTTTATTTGATTTAAAACTAATTGGTTTATATTCGTTTTATTATACATTAAAAATTCTGTATTTTTACCCCAGTCACAAGTTTATTTTATTTAATTCTCACAAACAACAAATGTCTATGAAGTTTGACAGCTTATTTCTTCGAAATAAGTTTGAACAACTATTTCGAAATTTATTTGCAAATAAATGTCTATTCGGTCCACACGTGGACTAATGTAAATTAGGTAATAAAAATCAGAAATAAAAGTAATTCTGCAGCAAGTTATATAAATTTAAATTGTATAACCTTAAAATCCCGTCTTCCTTGAAACATTATTATGAATATTTTACATTTAACTTCATTACAATTAGTAAAGGAAAATCCTGCAAATACTTAATAATACCAATTAATCGTTACAAGGAAAATCCTGCAAATACTTAATAATACCAATAAATCGTTACATGCTGCAACATTTAGAGCAGGAGCATCTCCTTATCTTAACTTATTTATGCACAGTCTAGCAAACAAGTTGATGCATAAGAGAGAATATTTTCATTTCAATAATGAAGCACAAATTTAAGGTATTTATTAGCATAATATCGTTTGTGATAAAAGCAGCAGAATGTAGAGGTTGCTGCAATGTAAATCTATTATTATATTGTAAGGTACAGTGAACGACAACAATAACAATAATAATTAGTGATTCTTTTATGGGAATTGTTAAAATTTAAGTTTAAAATTTTTTTAAACGCACTAATAATCCCAAATTAATATTTTACTTATAAAGTAAAATGTTTTTTTTTATTAAAAATACATTGAAATTGATTATTGAGGGGTTCAGCTGGATCCTATGCGCATTTCACTGTTACTAATGCAGATCATCAGGGAACCTTTACCCAAAGTTTCTTAGAACAACTAGAGTTATAAACTTTCATTTAAACAAATGAGAAGCTCAACAACAAATCACAAAGTTGAAACATGAACTCATTAATCAACATGTTTTTTTATTTTCTTTACCATTACTACATTGGCTGACTTTTTTTCAGCTTTAAATTGTATTTGTAAGAGTATGTAAAAAGAAAATAAATGTAAATAACAACAACAGCTATTTAAGAATAGAGTGTTGCCACACAAGTATTTTTTGACCTGGTGCAGTCAATTTAATAATTAGTGATTTTTTTATGGGAATTGTTAAAATTTAAATTTAAAATTTTTAAACGCACTAATAATCCCAAATTAATATTTTACTTATAAAGTAAAAATATTTTACGGCGAATTAAAATAACCTATAAAATGACTACTAACCACAACTTAAAAAAAAAATAAACACCAGAGGCGCTGCATCACTGCATTATTAAGAACGTGCAAAAAGCAGAGTTGTAAAAAAATTAAGCTTTTCCCTGTCTCTTTCTTAACCGCCTGTCTTCTCTATCACCATCCTTTTCCTAAAGAGGGTAGCACATAGTAATACAAATAGTAGTAGGCTCTCATTGCCTGAATATTACTTCTCTTAAAAAAAATAAGATTCTCCATCCGCAACAATTTGCACTTTCGCAAACTACTTTGATATGCCTCAATATGGACATCGCACGTATTCACCACAAGAAAAAAAATGTTGATGAATTTGTCACAATTTCTCTGCTGGCGTCATGTTCATGTCATGTCCAAGTCCATGGATCATGAAGACGTAGGATAAGGAATACATTTTGTCTGGTTTGTTTTAATAATTTTGCTGAAAATTTAACAACATATATAATATATTTGTCTTTTTCTTGCCAAACTTGTATCACAACTGATCTCAGCGTTTTTTTCATAATTTTTTTTCTTAAAATACACAGAGTTTGTGTCATCATTAGTTCGTGTTAAAATTCATTCTGTTGGCTTATGTGTTTGCATATTGTGAAAGCATTATAGTTGTTGTTATTTGTGATTTTCGTCTGCATCGGCTTAGGTGTTGTATGGTTGTGCATTTCTTAATAAGCAGAAGCTATAACATAAGTTATTGTTATGCTTGGAATGTTTACTTCAATATCATCTTGTATGTGTGTGTGTGCTTGTGTATTATGTGATTAAATAATATCATAATCATTATTTATAAATGATTTTATGGAATAAAATTTGTAAAAGGTCTGTTCACGTATATTTTTTTTAAACAAAATGTACATCTAAACAAACACTTGAATCTATTAGAAATTAGCTAATATTAACAATAAATCCCCTTTAAAAAGTTATGTACAATAAGCAACCCTGATAGAAACTTAAGCACTCATATGTGATTAAAGTTACATACACACACATGCACACATACACACAAATACATACACATACACATACAGTTAGAGCCATTAATTTCTACAAATATTTATATGAATAAACTATAATGAATGAACCACATGGTGTATGGCTTGTAAATGTTCAAAAATTGTAAAAAGAGAAAATTAAAAGGGAAAATACTCGTGTACAGAGATCAACGGCACAAATAAAATCCAAGCAGGCGAAAACACACGCAATAGCCACCAATAGTGTTGTCATTCGAACAAAAATTGTTCGAATATTCGAACAACTTTTTATCATTTTTGTTCGAACGAACAAAAATATTCAATTTAGAATAAAAAAATATTCGAATCATTTTTGTCGAATATTCGAACAATTTCCTTAACTACTTTATATAAAAAGTATTTTACATTCCATTACTTTTTATTTTGTTAACAATATGATATTAAGTAATCAAATTACTCCAAATTATAAATACTTGTGTAAGCTTGTTTGTATGTACATATATAAACATACATATGTATGTTCGCTAAACTCTTTTTTTTTCTTTCCGGGAAAAGGTAATGCTTCTTTCTTGGAATTATAAGGTGTCTTATAGTTTCTGATAAAGAGATTAGAAAAAAAACTGATTTTCTCTAATCGAAAGCGTTAAAAATCGAATTATTGAACGACGTAAAAAAAGGCATTAAATACCAACTAGAGTGATCGATTATTTGACTTTTTCCAGAAACCGGTTTTCGAATAGTTCGAATATTTGAATTTATGAAAAACCCGGTTTCGGTTTTTACAATCCCGGAAAAAACGGTCAACCGGTTTTTTTAAGTAAGAAAATTATTATACAAAAGTTTTGATTTTGAATTGCTTTATTAAAAAAAAAGAGTTAACAGTTTATATAAATACTATAAAACAATACAAAAATTAAAGATAAAACGTAAAAATCAACTTCATATACTTATGTATAGTACATAAATATGTATAATATACAGTTGAGGAACAAAGTCTACATACAACCATCGTTTTTAGGGTTTGTGGAAACTTGGGAATAAATTAAAAATATTAATTATGCCAATATTTAGGGTGCTAATAAATATGTTTATACAAAAAATAAAAAAATAAATATAATAACACCTACAGTAGCAAAAATATTCAAAATACATAGGGAGAAAGTCTAAATACAGGCATAAAATACATGAAAAAATACGTGCAAAATGTTTGATGTCGTCAACTTATTTGAAAATCCTGTGATTTCCGGTACCAAGCCGTCAACAAATGACATCCAAATATGGTCTAATACGTTGTTATCATAATTATTTTTAAATTTTTTTTATATTTTGTATAAACATATTTATTAGCACCCTAAATATTGGCATAATTAATTTTTTGAATTCCTTCCCAAATTTCCTCAAACCCCAACATATGAATGTCAACAAAACTAAAACTCACTTTTTGCAACTGGATTTTGACATCCATAAAGCCAATTAAATTCGCCTCTGCTATTACCTCATAAAATAATTTCGCTTAAATTTAATGTTTCAGTAAATGTTGGCATGCTCAAAAAAAACTTAGAGTTTTTACACTAAAAAAATACTTAGGAAAATAAACTAAAACGTTGGTCTAAGTTTTAACTAGGATGTAATGAATACCAGTTTAGCGAAAGCGAATGCGAAAACGAATAATGCATGTGCATTTTTGCGAAAGTGAATGCGAATGCGAAAGCGAATGCAAATGCTTAAAATACGATAAAAAAATTACACGAAACTAAATTTTTTTAAGAACATGAAGTTGTATGATATAAATAATTGTACTACATATAACATTTTTAACCCCCGACTAAAAAAAGGGGTGTTATATAAGTTTGTAGTGTGTGTTTGTGTATCTGTGTGTCTGTCCGTGTCCACGTACAGACCAAACGGCTGAACCGATTTAGTTTTTTCTGTTTGAAAGGCGACTTGATCGAGAAGGTTCTAAGCCATGTTTTAAGAAAATCGGTCCAGGCGTTTAGAAGATATCGCATCTTCTCTAGATGTATTCGGGGGTTTTTAAAATTTTTAATTTTTGTTATATTTAAATTGAGTCTTGAATTAAAAAAAATTTACAAAATGATAGGCAATCAACCCATTCGTACTTTGGCCCTAAAGCCTGGTACTGTGTTCAACATTTCATGTGAAATGCTGTCAAAATACATATTAAGAAAAATTGTAATGAATTGTTCATGAAATAAAACTTGAGAAAAATATATAAAATATATCTTCAACATTTTAAGTTTTCATGTGAAATAATACTCGTATGAGTGGCACTTGCTTCGCATGGAATTTACAACAAATAAGGGCTGGTTAATATTTTAGCATTTAAAATTTTCTGTACGAAGTAATGAATGGTACTCAACATTTTTCAAAAGTTTGAACAGACTAGTCTTAAGTAGAAAAATATTTTCGCGCAAATCAAACACTGCCTTTTCTTTTTCGAAAACTGATAAATATTTCCAAACACAGTTGGATTTTGGATTCATTCTGATAATTATTATTTATAGAAAAGTTTTAAGCTAAAATTTTAAAGCTTTGTTTAGAATCGTAACCTATTTTCGTAAAAGAAGTACAAATTTTTGTTGTTTTTAGTATTCGCTTGAAATATTCGCATATTTTAGCGAATGCAAAAGCGAATGCAAATAGCAAAAGTAAGCGAATAATTTGCGAATGCGAAAGCGAATGCGAATATTCGTTACATCCCTAGTTTTAACATAGTAAAAACTAATTTTATTGCAAAATGTGCAAATCGAAAAGTATTCGACTCAGCCGGTTTTTATATTGTAAAAAAACCAGACTATTCGACATTCGAAAAATCAACATTTTGAAAAAAACCGACAACCGTATTGTGAAAAAACCGGGGTTTAAAACCGGTTGAAAAACCGAGTCGATCACCCTAATACCAACTTTTTAAAATATGTCACAAAAAGAGAAAAAAATTTATAAGTTTGTAGTGTGTGTCTGTGTATCTGTTTGTTTTCACGAGTCCACGTATTGACCAAACGGCTGGACTGATTCTGATTTAGTTATTTCTGTTTGAAAGGTGACTTGATCGAAAGTGCTCTTAGCTATGTTTAAAGAAAAGCGGTCCAGCCGCTTAGAAGGTATCACATCGTTTTTAAATATATTCTCTTAGATCTGCGTGTCTTTGACGCCGTAGCTCCCGAACGGCTTGACCGATTTTAATTTGCTTTGCTTTCGTTTGAGAGATGACATGATCGTATATCTTCTAATTTATACTTGAAGAAAATCGGTTTAGTCGATTCGAAGTTATTTTAAATTTTCTATATATTAATTTACTCTGTTCTTTTTTGCGATTCTGCTATTTCAATAGTATTAGTGGAACACAGAGTTCTTAACTTATACTACAGCGTCAACCTCGGCAAAGGTTCTTAAAATTTTGTTTTTAATATTTCTAAATCTGTTATTGAACTCATATGTTTTTCTTGTGTAATGAATAATTTTTCGTTTGTTAATAAAAAAATTAAAGTAATACACATACGTGTCGTTTTTTGCAAATTTTTTTAAGATTATTCGAATATATTTTTTTATTCTTTGTTTGTTTGAATATTCTATCTAACACAAGTTCAAAATTATTCGTCGGTTCGAAATTTTATTCGAACAAATATAAAAGACGAATAATTAACAACACTAGCTACCAACACACATCTAAAACAAAAAATTGGCACAGGAAATGAAAAAAAAAATCAGCAGCAAATATTTAATTTGAAACAGACACAAAAACTTGAGCCAAATACACACCCAGGCACACACACACACGCACACATACGCTCAGTCACGCATAATTTTATGTTTCAATAAGAAAACAACAATAACAACAGCAAAATGAAAATAACAAAGGATAGACTATAAAAACAAATTTTTTGTAAAGAGAGTCATACATACAGAGCGTTTAAATCTCATTTGCTGTACTTGAAAATACACACGCGTGCACACACCCAAACACAGACACACCTACTCACACACTCACACACACGCATGCCCTTAAATGTGCAGATGATGTTTTAAGTTAAAAACAGTGGCTTTCATAGAACAACATTTAAGGAATGTTTGTTCCATGCGTGAAAATCAAAATTTTTCAAACAAATTAATGGAAGGAATTGTTGAAAAATAATTATTTTTTTAAAAATGGGAATTTTTAATAATAAGTACTTTTTTAAGTAACTTCAAAAAGGAGGAGGTTATCAATTCGTTTACGTTTCCTTTTTAGGGAAAATAAGTTTGGTAGACTATCATATCACTAGAAAACGGAAAAATATGTCTATTGTTAAGCGTAGTAAACTATTTCAAAATTTAAGTGATCCCGATGGGTGGCTCTGCAATCACGCTCAGTTAGACCAAATATTTTTTAAAATGAAAATGAAATGTGTCCATCTAATGTATGGAAGATTTCACGAAAAGGAGAAGTAAAGGCTTCATTAGTCTTTACTTTCTGTTACTGTTCTGTGCTGTGCCGTTCTGCTTCTAAATTTTAGTACTTACTTTTTCTGTAGTAACTCATCCGCCATTTCGGACCAGAAGGGTCGCAGTTTTCCACTAAAGCGATAAGTTTTGCATCGTCCATTGTTATGTTTAAATATAATTTAATGTTTTTCTTGTAAAAATTCATTTTTTTAATTCAAAAAGCGCAGCACAATTTATTTCAAAATATTTTTATTTAATTTATGCTGTCACTTAACATTTTTTTAATTTTCAGAGGTTGAACCGAAACAGAACAGAACAGAACGCAGTAGAAAAACTAACGACTTGTATTAGATTTATATAAACAAAAAAGAGTCAGCTGTTTTGTTACATAACAGAGAGTAAAAACTAATTATGGCTTAATTCTTGGTTTACGAATTTTGAAATCTTTTTATTATTTATTTATTTGAATTATAAGATGAAAAACATAAATTGTTATGTTTAAGAAGTTTAATATTTGACATATTGTCATAAGTCTGTTATAATTGAAATTTATTTGTTAATGGTTAAGCATATATGCATTTCATTGGTGCTTTGTGTCTGTCTAAAATGTATGGTTGAAGTCTACTAACGATTTGGCAATGAAATTCGTATGGACATGCTTAACCATTAGCAAATAAATTTCAATTAAAATAAATTGTTATAAATAAAACTGAATGAAATTGAGGTAAATAATTAAAATTGTTATCTATGTTTATGCTTAGATTAGGCTAAAGTTCGTATCGCCCTGTTAGCCAAACTACATGTGATAATTTTTAAGGAACAAATACCAGCAAAGTTAATTATAAATATTTTGATAAGCACTAGCAGAAGGGAACAATATGCTGTTTTAGAAGGTCGCCACACCTTAAGTTACTTTTTTGGTCCACTGTGTGTCGCAACAATTGATGTAGATTTTTGCTTTAAATACTCAGTTTTCAGTGTGAATGGAATATTTGAATTATTTTGATTCCTCGTAATTCAATTTGCTAAAAGCTTTTTTGTAATGAAAGCTCAATAACTCACGGTATCATAGGACACCAGGTAGGAACTTTGTTTTACATTTTACTTGCCTTTGTAATTGCCCCTTACACCCTAGTGGGTTTATTTTTGATAAAATATATAGCATTTGTTTCCTTCGAGTTTCGAATTTCATCAATATCGGTTAGATAGTTTCAAAGAAATAGAAATTGCCACCTATACCTCCTCATGCTCTTGTTTTTAAAAAGTGTATGGTCATGTGCTTTCCTAGACTCATATCTATCTATGTTTTCAATTTAATTAAAATCGGACAGATAGTTTCAAAGAAGACGAAATTTCTCCCTACCACCCTTCGCAGCCCTATTTTCGAAAAATGTTGTGTCTTCTTTTGGTCGCAGATCTATCTACGTTAGGAATTTCATCATCATCTGACAGGCAGAAATTTCCCCCTATGAACCACTTGTCCAAGCAAAGACACAAACCATAATCGATATTCCCAAAGCAAGGCTAAAATTTCCCAAAATCCCAGGAGATCTGCAGCAATTCTCCGGAAAATTACGGCACCACTACAAATCTAGAACATCCGCAGTAGTAGCTCCATTATGCTATGTAGTTGTTACCAGTATTTGTAACCAGTATTCGCCAGTATTTTTTCATTTCCAAAAAAATTTTGTCTTACATGCATGGCGCCCCATAAGGAAATTACGTTCCCAAAAAGAAAAATATTTTTCAACATTCAAAAATATATTATTTGTGAAGCAATTATATAAATAACAAAAATTAAAATTTTTAAAACCCCCCGAATATATCTAGGAAAGATGTTATATGTATCTTCTCAACGGCTGAACCGATTATCTTCAAACATAGCTAAGAACCCTCTCGATCAAGTCATCTTTCAAGCAGGAAAAAAATTAAAATCCGTCCAGCCGTTTGGTCTGTACGTGGATACGGACAGACACACAGGTCCACAGATACACAGAAACACACTACAAACTTATAACAAACCTTTTTTTCATCGGGGATTAAAAAGCTTTAAAAAATATTGAGAAAAAGAAGCTTTTCTCTACAAAAGTTAATACAATATTATTATTTTCGTAGGCGTATTATGCACTTGCAAGGATAAGCTTATTGTAATTTTGCACATCTAATTTCGGTTTTGATTTTTCTACAATTGCTACCATAACATTTTTCAATATATTTTCAATGCTTTTTCAAGCTTGTTATAATATTTTACTCAAGGCATTTGATATGCTGGATTGCTTGCTTGTTTGCTTATATGTGTCGAAGAATATTCAAAGTGCCGCTCTAGGGCAAGTGATATTTTGCTTAACAACCTTTGTACAAAAGTATATAATAGTCCGAAAATATAATATTTTTCATTTATATTTCAATTAAAATCATGTGTTGGAATATTATAATAGATAATTATAAAATAGTAATATTTTCAAGGAGTTCTGCGATTGACTACCATAAATGCAATATTTTCTAATTGCCCTCTAGTTAGATAATTTTACAGAAAACCACTGTAGATTTTTTTTGGCCATATCAGGGAAAATTTTGCATCATGTGCTGCTCTTCTATAATCCTTATTTGAAGTATTTCACTAAAAGCACAACTACAATCATCCAATGCGATACAAATACACGCATGAAACCTTAACACACAAACTAACAAATCATATCCACTCGTGATGGGATAACAGCAAAATATAGTGAGTTTCTTATGTTCAGACACAGAAAGTTGATAGTAGACTAGTGAAATCCTGTGTGTAATACTGGAATGTAAGTATATCTATATTTATTCAGAAAATTTCCCCGTCATGTACGCAATAATGGCTAAGCAAACAAAAAAAAAAAAAAAAATAACAGCAAAACAGCTGAATGAACTGTAACTTCATATGCTGCACGTACACACTCGTACATAAATATCTGAGAAATTCATGTTTGTATTACAGCACACACACATATTGCAATATAAGCTGATGTATACATACATACACACACATTTAGACATACAACCAAAACACACTTATTCTCGTTTATATGAAAAAAAAACAGTTATTTGTGCGAATCCAACGCTTGTGGCGCCATTATAACCGTTAAGCAAGAAATGTTCACTATTTGCATATAAATATTCAAGTGTGTTGGTCGGTGTTTGTGTGTAACTGCGAAGCAGGGTAATCTCAAAAGATTTTTATGCATAATATATTTTTTTATAAAGGAAATTTCAATTTAAATAGCTTTAAAAAATCTACTGCTGCTTATTTTAAAATGTCCTGTTTCACTTAACCTTTGTAAGCCTTAATTTTTTAAAAGATATTTAGAGTATTTAAAAATCAGTGAGTTAGCCTACTCTTGCTCTTACAACCTCAATTTTCCCATATCCCAACAATTAATACAGTGCGAGTTTAAAATTTTTTTGAGGGTTACTATGCAACTCACCACAGCAAGGTGCCGACTGCAATATTTCAAGAATATAATAGACATTGATCATTTACTTAAACAACGTTATAACTCAAAAAATGTAGTTTGCCAGAAAACGAGTTGAAAGTATTCAATTTACACACAACCTAGTAAAAAAAATAAAATTTAAATTTTCTCTCAATAGTTGGAGTAAACAATATATTTATATGAAATTTTAAACATATGAGCTATGACTTTGTTTGAGTAAATAAGCGACATTTTTATATGAGAATGATTAACATTGTTGCCACTTTAGCATTTTAACTGCTAGATTTTGAAAAAAAAACATACAAGTTCTTAAGAAAATCTGCTAAGAAATGTAAATTTAAAATCTAGCATTTTTGTTAATTTTAATTGTTATTGTTCGAACTTCATTTGTTTCTATATATGTACATATGATTTGATCAGGCTAAAAATCGTATCGCTTTGTAAGTCAAATTACATGTCATAAATTATTAATGAACAAATAACACCAAAGTATTTTAATTTTTCTTCTGTAGAACATTCTAGCTACAAATTAAGCATTTTCCCATCATAATCTTCTGGCAACACTAATGATTATTTTGACGACAGCAAGGCAACACTGCGGCAGGTTGTTGTCCATGGTGATTTTGTCATTGTAGTACAATCAGCGTTGCCATAACATTTGTTTGGAAAATTGAAAATTTAGAAAAAAAAAATTCAGTAAAGTGCGACTCTGACTCGCGCACGAAGGGTTACGTACGAAAACTAAATATGTAATTTAATACAAACTTCATCCTATATAATATATAGTTTTGGCATTTTTTTTCGTTTTTGGGGTCCTTTCGGTTTTTTTGTTTTGGCGGTTTTTGCGTTTTTTCGGTTTTGGCAATTTTTTTTAAGTTTTGGCTCTTTTAAATATTAGTTTTGACACTTTATTTTCTTGTTTTGGCGATTTTTTTGGTTTTTGGCGTTTTTTCATTTTGGCGATTTTTTTCATTTTTGCGTTTTTTTTTATTTAATTTTTTTTTTAGTTTAGGGAACATTTTCGCGCTTTTTGGCGATTTTTTCGATTTTTGGCGTTTTTTTCATTTTGGCGTTTTTTTTTTCATTTTGGCGATTTTTTCGAATTTGGCGTTTTAGTGTTAGATTTTTTTTAAAATTTTGGCGATTGTTTTCGTTGTGGCGATTTTTTTTAATTTTTGGCGATTTTTTTTTTGGTTTGGCGATTTTATAATTTTCGGTTTTTTTAGTTTTACCGTTTTTAAAAATTTCAAGTTTTTGGCGATTTTTTTAAGTTTCGGCTCCTTTTTTAGTTTTGACACTTTATTTTCTTGTTTTGGCGATTTTTTTCGGTTTTTGGCGTTTTTTCATTTTGGCGATTTTTTTTTATTTTTATTTTTGCGATTTTTTTAATTTTTGCGATTTTTTTTGATTTAAATTTTTTTTAGTTTTGGCAATTTTTTTCGATTTTTGGGGTTTTTTTTTCATTTTGGCATTTTTTTCAATTTTGGCGATTTTTTCGAATTTGGCGATTTATTTTAGTGTTAGAAATTTTTTTTAATATTGGCGATTTTTTTCGTTTTGGCGATTTTTTTTATTTTTGGCGATTTTTTTTTTGGTTTGGCGATTATATAATTTTCGGTTTTTTTAGTTTTACCGTTTTTGAAAATTACAAGTGTTTGCCTCTTACGGTTTCCAAGATATAGCAAGTTGTCAAAATTACATAGTCAAATTTGCATTAACTGATGGACCACCCTTTAATTTTAATTTTTTTAAATTTTAGTGTTAATTGTTGTAGTCTGTATAAAAATACACTAATTTTACAAATTTCAAGTTTCAATATACATATGTTCATACAATTGTATGTATATTACATGCGATTTTAACATTTTTCGTTGCTCGCTTTGGAACACCCTTTAATTTTTAATTCTCATGTATTTGTTGTTGTAGGGGCCGAGGTTCTACATACTGTGTCCAAATTTCAGGTCCGTAGCTCTTACGGTTCCTGAGAAAATACCGTGTGACGGACAGACGGACAGCTTAGCGAAAACAATAGGGTTCCTTTTCACCTTTGGTGTACGGAACCAAAGGTAAAGGTATAGAAATGTACCAGTAAATGTCTGGTTGGTATGTCTCCATGTTCCCATAAGAACTATGAATCCACTACCTAGTCAATTGTTTTAGTGTTACTAGTAGATTTTCAATGACAAGCACATGCTAAATGTCTATAGCACAAAGTATTGTATGGGGAATAATTGTAGAGTATTACTGGTGACAAAGTCAAAAGCGACTCAGTACATTTTCACTATTCGCACTTTTTGCAGGGTATTATGTGATTAACCGCATACAACTAATGTTAATGCATGTGTGTGACTTTGCATGTGCGCAGAAAAATGAAAGATCATACGCACATACATGCATGACGTTTGTACACGCGCTCATGCGTAGAAAGAAGCAAGTATCACATATTCTTCCGTCACAAAGTGTTTTCTTCTTTACTCTTATACCTACAATACTCAAACAAATTTCTTGCAAACAATGTTGTTAACGTTTGTTTCATAAGATTTCGCTGTAGCAAAGCATTTGAAAATCCCTCATGTCTTGAAAGTTCTTATAGGATGTCTTATGCAGGAGACTAGTTTAGACAATGAGCGAATACCGTGTTGCCAATGTTAAATAAATGATATCGGAAAGATCATTCCTAGTTCTAGTTACTATAAGAGCCAAGGTTGTGTACCAGGTTTCTTAGTAACCAGATTAATAAAACTTCCTAAAATCAAAATAAAGAATTTATTGGGCGTGGTATAGACCATTTTTTTTAGCAATAGTACCAAATGGCAGCTACTATATCCTGTCACATAAGCAATAATTTTTAAGATCGGTCTAAAATTTACGGTGTTATGAAATAACACACAAAAACACAAACGAAGTCACAACTATATCCTTTCTGAAGTTGGTTAAAAAATATATTTTACAAATCTTACGTTACGCAGAATGCGTTATATTAGCAGTTGTTCCATTAAAAGACACTTTTAAGACTACGCTATCACTTTTACTATGGGATTAGAAAGATGAGTTGATATTTTTTTATTCGACTTTAACGTTGCTATTGGTGTTTCTATGTAATTGCTTTGTATCCACGAAATGATACGGGATATGCCATTATAGCGCCAAATACACATTTTCTGTTGCTGCAATATTTAGCCATGAAATTTTTGTTGTGAAAAATTCCTCCTTTTATATGTATGTATGTGTTTTATTTTTCACTATGCTTGTGTGTTTGTTTAAAATACTTCCAAATAGAGTTGAGTAATAAAAGAAAGGCAAAAAGGCAAGCACAGTAATTCATATTTTATTTTTGATATTTTTTTTTTGCTTAAAAAGTATTATGGTTTATTTTTTTTAGCACAAAATAATGATTGTCTGTGGTCAGGTTTGGTATCTGGCATGAGGTTTCCAGCTCTTTTAGCCTGGCAATCAGGTTTATTTATCAAGGCCAATTAAATCTTTAAAAGCTTTTTTAACTTCGATGAGGAAAACAAGTTACAAATTTTATTTAAAATTTTTTTTTATTTAAATGCGGGGTAGTTGAGGCGTAATCGCATTTAAGAATAAGAGCTTTTAAAATTAGAATTAAATATAATTAGAATATGTGTTTTTTCTGGTTTTTTTTAAAGTAATTTGAGTAAATTTGGAAATGAAATTCGTTTTAATTTAAGGTCTTCTCAAAATTTTTAATTTAAACAGAAAGTTTTTTTTTTTGATATGAAAGTATATATAGATTTCTTAATGGAATGTAGGCATAGGTACATCTGGTAGAAATGTTTATTATCACACTCGAACATGGACGAAACTACTTCCGATATTTTCTGCATTAATAACTCCAAAAACTAATTTTTTGAGATATGTGTATGTTGCAATAAAGGAGCCTTATGGAAAATCAAGCAATAATTATTAGAACCTTAACATCATTATCATCATAATCATCATCATCATCACCATCGTCAGCACTGTCATCATCAAAATAGAAGCACTTTGCATCATGGCACTGCAATTAACAACTCGTGCCAAATGACAGCAGCAACAACCATAATAACAACAAATAGAAAAAGCGGCAACGACAAAACAGAAATGGACACTCAAATAAAAATGCAAGCATAGATAAATGATACGAGTAAAAGCAAACATCAAATGCAGAACTGAAGGAATATAAAAAGAGAATGCATATAAATAAATATTGCCTAATCTTTCTCTTCATTTGGTATTCTTTGTTCTGTTTTCTTCTTTTTTTTTTTGCTTTCAAAATGTCAACAGTATTATGATTGTCAGTAACTAAAATTAAAGACATTCTATGCTTGAACCCAGTTTAGTATAACTTTTTATGACAGTCATTAAAAAAAGTCCTAATGACTCTTTAAGTGCATACGAGAGTTTAAGGTCTGTAAGATTTTTAATTAACGATATGTGTTGAATGGCATCCAATTAGGAAATATACATGTACGAACGACAGACTGATGGGAATGAGAATGGGATTCGCAAGGATGATGGTGTTCATTTCGTAATTAAAAATAATAACTTGGGTAAAGTGCGACTTTGACTCACACACGAAATATTTCGTACGGACACTACATAAGTAATACTGCACGAACTTAAGTCTATAAAATCGAATATCATACCTGATTTAGACATATCGAGCCATAACCGCTAAAATAGCTTAAGCGACACATTTTTTGGACTTCGTTTTTTTTTGACGAAAATGGACTATTTACGATCGCAAATGATCGATTTTGGCCAAAAATTGAAGTTTGAAAATTATGACGCTTAAGGTATTTTCGCGGTTATGGCACGATATGTTTTTTAATTTTGAGTACACGGTAAAACATTTTTCAGTTTTTTTGCGATTTTTCTTTACTCTTGGCGTTTCTTCGATTTTGGAATTTATTTCGGTT
Organism: Tachina grossa; assembly: GCA_949987645.1. Lineage (NCBI taxonomy): Eukaryota > Metazoa > Arthropoda > Insecta > Diptera > Tachinidae > Tachina > Tachina grossa. The sequence goes on from OX465275.1 coordinate 29,592,405, forward strand.
TTTGGCTATTTTTTCGGTTTTTGGCGTTTTATTTTAGTCTTGGCGATTTTTCCAGTGTTGAAGACTTAATTCGTTTGACGATTTTTTTATTTGGCGATATTTTTAGTTATGTCGATCTTTTTCCATGTTGGTGATTTTTTAAGCGATTTTTTTAGTTTTGGCGTTTTTTTTTCAGTTTTTGACGATTTTATTCGTTATTGGGATTCATTTCGGTATTTGGCGAATTATTTTAGTTTAAACGTTTTATTTGGCGATTTTTTTTCGTTTTGGTGATTTTGTTGGTATTTTTGGTTTTTTTTTTTTGATTTGGCGCTTTTTTTCGTTTAAAGATTTTTTTAGTTTTTTGTGATTTTTTTTTCGTTATTGGGACATATTTCGAGTTTTCGCAATTTGTTTTAGTTTTAGCGATTTATTTTAGTTTAAGCAATTCTTTTCGATTGGCGATTTTTTTCAGCTTGGCAATTTTTTTGTTTTGGCGAATTTTTGTTTTGGCGATTTTTTTTTTCGGTTTGACGATTTTTTTTGTTTGGCGTTTGTTTTTAATTTTGTCGAGGGTATAATTTTGGCGATATTTTTTCTGTTGGTGATTTATTTCGTTTGGCGATTAGTTGCACTTTGGCGATTTATTTAGCTTTTGCGATTTTTTCGTGTTAGTGGGTTTTTTGTTTTGGCAATTGTTTTCCTGTTGGTGATTTTTTTGTTTTTTTTTTGGCAATTTTTTTCGATTTGGCGATGTTTTTAATTTTGGCTGTTTTTTTTTCGTTTGGCAATTTGCTTCGCTTTGGCGATTTTTTTCTTTTGGCGGTTTTTTCAGTTTCGGTGATTTTTTTCGTTATTGAGACTTATATCGGGTTTTGGCGATCTGCTTTAGTTTTAGCGATTTATTTCGGTTTTTGGCGATTTATTTTAGTTTTAGCGATTTTTTTATTTTTGGCGATTCTTTCGTTTGGCGATATTTTTAGTTTGGCAATTTTTTGTTTTGGCGATTTTTTTTCAGTTTGGCGATTTCGTTCGGTTTTGGCATTTTTTCTTTTTGACAATTTTTTCGGTTTTTGGAGATTTTCTCGTTTTGGCGATTTCTTAATATTGATGTTTCTTTACTTCTAGCGTTTTTGAAAATTCTAAAATTACATTTACTAATAGAATACCCTTTTATTTTGATTTCTTACATTTCACTTTTAATTCGTGTAGTCCGCATAAAATTACACTTACTTATATATAAGAATACACTTTATTTTTAATCAATGAAGATATGAAAATGTTGGGCACAATAACGAGAGTCGTGTTTCGACTTCTACTACGACAACTTCGTACTGGATTAAAAAAAACTTGGTGCAGTGTTCTTTAGTCTAGTGCGAAATCGTTGTAGTCAAAGTCGAAATACGGCAGTCGTATGCGAAAGCCTTTTATATGAAATTTTAATACAATTTTAAATACGATATTAAAAATTTCTCTGCATTTTTAAATCCAAAAACGCATTTTTAAAGATATGTCGATGCACTAATAAAGGGGCCATATATGAAAGCATATGTACATACAGACATATATAATGTTTAGCTGCACTGAGACAGAAAAACTAAACAAAATTATTAAAGTGACTGAAGTCAAGTTTCTTTATTTTTATTTTCAATTCAGTTGATTTTTATGATTACGGTTTGAAAATTTTTAGGGGCATGTGTTTCTATGTAATACCCAATAATTGAGAGCTGGCGAACAAAAATAGACATGTACTCAGTAAATGACTAGTCTGTTTTTTCGCCAGCTCCTTGATTATTAAAAATTCGTTTTTTAGTTTTTTGTTAGTTATGTGTTTTTCCATTTCAGCTGACGATATACTGCATAGGAAATTGGAAATTTATATACATATTTCAAGATATTTTTTATAAATAAATTTCAATAAAACTTCATAAGAAAATAAATTATTTATTGCTTAAAAAATATGTTGGTCCTAGATAGACATGCAGACAAAGTTCTTGTGAAATTTACAAGGATGAAAAGGAAAGAATAGAGAAGAAGTGTTGAAAAGAAATGAAAGGAGAAAAACCAGAAACAATACAGAAATATTTTACAGTCAAACGCCTTTTATGTTGCAAGAAATAAAAAGAGAGAAAGAAAAAATATAAATAAATTGAAACTATAACCATGACCCAGCAAAATACAACTACAAATAAATCGTCTATAGCGTTGGTGGTAGGAATATGAAAGGTTAGAAAACTCTTAATTTTCAGTTTTAAATTTAAGATTCATTGAAAAAATCGTTTGAAGATTATGTATAAATTAAAAGAATATAATTGTAAAACCTTCAATAAGGGCAAGAGTTCAATTCAAAACACTTTAAAAAAAGATATTCGTTATTTGGTAAATATTTTTAGGATATAAAATTTATATAAAAATATATTTTTTTCAATAAGAAACCGCTAGAGTTGCAGAAATTACTAAAATATCTAATTTAGTTAAATTGCAGAATTTGGCAAAAAACCTTTATATCTAAAAAATGCCAAGAATATCTTCTGGAATTCAGAAAGACTCGCAGCAAAAAATAATCAGAATTTTTTCGAAACTTCCTCAAACAAAAAAAATTATTTTACCAAAAATTAAAAACTAATGTTCCGGCCCATGATATCGACAAGAAGCTTTCTATCGATTACTCGCAATATTAATTGCTATTAAATAATGATTAAATATATGCAGAATTTTATGAGGCAAGAGCATTACAATATTTAAGAGCCGTGAGTAAAACAAAGCTTTAGGAAAAAAATTTCCAATTGGTTATTAAATGGTATACAGTAGTTTCAGCTTAATTGATGTCCTCTTAATTGACTTACTCACTTAATTCGAAATGCATAAAATTGAGTTAGTGAACCAATGAGCAGACTAAATAAAAATTTATTTGGTCAATGGTAAAAAAAAATATGTTTTTAAGTATCAATTAAGCGGAAACTACTGTACTGTAAGCTCAAAACATCGCTTTATCTTGGTTTACTCGCTTAATTCATTCAAAAAGTATGCAATTGTGTCAGTGAATCAATGAACAGAAGTAATGCATTAAAAATTATATTTTTTAGTGATCCGTGCACCAAAGGTGAAAAGGGTCCCGCTGCAATTCCCGTGTGCCCATCTGTCTGCCTGTCCGTCTGTCTGTCACACGCATTTTTCTCGAGAACCGTAACAGCTATGGACCTGAAATTTTAACAGAATATGTAAAACTTTGATCGCTATAACAGCAAATATATGGCAGTTAGACACTAAAGGGTGTTCTAAAATGAGCAATGAGAAATGTTGAAATCCTATTGGAATATGCAAACAATTATATGTAGATACTTGAAATTTTCAAAGTCAACCAATTAACAAACTCTAAGATTTACATAATCAAAATCAACGGGTATTTTATCAGTTAATGTAATTTTGACAAAGCAATTTGAACAACTTGTTGTATCTAAAAATCTCCAAAATACTAAAACTAAGAAATCCCAAAATAAAAAAAAATCGCCAGAACGTAGTCACAAAAAACCAAAAAAAAAAAAAAAAATCACAAAATAAAAAAAATTGCCAAAACGAAAAAAAAATCACAAAACACAAAAAAAATCGCCAAAGCAAATAAAATGCACCTAAACGAAATAAAATCGCTTAAAGTAAAAAATCGGCTATAACAGAAAGAATCGCCAAAAATAAAACAAATCGTCATAATGAAAAAAATCACTAAAAACCGAAAAAAAAATCGCGAAAACAAAATTGAAGGGCCTAACAACGGAAAAAGATCGCGTACACTAAAATAAATCGACTAAAACCGAAAAAATCGCTAAAAATTAAACAAAAATCGTCATAACGAAAAAAATCATTAAAAACCGAAAAAAATCGTCAAAAACTGAAAAAATCGCCAACAAAAAAAAGCCAAAACGAATATTAATCGTTAATACTAAAATAAATGGCAAAAAAGCAAAATGCTAAACTAAAAAAACGCAAAAAACCAAGAAAAAAAAATTCCATAATCTTAAAAAAAATCCCTTAAACAAAAAAAAAAAAAAAAAAAAAAACCGACAAAAACCAAAAAAATCGCGAAAACAAAGAAGATGCGCCAAAATGAAAAAAGATTGCTAACACTAAAACAAATCGACTAAAAACGAAAAAATCGCCAAAAACAAAAAATCCACATAGCGGAAAAATCACTGAAAACTGAAAAAAAAATCGTCATAAACTGAAGAAATCGTCAAAAAAAAAGCGCCAAAACGAATAATAATCGCTAATACTAAAATCAATCGCATTAAAAAAAACAAAGCGCCAAAAAAACGACAAAAACCGAAAAAAATCGCGAAGCACTAAAACAAATCGACTAAAAACGAAAAAAAATCGCCAAAAATAAAAAAGTCGTCATAACGAAAAAAATCACTAAAAACCGAAAAAAACGACAAAAACCGAAAAAAAATCGTCAAAACAAAAAAAAAAGCGCTAAAACGGAAAATAATCGTTAATACTATATACAATAAATCACATAAAAAAAGCCAAAAAGATCCCTTAAACTAAAAAAATTTACAAAAACCAAAAAAACATTCACCGGTTACTTAAATTTAAAATAAAAAAGTCTACATCAGTTGAGATATTCGATTATATAGACTAAAATTCACATAGTATTACATATCGTGTCATAACTGCCAAAAAAAAGCTTAAGCGACATAATTTTTGAACTTAATTTTTTTGACAAAAATCGAGCATTTGCGATAGTAAGTAATCAATTTTCATAAAAAATCGAGGTTGAAAAAATGTGTCGGTTAAGCTTTTTTGTCGGTTAAGGTTTGATATATATGTAGTAATCGTACGGAATCCTTCGTGTGCGACTCACATATTCATTTGCAATAAAGGAAGAGTATATAAAGCAAAAATCTACATCAACTGACACCACACACAGTGGACCAAACATAAAGAACGCTAATGATGAAGATGCAGTGGCCTTCGAAAACAGCTAGTTGTTCCGTTCTACTACGTGTCTGTCAGAATATTTGCAAATAACTTTGGTGCTATTTGTTCATTAATAATTACCCATGTAATTTGCCTTACAAACCGATACGAACTTTAGCCCAATCAAATCATAAATATAAAAAGTAGTACTTTACTTAATTTATATAATTTTAAATTAAACGGAAATTACAGAACTTTAAAAAATCCAAGCTCAGAAAAGTCACTAATTAATGATAAAATGGTAAAAATGTTTATTAAATTCCCAAAAGTAGTTAAATTTATTATTTTCCACAATTTGCCCTTGATATGAAATATGTTGCCTGGTTATTATTTTATATAGCCACGTACATGCATATATACATATATAAATATACATACATACATACATCTTTATTATACATGCATAAGTAAATTTATTGCTCATACGTTCTCATAATGAAATTCAAACTTGTTGTTGCCTTTTTGCCTGAGAACACGTGTTTGTATTTAAATATACTATGAACAATAGGATGGATGGCCTGCTTTTTCTTTTTATTATTAAAAGTAAATTAAAATATTTAAAGTTTAATTAAGAACTTTTAAATATAAAAGAAAGTCTGTGACATTTTTATACCCTTTACCAAAAAATGGTAAAAGGGTATATATACATAGGTTTGTCATTCCGTTTGTAATTTCTAGAATATTAATAAGCGAGCCATAAAGTATATATATTCTGGATCCTTATGCATAGGGAAGACGAATAAGCGATGTCCGTCTGTCCGTCTGTCTGTACGTGAAATCGGTTTTCCCAAGCTCCCAGAAAAGCTAGAGACTTCGTTCTTGAATTGGTGTGTCAAAAATGGTCGAAATAAGATTGGTATTGAAAATCAGCAAAATCGAGCAGACGATTTCAGACCTGGGAAGCTTAAACTTCATTTTGCCATACAAAATAACTACCGAAAACTAGTTAATATTTTTTTTTATTAAATTAACTTATTTCATACATCAGAATGAATAAAATTAATATTTCTTAACAAAAAAAAAAAAAAAAAAAAAAAAAAAAAATTGAAAAAAATTAAAAAAAATTAAATAGACGTTTCCAGGGTTGGAAAACTTTAACTTTTTTATACAAAATTATACAAAATTAATTTACTAAAAGAAATTTTTCCTTTTTTCTATAAATTAAATATATCTTATATTCTAAGAGGAAAAAGATTGGGTTAAAAAATCAGAAAAATCAAAAAGGATAATTCCAGGCTTGGGAAACTTAAAATTTTTGTGATATAAAAAATTAACTACCGTAAACTAAGTTTTATATTTTTTTTATTGAATTAACTTATTTTATACTTCAGTACAAATTAAATTGGTATTTCAAATCAAAAAAGAAAATAAAAAAAATTAAAAAGACGTTTCCAGGGTTGGAAAACTTTAACTTTTTTCTTATACAAAAGTAACTTACTAAAACAAATTTTTTCTTTTTCTCTATATATTAAACATAGCTTATATTCTTAAAAGGAACATATTGGTATACAAAATCTGAAAAATCCAGGGCTGGAAAACTTACACTTTTTGTGATATATAAAATTAACTACCGAAAGCTAATTTTTATTTTTTTTTATAAAATAGACTTATTTTATACTTCAGTACGAATGAATTTGGTATTTCAAATTAAAGAAAATTAAAACGAAGTTTCCAGGGTTGGAAAACCTTATTTTTTATACAAAAGTAACTTACTAAAACAAATTTTTCCTTTTTTTTGCTATAAATTAAACATATCTTACCATCTTAAAAAAAGATGGTTTTTAAGAATACAGAAAAATCAAAAAGGGGGATTCCAGGGTTGAGAAACTTATACTCTTTGCGATATAAAAAATTAACTACCGAAAATTAATTTTAATTTTTTTTTAATTAAATAAACTTATTTTATGCTTGAGTACGAAAAAAATTGGTATGTAAAATAAAAAAAAAACAATTAAAAAGATTAAAAAGACGATTCCAGGGTTGGAAAACTTTAACTTTTTTTGTACAAAAGTAACTTACTAAAACAAATTTTTCCTTTTTTCTATAAATTAAACATATCTTAAATTCTTAAAAGAAAGAGATTGGTGTAAGAAATCAGAAAAATCAAAAAGAATGATCTCAGGGTTGGGAAACTTACACTTTTTGTGATATATAAAAGTAACTAAGTCTAATTAATTTTTATCTTTTCCTTTATATATTATACATATTTTACGTTTTGGAAAGAAAATTTTGGTGTAGAAAATTATAAAAATAAAAACCACAGCTCCAGCGCTGGATACTTTGACCTTTTTTCTGGATATTAAAGTAACTAAATAAAACATTTTTTTTTAATTTCCTTTTTTCTTTTTTTACTTAACACACTTTCTATATTTTTTTAAGAACTACTAGATTGATATAAGGAATCAGAAAAATCTAATATAATGATTCTAGGGTTTGTAAATTAATTATTTTGTACATAAAAGTAACTAGGTCAAATTATTTTTTTCTTTTTGTTTATACTTTATGTATGTGCTTATGTATGTATCTCTATACTACATAAAAACACTTTGGTAAAGGGTATATAAGATTCGGCACAGCCGAATATAGCACTCTTACTTGTTTTTGTGCTCATAATCTTTCCTTTTTTCTTTAGTGAAATGTAATTTGGATCGTGAAACTTGAAAAAAAACAAACTTAAATAATTGTAAAAATAATGTAAAACGGAGTTTACACCATGAAATCGATCATGATACTTTATAAAATTTGGCAAAAAGCAGCAGTAACCAGGAAAAATTTAAAAAATCAAAAAACCCGACTAAGACCAAGTCTAAGCCATTAAAGATCCTAAATGCTAATTCGAAATGAAAAATCATAAGAGAAACGTGAGGATGATTTTTCAACATCTGTTGAATGATACTCATATTGATATAGTTCGGCGACTTTTTATTTGTTTTGTATTCGCAAAATGGCGTCTCTTGGTCGCCATATTGAATTTTGAATGCTGTCATATCTTTAGTAACACTCCCGGAATTAAGACAACCCGGTTGACGTAACAGTCATCAAAATCGGTTTTTGCTTTCGGTTTATATTGTGACGGAAAGGTTCACACATACATACATACATATATAAAGCTGGCCACCGAGAAAAACACGAGATAAAATATATTCGCGTATGTGTATTCATTTTTATAAGAAGCCGATTGATTTTCGGCACTCTGGTGCTACTTTGGGCAGCTCAGACAAAAGCTGATAAAAAAATTGTTTTCTTTGCGTGGTGCTGTTGGGTAAAAAGGGACGCTTCATGACTTTTGTTTTTTGATATGATGGGCTATTCACCACTTCGTATTGATATATATGCAAATAGTTTAAACAAACGGTATAAAATAAGTTTGAGTTTTTTTTAAGTTATTAAAACGAATTTACAAGCTTATTTATAAAAATTATTAATAAGACTGTTATAATTTTACAAGCTCCGATTCATATATTAAAATATATGTTTTAATTCCTGTTCAAAGTGAGTTTGAAAAGCTTTTAAAGCTTTTATTTTTCTTATTGAATAAAAAGACGAATATATACTGTAACATACTTGCATGTTTTTATGAAAAAAATACCATTTTCATATAACTAAAAAACAAATAACTTTTTTTGGGTCATCCTAATAAAAACATAACAACTCTTCTATTTCTCGTAAAATCTCATCTTTTGCTTGAAAATCTTTAAAAATACACAAAACTCATAAGAAAAACAAGAAATGTGGCAAAACACAAGAAATGTATTAAAGAAAATAACAAGGAATGTGTGTACAATATCTTCCATAAGGATTATACTCGTACACTGAAAGATACAATTTAAAGTTACATATTGTGTATGTGTTGTAGAATACAAAATAAATAATTGTTTTTCTTTTTTTTACGATTTAGTATGTAAATTTAGTTTTAATCTTTTATCTGCTAGTCTTTCCAAATATTTGTAGCTTGCATATTCAGTAAAATATTGATGGCTTAATAAAACCCATATTGAAATATAATTACACTTTACAACAGACACTACATTTGTTTTTAAAATTTTTTTGAACCAAATGAAGGTATTTTAAATTTAGTGCAAAATTTTTATAAATTTTTTATATGTATTTATTAGCAAAAATTTACTTTGATTTCAGTCCATTTCTTGGTAAAATTGCTTCACCCTAATAAAAATCTTTAAAATATTTAAAACTCTTTCACTTGCATGTACATACATGTAGTTTACTTAAGCACTACTTTGCCATAAGAGCGACTGGGAAAAATAAAACAAAGGAAAATAAGAGTGGAAATACCACTTAAGATAAGTATGAAAAGCAATGAAAGTGACAGATTTTTTTTTATCTCGCCATCTATGAAATATTGACTATGCAATAGTTTACGATAAACTTACTAAAACAAACATACTCGTATACTAACTATACTGCACATGTAGTATGTGTTCTAGAATATATTTATTTTCGAATGCAAAAGGGAAGCTAAAATGAACTCAATATATGCAGATATAAATTAAACGATAAAAGTAGTTTTTTCTAGCGCCCTGGTTGTAATATTGCATTCTTATTACTAAAGGGATTGTCCTTTAAGGACATCTATGACCATAATAAAAACGAAAAATAAATGTACTCATGCAAAAATATATGGTAGTTATTGTTATATGTGCATATAATGAAAAAATATATAGCAGGTTAAATAATAAGAATTTCAATTTGTAGCCTATAAATGCTAGTGTTCGATTCTGGAACGTAGAAAATAGCTATTTATTTAAAATATATCATAGTTAGAGTCTTTAGTTTTGGTATGTTTCGATTTGGTGCTATGTATTAACACAGAAAATATTAAACAACTAATAACATTTAAAATTAAGCGCTTTGTTAAGATTAATAAAACAAGTTTAATTTCAAAAATTAAAAGAAACTCTCAATAACAAATAAGAAAAATTTTTGTAGAGAAAATAAAATAATAGAATACAATTTGTTTGTTGCGATTTTGTTTAAATTTCTTAGTTTCCCATACTTAAGGCCCAACTATAATATGAATAAGCTAGCTTAAGCAACTGTGCGGTTACATATAAAACGCATGTGGCAAACTATAATGTACTTAACAAACTTTTCGTCAAGTTTCGTCAAATGTCATTTGCTTAAGTAAAGTGCCAAACTGAACGCACATTCCGTAAGGAAACAACTGTTTGTGCATCTTTTAAACTCAAACAAGCAGCAGCAGAAAATATTCATTGATTTTAAATATTTTTTTATTGTTTCTTATTTTAAACTCGGAAAATAAAGCAAAACTTTTATTTTAATTTTTTGTTTTACAATACACATCAGTGAACAGAGTGAGACCATTCACATTTGCTAACTATTCATAAATTCGTTGCTTTTGCCATGCATTTATTCGACAACAATAACAAATGTAGTTGCCTTGCTATAATTCGTTGTTTTTGTTGATTGCTCTGACACACTCTATTATTGCAATGCTGTTATAATACAAGCAGCGAAATGAAATGATGCAGCATGAAAGAATGTATTTCTTTCATACCATTCACTGGAGTATTCGTTGATCTTTTGTATAATACATACATACATACATATAAATACATACATACATATAAATACATACATTTCAAATCTATATCGTGTTTTAATAATACAAATGTAAGAGCACACATATGTAAATAAGAACGTTTTATACGAGATTACGTTGTGTTCAATCACAATAAGAAGTATTCGCACCATTCACTGAGTATTCGCTGCTTTTGACAAGACCAGTGAACATTTATATAAAACAAGCAATGCAGGCAATAATATTCGCCACACTCATCTCTTTTGATTGTGCCATGCGTTGTTTTTTTTTCAAATGTTGTGGATTGACAACAATATGCAGGTTTTTTGTGATTGCATTCAAAACTGCAAAATAAGGCATTCAATCTGATCTCTGATACACATATACACACATACACATGTATTTACTTATGTATATTCACTGTTGTACTTTTTAGTAGGCAAAACAAATAAAACAAGTAATAAGGTGATGGATATATTTATATGTGAATTTTTAATAGATTAGGACATTCTTTCAAGTTAGTTTGATTGAATTGCATTCATTTAGGATTTATGAGAAGAAATAAAATTAATACAAAATTATTGACAATACCTAGATGTGCAGCTGTGGCTAAAGAATACTTAATTGCATGTAAGTTAATTATGGCCACCTAAAAGTCACATCTGAATTGTTTAAGCATTTGACAGACTTATCGTTCAATTCTGACATTAGCTTAAGCCAGCTTATTCATATTATAGTTGGGCCTTTATGCTTTAAGTCTTTCATTTGATTTTTCCCAGCCTTTATGGCAACTCTTACAATAGACGTGTGACGTCATGTCTAACGGTAAACTCTCTAATTGGCGTAATCTTGTAGTTTGTCATTCTTGCATACGGGTAGATCATGAATCAAGAAAACAAGATTGAGCACTCAGTCTTACAAAAAAAATTTCTACTGCGCATCTACGTCAATATGGAATAGATACGTGTGTTTGTTGTAAAAAGTGTGTGTGAGAGAGAGAGAGCACATTCCACAAACAAATGCATGTACTTTGTTTACAACAAAATTCTACATCTACGTCACAGGCAGAAATTAAAATAACGGACCTGCGCAATGCGCAATCATTTTACTTGATTTAGGTATGCGAGTAGATAGATGGCTATTCTGTAAAACGCGTCAAGGAAGTAACAATTTCCAGTAAAACAAAATCAAACTTTCAACAAGTGTTTGTTTAAACGTGAGAATTTCAACTCGTTTCCCTCTCTTTTAAAAACGTTAAATTTTGTATGATAAACAAAAACCAATTTTTTTACATTTCTAACAGTTTTGTTTTTGTTTTCCACGTAACTCTTTCACCGCGTCGACGCATATTCCATAATAGACTCCATAGTTTTTTTTGGAATATTTTTTATATAATTTAGCTTTTTAAATAAAATTTAAATTTTAAATAATTGGTCCAAAAATATTTGCGAGAACCATAAAAAAACATTTCTCATTTACACAAGCAGCATTAGGAACTTTCCTGCTATATCTTCTTCTGGCAATACCTTATTGTTTACTCTGGCAATAATTTATTATCTACTCTGGCACCACGGTTGCCAGAAATGCAAATTTATCTGGATTTTGCAGTTTATTACCCTCCAAAAAGACGAAATGCAGATTTGAAGATATTTGGCCTAAAAACGCCAACTCCAAATTTTTTAAATTTTTTCTAATACCGCTACTACTTCTTGTTTCTTTTATGTGTGAACGGCTCATAGTTTAGAGAGTTACAATTTTCTCATTAAAGAAAAAGGAGAAGTAACTTTGGCAAGCTTCTGGAAACGAATATCTGATATAAAAGGAGCTCGTTCTGATTACGATTATGCAGACCTAAGTTTATTCAAAATGTAATATCTTTACCACATTCATTTGTATATTTCGAAAAAAATTTTAGTCAAGTGAACTTGAATAAAACAAAAATTTGAAGAAATTAAATGAATTTTTGTTTTTTTTTCGTGAAAAGTTGTTAAATTTTGCAGATTTTAACCCTTAGAAATTCTGGCAACAATGTCTGGCACGTGTTTAGTATGCATTATAGGTCTGCACAGATATAACTGTTTGCACCAGTTTTACGTGTGTTGGTTCTGGTATGAACATATACATATGTTATTCAGCGTTTGGTTACTAGTCATAACTTGTCATTACAAGGAAATCAGTACCCCTCTTCCCTCTTCTTTCCTTTCTCTCCTATATAAACTCATACTTGATTCAAGAAAAACAATCGAGTCTAAAACATGACTAGTAAGAGAAACGCTGAATAACATACAATATCTGTACATACCAGAGCCAACACACGCAAAACTGGTGCAAACAGGTATATTTGTGGAGACATATAGTATGCATACATATAAGAGGGCTGCGTAAGCAGTTTTGAAATGTAGATACGTCTTGTTTTTCAAATTTATTGTCGTCAGCATGTATTATACTAAACCAATAATAAATGCAGTCGTATAATAAGAGAAGCACGATGGATGTATTGTGTTTAGAAGCGAGGTCGCGAAGACTTCTTGTTCTTAACAAATACTCAAAAGAAGTAGTGTCTTCACTTTTGATGAGTGTATACTTATTACTTTGCATATTGTACGTTTGAGTATATGTGTAAGATGTAGATGGTGAGTTATTGCCCATGGGTAGAACTCAGAAGAGCTTCTTGCTGTAGGCCTTATTAAAGGCCTGCTTAAAATTTTTTTTTGATTTACACATTCAACAATCCCTAATATGAGAAGCGAGAAGAGAAGGGGTAACATGTTTTGTTTTTCCTAATCAAAGCAAAAGTAGAATCCATTAATTTGAATATGCGAAAGAAGCAAGAAGGGAACACATACCCAGGAATGATAACGCTTGTAAAAAAGATCTGAGTATGGAATGGACCGAGCAGGCCTTGTACATCTAAACGAAGTGGCATCCTTACTCCTTCTTGTTCCCGCTGGGGAACACAAACATATTTAAGGATAGTTTTTTAAATCAGGCACGCACAACTAATGCTAATGCAAGTGTGCGTTTGCATGTGCGCTGCAAAATTAAAGATCATACACACAACGTGTGTGCGCATGTACATGCATGACGTATGTATCAGTGATCTCCATGATTACGATTCAAACGGCATAATTTTGCATTTTCTAAAATGAATATTGATCTAGCACTTAACATTAACAAAATGAATGATGCTATTGCATGATTCATATCAATCAGAGTGTTGTTAATAAATGCCTGTCATTGCTTGCAATTTAGATTCATTCATATGACTCACTAAAGCAATGAATCAGTATGATTGTTTTGAATACTTCTTAAACCACTTCTGACAAATATAGTTTTACGTAATATTATAAAATAAAATAGCTAGGCCCATTCTTTTTTATAAATTATTTTAATATGAGAAAAATTATTAATTAACACAATATGAAGAGTTAGATTTTTTTCATTTTATTTAATTTTTTTATTACACGAAAAACTCCATTTTCGAAATTATTTATTATTTCTGAATACATTCTGTTAAATTTTCTAAAAACACTTTCTAATAGTTTCTTAACGCTATTTATTTATGTGTGGAAATATTTACTCAATGTTTTATAAACGGAAGACTTCATCTAGTCAACGTGCTTTTGTGAGTTATTTGATTACTATACAAAACAATCAAACAACAGTACGAATTTTTTAATTATGTTTACTGCAACACTTAAAAAAAGAGAGTGAGTTAAAGGTAGTCAGTTGTTAGAGAGGCAACACTGCAAGCAATATTATTAGTACATATTGATGTTAAAAAACAAAACAAAAGCATTGTAAAAGTGAGTGGAGAGCGAAAGTGAACCAACTCATACAGTTCACTGGTATGTATACGTACCCTTGCGTATGAAGAAGCAACCATCACAAATTTTTCCATCACGAAGTATTTAATTCTTTACTCCTATGGCCGGCTTTCCATCTGTGTGCCATGTGCCACACAAGCGTAAAAAAGCGTAACCACTAATTACTAAGGAAAAACTTTTAAATTAAGACATGTTTTTATGAAGTTAAATAGTTTCATACATAACTAATAGACAATTTTATAGAATCCAGCATGATTGCAAACTGTTTAAATCAATAAATACATGTCTGGCTCAAACAGTTTTTCATTAGTAATTAGTTGGTTACGCTTTTTTGGGCAAATGACACACAATAAATGCCTAATGTAAACTCGGCATATACCTGCAATAACTGAAACAAATGTTTTGCAAACAGTGTGTTTTAGCGTTTATTTTAGAAGACTTTGCTACAGTAAAGCATTTGAAAAATCCCTCGTCTTAAAGTGGCCTTTTGCAGGGGTCTAATACACTATGTATGTATGTATGTATAAACAAGTAAAACTTGTGTGCATTTTTTTTGTAACGTTTTTTTTCACGTTTTATTAGTTTAACAGATTTTTCTTAGTTTCTGCTCGCAGGAGGATGGACTTTTTCTACTTGGAATATAACAGGTGTTGCCAGAAAATGATGATGAGAGAATGCTAGATCTGTAAAAAAATTCTGCTCAAATGTTCTACAGAACAAATGTATAATGCCAGATTTAAATTAAAATTTTTTTTATTGAAATAGCTTTGAATTTCATGTTTATACAGTTTTTCTTCTATTCATCAGTATAAAGGTAAGAGAGAAAACATATGTGGTGTATTTCTGGTGAATTTTTCAACAACTTGTTAATACACATAAATTTGCATGTACGTAAAGTATAGAAATGTACCAGTAAAGTCTGGTTGGTATGTCTCCATAAGAACTACGCACTACCTAGTCAACGGTTTTAGTGTTACTAGTAGATTTTCAATGACAAGCACATGCTAAATGTTATAGCACAAAGTATTTCATGGGGAATAATTAGAGAGTTTTACTGGTGATAAAGTCAAAAGCGACTCAGTACATTTTACCGTCGACATTTCCTTCAGGGTATATACATATAATATATGTATGTATGTATGTCTGTATATCGAGACTTATGTTCGGTTTAATTGTTAGCAAGATGTAAAAAATAGGCTTTTGTTATTGAAATTAAAACTATGGCTTACCCATGATACAATAATATAAAGGTAAAACCGTTCTCTCTTTTCGTCGCCATATTAACCTTCTGACGTTTGTCCCGATTATTTTTTACTCTCAAAATTAATGCTACCTTATTAATTTATGAAATCCGAGTTTTTTGTGTTTTTTTTTTGACGTTCTTTTTTATTAAATTAAAAATAATGGAAAATATTTTAATTATTTCATAAATTCATAAAAAATAAACAGCAAAAAAGTTACAGCAGCACCAACAACGGCAGCAAGCAAGATACAACAGGAAGGAAATTTCCAAATGAATCAAGGCGAAACTTTGTCTTTATACTCTCTGGTGTATTGCCTTACATCAACTGCGTCCAAGCTATACGCACTATGTGCAGAGTTTTACAAATGACCTTTTATGTTTTCATACTGACGAGAGTACAACATCCAAGCAGGGGGAAAATCACGGCAATCGTTATCGAACGAAATTACGAAATATTTCAATAGGATTTATATGGATATATTTCGTAATTCGATAACGAGTGCCGCGATCTGCCTCCAGATCTCGGCGACATCTTTGGTCTTTGCAAAGAAACAATAACAAAGCTGTTTATCTGAAATACATATGTATATTAGAGTATGTGTGTTTGGACGTAGCTGCCTTACATTATTCGGATGAAATTGTTAACGGGTTGTAGCATTCTTAAGGACACTATTAGACCACGTGATCCATTTTAAGGAGAAATGTGATAATTACATGTTCCTAGTCCAATCATAGGCCATGTCCTTAGCAAACAAAAAAGAAGAACAGTGTTTGTTGTATATATCAACAAAGCATTAACTCTTATTCAGCTACGTCCAAGCCACACGAAGTATATGCGAATGTGTATTATATGTATGAAACAACCGTGAATTCCGCTAATAAAACATCGATGTATCGCTTCTATTTACGGCGTTTCTTTATATCGATGTTTTTAAGAACGAGGTTTCATCCCAAACCGTGAGGCTTTTTTTGTTACCTATTGAATTAAATAATTAATCAAATATTTGCTTTTGTAGGTCTTATTACACACAGATTTCGTTATTCTCATGTTCAATTAACATTAAAAAAATGTGTGTTTAACTACAATTTCTAAACTCAAATTACACATTTCAAAAAGCATTCCTAATATAAAAGTTGCCATTATATGTGTGTGGCAACCCTTTCCTCTCTGTTTACAAAAAAACAGTAATCAAATAATCGGGGTAAAAGTCAGAATTAATTTTATACGTCAAATGTGGTTGTACCTTTATATTATTGTAAAGGGTGTTTTTTATTGAGGTATAGAACTTTAAGTTGGCATCACTTTTTTAACTGGCGGCCATTTTGTCAGTTGTCAAGTGATTAATATTTAGTTTGGTTTGCCATTTTATCATGACCAGGTTGACAAAAGAACAACGCTTGCAAATCGTGCAAATTTATTTCGAAAATAATGGTTCAGTTCGCGAAGTTTACCGCAAGCTCCGTCCATTTTATGGTCGACATAATCGTCCATCAGAGCAATTAATTCGGTTAACCATGGATCGTTTTCGCACTACGTTTACTCTATGTGATAATACGCATCCGCAGAGACGTCGAACAGTGCGCACCGAAGAAACAATTGCCGCTGTAGAGCAAAGTGTTGAAGAGGACCCGAATGAATCGATTCGCCACCGTGCACAGCAATTGGAGCTTTGTCCATCAAATTTTGTTCCCGAATTGGATGGCATGAATGTGGATGAGTTGTGGTTCCAACAAGACGGCGTTACATGCCACACAGCGCACGTCACAATCGATTTATTGAAGGAAACATTCGATGAGCGCATAATTTCGCGGAATGGACCTGTCAATTGGCCACCAAGATCGTGTGATTTGACACCATTGGATTATTTTCTTTGGGGATATGTGAAGTCGCTCGTCTACGCCAACAAACCAGAAACGTTAGGGGACTTGGAAGCCAACATTCGTGGCGTTATTGCCAACATACGGCCCCATATGCTCGAAAAAGTGGTTGAAAATTGGACCTGTAGAATTGGCTTTATTCGAGCCAGCCGCGGCGGCCACATGCCCGAAATCATATTTAAACATTAATGGCATAAAATTATCCTTCCAATAAAGCCATTGATGGACATTAAAACGATTTTCTTGTGTTTTATTTCAATTCGAAGTTCTATACCTCTAAAAAAACACCCTTTATCATGGGCTTACCCATAGTTTACAATTATCAAAATGTCGAAATGTTTGATATCTTTTAAAATGCAGGCTGTAAAATTTGTAGTTAAGCGACAATTTATGTATGGTAAAATATATTTGGATACTATAAAAACCTGTCTTCTGAAAACTTTAATTTTTGTCGCTTACGGATAATTGAAAATAGGGCTCCATATACATATGTATGTATACAATACATATCATATAAAGCTAAGTCTAGACGATATGTTGAATCAGCAAATGTATGCTTATGTTCATATGCTTTAAAATAACAACAAATCCTGCTGTCAGCATATATATGTATATATGTTAGCCGTCTACACAGTATGCTGAAAGTACCACATTTTTTAAAGTCAACATATGTCAGCAAATGATAATACAACATATGAGTTAGCATAAAATTTTTGTGTCTACATTATGTGTTGAATTTCGTATTCTAATATATATGTTGAGTCATGTGAGCATTTGCTTAGATATAAAATAAATTTTGACAATTCTTTTTCTTTTTTCAATTATCGCTTTCAGTGCAAAAAATTATATTTTTGGTTAATAAAAATAAGTGCAATTATACATGTATATAAATAAAAAGAAATTCGCGAAATGACGGAAATTTGCAAAAAGCTACAACAGCAAGATGACAAAGTCTAATTATGTTTTAAACTCTTCAAAATTGTTAAAACTTCTAAAAAAACCACGCGAAAAGCCGCCTTTATTGCAAACTTTGCAAAAAAATCGCAAAAAACTGGCAACATTTTAAGCAAGTCATAATATGGATTGAAAACCGCTAAAACTGTAAGGAATGCAAAAAAATTCGGCAAAAATCGCGAAAATTACATAAATTCGCAAAAAGTTACTAACAGCGGGATGATGACAAATTCCAATATTTCTTAAAAATCGGCAAAATTTTTAAGAGGCTGAAAGCATTCAGAAATTCGCTTTTATATAGAACTACAAAATGTCGCGAGAAGTTGCAAAATTTTAAACAAACCATAATGTTGATTAGAAATCGCCAAAACTGTAAGGAATACAAAAAATTCAATAAAAGTCGCAAAAATGGCGAAAATTCGCAAAAGTTACTAACAGCGAAATGTTAAAGAATTCCAATATTTTTTAAAAAACGGCAAAACTTTTAGGAGGCTGAAAGCATGCAAAAAGTCGATTTTATTGCGAAGTTTGCTGGAATAAGATTGATTGACTTCTTCAGAATTGCCTGAATTTTTTTTTATGACATATTAATTTCCCTTATTTTTTATTCACCCGAATTTACCATGAACATTTCTGCAGTATATATTTCGCGTAATGTAGAATTTTTTGTGTTTTTTTTTTGATTTTGTTCTACTATTTTTGTTATTTTAATATTTACGTTATTTTTATTTTAAAAATGGCAAATTAGGAAACACTGTTCATACCTGAGCAGAGTTAAAATATCAATTCTATATGCTATCAAATTTGCCGTATGCTGAAATGCTTACATAGGCTTTTCAACAAATAACATATCTGACAGCATACATAGGAAATTTTTTACAAAGGAAAAATATGGTGGCTACACGATATGCTAAAATCTTGAAAATACGTTTGTTGACAACGTTAACAAATGCCCTTCATATGTCGTTAAGCATACGTATGTTGAAAAAATTTACTGCCAGTTTATAGAAGCCATGTGAAAATTCTCGTCTGTCTATTTATATTGAAAACAAAAACAAAGCACTCAAATTTTTTTTTGTTTTCAATATAAATACACAGACGAGAATTTTTACATAGCTTCTATAAACAGGCAGTTAGTGTCTACACGATATGTTGGCACTG
Source organism: Tachina grossa (assembly GCA_949987645.1). NCBI lineage: Eukaryota > Metazoa > Arthropoda > Insecta > Diptera > Tachinidae > Tachina > Tachina grossa. The sequence continues at coordinate 29,611,981 of OX465275.1, forward strand.
GTAACAAATTTTTTATCATAAATATGCTGATTCAACATATCGTCTAGACTTAGCTTAATACATACATATGTAAGTATTCGTTGCATCTACATTACGAAGGAAACACATAATTATAAAAAAATTTACATTTATTAATAGAAATACTCTGTACATTGAAAAAAATTTAACAAATTAGCATTTATTATTTTAAGCAAATTCTGTAAAAAAGCAACTGGCAGAATTTTTTAAAAGTTGAATGCTTTTCACATAATGAAAATGCCAGATCTGGCAGTGAAAATACCAAAATGGCAACAATGAATATAACGTATACATAAGTATTGCTATTTATTTACTCTTTTTTTCTGTTAGAGTATTCTTTAGTTATTTTTTTTAGTTAATCATGGGTTTCATTTTCAATATTCTCTTTGCCTGCAGCAAACTAAATGGCCTTTAATTTATTTCTGGCCAATGTTTGGCTTTTACTTTTCCCCATTATTTGTGCAAGTAATTTTACATTTTAATGTTTTAATGTTCTTTTGGTTTTATAGTGTGTGTGTGTGTTGGTGTGTGCGTGTGTGCTGCCACAAGAGGAGCGTGTAGTTTGTGTTGGCGTTTACTGCGGTTGATAATGATAAAATTAATTTATCGAACTGAAGTGGAAGTAACTAATATTGTTATAGAGATGTTTACAATATTATGGAAAAGTTTTTAAGTAAATTTACTTAGAAATAATGTAGTGTAAACTAATAAAAGGTTTAAGTAAAAGGCAATTGATTTTTAAATTACGTGTAGGCAAAAAAATTTAAATTTTAAACGCCAGTTGGATTAAAAATATTCTTGGACTTATGAAATAATTCTTTCACAAAAAATTAAGTGCGTTCGAGAACTCAAAAATTTGTACAAATTTTTACTATTTTTTACTGGATTGCGTTCGAGTACACAAAATCCAGTAAATGAGAGGGCGAATTGAGAGAGAAAAATGACAGTTCATTTACTGAGTAAATGCAAGTTTTTACTGGACAAATTTTTGCCAGTAAAATCCAGTAAAACGAAACCATATGTTTTTAAATGTAAACAAAGGGAAACAAAAATGTTTAGTTTTTGATGAAATTTTTAAAATAACAAAAAACAAATGTATTAAGTTATAAGCATTATAACATTTATTTAAGTTTGATGCTAGAAAAATATTCGGGTATGTTATGTATTCCACGTGAAATGAAAACGTGCGGAATTTCCATAGAATTTTTGGAAATATGTATGCACATATGTATGTACATATGTATGTATGTATTTATAATAACAATGATATTGCATTTCCGACCGATTTAATTTCACATGGAATTCAGAACATAACCGATTGTTTTTAAACATGAATAAAGTTAATAGATTATTATATTGAAAGTTTTGTTTATACATATCGTCGGGTCGACGCTTCCTGGTTTGACGTATGGAACATTTAAAAAAAATTACTTTGTGTACTTTTTTTAAATTCTTTCCCAGTTTTTCGTTGTCTTGAATATATCATCCTAATAACTTATCACGTTTAGGGCATGTTTGTTTTCAATATAAGTGAGCTATAGAAAGTTTCTTGTCGACATCGTGGACCATACAAATAAGTTTAAATAAAAACATATGTCCATATCTATTACTTTTATTATTAAACAAAATATTCTATCGTGTATGTCATATGAATAATTTTTTTAGCGCCAAAGTTGGTAATCAGCTGTTGTATATATTTTACTGGATTTTACAATTTTTCCGTTCGCGTACTTTTAGATGCAAACTTTTTTATTGAGAGTAATTTCTTTAAATTACTCAGTATTTACTCAGTTGCTGGATTTTACTGGAAAAGTACTCAAACGCACCTATTGTTAAATAAATATTTTCAATTTGAAGAAGTTTGTTTGTTTTTAATTAAGCACATCTAAATGCATTTCGTTGCCGCCTAAGCAACTGGGCCAATAGTTGATTATACGAGTAGTTTTGTAATTCTCAATAATTTGTTGGGAATTTATCTTTAAGCATTGGGAATTTTGTAAGCTTTTTTTTTTGAATTGTGGTTACATCTGCTTAAACAGCCACAAAATTCATCTAGTCGTGCTTAACCAATAACAAACAAAACCAAATTTTACCTTTTATACATTTAAATTCAATATTAAAAAATTATATTATTTTGAGTATGTACCAAAAAGAAAAATTTCTTTAACAATTTTCTTTCTTTTTTTCGTTTTTTTCATAGGTATGGTGGTCACCCTGTCCCAGCCGTGAGTGCCCTGAGGAGCCTGAACTTGATTTGGCTGTAAATCATTGTGTTGATTACTGTTTGTTGCAAGAAGCAACGACAGCTTCCACTTTATTTAGTCCATCAACACAGTATTATGCGGCAGCCGATAAAACAACACAAAAAATTTCCACATCATCAGCAACTTCGCTAAGTTCTCTGGGGACATCAGCAGTATCATTGTCAACAGTAGGGACACCACCATTGAGCAAAATACCACCGTTGGCTATGCCCATCAGCGCAGTAGCAGCACAAATACCAGCAACTAGAAGTATATTCGAAGATGTACTTAATATGTCAGCGACAATGTTTCCGCCAATAGTGACATCTTTATCCTCGTTGTCTATGTTAGAGCAGCAAGATTCGAATCGTAAGTTTTAGTTTTTGCTAGTGCATTTTGCTTTGAATTCTCTTCGTTATTTGCTGGCACTTTAGTTGATTTTGTGCCAGCTGTCAGAGGGATAGTACAAAATTATTATTAAAGTTATCACTGTAATATTTGTTATAATAGCAAAAGGGAAAATGTTGGTGGCAGAAATTTGTTTTGTTAGATGTTGGATTTAGGGTAATCACTTTAAGGAGCTTTTACCAAAAATCTTATAAAGAAAAATATGTTATGAAAACTTTGAGAAAAGGTACTTTTTTTAAATACTACTTTTTGAAACAGTACTTTTTAAATGCAGGTTCGTTTTGAAGGATAGTATTTTTGAAAGTGCTTTTTTAAAGGATGCTGTAATGAATATTTTTTTGAGAGATACTTTTTATAAAGTACTTCTTAAAAGGTACTTTTATAAAACTTTCTCTTTTAAAATGTACTTTTCTGAGAGGTATTGTTTTAAAATGTATATTTGCTTAGAAAAGTACTGCTCTGAAAGGTATTCTTCAAAAAATTACTTCTCTTAAAGGTAATTTTACAATGTACTTGTTTAAAATTCACTTTTTTAAAATTTTTTCAAAACGTACTTTTCTAAAGTATTTTTGAAAATATATGTACTCTTTTAAAAAGTAGTTTTTAAAAGGTACTGTTATAAAATGTACTTTTTAAAATCTCATTATTTGTATTATTTTAAAATGTACTTTTTTAATAAGTGCTATTCTGAAGCGTACGTTTCTAAAACGTAGTTTTTAAAAGAAACATTCTTAAAAGTCTTTTTGGAAAGAACTTTTTTAAGATTTTTTCAAATATACCTTTTGAAACAGTACCTTTTGAAAGGTAATTTTATAAAATCCATTTTTCTAAATGTCCGTTTTAAAAGGTATTATTTTAAAAGGTACTTTTTGAAATAAGTACTTTTCTAATGGGATAAAAACCCAAGGTACTTTTGAAAGATATTTTTTTAAAGGAACTTCTGAAAACTACTTTTTTAAAAGGTACTTTTCAAAGCTACTTTTTTTTAGATAATTTTAATTGTGTACTTCTCTTAATGATTTCTCCTTGAGTCACTTTTTTCGAAGACATTTTTTAGGAATGTATCGTTTGGTACAGGCGCATTTGCTAAAAAGCTTGGTTTTTGGAAAGGTGCCTTTTTTTGGAAAGTTACTTTTTTGAGATAGTTACTTTTTTTAAAAAGGTACTTTTTGAGAAAAGGTACTTTTTGAAAAAAGTACTTTGTTTGCGACAGGTACTTTTTTTGAGAAAGGTGCTTTTTTTGAAAAAGGTCATTTTTTTAAAAGTAGAGAAGTACTTTTTTGAGACAGGTACTTTTTTTGAGAAAGGTACTTTTTCAGAAAGGTACTTTTTTGTGTAAGATACTTTTTTGAGGAAAATACTTTTCTGAGAAAAGTATTTTTTTTTTAAATAGGTACTGTTTTGAAAATGGTAGATACTTTTTTAAGATATGTCTTTTTTTTGAGCAAGGTACTTTTTTGAGAAAGATACTCTTTTGCGAAAGATACTTTTTTGAGGAAGATACTTTTTTGAGGAAGATACTTTTTTGAGAAAGGCACTTATTTTAAATAGGAATTTTTTGAAAAATGTCCTTTTTTGAGAAATGGACTTTTTGAGAGAGATAATTTTTCAAGAAAGGCGCATTTTTGAGACAAAGGTACTTTTTTGAGAAATATATTTTTCTGAGGAAGAAGATACTGTTTTGAGAAAGTTACTTTTTTGAGAAGGGTTATTTTTAAAAAGGTACTTTTTTGAGAAAAGTAGTTTTTTGAGAAAGGTACCATTTTGGGAAATGTACTTTTTTGAGAAAGGTACTTTTTGAGAAATGTACTTTTTTGAGAAAGGTACCTGTTTGAATGAGGTACTTCTTGAAAAAGTTTACTTATTAAAAAAAACTAAGTTTTGAGCTTAATGAAAAAAATTGGATATCAATTAAAAGTTTTTAATTAATTTAATTCTTAAACAAAAGCTTAATTGACTCCATGAAATTTGTAATAAAATGTTTAACAAAACTTTTTAATTATATTAGTTTTTAAGCAAAATTTTAATGAACTGAATTAAATTTTGTAATAGTAATAATTTGAATTTTTTCCAACAAAAGGTGTAATTAGAAAAAAACTTTTTTCTGTAGACATGATCTGCAAAATTGATGTATCTTTAAGAATATATAGAATTTGTATAGAATGTTTTAACTTCGTTAACCCTATTATATCCTTCACAGCATTCATGCTGGCATTCGTCCTCTAAATACATACATATTTATACGCTTTCCCTGTCGAGTATCCTTCACAAACCCCTTTGAGTGTGTATGAATTTGGTTTTGATTATGATTTTATTGTTCTTAATTGTGTGACTCCAACTATTCGCAAGCATTTTGCGAGTGTCTGGATGTGTTTTGCTGGCTGTTTTTGTCATAATGTCAAGATGTCATTGAGACTGTGTTATAAATATAGATTGCGAAATAAATGAAACATCAAAATTTGATTGTGTGTGTGTGTGTGTGTGTGTGCTATAAAGTGCGCAGTTATTTAGTTGCCTTTGTTATTTGCTTTGGCTTGTTTGCATTAAAGGAAATTAGAAGCATGATGTCATTTCGAGATTGCTGGTATTTCTAGGAATTGTTGTGTGTGTGTGTACATTAGGAAATAATGTCTAGAAATTTTGTACGAAAATTAATCAATAATATAAGTGCTTTCCACATACATTTTACGCTCGAGTCGTCCGTCTGGATTGTAGAAACAGGGGGTAAAATAAAAAATATTTTTGAGTCTCATTGTGTTTTTTCCAAATGAAATATTGACTACTTTAACAATATCAGGGGGGTGTATGGAGACTTTTTTCCGTAACTGTACTTAATAAATAATCTTTTGGTTTTTGGTTACTTTTTTTTAATTAAAGAATCATCCCTTATAGAAAGCAGCAGCCCATCGGCTCGCCACAGCTGGGTACATTCGAATGCCACAGATTCCACTTACTTTATGCTGCAAATGCATCCAGATTTAGCCGATCCCATCGAACAACTGGGCATGGAAATTGAACAGGATGACAATGAGACGGTGACCGATTTTAAGCAACGTTTTGGCGAAAGACGTCTGTGGCAAATGCAAATAAATGTCACCGATTTAGAAGAATTGGATTTACGTTGCGGTGGCATTGCCAGACGCCATAATATGTCACGTGTCGCCAATGAAACCGTGACCTGTATAGTGCAACGTTGTACATTCACATTAAATGCACCAGAAATTTGTCCACCTGATTATAAGGAAACGGATGATACAATATTTTGGATTTACTTTTTGTTAAGGTAAGTTGAATATGCCAGCCAATGACATTTATTGACTTGCATATTAATGCAGAAATACAGACTGAACTTTTACTATTGTAACTGTGACACGTTAATGTTGTCCATTAGTTTTGTGTTTTCAATACTAGAGAAATAAAGAAACGAATAGAATTTGTGGAGTTGAATGGATTTAAATTGTATGCTTGCGTATAATAAAGTACACAATGAAGTTATTTTGTAGGAGTTGTATGTTAGAAAATCCTTGCTGGACATATTGATGGCTTTCATGAGTTCTTAAAAGCATTTTATCTAAGTATTAGAGCGAATGTTACAGTGAACACACACAGAAATACTCGTATATAAATTGAACGTACAATATTCCAGTTGATACATGAAACGTTTTTAAGGCAAGTTCTCTATTTTAATTTGATGCTGTCTTATATATTTCTCTTTTGCAATCGTGTTTGAATATTGATTTTTGTATTTTGTGAATTTGCATGCATTTGGACTTTTGTATACTGAAGTACTCAAGTGTCCCTTTAACTTTGTTTCTGAAGGTATATTTTTATGTCTAAAGGCTCAGTTAGCTGACTGTAATGTAATGTAACTGTAACGTAGAAAACAGCTGATTGATATTTTTATATGAAAAGTAGGTTACGTTACATTACATCTCTATAACCATTTTCATCACATAATAAAATCGATCAGCTGTTTCTTACTGTTGCAGTTACTTTACATTACAGTCGACTAACTGAGACTTAAGAGTAAACAAATGTTTTAGTGAGTATAAATTAATTTTATGTTTAATTGCCGTATCTCTTTGACAATTTTTGCAAATAAATTTTTCCAATTTTGTTGCAAAATGTTATTAATTTTTATTCTGCTGGCATTTAAAAAATTATGTCTCTTACAAAATTCTATCACCAACGTTTTATTTTTTTACTCAGTACTCTCTATTACATAAATTTTATAATTGTTTCTTCTGTCAGCATTTACAAAATCTCTGTTCATTTTAAATTCATTATTAGGTTAATTAATTTCTGATTTCAGTAATAATTTGTTCATTGTAAATTAAATTTATTCTCTACTATGTAGATTTTATAATTTTCAGTTTGTATTTTAAAAATTTCAGTTTTCGTTTTTAATTAATTATACTGGTTTTATAATTGTTTTAGGCTTGTATTTTAACATTCAGCTTTTCTCTTTTATTAATAATTTTGCTTAAATAATTTTCGGTAACATTAGCAATATCATTCTTCTTATTGAAAATACTATCTATTCTCTACTATGTAGATTTTATAATTGTTTTTCAGTTTCGCTTAAAAATTCTCTTTTTTAATAGCAATTTTAGTATTTTTTCTAAAATTCTAACTGTTACATAGTAGAGTAAATTTTATTTATAATTGTTTTTCATATTTCGCTTTAAAAATTCAGTTTTTTGTTTAATTTTATTTGGAGTTGCTTTCATGTAAAAATTTAAACTCAGACTGAGAAAATTTATTTTGCACTAGTTTCAAACAAGAAAGCTTATCGAGGCAAAAAAAGAGAGAAAAATAAAATAAATATAAGAAATCAAAAGTTTCCGCAACAATTCCGCTAACTTACAAAATAGAAGAATCTTGCAATACATACAAACGTTTACAAAAAAAATTAAAAGAGCAAAGTAAGGTACAGCAAATGAAAGAAATTAAACAACTATTCGCGATATTCGTCAAACACATGAGTTAACTTACACTAGATGAAAAAAATTAGACAACTGTTAGCGATATTTGTTAAACACATGCGTTAACTTATACGAAAAGGAAAGACAATTTTATTTTTTTTAAAGATTTTGGTTAAAAATTTATATTCAGCTGCAAAATTTTTGATAGCAAATGGTTATTTAGGTGATAATATTTCTATTTCAAATTCTATTCTTATCTCAAATTCTCAAAAAGCTACAGAGTAAAATTTCTAGCGTATTCTCTACCAAAAACAAAAGCTGGATTGTATTTATTTGGCATACAGTTTATTATTACAGCTATGCTATTTATTTCACTACACAGGAGCTAGGACGTGATTTTCGTAACAAAAATAATCTACACTAGTACAGTTATAAATTTATTTTTGTTTTGATTTCTTTGTACTTTAATCCACAGTACGAAAATCAACGAAACAAATTGTTTGATTTTGTGTTGTTTCGTTCTTTGAAGTGAGTGAAACAAAAACAGTGAGAAGGATTGCTCAATTTATTTTTGTATTGTTTTTGCACATGAGCACAAAATAGAAAACGCAGCCAATTGGCTGTAAGCCAGCTAACAGCCACTACCGGCCAAATGAAAACGTTTTGAAATATTTGCGGCGAATTTGACATCATCATATAATATAATTTTATTGCATTGTTATTTAACACGTTAAGTTTATTTTATATAGCTAAGCAGCATAGTTATAACCGGGTGTTATAAGATACCTGTCTTCTGTTTTTATTTGTTAGTAGACTTTAACCCAAAATATGCTTGTTTTGCAAATATTTTTGTTTGTGGCTTTAAAACTTATTATGTTTGTATGCTGTGATTTATAATAACGTATTAAGAGTTTTACTACAAACATAAGAAGTTTTTAAGCAAATTTCAAAAATCTTTTTGGTTGAAGTCTATTTACGAGTTCCATGAGCAAGAACGAATTGCATACACACATTGCTTAAAAAAAATCAGCAAAATTAAAAAAAGAAACAAAAACTGTATTTTTTTATATCCTTCACCAAAAATGGTAAGGGTACATACAGGTTCATTCCATATATAATTTCCGCAATATTGAAATGCTACATCATATAGTATTTATGTATATTCTAGGTTCTTATCAATAGGGATGTCGAAAAAGCGATGTTTGTCTGTCCGCTTGTCCCTCTCTCCGTCTGTCTTTAGGTGAAATTTGTTTTCCGAAACTCCCAGGAATATATATTTGTGAATATTACTTTTTTATGTTCAACAGAACGGAATCACAATGGACCCAATTGGGTCTCCGAGTGGAGGTGCGGTAAAGCACCATCCTTCCTAACCTAACCTAACCTAACTCCCAGGAAATCTATAGCCTTCAGTTTTGAGCTAATGTGTTAAAATTGGTTCTTAATAGATTGATTTTGAAAATCGGCTAAGCCCATTAGATGATTCCAGGGCTGGAAAATTCAAACTTTTGTCAGCATAGAAAAGTAACTAAATAAAATTAATTGGTTTTTGCCTATTAGTTAAACATATTTTATATTTTCGAAAATATAATATTAGTATTAAAAATAACAAAAATTAAAAATTTTAAAAACCCCCGCCTTTTTTCAGAAAAGATGTTATATCTTCTAAACGGCTGGACCGATTTTCTTGAAACATAGCTAAGAACCCTCTCGATCAAGTCATCTTTCAAACAGATAAATGAAAATCGGTTCAGCCGTTTGGCCTGTACGTGGACACGGACAGACACACAGATACACAGATACACAGACCCACAGACACACTACAAACTTATAACACACCTTTTTTTAGTCGGGGGTTAAAAATAATAACAAAAACTAAAAATTTTAAAAACCCCCGAATATATCTAGAGAAGATGCGATATCTTCTAAACGGCTGGACCGTTTAACGTAAAACATGGCTAAGAACCCTCTCGATCAAGTCACCTTTCAAACAGAAAAAACTAAATCAAAATTGGTTCAGCCGTTTGGTCTGTACGTGGACACGGACAGACACACAGATACACAGATACACAGATACACAGACACACAGACACACACTACAAACTTATAACACCCCTTTTTTAAGCCGGGGGTTAAAAAACAAACTTCAAAAAAAAAAAAAAAATTGTTCCAGGATTGGCAAATTTAAAATTTTTTTTGAGTAACTAGCAAAAATAATAGTTTTAGTTAAACATATTTTATATTTTAGAAAGAAATATATTAGTATTGGAAATCAGAAAAATTTAAACGACGTTTACAGGGTTGGTAAATTGAAACACTTTCTTTTCTTTATTAGTTAAAAAAATTTTTTTATTTTAGAAAAAAATAAATGTCTTGGAGTTCAGAAAAATTTAAACAACGACTCCAGGGTTGGAAAATTTAAAAACTTTTTTATATATATTAATTAAACATATTTTATATTTTAGAAATAAATATATTGGTATTGAACGAAATCAACATAATGGTGCCAGGATTGGGAAATTGAAACAATTTTTAACATTTTAGTTTAACATTGGACCAATTTAAAGTACTTTTTTTTCTTAAATAGTAAACATATTTTATATATTAGAAAAAACTATGAAAATCATTGAAAATCAGAAAAATCGAACCGACGCTTCCAGCGTTGAGAAATTGAAAGAGTTTTTTGGTTTACAAAAGAAAACAGCCAAAACTTATTTTTGTTTTTTTTGTTAATAAAACCTGTTTTATATTTCAGGAACACTTAAACCCTTTTTTAGAAGGAAATTGATTGGTATTAGAAAATCAGAAAAATAAAAAATATTGTTCCTGGGCTGGGAAATTGTCATATTTTTTGGTATATAAATGTGACCAATTAAACCCAATTGATTGGTATTGGAAATAAGTGCTAACAAAAAGATGGTTCCAGGGTTGGAAAATTCAATTATTTTTTTTTGGTATATACAAGTAACCAACTAAAATAATTTTTTTTATTCAATAGAAAGGGCTGGAAATGATTGGCACAAAAAGATGGTGCCAAGGCTGAAATAAAAATGCTTTTGGTATATAAAAGCAAACAATTGAACTTAATTTTTTTGTATTTTTTATTTACATAACAGAGAGTTTTTTATAACCATGAAATTTTAAAAATCTAGTCTAACCACGATGTTTAAAACATGGAGTCTTAGCAGTTTTACCATTGTAAAATGTTGCTTTTAGCTCTCTCACAACAATTATGTTTCTAATCGATGGTCGTATATTAACAAAATTAATTGACGACTATATTCCATTTCATTTCCCTGCAACTATTGATTTTTGCTCAACAAAATTAAAAAATTTCTTGAGATTAAAATGTTTACCTAATATGGCGATATAAGTGACTGTGCAACATTATTCATGGGATGTTTGAATTGAGAAATAAAATAGTTTTGTAGTAAAAAATTATATTACATACGAAAAAAAAATTAAATAGATTAATTTATTTTGCACTCATATGTATGTATGTGTTCCATATTACGTTACGCTATTTCTGGATTTTTTATACCCCCCCCCCCCTCTGCGGCATTTTATAAAATTTTCAGCATAAATTTTCTAAACCGCATCAAATTTTTGCAATAATAAAATTTTTAATCAGAAATAATTTCTTATTCGGGCTTAAGTTCAGTAATTTCTTTAGAAACTCACATTAATTAATAAAAATATTTCATTCAATATGAATTGAAATTACTGAACTTAAGCCCGAATAAGAAATTATTTCTGAATAAAAATTCACTACAATTCAACTAAATCTAAAAATGTCTCATAATAAAATTATTTCAAGAGTATTAAACAGTAGCACGATTTTTGAACATCCTATGATATTAACAAAATTACGATTGTATTAACTTTTCCATCCCTGGCATAGTTTGTGTTGCTAGAGAAGAGGAAAGAGAGAGGAGAAACCGTTACATATGTGATACGTGGTACACATCTTGATGTGTGTAATATAGGGTGTTTTTTTAAGAGGTACAGAACTTCGAATTGAAATAAAACACAACAAAATCGTTTTAATGTCCATCAATTTGGCTTTATTGGAAGGATAAATTTATGCCATTAATGTTTAAATATGATTTCGGGCATGTGGCCGCTGCGGCTGGCTCGAATAAAGCCAATTCTACAGGTCCAATTTTCAACCACTTTTTCGAGCATATGGGGCCGTATGTTGGCAATAACGCCACGAATGTTGGCTTCCAAGTCCCCTAACGTTTCTGGTTTGTTGGCGTAGACGAGCGACTTCACATATCCCCAAAGAAAATAATCCAATGGTGTCAAATCACACGATCTTGGTGGCCAATTGACAGGTCCATTCCGCGAAATTATGCGCTCATCGAATGTTTCCTTCAATAAATCGATTGTGACGTGCGCTGTGTGGCATGTAGCGCCGTCTTGTTGGAACCACAACTCATCCACATTCATGCCATCCAATTCGGGAACAAAATAGTCGGTTAGTCGGCTCCAATTGCTGTGCACGGTGGCGAATCGATTCATTCGGGTCCTCTTCAACACTTTGCTCTACAGCGGCAATTGTTTCTTCGGTGCGCACTGTTCGACGTCTCTGCGGATGCGTATTATCACATAGAGTAAACGTAGTGCGAAAACGATCCATGGTTAACCGAATTAATTGCTCTGATGGACGATTATGTCGACCATAAAATGGACGGAGCTTGCGGTAAACTTCGCGAACTGAACCATTATTTTCGAAATAAATTTGCACGATTTGCAAGCGTTGTTCTTTTGTCAACCTGTTCATGATGAAATGGCAAACCAAACTAAATATTAATCACTTGACAGCTGACAAAATGGCCGCCAGTTAAAAAAGTGATGCCAACTTAAAGTTCTATACCTCAATAAAAAACACCCTTTAATTACACTGTAATTACTTGAGTTTACTTGTAGATGTTTGAAAACAGAAATTTATTTCATATTATTATGGATAATAATATCTTACAATTTAATATTATATAATTATAAAATTATTAAAACAATTAAATCTGATTATGAAATAAAAAAACTACATATTTATAACAGAAACACGAGGAAAGCCGATTATAATTTGATATTATTTATTATTACAAAAACCAAAACTGTACCTTGCTTAACAAAACAAAGAAATAAAGAGTTTTCAACACGAACGATTTTGATATGAACACCCCAAATAATAATTACAATTAAATTTTTATTAAACAAAAACTCTGATACTTTTTTTATATCTAAATAATTACTACCCTTAATTGGCTCTTAAGCTCAGCAAAGATTTCATAAAAAAATAAAGAATAATTCAAATAACTTGCAGCACAAAAAAATCATTTATGTATTTCACATTTCCTTGGCAAATTAGCCACGCCTGTATTTGATAGAAAGAAAAACAATAGCTAATACCTTGACATCATAAGATTATTGTGTGTGATTAATTAACTTTTTATTATACAATAAAACATAATTTGTTTAACGATACTGCAAGTATTCGTTACTTAAATAATTATAATTGCAGAAGTGTCAGCACAATTAGTAAAATCAGACAAGGAGAAGAAAAATCTTATAAAGAAAAAGTCCTTGATATTAAATGCATGAAGTTGACATTTGAACTTGAATCAACACCCAACAGTTTGACATTGTAAGTAAAATTGTTGAAAACTGTTTATGGCATAGAAGGGAGGGAGGGAGGGGGGAGGGTTACTTTAACATTGAAAAAGCTGTATGTAGAAAACAAAGACAACATTGAACATAATACGAGTATAATGATGATTATGAAGATGATGATAATAAAGATCTTGTCATGACTTGTTATAGACTAGACATTTGAGCTTAACAAAAAATTAACACTTAAGAGTGAGTGATGATGATGACGACATTGATGAGAGTGCTGATGAAAACAATTTGTTTCATATAATTTTTGGTCTGCTCATCATCAAACGTATAAAAAAAAACGATAAAAAATAACACTAAATCTTAATATGACCCATTTAAAATGACATCATATATAAATGTCGCCAAATTTTAAGGACATTTTTTTTTTTAAATAAATGTTTTAAATAATTAAATTTTTCTTGCGCTTTAATTTAAATAGATTTTTCGCCACTACCATGCTGTCGGCTGGCGTTACCATCATGGATCCCATTGCACTGACAATGATTGAAAAGTATGGCGGCGATTTTGGACGTGAACGTCTGTTTTCTAGTATTGGCATGGCCATCTTCTCGCCCATTACAGGCATAATGATTGATTATTCTTCGCGCGGCCTTGGCTATACCGACTACTCAGCTGCCTTCTATACGTACGATGTTTTGTTAATTATTTCGACAGTGTCGGTGCTGATGATGCCGCTGGGCGAGAAATTGCCGGCCGATAATGTCTTCAGGGACTTGTGGAATTTATTGAAAATGCCGCATGTAATTACATTTATTTTCTTCTTATTCATATTGGGCAACTTTTGGGGTTTTATCGAAAGTTTTCTCTTTCTCTACTTGAAAGAATTGGGAGCACCAAATTATTTATTAGGTAAGTAAAGTAAGACAAATGAATGTTTGTTAAGCTGAAGTGGTGTATGAAAGGAAATATGTATTTACAAATTACTTCTGGTGATTTGGGTAAGAGATAAAAATTGCTGTAATACCTAAACAGTGGGATAATAATGAAACAATTTGGTAGAATTTATATAAGAAAAGATATGGATTTGAGAGTTGTACAAAAAAAAAAAAAAATCCTTTGGATCGCTGTGCTTATGGTCTTTTCATAATAATAATGATGGACTTGAGAAATTCGAAATTTATAAAAAAGAAATGCAAGGCGATATGGTCCACGATGTCTACGAGAACCATCCGTCGGACAACTTATATTGGAAATAATAGTAAAATATTGTTGCTTTTAATTAATATACATATTCGATCGAACGTTTTTTTGTCGCTATCGTGGAACAGTCTTGATTGATTTTTTGTAAAAATATGTATCTTTTGTTTATATAAACTTAAACTAAATTTAATATCATATCAAAGCTGACTGCTCAAAGTGTCCTTTGGTGTATAAAATTTAAGACTTCCACGCTTTCTCAGAGCAGCGTCTGTCCATAAGCAATTAAAATTTTTTATTTAATTTTTTTTAAGCAAACACAAACTGCAAAAGTACTTTGGCTTGTCTGTAGAAACACCTAGAGTATTCGGCAGGAATCGAACCGACGACCTCCCCCCCCCCCAACCAATAGACTAGTATGCTGCCTACTAGCCAAGAGAGCACTCACTTCGTCATTAGAGTGGAAGGTTTGACGGGATGAAATAAAATAGTAAATAACAACCAGTGTTGCCATATTTATTTGATCAAAAATCTTCAAGTCGAGCAAAAAAAAAACTTTTTTTATGACCAAAAATCTTTTTTTGTTATTTTATTGAATGAAAATGAGTTAAAATTTATTTTGTTTCTTGTGATCTATTAAAAATAAAGCCAAATAACACAAAATATTTAATATATAGAATATGGGTAAGATCATTATGAAGCAAATCAGAAAATTTATAAGTACTTTGGTCAAAAAATCCCTCAATAATATATTAAAAGTACCAAAAGTAAAATTTTTAAAAATCTTATTTTATGATAAAAAATCTTTTTTGTCGTTTTAACATAACTAAAAACTTAAAAAATAAGATAAATATTCACATATGGTAACACTGATACCAACATTGTAGGGAAGAAAAAACTAGTTAGAGAGAGAGAGAGAGAGAGAGAGAGATAGTTAGAGACACCGGGTTACAGAGATACGCACATCGAAATCAATTGTGAGATGCACAATCGTCCAGAGACAAGAAATGCTGAAACACAACTGAAACGAATGACAAATTTTGTTCACAGCGACGAATTTCGCTGAATAAATTCGTAGCGCGGAGTACAACAACAACAACGAGAAAATAACAGTCCTTATCAGGGCTGTCAGATGTGGCGATTTCTCAACAAACGTGAGGATTTTTCAACTTGTTTGGCGTCCAAATTTTTAGTTTGACGACATGGCGATTTTTGTGACGAAAAATAAATTTGTTGGCGATTTTACTGGCGATAAATAAATTTGTTGGCGATTATTATGGCTATTTTTTTTAACAAAATTGAACTTCCTGAACTAATTCAGGAAAATTAGTTTGTTGAAATAGCAGTTTTAAAAATAAATCCCAGCAAAACTCATCTCCAAGAAGTGAAAACAATTTGATTTTGATGATTTTTCTTACATCTATATATATAAAATCGTAGTGTGTGTTTCTTCCTAACGCATGATCTTTGGAACTATAGGAGCTGTGCAGCTGAAATTTTGAACACAGGTCCGGGTCAATACCCGGTAGGTTTTCGTTTTGCTTTCAACCCAACAAGTGATCACAGGGTGGAGTAATTTGGAGTTAAAAAATAAGTTGTTGAGGGTACAACATCGTTTTCCGGGCTCAGCTAGTTAATTATAATTATTAATGCATTTTGAATTTGGATGAGAAAAATTTACAAGAAATAATTTTTGGCGATTCTATTTCTAATTTTGATGATTTTCTGATAAGTTTTGACACGATCATTTTATACAAATTTATATTAAAAAAGTGTTATATAAAAACAAATTTATTATCAACAACAAATATTTACTAAGAAAAATTACATAAAACTGATTTTTGGTGATTTTTAAAATCAATTTGGCGAAATAGGTCGGAAAAAATCTGACAACCCTGGTGCTTATAATTGATAAAATTGGTTACTGTCTGTAGAAAGAGAGAGAAAATTGTTTGTTCCTTATTCTGCCGCACAGTTCGTTACATACGACGAATTTCGTTCGACAACTAACACAGTATTAATTTTTATGTATTTTATTTCTGATAATGAAAGTTCGCAACGAAAAGTTCGTCGTCCGTCCCATTTGCGTTCCTAGGATACGACACACAACGGAAACATAAACGACACAAACGTTAAACGTGCAAGAGAGAGGGAGAAAAACAAATAGATTAAATGAGACAGAGAAATAAAAAAAAAATCGGAGAGAAAAGATGCATAAAAAATTACTTCAAGTTAAATTTTAACTGTTAAAATATGAAAATTGTCTTGGGAATTTTAAGTTTGAGTGATCAATAATAGTAGAATTCAGCTAAAACAAACACCAGATCCCAATGACCATATGAAAGTCACTTTTTTAGGGTTCCGTACACCAAAGGCGCCGATAGTGTGATGTCTGCTTTTGACAGGATTTTAGTCCCGACAAAATTTTCTTTTGCAAGTACATAGTTTAGCAATTTTTTTTTTCGATTTATTTCTTATTAAAATTCTTTTAGGCTAAACAATTCTTTGTTAATTTTTTTTCTGAGTAATTTTAAAGTCATTATAAAGAAGAAAAAAAGATTTTATAATTGAATAAACTTTTTTTGTCCCACTGTGCGGTACATGTACATGTACATGTATACGTGTATAAACAACATACTTTAAGTAATATGCCAAATTTAATCAATGTTATGCTTCAGTTTTCTTATTTAATTTCATGGTTTATATAACAATTTTTCTTTATCTTACAGGAATAACGATAACTGTGGGCACAGTGAGCAGTATACCGTTTCTATATGGGGCTGAAAAAATTACCAGAATCTTTGGCCATGTTAATTTGATTATTATTGCTTTCTTTTCGCATGCTGGTCGTTTAGTCGGATATTCATTTATTGAGTAAGTATGTACATATATATGTATGTGTGTGTGTGTGTGTGTGTGTGTGTGCCTGCGTGTAGCACATGCATAAGCAGCCCATAAGCACATAAACACTTACACCAACAAATAAATAAACATGCGGGTGAGTGTGTGCACATTAGCCTTAAATACACACTCACACCTACGCATGCATGTAAAATGAGATGTAAAAGTCGATAAGTGTGAGTAGTTGAGTGGCTGTTACTGTTATACAATTTAAGGTATTACCATTTTTTTATCGTTGTTCTTGTTGTTCTTGGCATTTTCATTATATTTGCTTGTAATTGCAAGTGATTTGTTTGTATTTCTTATGTTGTGTTTTATATTGCTCTATTCTACTATCGATTGATTTTCATGTTTAATTTTTCTTCTTGTTTTGTTTTATTTATTTATTTTTTGGTTTCGTTTAGAAATGCTTGGTGGTGTTTTCCATTTGAAGCCATGGAGGCCTTATCATGCCACTTGATGTGGGTGGCAGCTGCCACTTATTGTTCAATTTTGGCTCCCAAAAGTCTTTTGGCCACATTGATTGGTGTTTTGGGTATGGCCCACTTTAGTTTGGGTAAGTGCAATTATTCACCGACAACAACATTGCGCAATTTAAAATTTAAATTTGCATTTTTATGTTGGTTTTTGTTTATTACGATTTCAGTGGAATCTCGTTTTCATTCTGTCTGGTTTTTTTCTCTTCTTACTCTTCGTATGCATGAGTGAAAATGATTTTTTTTTAAATTTTACTCGCTATCTGATATGCAATTGCAATTCTATGAATTCTTTTCTGTAAATTTTTCCATTTAATAGCGATAAGTGGGAAAGACAATTCCAGTTTGCTCGTTTAATCGGTTGCACTGTTGCTGCCAGTGGCGATCATTTGATATTAAACGCTACGAAAATTTGTTTAAAGGAAAATATTTTAATTGTTGTGATAAGTTTATTTGACAACTCTTAAGAGGCAAATAAACTATATTTTTGGATTATTAAAAGATATTCATATCCCACTAAAAAAAATGAAAGTCATTCTGAAGGAACCACATTTTCATTGCTTCCAAAAAATCGATATTTTTAATTTGCCGATAGTTAACAGAAAACCAAGTAAAAGTTTATTTTAATCACACAATACCTTGTAGTTTTTCCATAGTTTTAGTAAATACTCGCCAAAATGTTCAAAAAATCGATTTTTTGAAAGAAATTTATGAACTAATTTTGGCCTAAAATTTAGAAGTTATTTGCTTAAATTTACATGAAAACACTGTTTCGCGTTTAAATTCGTATAAAAAGAAACGAATTGTTAAAATATGTAACTTTTTAAAGTTTTTCTTAGATGAAAATATTACCATAGAACACAAAAAAGGAAATTTTTCTTAAAATCGCTTCTAATTCGGTGACTAGTCATCGAAAAAGAGAACTTCTTGCAATGACAACCCTATGTAAAAATAATTAGATCGGATCGAAATTTGAACTACTTCCAGACTGCAAACTCTACATTTTCATGACTTCTTTGGAGTGTCTTTTTTTACTGGGTATATAGAGGCTGTTTAATATTGCATCAACTATACACGGCACAGTGGAATGACTGCATACATTTTTGTGCAAAAACTATCAGGAGTGGTTTAAGATCAATGAAAGCTAACACCTCGCATCATATTCATTAAATTATGAAAAATAAATTGGAGTTTTTTCAAAATTTCAACAGTTTTTGATAAACTATATTATACACAATAAGAAAATCATAACGCGTCATAACTCGAAAAATTTAACCTTTTGCGTTAATAATGCAGAATTAAATATCATATCGCTTTTCAACTATTGTAAGTAAAATAAAATGTTCTTTTTCCATTAAGTTGTCAGTAAGTTTAAAACTTTCTTAATTATGAGCGATTTACTGATCTTTTTTTTTAAGAGAAGTAACTCTTAGGTAATGAATACCTATTACTATTACTAGAAATTACCTTCTTTAGGAAAGGGATAGTGATAGATAAGACAGGTGGTGAATGAAGGAATAGATAGAGGAAAGCTTCATTATTTTACAACTCCGCCTTTCTTTGTACTTTTTTAATAATGCAGAGTTGCAGCGCCTCTGGTGTCAATGAGGCGTATTAAATTTTAAAAGCTGTGTTTAGTAGCCATTTTATTGCTTATTTTACCTCGCGGATGATTTTGCTACACAATACTAACGAAGGAGGGTGCTCTGATTTTAGGATTAGCATCTGCTGAAGTCGGTATAGTTCAGTGATCAGAGACTATGCCTTCATTACTTAAACTTTCCTACAACAACTGATAAAAAGGGACAAAAATTGACATCTGAAATATGCTTCAAGCAATCCAATATGTTAAAAGTTTATTATTTTATACTTTACGAATTTAATTTTTTGCAAAACCTTTTGGGTTAAAGTCTGCTGATGAGTTCCGTGAACCAGGAATGAAAGCATAAAGATAATGCTTAGCAAAAAAAGTCAAATTAAATAAAGACTCTATTTCAAATAAATATACTTTGAAAAACCAAAAAAATTAAATTAAATTTTTCCAGGTCGTGGCAGTGGTTCCTTCAGTGGTGGCCTGCTGATTGGGCAATTTGGCACAAGAGATGCCTTCCGTTATATGGGTCTATTAGCCGTCGTGGGTGGTATTGCTTACGGTATTTTGCATTTAGTTTGGTTACGTAAATTTGATCACAATATGGATGATATGGAAGATGAGGTGGAGGCAGTGGAAAGTGGCGAAACGGACAAATTAACAGAACCCTCAACCAAAGAACAGGGCACCTCAATGTCCTTGGAACGTTTGTCACTGATGATTAAATACAATCAAATTGGCAGCTTGACATCGCTGCCTCGGGGCTCAAGGGTGAGTACTCTCAAAAAAATATTTGAAAGATGCAAACGGATGTCTTAAGTGTCATAATGTCATAACTTTTTAAATTATTTTAAGATAATTCTTTTTGTTTTTGATTTTTCTTTCAAACGAAAACACTATGACACTTAATGCTCCCTTTTGAATCCCCTAATTATATATATTATTTTAAATAATTTTTGTCTAATATTATTCCAATCAGGGCGACATACACGATCATTTATCCATACGTCGCAGTAGTTACAATGTAGAGTCATTACGTTCGCCCAAACATGGAATTGGCAGCGCTTCAAAGGTTGATATTTTACGTTCAGCTTTGGAGATAAATCACAAGTCTTCAAATAATTCGGTGCTCAGTAAGGCCGATAATCGCACATCGAATCAGTCGTTGGGTAGAAATCGTGCCGACAGTGCACCCAAACTTAATCACACAACCTTGAAAAATATTTCACAGCCAGCTTTGGAGGCAGTTGTATTAGAGGTGAGTTTTTCTAATTTTACTTGCTTTAACACTAAACGATTTTTGGTGAAAGGAAATTTTGTGCAGATTATGAATCCGATTTCTAATAATGCAGTTTTATATATTGTTTCGTATGGCAAAATTGGGAAGTCAGTTTATTTTTCAGTGTCGAGTAGTTGTGCAATTAAAAATAAATTAACAAAGTGTTATGCAATTTTCAAAAACTGAAAAATATTTACAAGCAGCGCTGTATTTTTGTTACATTTTGTTACTTATGCCAACTTATTTATAGGAGGGATTCCTGCTAAAATTTTAAAGCTTCTTTTAGAATTCTTACAAGTAAGTTTTTCTTTTATGTTTCTGACGTTTATTAATCGCAAACTATTATCCTGAAAGTTGCACACATTTTTTTTGTGTTTAGTTAGTATTCGCTTGATATATATATATATATATATATATATATATATATATATATATATATATATATATATATATATATATAATATAATTTTGACAACTTGCCTTATCTTGGAAACGGTAAATCCGAGATCCCACTATCGGCACAATGTACCGATTTTCGTTGGCTCACTGAAATAAAGTCATAAGTAAAGCAGTCAAATTGCTTTATGTCTCAACTAATGGAAAAATAAGGACGTGATTGAACTTCACTGTAGTGGTATTAAAGCCATATAGCCTTATTTAAGAATTAATTGAGAAATAAATCCGTTTTGGTTTATTACTTATGACTTGATTACTGTGAGCCGACGAAAATTGGTATATTGCGCCGATAGTGGAATCTTGGCTTAAGAGGCAACCTCTTGAAATTTTCAAAAGCGCTAAAACTGAAAAATAACGAAATTAAAAAAAGATTGCAAAACAAAAATCGCCAAAACAAAATAAAGCGCAAGCGGACCTTTTCACAATGTACAATTAAAAGCGGCAAGTTTTGTATGAATAACTTTCAGTTAAATTTTTTGTTATCTCCCAATCATACATTGTGAAAAGGGACGTAAATAAAAAATATAACAAAAAATATAAAATAAATAGCTCCAACGCAAAAATATCACCAAAGGTACAAATATTGTTAAAAAAAAAAGAGAGACACCCAAAACCAAGAAAAAGCCAAAACGAAAAAGATCGCCAATACGAAAGAAAAGCGCCAAACTAAAAAAAAAATCGCTTGAAGTAGAAAACAGTCGAAGAAATTGCCAAAAATGGGAAAAAATATTGCCGAAACGAAAGAAAAGCGCAAAAAATCTAAAAAATCGCTAGAACGAAAGAAACTTGCCAAAACTAAAAAAGTCGCTTAAAATAAAAAAAAAACTGAAAAAATATCCAAAAACCTAAAAAAATCGCTTAAACGAGAAAAATCGTCAAAACGAAAGAAAAGCGCCAAAATAAAAAAATTGCCAAAAAAAACGAAAAAAATCACCAAAACGAAAAAAAATCAACAAACCGAAAGAAAAGCTCCAAAGCTAAAGAAATTGCTTAAAATAAAAAACAACCGAAAACATCGCAAAAAAACAAAAAAAAAATCACCAAAACAAAAGAAAAGCGCTAAAACTAAGAAAGTCGCTTAAAATAAAAAAAAACCGAAAAAATATGCAAAAACCGAAAAAATCGCGTAAACGAAAAAAAAACAACAAAAACCGAAAACAAATCAGCAAACAAAAAAAAAAAATTTTAAAAACTATAAAAAAAACCAAAATTTTTTTTAAAAAATGTCTGCATCAGCTAAGATATTTGATTATATAGGCCACATAGTTCGTAAAGTTCTACATATCGTCACCTTAAATCCAGAAGGCCGTAACAACCAAAAAATTCAAAATATACTTTATGATTGATAATGATGTGATTAACTAAAATACATATTTTCCTCACATATGTTCAAAAATACCGATTTTATTCATTATTCAATTTGGCACCTAACATATAAATAGTATTAAATTTATGAAGTTTTTTGCCTCTCCTGTAAAATAGTAAAAAGTCTACTTACGGACTTTTGGCTTTTAGCTGACGATATGTACTTTCTGTACGGAACACGAATGCGAGTCAAAGTCGCACTTTTCAAAGAAGTAAAGGGCGTTTTTATTTAGCAACTTTCTTTTTAGCAACACTTACAAATGAATAACGCTTGCAGAGCATTACAATTTATTATCAAAATTCGTGTTCGGTATCCGTGCACTTCTTCAATTTTTTTTGCCAGTTTGAGTGACCTTCTGAGACTTCTATTCGGAATCAATAAGAGGCAAGTTCGGTGAACAGTATATTTCACGTTTGGAGCCGGTCAATTGGCCGCCTAGATCGTGTGATTTAACGCCTGTAAACTAATTTTTGTGAGGCTATGTTAAGGCTCATGTCTACAGGGACAAGCCCCCATTAGTTGACGCACTGTAAGACGACATTGAAGAATTTATTCGTCGTCTATATGCTGGTGAGATGCCAAAGTTGGAACTAGTGTATGAATCATTTCAGACATATACGCGGTCAAAATTTACATGAAATTATTTTTAAATATTGAATTATATATGTACATAGATCGTTCTACAGACCCATATAAAGATTTTATACATTTCTCTAAATTTTATGAGTTTTTTTAAAATCAAATCAAAAAATGTTCTCAAAAAATTACACTGTATTTTTTTAAAACAATTTTTTAAATACTTTTTTTTAAGTACATATGTATGTACTTCTTTTAAAAAAGTACCTATTACTATATTACATATTATTATAAATATTTCTGTGAAATAATGATAACTCCGTAATCTGCATATTTGAAACTACCCCTGGGCGAAATCTCAATTAACTTGTGTTATTTCTTAAGAAGTTATAGCACAATGACTTGATGCTTATTTTTATTTTTTTAGACTTCTAATCTCATTTGGAATAAAAGCTTAATTTTGGTTATAATTACTTTGGTATATTTTAACATGAATATAGAACGATGTTTGCTTAAAAAATAAAGAGAATTTTCCAATTTAACTGTGAAAGAAATAAATTCTGAAAATCGACTTGAACGCTTAAAAGTGCTCTCCTGCAAAACAGTCGAATTGATTTAAGCACTTTTACCTTATTGATATTATTTGATATTCATCATAATTTTTAATTATCATATATTCCGCTTTAAGCCTGGTACTCTGTTCAAAGTTGTGAAAAATTTTCAGCACCATGGATTATTTCGCGTAAAAATTTGACATGTACTAAATATAGCCCAATTCGCGGTTTTTGTTATAAATTTCTCGCTTTTATTGCTTGAAAGTATGCAACATTGTTAAAATTCCCTGCGAAAAAAGCACTGCTCATGTTGTTTCGCAGCCAAACTGAAATGATGCCAGACTAATTTTGCATGGAAAGACATGATTTTACATGTTTTTCACAACAAGAACAGAGTACTACTTTTGCGAATTTATTTCGCAAATATTTCATACCAAATACTTTTATATATAGTTTGACAGCATTTCGCACGAAATTGTGAACAGAGTACCAGGCTTTATACCGGAAATGGTTTTAAGTTAAAAGTTGTCACATGATAAAAATGTAGAAGGTACTTCCATTCCCTCATTTTTTCTTGACATTCACCATCTGACAACTATAAGTATTGTGAAGTTTCCACTAAAATCGTGCTACCATATTAATTTAATATTTCCCCTCTGTTTTCTGTTTGTTTGAAAATTTTATTAAAAAATTATTTCAAAATTGTTTTTATAAAATACAGAATGTATAAAATAAACAATTAATGCCCAAATTCTGTTCGACAATTGTATCGTCTTGTCTATGGACGAAAAAAAGGCGCAGTTATGATTCTTTAAAACATTATTTATTGTCTATGCTAGAAGGTTCGTGTATTTGCTTTATGATTTTGTTCTAAACATTATATCCAAGGCACATTCACCAGGTAGTAGCGGAAACGCAGCTGAGCTATTTTTTTTTCAAATTAAAGTTCATCCGAAACTTCAAAAATTGTTTACGAAAGAGAAATTAAAAAAAAATTTTAATTTTTCAATGTGAAAAATATTTTATTACAAAAATTCTTTTTAGGCAATTTTAAAGATATGAAAAAACTATTAAAAAATTGTGAAAAATGCTAAACGTTGCAAATTTTGTTAGTGGTAGCTGCCGTGCAGAAATTTTTCAACTTTATGTGAATAATTTTTATTATTATTGTGTTACAACAAATCCTATTTTTGATATTACGGATGAACTAAAAACCATGTTGTTATTTTCATTGTTGCATTTTTTCATTGTTTTTGTAATCCTGATATTAACTGGAAATAAATGTGCCCTGATTATATCCAACACATAATTTTTCATTTATTTTTCAAACTATTGTATAATAGTTTAATTTAATTTTTATGTTTTAAAAACAGGGTAATCATACTTTTATTTTTCTTTATTAAAGATAACAACCATTTTTGAAGAAAATAATTCAGAGAATTCAAAAACAAGAAAACTATTTTTAAATAAAAAAAACGTCCTAAAACTTCTTACTGGATTAGGGCATAAGTAAAAATATATGATGCAGCATTTTTTTAATTCCCTTCATTTCCTGGTGTTCGTCAAAAGTGGCTAAGAGCTTATAATATATTTCAAATAGACTTCCCAAAAGATATTCTTCAAATTTTAGAAAAAGATGTTACAATCAACAAAGAACGAATTATGTAGATTGAACAAAATGCAATAGCAATCAATATTTGTTAAACTTAATGAAAGAAAATTCATTTTAATTTGAAATTTATTTGCTAGTGGTTCAGCGTTGTCTATATATTTCATTGTTGCTGTAACAAATCATCAGTAGACTTCAAGCACACATTTTGAATAGTCACAAACCTCTTATCTTATGCACAGACTTTCAAGAACTATTTGAGAATTCACAAATAATAGTATTTTTGAAAATCACAAAAGAAAAATAAGCGTAGTAGGCTTAGAAACTAATACAAAAACCCAGCAAATAATTTATATTCGATATGAATCTATTTTATTTTTCTACACCTTTATACAATTAGAAATCCATCGGATAACAATAAAAGTAATTATAAAGCAAAATGAAAAATAAAATCTAAGTTTAACATTTAAGAAATTTATTATTCGACATATTGTCAGAAGTTCATTTTAATTTGAAATTTATTTGCTAGTGGTTCAGCGTTGTCTTTATATTTCATTGTTGCTGTAACAAATCACATTGCTTTTTTTACTTTTTCCTCTATTTTGTTAGAGAGCCTGCCTTATGTTAGTGCTTTTCAGAAGCAGTTTTCGAAACTTTTGTGATCAAATAAACAGTACATTGCTTCCCTCAGTTGTTAGTGCTTCCAAATCAGATTTTTTTGCTGGGTAGTTACTGGCTAGCCGCATGGAAAAATTATATGGTTTTGAGAAAATCGATGAAGAATGTTTTTTCATTTGTTTTATAAAAACACACCATGGTATATTTTTTTTAATCATAAAAGTAATAGATACATGTTTTTATTTGAACTTACGAGTCTGGCCCATGATGTCGACAAGAAACTTTCTATAGCTTACTCGCTGACATCGCGCGTCAGGCCGTTAAAGTTTCTAAACTTTTTACCCTCAACGTGAATAATTAGGATGTACAGAAAAAGACAAAAATGTTTGTGTTCGCTTATACCAATCATCACAACAATATTGTTCACTTTCTTTCCAGTAGTTCCAATGAATGCATTTATTAAGAGAAATATACAATGGGAAAAGAACTTTATATATCCTAATATATTCAAGATATCGAAAAACTGAAAACAAATTTAAGAAATGTACACATTAATCATATTTAATAGATAAATAACTAAATTTTTTTAATGTTGCATGCGGGGAACCAGTAACCGTCCGACTATATGTATAAACAAAAATTTAACTATAAAAATCTATTAACTTTATTCACGTTTAAAAACAATCGGTTATGTTCTGCATTTCACGTGAAATTACATCGTTGGGAAATTGTTATTATAAATACATATTTCCAACAATTCTATGAAAATTCCACACGTTTTAATTTCCCGTGGAATACATAAAACATACCCTTACATTTCTCATTTTGGCATCAAACTTAAATAAATGCAATATTGTTCATAACTTAAGGGTCTGAACACAATGTAACGATAATTTATTGCGGTGCGGTTTTTCATACGATTTTGAAGTAAAAAACCGCAATGCCGGAGGGAATAAAATTAAAATCTATTTTATTTTCATTGTGGACTTTCTTATTCTCTCAATTTTTGACTCTCTTTCTCTTTCTGATGTTGCCATAGTTTTTCAATAATGGGCGGTGTTCGCTCCAAAAAAAACATGATTTTGAAGTTCAAAAATGTTTGTCATAAAATATAAAAGCTTAAAAAATTTATCAAATATATCTGCGAATGTATAAAATTTTAATCATTTTTTGTTTTTAGCTACTGCCATTACAAAATATTTAACAGAAAGAGTAAATTTTTTTATAAAAATGTATGTACAAAAAAATTAATAAAAATTAAAATTCAAACAAACAATGACAAGTATTGCCGTCGGCGTCTTCCGTTGTATTATGTTTATTTTTCTCTCCCGCAACGAGAAATCGCACCGCACCGCAAACATTGTGTTTAGACTCTAATACATTTGTTTTTTGTTATTTTTAAAATTTCATCAAGAACCAAAAACTTTTGTTTCCCTTTGCTACTGTTTGTTTATATTTAAAAATATATGGTTTCATTTTACTGGATTTTACTGGCAAAAATTTGTCCAGTAAAAACTTGCATTTACTCTCTCAATTCGCCCTCTCATTTACTGGATTTTGTGTACTCGAACGCAATCCAGTAAAAAATAGTAAAAATTTTTACAAATTTTTGAGTTCTCGAACGCACTTTGTATCATGGATTGTCATATGTTGGATAATGTAAACAAAAACTGTCAATGATTGTAGCAGGATTCTATTTTCTCTGACTTTGACTTTCCAAAGCTGTAGTGATTTTACTTTGTCAATCCAAATAATTTTACTTTAGAGCTGCTAATGCATGACTTCAAACGCTTTGGCATGAAATACAACACACTTAATATCAAACCCATTTTTTTTTGTCGTCTTAAGAATAAAAGCTATTTTTCACGGTATTTTGGGTATCCAAATCCAGAAAAAAAAATTCCAAAAATACATTTCTGATTTTCTGGCAAATACCTGCAGCTGTTGGTTCCGTTCGCCTACCTTAGGCTGGCGGTATTTTTCTTTCGGCCATGAATAGTGTAACGCTTGGTTACATTCCAAGGAGTGCCTTGTGCTAATTCTAATCCAGCAAATATCTGTAGAAATGGTATAAATTAATCTGGGCAAACAAAATGCTAATGAAAAGTTTCATTGTCGTTGTTGTTTTTGTCTTTTGTTTATTTTTGAAATTTTTTTATGTCCCTGTGCAGTTTCCTGTTTGCTGTACAGCCGTAAAACGTGCTGGTATGCCAAGAAAAGGTTAAATAAAAATTTTGCAAGATGTGTCAGAACAAAAAATAAAAGAAGATGGCTGGAATGTGTTAAACATACAGCCATGCTGACCTTAAGGACATCATGCTGATGCTGATGTTAAAGTTTGTTTGCTTGTTTACCATTTTCCATTTTCCAACTTGCCGTTTTTCCATTGTTTATTAGCATTTTTCTGGGAAAATATTGTAAACAGCGTTTTTGAACTGTTTTCTTGTCATTGTAGGTGAAATGTGTTTCTTAGGTTACGGCTTATAATGGATTATTAGTTGTTACACGTTCTAAGAGCTTGATAAAAAAGTCATTTATAAAATGACATTGTAAATAAATTAACAGAAAAAAGGTAAATCTCAGGAACATGTTGTACAGTGAAGCGGAAACAAAACACGACTGAATTAAAAAAAAAATTAAAAGATATTTTTAAAATGTCTAGATATGCATAGGTATTATTTAAAAATAAAAAAATAAAAAAGAAATGTGAGTCCGATCACAGAGCAGATGTGTAAACATCTAGTAATGAAATTTTTTTTTTAAGTTGGAAGTACTTATGCTTTTAACATCTTTTTTTAAATTAATTAATTAAAAGTATCAAAACTTTCAATATTGTAAATACATATGAATTTGTTGGTTTTTGTTTGTTTTATTAAACTTATTTGGTTAGTAAATGAGCACACTGCAGTATATGTATATGTACTGCATTCAAAATTGCAGTAAGCAGTAAATTTACTGATTACTAAAAAAAATTCAGTAAATTTTTACTGCTAATGAAATTTAATTTGCATTACTAGTAAAATCGTAGGGCCGTAGCAAGTGGCAAAGTTTTTTCATTCAAATTTTGAAACTTTTGTATGAAAAACATTTAGCCACTTGGTAGAATTTTATTATGGATATGGGCATTACTGATTACTGAAAATTCAATGCACCTCATCATATAACAAATCATTTAGGCAATTTATAAAAATTGTAGAAACAAAATTTTTGTAATCAGTAAAAATTTACTTGTTAAACATTTTTTATTGTTTCTACTGAAACTTTAGTGGTACTGCAGTGCTCATCTATAGCAAATGCCTTTACTTTTACTTTTTAATTTTTAATTCCTGTTGTTCATCGTTTAGTTACTGCTGTTCTTGTTGTTGTGTACTCATTGCAATTAAAATAAATTCAGTAAAGTGCGACTTTGAATCGCGCACATTCGGTTTTGATTTTTTATTTTTTTTATTTAGCTTTCTTCCTTTTTTAAGTTTTTTCAGTTTAAACGATTTTTTTTTCAGTTTTATCGCTTTTTTCTCGTTTTGGCATTTTTTTTCTCTTTTTGCGTTTTTTTAGTTTTCGCAATTTTTTTTATTTTGGCGATTTTTTCATTTTGGCGATTTTTTTCTGTTTTTTGTAGTTTTTTTCATTTTGGCGATTTTTTCTGTTTTTGGGGTTTTTTTATTTAGGCGATTTTTTCATTTTGGCGATTTTTTCATAATGGCGATTTTTTTGTTGAAGGATTTTTTTCATTTTGGCGATTTTTCCGGTTTTTCGCGATTTATTTTAGTCCTAGAGATTTTTTTTAATTTGGTGCTTTTTTCGATTTGGCGATTTTTTTTTGTTTTTGGCAATTTTTTTTTATATTTGGCGATTTTATATTTTTTTGATTTTTTAGTTTTACCGTTTATGAAAATTTCAAGAGTTTTGCTCTTACGGTCTCCAAGATACAGCAAGTTGTCAAAATTACAAAGTAAAAATTGCATTAACTAATGGAACACCCTTTAATTTAAACTTTTTAAATTTAGTGTTTATTGTTGTAGTCTGTATAAAAATACACTAACTTTACAAATTTCAAGTGTATATATGTACATACAATTGTATGTATATTACATGGGATTTTAACATTTTTCGTTGCTCGTTTTGGAACACCCTTTAGTTTTTAACTCTCATGTATTTGTTGCTGTAGTGGCCAAATGTCTACATATTGTGTCCAAATTTCAAGTCCGTAGCTCTTACGGTTCATTTTCACCTTTGGTGTACGGAAATATACAGAAAAATAACCGGCGGCGTCGCACCGTCGGCTTCGAGCCGGTCGACTTGTTTCTCTGCTTGGTATTGCTTCTTTCAAACACTAATGCACTCATACATAGCTCACACCGATTTGGCAATGCAAAGCAAAAGCAAAAAGCAAAGAAATCTCAGCAAAGAAATCTCAGCAAAGAATCAAAGCCAAAAAATTTTTACCCCCTAGCGTATAGATGTTTACACATCAAAAATGCCAGTGAAATATACTATACTCGTACATGCGGGCTACACGTCCAATTTTCGCCTTTCAATTTGTAATACACTCACACTTTTTTACTAACACACTCAAACTTTTTAAATTGAAAACTAGATTGCTTTCAAATTCATCTGTGCATTTATATGGCAATTTAAATTTCAATTTTAGCAGCTGGTCACAGCACACATTGACTGAAGCTACAAATTTGAGTTCTTTCTTCGTCGGTAGCATTAAAAAAATGATATTCACTATCAATTTGTGCCATAGCTTTCAATTTCAAGGAATTTTGACACAGAGTATGTTTGATGAAATTGAAAGCGATTTATTGAATGTATGACTGCAGCGATAGTGAACCATTTTATGGTTACTCCCTCCACCCTTTTCCTTGTCACTATCGAGAAACAATTTTATACTTTTAGCTTAATAAAGATAAATATTTAATTAATAACTTCTAAATTTACTTTAAAGCTTTATTTCATTTACAAATATGCTTTTATATTACTTAAAGCCGTTTCGGACTATAATACAAGTATTAATAATTTTGTGGAAAATGCAACTCTGACATGTTGAGTTGTTATTGTTTTTGAAATTTTTTAAACAGAAATTAGATCAGGGAAACATTAATTATTACTGAAACCGCCTTTAGTCGATATAAGCATTATACCTAAATGACAAACAGAACAACTGCAGTGAAATATTTCTTACAGGTTTTTCGTAGATGTACATTTTGGTTCGTTAACGCAAAGCTGCTTTTAGAAAATAAAAACAAAACCCATACCCTCATGGCCCACTCAAATTGCTGTTGGCTTATTTCATTTTGGTTCCATCCC
Source organism: Tachina grossa (assembly GCA_949987645.1). NCBI lineage: Eukaryota > Metazoa > Arthropoda > Insecta > Diptera > Tachinidae > Tachina > Tachina grossa. The sequence goes on from OX465275.1 coordinate 29,643,136, forward strand.
AATTCCTCTCCCCAGGACACTTCATTGTTATTCATCTGCTTTACCAAGTACGGATGTTATGTTTTGCATTTGGATGAGTATTCGTAGCGCAAGTTCAACTACATTTTAACCTTTTAAAAATTTGGTATTTGTTACGCGTTTGATTTTTGCTTTTTGCCTGCTCTTTTTTTATTCTTCTGATTCGTTTGTTTGATAAGACTTTATTTGATTGTTGGATTTTTCTTTTTGTGGAGTACATATTATGTTTTTTCCCGCCCTAAACTTCGTGATACTTTCATTAACTTTGTTGTTCTTATTTTAGAGAGAGCACTATACCACACTAAATTTGCAATTCGTGTAGCGTTTTATTGCAAAAGTATGTTGCTAAAACTGTTGCATAATAGTGTGCATAGTGCATTTTATTCATCAAATGATTTTTAGCTCAAAATAAATGCGTTCGTTTGGTTTTATTGTAAAAACGTTTAAATGGGAAAAGTTGTTTACAGAGACTGATATTTTATAATTCAACTTGTTGTGTTTTCTTTAGATTTGAGATTTCGGAATACATTGTTGTGCCATGCAATCAATTTCTTTCATTTTTTGATTTTAACAATGGCATTTCTAAAAATGAAATTAGAAACTCTAAAAGAAGGAGTAAGCAAACATTTAAGAGAAAAAAAATTGCTAAACATTTTTTTAGATTTTTATAAAAATATAAAAAATTGGCTTGTTTTTATGGTTAAGCAATTGTCTATATGCATTTCGTTCCCGCTTGTGGAACTCGTCAGTAGACTTCAACCCAAAATATTTTTGAATTTAGCTAACAAACTCCGTATGTTTACAAAATTTTTTACAAAACAAGCATCTTTATTCAATTGTGCATCTATTTTATTTTCCACCACCTTTTTACTTTTTCGTCAGATTGTTGTGAAAATCGCTGAAACTAAAATAAATCACAAAAAAAAATTGCAAAAAATTAAAAAGAGCCCAAACTTAAACAACGATAAGAATAAGAAAAAAAGCCAAAAATCGCCAAAAAATCTCAAAAAACGAAAAAGCGCCAAAACTAAGAAAAAATTTCAAAACTAAACTAAATTGCCAAAAACGAAAAAATCTCCAAAAACCGAAAAAAACGCAAATTTATCACCATAAAAAGGAAAAATTGCCAAAACCTGAAAAAATTGCATAAAAGGAAAAAAATCGCTAAAAATTTAGGAAAAACGCCGAAAATCAAAAAAAAAAAAATAAAAACATCAAAACCGAAACAAAGCGCCAAAACCAAGAAAAAGGTTCAAAATCAAAATAAATTGGTAAAGGCGAAAAAAAACTCCAACGACCGGAAAAATCGTCAATACAAAAAAATTGCCAAAACTAAGAAATAGTTTCAAAACTAAAATAAATCACTAAAACCGAAAAAATCTCCAGCAACCGGAAAAATCGTCAATACAAAAAAATTGCCAAAACTAAGAAAAAGTTAAAAGAGAAAATAAAATAAATTGCCAAAGCCAAAAAAAAACATCAAAAACGCAAAAAGCGCCAAGAAGCTCAAAACTTAGAAAAAAACGCTAAAAACCAAAAAATGCTTCAAAAACCGAAAAATCGCCAAAACTAAGAAAAGTTTGCAAAAAACTAAGCCCCTGTTTCTACAACCCGGAGGGACGACTAGAGTACGAGTATGTATAAAATTTATATGAAAAGCTTTCATATTTTTGAGTGCTTTTCACACAAATTTTCTAGGCGAGTCGTCAGACTGACTTGTAGAAACTGTTCATAAAATAAATCAGCAAAATCAAAAATAAAAGCCAAAAATGGGTCAAAACGCTAAAACTAAGAGAAAAAAAACGCTAAAAACCTTCAAAAATTTAGAGAATTGCCAAAAAAAAACGCCAAAACTATGAAAAGGTTCCAAAACTCTAAAATAAATCTCTTAAGCCGAAAAAAAGCGCAAAAACATTAAACGCAAAAGCTAAGAAAAAAACGGCAAAAACCGGAAAAACCCCCAAAAACGAATAAAAGCACTAAAGCTAAAAAAAGTTTCAAAACTAAAATATCGTAAGGCTCCATAACAAAACAAAAAATCTCTAAAAACCAAAAAATCGCCAAGATGAAAAAAATCGCAAAAAGCTAAAATAAATCTCAAGAGCTAAAAAGAGCCAAAAAAGACGTCAAAACTAAGAAAAAAACACCAAAAACAAAACAAGTAAGAGTGCTATATTCGGCTGTGCCGAATCTGATATACCCTTTACCAAAGTGTTTTTATGTAGTATAGAGATACATACATAAGCACATACATAAAGTATAAAGAAAAAGAAAAAAATAATTTGACCTTGTTACTTTTATGTACAAAAAAATAAATTTAAAAACCCTAGAAACATAAAATTAGATTTTTCTGATTCCTTATATCAATCAAATAGTTCTTAAAAAATATAGAAAGTGTGTTAAGTAAAAAAAGAAAAAAGGAAATTAAAAAAAATGTTTTATTTAGTTACTTTAATATCCAGAAAAAAAGTTCAAAGTTTCCAGCTCTGGAGCTGTGGTTATTATTTTTATAATTTTCTACACCAAACTTTTCTTTCTAAAAGATAAAATATGTATAATCTATAAAGGAAAAGATAAAAATTAATTAGACTTAGTTACTTTTATATATCACAAAAAGTGTAAGTTTCCCAACCCTGAGATCATTCTTTGATTTTGATTTTTCTGATTTCTTACACCAATCTTTTTCTTTTAAGAATTTAAGATATGTTTAATTTATAAAAAAAAAGGAAAAATTTGTTTTAGTAAGTTACTTTTGTACAAAAAAAGTTAAAGTTTTCCAACCCTGGAATCGTCTTTTTAATTTTTTTAATGGTTTTTTTTATTTTAAATACCAATTTTATTCATACTCAAGCATAAAATAAGTTTATTTAATAAAAAAAATAAAAATTAATTTTCGGTAGTTAATTTTTTATATTACAAAGAGTGTAAGTTTCACAACCCTGGAATCCCCCTTTTTGATTTTTCTGTATTCTTAAAAACAATCTTTTTTTAAGAATGTAAGATATGTTTAATTTATAGCAAAAAAAAAGAAAAATTTGTTTTAGTAAGTTACTTTTGTATAAAAAATAAGGTTTTCCCACCCTGGAAACGCCGTTTTAATTTTTTTATTTTTTTTTTAATTTGAAGTACCAAATTCATTCGTACTGAAGTTTATAAGTTTATTTTATAAAAAAAAAATAAAAATTAGTTTGCGGTAGTTAATTTTATATATCACAAAAAGTGTAAGATTTCCAGCCCTGGAACCATTCTTTTTGATTTTTCAGATTTCGTACACCAATATGTTTAATATATAGATAAAAAAGAAAAAAATTGTTTTAGTAAGTTACTTTCGTATAAGAATAAAGTTAAAGTTTTCCAACCCTGGAATGTCTTTTTCATGTATTAAACTTTTTTTTAAGTTTAAGTTAAAGTTTTCAAACCCTGGAAACGTCTTTTTAATTCTTTTAACTTTCTTTTTTAATTTGAAATACCAATTTAATTTGTACTGAAGTATAAAATAAGTTAATTTAATAAAAAAAATATAAAAATTAGTTTACGGTAGTTAATTTTTTATATCACAAAAATTTTAAGTTTCCCAAACCCTGGAATTATCCTTTTTGATTTTTCTGATTTTTTAAAACAATCTCTTTCTTCTTAGAATATAAGATATATTTAATTTATAGAAAAAAGGAAAAATTTCTTTTAGTAAATTAATTTTGTATAAAAAAGTTAAAGTTTTCCAACCCTGAAAACGTCTATTTAATTTTTTTAATATTTTTATTATTTTTTTTTTGTTAAGAAATATTAATTTTATTCATTCTGAAGTATAAAATAAGTTTATTTAATAAAAAAAAAATAATAACTAGTTTTCGGTAGTTATTTTGTATGGCAAAATGAAGTTTAAGCTTCCCAGCTCTGAAACCGTCTGCTCGATTTAGCTGATTTTCAATACCAATCTTATTTCGACTATTTCTGACACACCAGTCTAAGAACGAAGTCTCTAGCTTTTCTGGGAGCTTCGGAAAACCGATTTCACGTACAGACAGACGGACAGACGGACATCGCTTATTCGTCTTCCCTATGCATAAGGAACCGGAATATATATACTTTATGAATTGCTTATTAATATTCTAGAAATTACAAACGGAATGACAAACCTATATATACCCTTTTACCATTTTTGGTAAAGGGTATAAAAAAATCTCAAAAACGAAAAAACGTCAAAACTAAGAAAAACGCCAAAAACCAAAAAACATCACAAAAAACCGAAAAAGAAGTTCACCGGGTATTTAACATTTAAAAAAAATATACCTGAGGTATGATAATAGATTATATAGACTAAAGTGCGTATGGTTTTACATATCGCTACCTTAATATCGAAAGGCCCTAACTCACTATTTTTTCGAAATCGAGATTTTAGCATTTTCGATACGTTAGATATTCTTCTATCGAAATATACATAAAACAAGACTTCAAAAAAATAATAAGTTAGATCCTTTTTAGATTAAGGTAACGATATGTAGCGTGCGAGGCACTTTACTGAATGTATTTATTCTCTAAATGAAAACTAAGTGTTTTTTTTTGTTAGTTCAGAACTGAGGAAAAAGAATTCATCTTGTATTTGAGAGGTTGGCACCAACATGGGACAGTGAGCATGGATTGCTTCTCAGGATCTCTTAGCAAAAGCGGGTAAATAAGTCTGTGACTTTTTGAATGCAACACAGGTTTTAAGATAAAAATCTTTTTATTTTTCTACATACATAATTTTTTAAGCTCTATACACTTTAACGAAATTTTCTCTACCTTTTTTATACCTTTTAAAAAATAAGATTTGTCAAGGGCATCAAAATACATAAGAAAAAATTATTGCGAAACAATTTTCAAGCGTGTGTTTATTTGAAATAAAATTTAGTTTCATTAAATATTTTTTTACTATTTAACCCCCGACCAAAAAAAAAAAAAGTGGTACTATAAGTTTGTAGTGTGTGTCTGTGTATCTGTGCACGAGTAGGACCGATTTTGATTTTGTTTTTTCTGTTAGAAAGGTGACTTGATCGAGAAGCTTCTTAGCCATGTTTTAATAAAATCTGTCCAGTCCAGCCGCTTAGAAGATATCTCATCTTTTCTAGAAATATTCGGGGATTTTTTAAAATTAAAAATTTTTGTTATTGAATAAATTTTTTGTTCCAATTTTACTTTATGAAAAAAAAAGACTTCACACTGTGAAAAATTCTTATTCACACAATTAATATGAAGTAAAATTTATAACAAGTTTTTTTCAAAGAGATTATTGCTGAAATGTGGAAATGATATGGTTTTTAATTTCAGTTAAATATTTCTTTGAATCAAACATTTCATTAATTAAAGAAAAAATCTAATCCTTTTTCAAACAACTTGTTACAAATGTTGTCATTTGAACTTACAAATTTCTTTGGGGAAACTAATTAGTATTTGGTTAAGAAAAATAAATTTTTTCTCTGTAGGTTTTCATTTGTGAGATGATTTTATCGTTAAAGTCAAATGTCTCACCAGAAGCCATTTCTCAATATTTCAAGTCAAAGTTTCTTCAAAAGTTTGTTTTCTTTTTTTTATAAATACACACATTTTTATTATAAAAATTAATGGCCTGTTTCTACATAACAAGTAAGCTCTCAGGCAAGCAAGCGGTACACAGGCGACTACGTAACAAAATGAGTTTTTATAGTCACTTGTCTAGCTTACGTTGTATTTGGTATCACTTTTTGTATATTTAATTTCATTATTGCCATGGTATACAATTTGGTATTTGAGTTAATTTTTTCGATACTAGAAGCATTACTTAATGGCAGCCCTAGGAGAAAATCGAGCAAAATAAAAAACAGCTGTTTTTAAATTACAATGCAATATTAGATCAGTTCGTTTATTTTTCAAACAAAATCGAGTAACTGAATAAATCCTGAGTATTTTTGCTATTAAGCATTAAAGAATGTTTAGATATATTAAAAAGGCTGCATCAGAGATTCTTAATTAATAACATCGATAGTGACATACTTTTTTTCATTTACGGTATGTTATAATTTTTTCACAATTATAAAAGCATTAAGATTTTGCTGAAACAAGTCAAAAACTTTCATGCTTCATGAATGGATTTCATCCATCATATACGATATGTACATACATATATCGTCAGATGGTTACTAATTTGCCGCATTTAATGGAAATACTTCCAATCTTCTTGCTTTGAGAACAGCTAGATCCAAAGATAATAATGAATAAAAAACTTTACATTAAAATGTGGTTCAAAGCACAGGAGTTTATATATGAACCAAAATAATATGCCTTATCGTGGTTAGGAGGTTAATATCTTTCAATATATTTTAAATGTGGAAAAATGTATTACACATATAAAAAATATATTTCATATACATAAAACCAATGTATATTCTTTTTTTTTTTTAATATGCTACACACCATACAAGAAAATGATTGAAGAATTTACTTAGAAATAAAATTCACAAAAAAGAAAAGTGCAACCGCTATTTTCGGCAACCATTTATTCAGTAAGAGCTTGCAATTACTCAGTCTCAAATTACAAACGAACGAAATTCAATATAATACAGCGAAGCTCAGTAAAAAGTTTCAGGTAATCGAACAAACCTATTATTACTTTCCTTGAACAAATTTATGTGAACAAAATTTAAAATAAAATTGTGATGAAAATACATACAAATATGGGATATAATGTAAGAATGTTTGGATTTATGCTTACAGGTTCCATAATGGTTCAATTAGACGATTGTGTGGACATTCGATTTTTTCTTTAATGAATAAAAACCTATTTTAATTTCCACACAAGTACTAATTTTTGATTGCCTATATTTGACATTAGATACAATTGAAATTGTTATGTAGAAACAACAAAATAAAAAAGGATTACGTATTTTACTCAAAAAAAGTTGACAGGTGTTTTATGAAACCCCAAAGCCAAATTTTGTACTCATATGAACAAAATTTTTGAGTTACTTGTAATGTAGAAACATGCCATAACTCTCAGTGTAGGCAATAAATTGTTTAACAAGAATTTATTACTTGAAATGTAATATTTATCTTAAAAGCAGTTGCTTCTTTTGCTCTCTCTCTCACATTAAACACATTTAAATTGTGACCATAAATATAATACTTAAGTATTAAAATTTTAATTGTTTTTCTCTTCGTATCATGTTTCAACAAAAATTTCCAATGCAATTTATGCCTTGACTTTTTATATGAATTTCAAAATCTTTTTGCTTTCCTTTTTTCTCCCTGAATGCACTCATTAATTTCTTGCTTCAAAAAGGAAGCAAACTGAACTCTTTTGAAAAAAGAAAATACAGGAGATTTTGTTAAGCTCAATTTCTTTCACCCCATTTCATATTTAAGGTCAATAATTTTTCTTTTCCCCTTTACTTCTCTGCATATGCCTTTTAAAACACACAAATAAATGTGAGTTTGCACAAGTTTATTTGTTTGTGTATATGCAAGCATATGCAAACATATTTACTCGTACTTCCATACGCACATTTAAGAAACAATACAATATTGCATAATTTTTCTTTTATGAATAATTGGCAAACTTTTCTGCACAGCAAATACAAATATACATAAATGTAGAACGAAAAAACGAAAAGATATTGAGTGGAGAAGTAGAAAATTGGTAATCATATGTATGAATAAATGTATGAAAGAGTTATAGGATTTCATGATGTTAAGGAGATTCCTGGGTTTGATGAAGAAAGGATAAAAAAAAAATAATCCTAAAAATGCCAGCAATTTGTACATGTTGAGGCAGTATGAACTTGAATGAGTGTATGTATGAGTTTTTTTGTTTTGTTTTTCTTTATGGACACATTGATTGCCATTTCTACAGAAAAGTTCATATGCTAAAATGATATACTCAAGGGTATTGAAATAAAATGAATAAAAATGGTTTAAAAAATAACGTTAACAATATTGCTTTTTGAAAGTGCATTTTGATGTGGAATTATTTTTCTTCAATAATTTTTTCTTTCAAAGTTTAGTTTTTAAAATCTCTTTTTTCTTGTTTCAAGCAAAAAAAGTTTACGATTTTTTAAAACAATTCACGTATTCCATTTTCGTTGAAAAACTTGTGCATAAAATTTAAATTTGTATTCACTGAAAAAACGCGCACTACACAGTGGGGACTTTTGCAAAATAAATGGTTGTAAGTCTGGAACTACTAAGCTGCTGGTGGAGTTTATCTGAAATTCCAAATATCTTTGGAAGAGGGATTTTTAAAATTTCAAGGGTTTGCCTTTTACGGTTTCCAAGATATATCAAGTTGTCGAAATTACATAGTGAAAATTACATTAACTGATAGAATACCCTTTAATTTTGATTTTTTAAATTTCAGTGTTAGTTGTTGTGTGCATAAAAATACAACTTAACCTTGCATATTTCAAGTGTATATATATACATAATAATCCTAATGTAATAATTAGGATTTCAAAATATTTCGTTGCTCGCTCTGGAACACCCTTTAATTTTCTACTGTTATATATTTGTTGTTGCAGAGGGTGATTATGAACCTGAAAACTGGCTGTAAAATTTATTTCGTATGTGAAGAAATAAGTAAAGTGAGAGCAAAATAAACAAATTTAATAGCTCACACATAAAATTGTCAAGCTATGCATTAGAAGGCTTGTAAAAAAAGTTTTGCCTGTAGCAAAAGCTGAGGAGTTGTTGTAATTTAAAGTTTTCAAAAATGAGGTTCCACTGTAGTATATTGCCAAAGATGTAAACGGGAAAAATATATGAAAATTTTTAATATAAAACTGTTGAATACACAGAGCAATAAATGTTTAAGAAAATAAAAATACACAAAAATGGGAATAAATAAATGAAAATAATAAATAATAAGTGTGTATGTACACATTTATACATACATGTAAATAAATAACTCAAACTGTCAGTGTTATAGATCACTGCTTATGCAGCAATTGGTGGCAGCTGTTACAAAATTTAAAATGTCACAAAATGTGATTTTTCGCAAGTATTTTATTTATTTTTTTTATACAAATTTTGCTTATAGATTTTTATGAATTTTTTATAAAAAAAAATCTTTTATTTTCTATTTACAAAATTTTGAATAAAAATCTAATCTGCTTTAATAAATTTTGTAATGAAATACAGGGTGTAGAGTCAACATTCTTTCCCAGCCGTATGAAAAAGTATCCAAGTGGTTTATTAACTACCATACCAGCAGTGGATTTATCTGTCATACCAAGCTCTATGCTAATGGTAATGTATAAGCATGCTTTACTTTCAAAGATATTAAAAGATGTATACGCATTAGTGTCCTGCACAAGAGTATTTATAAGACTTTTCAAGACATGAGAGATTTTTTCCAATGATTTACTACAGCGAAATATTCTAAAGGAATCGCTAAACAACACTGTTGTCAAGACAAACCACGGAAAAAAATTACTTGCCAACAGTGTTGCTTAGCGATTCTTTTAGAATATTTTGCTGTAGTAAAGCATTGGAAAAAATCTCTCATGTCTTGAAAGGTCTTATAAATAGTCTTGTGCAGGATACTAATACGCATGCAAGCACGTACACACACACACGCATTTACACACACATACAGAAATATTCTTTGAGCTAACACATTTATGTGCCCCCTTTCTCTTGTGGCGAAATATTAAGTCACTCGCATGTTGAACTATTTATTTCTTTATGAATCAACTATTAAGTACTGCCAGTGCAGGAGAACTTTGCCTTTGTGGTTTCTTAAGGAACTCATGAATGAATCGAATGAAAAACAAGCAAACATTAACGCAAACGAGAAAGCAACCTAAAGTTTTAGCATGAAGAGGAAAAAAAGGACTCTAAACTATGAAATTATAATTTCATTTTGAAAAGAAAGCAAAAATTTCATTCCAGCATTGAACTGGAGGAATGACAAACTGAAATTGCGATTGCTTTTTGTATGGTCGAGTGGTTGCAAGAAGAATTTATGTGTGTGTATGTGTGTGGGTATATGTATAGCTGTGTATATAGCATGATTATGTATTTGCAAGGAATGTGTAAAGACATAATATTATGTAACTGCATGATTGTTAATAAAAAGTACATTCATTAATCATTTGAGGACCACAAGTTCTCGATGTGAGTTTTTCCAAAAATTTAAATAATCTATTAAACTTTTGTGGTTGCCTCACTGAGGACGCATAGTGTAGGTAGAACCAGTTAAACTTAGTTCTTCGTTTAAATTGAAATTTCTGTAAGTCTTTTGTATGTGCTTTTAAATTTTAATTCTTTAAATATTTAACATCATTTAACATAATTTCCTTAACTTTTTATTGAAGTTTTATTAAGTGAGACATTTTTAGATTTTAATTGAACTACAGTGAATTTTTAATCAGAAATAATTTTTAGTAAAAAAAAAATTTAGATGGTATATTTTGCATGCATTTAACGCACCAGGTCTTTTAACTACACACAAATACTCACGCATACACATACGCCCTCCCTCTCTATCTCTCTTTTATAGGCATGCACACGCACATACACATGCACACGCCCATACATACTGGCCCACTTGCATGGCATTTGCATGCAGAATATTCAAGTAGAAATGCACATGTACTTGACTTCTTAATGCTTAAATAGTTTAACATTCATTTGCATGTCAAATAGTTTAATATTCAAAAAATATTTTTTTTCACATTCTCGAAAGAATAATTTCCCTTTAGATTCTTATTCTAGATTACTGTCAATAGAATATAATAAAGCTTTTGAAATGAAAGTTAGCAAGATGCATTAGTATATGCAAAGCTTTTGTGCAACTTTTTATTTGCAGCTACTTGCAGCAAATCATTAAAATTTAGTTGTAAATCTTACAGATAAATAATTGGAGCATTTAACAATGTCGAAAGTATATGTTTCTTTTAAAGTTTATATTGAAAACAATTTATGGTAAAATGAATTTATGGTAGACGAATTAAAAGTTAAGTATATAAAGCAGAAATCTACATCAACTGGCACCATACGCAGTGCACAAAAATACAACGAAAACTGATGATGAAGGTGCAGAGATCTTTGAAAACAGCTGGTGTTTGTCAGAATATTTACAATTATTTTTGATGTTATTTGTTCATTAATAATTATCACATGTTATTTGGCTTACAGGACGATACGAACTTTAGCCTAATCAAATCATAAATAAAGAATTTGGTTTCGTTTTTAATATAAAATTATTGAATTCCCGTATGGATTCAATATTGAAGAACTACACGTTAAAGAGACTTGTCAATAACATTCCAAAAATAGCACTATTTTCTCAGTTTTTTTTTTTAAATTATTAATATAATACTTTTCTAATATAAAATCTTATGATTACCGCTAAGGTAAACAATACAAAAATACTCGTAGTAAAACGGTAAAGTGTGTCGCGGAACACCAGAGTGTTCATTATCTTATTCAGACGACGTACAGTGAAAGTTTGGTCTCGAAACCTCATTTTCCAACCACTCAATTTCAAAAATCAAAAAAATGGTGGAGGTTTTACATAGAAGTATATAAATATGAAATGCCCATTTATATTTTTTTTAAAGAAAGAATAAAATGAAATTCATGTAAACGTGCTAAGCAAGAAATGATTTATATTTAACTAGAAATTTATTTGCTGGTGGTTAAGCATTGTCTATATGCATTTCATTATCGCATTAACAAATCTTCACTAAGCTTCAACCACTCATTTTTATTTGTGAATTCTCAAACAATTTTTGAAAGTTTGTGCATAAGATTTTGGCTGTTAAGAATTTTAAAAAGTTGAAGTCTACTGCCGATACATCAAAGCGACAATGAAATGCATATAGATAATGCTTAACCACCAGCAAATACTTTTCAGATAGAATGGGCTTGTGGCAACAAGTCGAATAAGAAATTTCTTAAATCTATTATGTGTTAATCGTAGTTTCTTAATAATACCATTTGAATTTAACATGTTTGTTAACCTTTGCCACAAGCAAGAAAATTTTGAAAATTGGTCCACAAATGACAAAGTTGTTTGATAATAAATTTTTGGGGCATACACCTCTCCAACCCGATTCACCGATTATAAAAAAATTAGTGAACCACTTCCACATGGAAAAATCATTTTCAAAATTGGTCGATAGATTACGATTTTGTGAAGCTATTTGCAACAAACTTCCTTCCCCCTCTAAAAAAAAACATTAAGTGAAACTTTTCCATATGAAAAAAAAAATTGGATGACAAAGATGTTGGATAATACCCCCCCCCCCCCCTTCATTTCCGAAGCAAAAACTTTTATTATTTTAGTGAATTTGCTCCATATGCAAAAAAAATTTAAAATTGGTTCACAAATTGCAAACTTATTTCATAATAGATTTTTGAGGGCACGTTGCTCCTCCCTCCCCAAAAATTTTTTTTAATTTAATTTAATGCAACTTTTACATATACATTAGCGGGCACATTTCACTCACCCCTTCTCCAATTTAAAAAAATTCTTGGACCTTCCTCTTTGAAACTTGTTCCACAAACGACAGAGTTATTTGATAATAAATTTTTGGGAATGACTCCCCCATCTAAATTTCCCAAAAAAGTTTAGTGGTCCTTTTGATATGCCAAAAGAATTTTGAAAATTGGTCGTCTACAAATGGCGTACCTCCGCCCATATTTTGAAACTTGAGATCGTGTCATTATAGAAGACTAAATAAAATGAGCTGTAAGTTTCGTAGCGATCCGGTATGTAAAAATACGTTAAATCAAGGCATGTCCAGTGCGACCAAATCGAAGCTACGTCTTTTTAGACAAAAAATATTTTTTTAAGTCGGTGTAAAAATGTCAGAGTTGTGAAGTAAAGGGCAGAATAAGTTTGTACGTGCAGTTCTGTTCTAAAGCAGCTGTTATGTTTTCCAGAGGTCCCTGGAAGTTATTCTGAAAAAAGTGAAAGAATTTGTTCCTTTATTTTTGCTTAAAAAAATGCCAAAGAAAATATTTGTTTGTAAAATTCTAAAAAGATATATTAAGCGAACTCTTAGCTACATTATTGTGATATGCTAGCACCGAGTTCAAGTTAGCTGTTAACCAAAAATTTATGAAACCATTTTTTGAGGGCACACTGATTTTCGTAATTTTTGGAGGCTCTTCAAAAAAAAAAAAAAAAAAGATTGGGTTGGATTGGTTGGATTGGGTTTACTACATTTTGAAAGTACTATCGAACCTATACTATCAGGAACATGTGGATTTTTCACTGCTGCACAGTGTTATTTATTGTTTTCCGAAAAATAATTCTTGTATTTAAATTTCGTTTGAATTGATTTAAAAATACTTTTCTGCTAACAAATCTTACGTTTAATGCTAAAAATAATTTCACTGAGTGCAAATCATATTAAAATCTTGTCTCTTAGAAAAAAACAAGTTTTTTTTTGCTTTCCACCTTTTTGAGTTGCAACTAGAATTATCAATATATGTATACAATTTTTGTTTATCTGTTTTTGTTTTTTGTCTAAACGGCTTTGCAAATAGTTAAAAAAGAAAATATGAAATACAAAAAGTTTGTATTTTTTTAAACGATTTATTGCCGCTGTCAGAATAAAATTCATGAGGGATTTTTGGCATTTGAAACGTGGTATTTGTTAGATTTGCACAAAAACTCCCAGCAGCAGCAAAAATTCAAAAAAAAAAAACATATAAAGTTTTCATATAAAATCTTTTGCAAATTCAGGTAAAATTGTTATGGTAACCATATTTGCCAAACTATATATAAAATGTGCAAATAAATGGAGTTATGTGTGTGTGTGTGTGTGTGAGAGAGAGAGAGAGAAAATGCCAAACAAATCACAGATATTCATGAACGTTTATTGGAAAAATAAACCTTAGAAAAATCTAACTAATTGGTTTAGCTTTTATGCCGTAAGCAATTGGATATATTGTAGGGACACATGTAGGAATATTAAAATAAAAACTAAAAATAAAACCATAGCAGCAAATTAAATGACGGCTTTTAATTGAAGTGGAAAAATTTCCATGCATGCAATTTAAAGCATTTAGTTCATTAAATAAAGATAGTATAAAGTAGACTGATTTTAATTTACCTCGAAAATCTTTGTATAAAACAAGCAAAACTCCGTGATAAGTTTTTAGATATTCGTTTCTATAATAGCTTAAGATATCATTAAATTTTTTAAAAGCGAAATCAAGTGATAATTGAAAAGACTTAAAAGAATGGCTGCCAAAAAACTTAAGCGACATTATTTTCTTATCACTTGATTTCGCTTTTTCAAAATTTAATAAATATTTTAAGTGACTATAGAAACGAATATTTATTGAAATAAAAATTTTGCGATAAGTTGAAATTAGAGATAAAGATCTGTCAAGTGGCTTCTAAGGTCGTGCAATTTGACACATCTCGATTATTTTGTGAGAGACTACGTAAAGTCACTGGCTTATACTGATAAACTAATAACAAAATAACAATTGGTGCCTTGGAGGCGATCATTGTTTGTGTAATTCGTGACATACATATGATCAGCAAGGCTGGAAAAAGTGCCCAAAAATTCGACGTATAGACTGCACATTTTCAAATATTAATCATTTCAAATATTGATCTTTCTTTCGAATAAAATTTTTTATACCAAAATTCAATTTTTGTGTTATTTTTCACAATTTCACGATCTCTATATAAACCCTTTAGTTGCAAAATAGAATTTTTTTTATTAATTCAATTTGATGTTTAGGACCTTATAACCAAAATCATTTTCAAATATTATTAATCCTTATATCCAATAAATTTTTTTAAAAATTAAACTTACATATTTTTGTATTATTTTTTACAATTTAAAAATCTATCGGCTTTAAAAAACTCTGTCAATTGCAAAATCTACTTTTTTATCAATTTAATTTAATATTTAAAACCATTTTTTGCAAATTGTTTCCTTAGTTATTTAAAAATCCAATATTAAAATAACTCTTACCAACATACACTCCCAAGCCCATGCAAAACATATCTGACCACAGAGAAGAAATAATAATTTAAAAATACTTTACTTTACAGTATTAGAGTTAAGATAATCTAAAACAACTTGTTATTGAACTTTTTCAATTTTCATTCACTTTTATCTTGTTGTTGTTGGTTTGTTTTTCACAAAATAAGAAACCAATTTTCTTTTTAAAAATCAAAAGACTGAGTAAAGAAAATCTCTACAAAGTATTTCAAACAATAGAGGGGACAAGAAAGAGATAGAGCTAAGAAGTAAGAGAGGGAGAGAAAAATACAAAATAAGATTTATCAACAATTTTAAAATAAGAAAATAAAAAAAAATTTTGTCTATGAAAATATAAAATAAAAATTTATTATTTTATAATATTGTTTACTGGAAATTTTGTTCTGATGCTGTTTGTTAGTTGGCTTTTTTTCGTATTCCTTCACTCTTGCTACTTGATAAAGATGACAGCAGAATAAACATTCTGTCACACTGTAGTTTTATAGTGCCAAGAGTTTATATACAGTAAAAGCTGAGGGCAGGCGTACAGATAGCAAGCACACTTAAGACTGAATTCACACATTTAAAAAAGCAGCGAGAGTATTACAAGCAATTATAACGATTCCTAATTGAATGAGATGTTTATAGAAAACTCTTCATACTAAGATCACGAATTGTTGTGTGATTTTTAAAAAAGAGCTCAGCGAGAATTTTACTATAGAGCAGGAGCGAGATAAGAGCATTATTACAAATTATTTGAATTCCTAGCCAATGACGCGTCCGCAAAAGTATAATTTTTCTAATATGGCAGGACCACGCACAGTGGGATGATTTCATACATTTTTGTGCAAAATTTATAAGTAGTGGTCCGGGATTAGTGAAAAATGACACCGAGCATTATACTGATTAAACAAAAGGTACTTAAGAATTTTCATCAAAATTGGCGCTTTACTTATACAAATATTGTTTTTAATATTCAAAATTTGCACGACAATAACGAAAATTCGTTTCAAAAATATTTTTTCCATACAGATTTCAACACTAAAAAATCGTCTGTATTTACAAAATCTACCCTTTAAATATATAAAAATAAACTTAAATTGTGAATAGTATAATATTGTAGACCTTTTAATAAATTTATTTTGCAATATTGCCATCAACTTTGTTGGGCATCTTTTCAGGGTAAGCTAAAATGTTTTTATATTTTTTTTTTAAATTTTAGCTTTAGATCTATTCCCTTTTGAATTCTGTCACATAATTTAATATAATTATTAAAAAAAATCTTAAATGCAGATTTCATATATAAATATTTTCCTACAAAGCTGCATTATTAGATTTTTGAAATTGAGTAGTCAAGAAATGGGGGTTTCGGACCAAAAATTCTACTGTGTTGTGAAGCATAGAAAGCATCCCATAATAGATTTGCAAAAAGAAAGAGAACAATATTTTTAGAAATGATTGAGATAATTTGATGAATTTTAATTATTTTTCTTAGAATTATTCTGAGTTAGGCTTAGAAGAATTGACACATTATATTTGGCGAATTCAAAAGGATAAGTTTTGGAAATATAACCAATAGAAATTGGACTTCCAGAAGTGGCTCCCACTTGCGCAAAAATAAATTTCAAACATCCATGTTGCGTATTTCTGATAAAACGAGGTTTATATTGAAGTTGTATTATATCTGGATTTTTTTTCAATTAAGGTAAAGAACCTTATAAGTATGATCAAGCAGATACCTTCAGATTATATTAATATGTTTATTAAATATTGTTAGCAAAAAATTAGGAGCAACTGTAAGTTATTATGAAGAAAACAATTTTTTTCTTCATTTTTTGCAGAAAAAAGTGCATAAAGAAATATATTTCTGGCATTAAATGTTAAAAAAAAACTTGTTGGGTAAACTCTTAGCTATATTAATATTGTATATAGTTTAGAGCTATCACAAAGTCTGAAGTAGCTGTTGGCCAAAAATTTTTGACACCATTCTCTAGAGGGCAAACTGATTTATGAAATCTTTGAAGGCCCTTATGGCCAAACTGGGTATGGAGTTTTACTACCCTTTAGTAATATAATCTAACCTATACTAACAAGTTTGTCCGTGTTTTTTTTTTTGCTGTTGCACAGTGTTATCACCTAAGGTTTTGATATAGTCAGAATATTCCATATCCTTTTGTCTTTCCTTGATAAGAAGGAAACCAAATAAACTTCGGTTCAAACCTCAAATTTTATATCTATAAACAAAATTTATAATGTCTTAGTAGTTCTTCAAAATTTCAAAGTATTTTTTGAATGATATCCTACTCCCTCAGGATAAATTTAAACTAAAGTCCTTTAGAGTTTGCATGAGGCCACTTGTCAAGAAATTTCAACGTTTCTAAGTTTCTTTTCCTAACAATATTTAAATTAATATACAAAAGCATAAAGCATTAGGTCACTCAAATGGAATATTAGGCAAATTTAGATGTAAGAAGATCAATATAAAAAACTGCCTTCTTATAGAGGGAAAAGATTTCTAAGTTTTACAACTGTATATATTTTCATTTAATTTTATTAAATGACTGTAACTAGAGCATGTGCCTCTTAATATAAATAATTTATGGCTGTTTGTATATCTTCGTTATCCACTGTACTATTTTTAAAGTTTTTTTGTTTATCAAGACCAAATGTAATGTAAAGGAACTCTAAACAAAAACAAAGTTAAGGAAAAATATAAAAAAAACAAAAAAAAAAATTCCTTTATTTAAAACATTTGCCAAAGAAATAAAAAAACAAAACACCAACATAATCATTATTATCATCTTCATCATTATCATCATCATCATCAACACTATGTCTGCCACGCCACCAGAAAAAGCCAGCTAGCGGGCTGGCAAAACAAACACGCAAATATACACTTCCTTTTAAAGGAAATTCAGAAAAAAATCTGGTTTTATGTATGTTTGTATGTATATCAAGTCAACGTTTGAAGAAATAAGAAAAACATCTTGTTGTCAAAAAAAGAATTTTTTTTTAATAAAAAAGTTGAAAATAAAATTTACTAAAGCGCAGCAGAAAGCAAAAAAAAAAAATAACAAAACAAACAAAATGGCATGACAAAACAAAAAGAAAACAATTGAGGAAATAAGCATTTGTAATGGTGGAAAATTTTCTATTTTCGCAATGAATGTTGTTTACAGAATTTAAAATTCTTTGTTGTTGTTGTTGTTGTTTTGTTTGACTGTTGTCAACAAAAGAAGGAAGAGTTCAAAGCAAGGGTCAGTATTTTGGAAAATGTATTTAATAATCTTAAAACCTCTTAAGACCATATTAAATAATTGTTAACTTGTTTACAAGGCCATATGCCAGGAAGGAGTCTTCGTTGTTTTTTTTTTATTGAAGTAAAAGCTGATGTAAAAGAAAGATAATTATAATTAGTTTCTTTCTATGAAGAGTATGGTCTTATTTTGTGAATAATAGCCTACATGCTTGCATGATTATAATCCAGAGCTATTTCAAGATATTAATTTATAGTCATGAACGAAATAAGCAGTGTTTTTCAATTAAAAAATATAAAAGAAAAAAGGCAGGAACAAAATTTCAAAGCTTAAAAAGTACTTTAAGACTTAAGTAATCAAAACATTCTGGGTGATATATTTTTTCGAGCATTGCTGAAAAAGTTGAGCATGAACCATACTGTCTGACAAGGCTGCAATTGTTCCCGGTTGCTGTTGCGTTTTCTAATTTTTTTAATGCATGAAAAGCAGAACAAATTAATTTTCTTATTTATTTATTTCTTAGTTTGCATGTTGGCATGTTGTTCTGAAAATCACGGTGATTTCAAATCACATAGTTAACAGGTGACTTGTTATTGTGTTTTTATCATATTTCAAGTTTTTGTCGTTTATAACAGAACATTTTAAAAATCGTCGCTATAAATCGTGAAATTTACAAAAGCAATGATTTAGCTTTTATTAATTTTTTGAAATCACCTTGATTTGGCATGTCGTGATTTGCAGAGTACTGCGTAAGATTAATATTTATAGCTAATATCACGCATACGCCTCAAGCTCATTTTCATATGTTATTTTTATAATTTTTCTTCTTCTTATTTTCTAGGATCAAGATCAAGTTCGTATACCCGAAGAAACCGAACTGAATAATTCCAAATTAAATGTCAATAGTGCTACAAACGGCAGCAGCACTGCAATCGAAGAAAATCAAACTACGCCGGCATATGGAAATGGCAAGAGCATAAAAGATGAACAAACCGATAAAGAATGTGCCACATGATTTTTAATTTTTTATTTGTTAAAAAAAATTTTTTTTTGTTGATAAAGCAAAACACTAAACGAACAAATTTCTAAAATAACAAATATTCATATTGCAAAAAAAAAAATAAAATTTTAAAATTAAATTCGTTAAGAAAAAAAATTCCAGTTAAGCCAAACGACAGTGATATTAAAGAAAAATTAAATTTTTAATAAAAATTTATATATTAAGATATTCACACATATCTACGAGAGTAATAAACCAAAAATATTTGAGCATAAAAATAAATCACCTTATTATTGAATCATATAAATTAAAATTTATTTTCATGAATTATACACTAGAAACAATTAAAATTCATTAACTTGTTAAATGCCATAATAATAATAATTTATTAATAAATCAAATGAACAAATTGAATGTTATTACAAATTGCAATAAATATATATATATATATATATATATATATATATATATATATATTAAATATTGTTATAAATAATACAATCAAAACTTAAAGTAAAATACAAAACAATTAGCAGTTATCAATAAATGTTTGTCGATGTTTAACACAAATAAATTAATTGGTTTAAATGAATAAAAATTATGTTAAATTGCATTTATTAGGTCAATACGGACTTTTTTTTTACTTTATTGAGGCTTTCATATTATGGAAAAATAAATTCAGTAAAGTTCCGAACGGACACTTATTTAAAAATATACGAACCTTAGGGCCATTATTACAACTTAAAGTTAGTTAAAAGTAGGATTTTATCGGACGTATAAAAAGCTTTCCATTATTGCAAATTGGATTTAACTTACCAGGTAGGATAAACTTGCCTATAATTTATCGCTCACTTTAGGTTAAAGTAAAATTTTGCAAATGATAAAGTTTTTATATGTACGTCCGACAAAATCCTACTTTTAACTAACTTTAAGCTGTAATAATGGCCCTTAGTCTTATTAAATCGAATATCTCACCTCTGCAGCCCGTTTCTATAACTTTTCGTTATGATAACGAATGATTTTTATTTTTTTTCATAACGAAAGTTTGCTTCGAAGTGTTTCTACAACTCAGAAAACTTACCTTTCGTTACGAGCGTGGCGAGTTATTATAAAGTGTATGAAACAGTGGAAACAAAACACTGTTCGTTATGTGTAACAGCTTAGTTGTTTTTTTTACTTCAATTTTACTTGTACATTTTACTTGAACATAATGTATTGTATTGTTTTGCTTAATTATTCATTTAAAAAAGTAAGTATAGATAAATAAAGCAAGTGTGTAAATGTGAATTGTTTACTTATTTAATTTTTTTGAAGCTTGGACTATGCTTGCAGCTGCTGCACTAACAATATTAGTCGGGATTCAACCGACCCTTTTCACCTCCCGGAAGCGCGATTTGCAGAGCTTTTTAGATTTAAAAGAGACGCAACAATAGCGTTGTTGCATGCAATACGACCTTACATGAAAGACGGAGTAAGAATAACTTTTATTCCAAAACCATTGAGGATGACAGCAGCATTGAATTACTATGGAATAGAATTAAACAGAAGTAATATGTGATAATATAATATCACTTTCTATACTATATTGTATGCATAATTGTAGATTATTTTCTTGCACTGGGTTTCCCAGATCCATTGGAGCCATCGATTGCACGCACATGAAAATAAAAAAACCCTCAATGGATGTTGAGTGCTTTTACATTAATAGAAAAAGGTATTTTTCTATTTGGTCCACCAAACTGCCCCATAGCCACATTTCTGTGGCCATATAAAATTTCCAAAAGCTTTTGCTTTTGGCCTTTGGAAATTTAATAATTATAATTTGCACACAATAGTATAATTTTTCAACCTTACCTCACTCATGTTTGTTTTTGCGCAAAATATCACTACAATTTCTGTTGTTACACCACTAAATTCGTTATATCGTTCGTTATAATGCGTAACGAAAGTTATAGAAACGGGCTGCTGATTTACGTACCTTTTCACAATGTCTGGTTAAAAGATAACAGAGACTTTAACGGCAAGTTTTGTATGAAGAACTTGCAGTTAAAGTTCACGTTAACTCTTAACCATACATTGTGAAAAGGGACGTTAGAAATAAAAAAATTTTAAGTACACGGTAAACTTTTTTCGGGTTTTGTCACTTTTATTAGTTTGAGTGTTTTTGCTTATTTTTTCGCTTTTTTTGTTTATGGAGATTTTTTCGACCTTTGCGTTTTTTTTAGATTTGCCGTTTTTAGTTTTTGACGATTTTTGGTTTCTTGGCGATTTATTTTAGTTTTAGCATTTTTAGGTTTTTTAGTTTTGGTGGATTTTAGTGTTTGACGGTTTTTTTTTTTTTTTTTTTTTTTATTTATTTTAGTTTTAGCAATTTTATTAGTTTTGGCGCTTTTTTGTTCGTTTGGAAATTTTTTCCGGTTTTTGCCGATTTTTTTAGTTTGGGTGTTTTTTTTCTTACTTTTTTGGCGCTTTTTCGGTTTTTGCGTTTTTTTAGTTTTGCTGTTTTTGTTCGTATTTGGTGTTTTTTTTTGGTGATTTCAGATCTTAGCGATATTTTTAGTTTTGGCGCTTTTTTGTTCGTCTTGGTATTTTTTCGGTTTTTGGCGATTTTTTTTATAACAAACAGGCACATAAACAAACCAGACAATTTTGATGAAAAAGTAAACATTTAAGGCATAACAACAACATTATACTTTCTGTTTATTACAACAAATGCAATCACACATGCACAGACAGATATACAGACCACAACAGCTGTAATTCATCATACATAAATAAAATAAACAAAAATGGCGCATTGTTCAGGTCATATATTTTTGTTGTTATCAATCAGCTGTACCAACATTTTACATCACAGCAGAAAAAAAATAGTGAATTGATAATGCGGTACTAGGGTAACACGGTTCCTTTTCAATGAAAAATTTGTGTTGGTTTTTGAGTTATTTTACAACAATAATCAAATCAGAATACAGCCGAATATAAATATTCTTTCTTTGAAAAATAGATTTTTTTTTTAAATTACAATTAATCTTTGTAAAGTAACTTACTAGTGCACAGTGGAATATAGAAGAAAACATACATACGTATGCTCTTGCTAATATTCCACTTGACTTTAAAGTAATTTATTTTTTTTGCAGGCCTTTTTGTTTTATAAAAAAATTTTATTTAAATATTTTGAAAATTTAAATGTATTTTCGTATTTGTTTTAAATTTTTTTACCATTGTATATATGGTTAACTTAAGTTTTTTCCCATGACATTTACTTTTTTCCTTAGATAATATTCATTTGTAATTTTTTTTCTCTCTCCCGTTCAACACATTTTGTCTATGTTTTATTTCTGTTTTGTTAAAACAAAAAAAAAAAAAAAAAAAAAATTATGGAACAAAAGTGCAAGAAAACTTTTTCTTTATCAAAAATTTTACCAGAAAATTTTTCATAAATGTTGCACGTTCCTTCTTTCATTGTGCCCAACAAAAAGTTTTAAACTTTTTCTGTTCTTTTAGAGCTAAAATTTTCTTGTAACTTTTTTTGAAGGGAAAAAGTAAATATGTATATAATTTCTCAAAATTTCTCTTTAATGAAATTATTTGTG
Organism: Tachina grossa; assembly: GCA_949987645.1. Lineage (NCBI taxonomy): Eukaryota > Metazoa > Arthropoda > Insecta > Diptera > Tachinidae > Tachina > Tachina grossa. Next base: position 29,665,970 of record OX465275.1, read on the forward strand.
CAAGAAATGTTTAATATTTTTTAATGTATTAAATGCCTGTTAACACCGCATGATGCATAAAATATTTGCAATCTGCAGTCATGTTTTGTGCATTTGCCCTGATCTTCATTTGCAAATTATATTTCAATATCATATTAAATTAAATCCTGTTGCTATAATTTTTAACAAGAAATTGTGATAAAATAAAAAAAATTTTTAACGCTAAAATAAATCGCCAAATTCGAAAAAATCGCCCAAATGAAAAAAATCGCTAAAACGCGAAAAAGGCGCCAACACCAAAATAATTGTTTATATCAAAAAAAAAATCGCCAAAATGAAAAAAATCGCCAAATTGAAAAAACGCCAAAAACCAAAAAAAAAAAAAATCGCCAAAATGCGAAAAAGGCGCCAAAACTAAAAAAATCGCCCAAATAAAAAAATTTCCAAAATAATAAAAAAATAGCCAAATTGAAAAAACGCCAAAAACCAAAAAAAAAAAAAATTAAAAATGCCAAAACTATATATTATATAGCTGAAGTTTGTATTAAATCACATATCTAGTGTTCGTACGGAACCCTTAGTGGGCGAGTCAGAGTCGCACTTTACTGAATTTATTTGAAATTATTTTTTAACTTCTATAAATATATTTTTCAATATCATTAATTTATTGAAAGTGTTAAAATTGTATTGAGCGTAGCTGTCTGGGTTATATAACTACAATAAAATGTGAATAGCCGGATAGATAAATATAAAAGGTATTCACGTCAACTCTTGCAACTGTGCAAAAATGCCTAATTGCACTTTCTGACGTGAGCAACCCATTTTGTTTAATTGTCTATAAAGCAACACAATATGTGCATAGATATATTGTACTCGTATGTTTGTTTAAATGCTGAAACCAAGTGTTGGAACTTCGCTGATTAATTTTGTAATCAATTCACTAATAAAAATATCAATATTAATAATATTGGTATTATTTAACAAAAGTTTAATAACTATTTGAGCTGTCTTTTGAAAATAGCAAAATTATGAATGTATTTGTTATCTGAAAATCGAGATTGAAGATTTCCTTATAATTTCTAGCTAAGAATTTTTAAATATTTTTTTTTTTAATTTTATAATTTTTTAATTAATTTATTTGTATCGAAAATATCTTCAACGACTTGTTTTTTCATTTAAAATAAAAACATTTAGGAATTTCTGCGTTGTAATTTGGTGTATGGTTGATTTTATAAGTACTTTTTGTCCATTTTTTTTTTGATTGGCAATGCCATAAAAAGTTGCACAACTTTCCAAAATTTACCCTGATAGTCTTGCACTTACTCAGACCCTGACAATTTTGCATCATTTGTGCAAAATAATTTTCTATGTGGTTGTTGTTATATTTTTTGAAAATTTTGCACTTTTGCTTTTCTGCAACAGTGCAACTTTTGACGTGAATACCTTTACTATATTACAAATGATTGTATCACACCTAAGATACTGAAATTTTTACTTCAACTCAACGCTTATTTATTTTTTATTTTTTCTAATAAAAACATAGATTTTTGCACTTTTTCCAGAAAACAAAACGGCATAAACTACGAAGTGCACGTTTATTAATAAAGTTTCTTTTTCCTAATGATGACTTCGATTTGAATGTCTTTTAATGTAAAGTTCCCTTCCTTTTATACTGATCGAGTTTTAATACTATTGTTTTAATGTACAAAAATAAATTAATACGATCAAATTTTGTAATGTCAATTCAAAAATTAATTAAATTTTCTCCAGTAAAAAATTTAATAATATCAGTTAAATTTTTCCACTTGAATTTATTACAGCTATGAAAAATTTAATTGCTAATTTTATTATATATTTTTACACAAAATATTCTTTAATTTTGTTATTCTGTAACGACATTATTTTATGTTGTTGTTAGTTTACATTTTCTGTAATCTTGCTGTTGCTAACATAACCGTTCGATATTTGTATGCTGGTTGCCATACAGAGTGTAGCACTATTTCTCAAAAAAAAAAAAAAAAAAAAAAAATGCTTAAAACCCTGTTTTACTTAAATACTTTTTCAACATGATGCTTCTTCTTTAGTTTTGTTAAGACAATTGCACATTTTGATTTAAAAAAATATATAAAAGATCTTGAAATAGACTTCACTTTTTTGTAAAGTATCGGATAAATGTTCAACGCGTGTCATTGCAGTGAAATCAGATATCATCCAATTCCAAAAAAAAGTTAGAGCTAGAACGCTCACCGTTAATGTTGTTCTCAAATATATAATATGGACGGCCAGTCCAAAATGTACCCTAAAATCACTCATGCACATGCTGTACGACGGTATTTTTTTCTCCATTATGATTTGGTAAAGCAGAGTTACTAAATGACAGTCACTATGACTGTTATCAACATTTACTCGTAGTCTTCGGAATTCCATATCAGAGAATAATAATATACACAAGTAAGTAGTCTTAATTTTAGTAACAGTTGGTACACTCACATATTTTTTCTCAAGCAACTTGGACTCTAGCCGATTCCAACGTGCAAGAGTATCTCTACTTTGTTTATTTGAAAAACTAAAATACGCTACAACTAAAAATAAAAAGGTACATACGTATCCAGCGCATTGGCTCTCTCTCTATCTCTCTCTCTCTTTCATACATACTCATAGTCTAAACATGATATTTAATCGGACAAAAAATATACCCATGATACTCGGGAAATTTACTAATCATTCGCCACCTTATACAATTATGTTTATAATATGGAATGGAAAATGTATTTTGGCTATTTGAAAATACGATTTGTGTGTGTGTGAGTGTACATAAAAAAGCCCTGTATGCTATGCATGTGTCCCTATTGACACTGCTCTTTTATGTCTTCTTAAATAAGAATTTTTTCTCAATAACTTTTAAAAATTTATAAAACTTTCCTCTAACTTTCCACTATAACTTTTATCTCCAGCACAGCAATACATAACTTCAAATTAATAACCGAAATACCATCACACAAATCATAATATTTTATGAATGCACTCTATTGACTTGTGGCAGATTATTTGCAATACAAAGAGTTCTTGTTTTATGGTGTAAAACCTGACCAACCATTTATTCCCATTCAAAACTTCACACAGGCATAATTTTGCCAGAGGCGAACAAAAAAAAAAAAAATTAAAAGTTACAGATGTAAACTTATTTAAAAGGATGTTTTTTAATTTAATATTTAAAGGAAAGTAATACTATTATTATAAATATATAGAGTTAATTTTATTTTGCATATTCTAGAGCACAAATAATATTTTTACTGCAAAAGGACCTACAAAAAATCTCATAAAATTATATATCTCAATTCGTAAAAATTTAATAAAATGAAAAACACATTATTCTCTATTAAAATACTATACTATAGATTCTTTAGGGGCCATTATTACAACTTACAAATAGTTAATTTTAGGATGTTATCTGACAGGTAAATATATTTTGATTATTATAAGTAAACATTAATGTAAAAGTGACTGATAAGCTAACAGCAGGTTTATCCTCATGGTAACTTTCAAAGTGAACTTTAAGCATTTTAACAGTCAAAGTAGCCGATATATAAACCAGTGTTGCCACAATACATCATTTGTATTATTTATTTTATCGGACAGTTGTAATAATGAAAAAAATTAATGGTCACTTTATCGCTCACGTTAGCTAATGTTAATGTTAACTAGCAGGAACTTTATCTTTAGGTTGTAATAATGGCCCTAAATCAAATAAAAACAAAATTAAAATTTAAAATCAAGAATCAAGAACATTTTTTTAAGAAAAAGCCTGTTATGGGCCACTCTCTCTCTCTCTATTTTTAATTCTCTGAATTATTTTTCTAGTAATTTTTTAAACTTTAACCATAGAAATGATATCTAGAGCTTCACCCAAATTGTTTGCATGCTGCATCTTGATGCAGAGCTAATATTTATAATAATCTATATGAAAGAATTTTACACACAATTTTCAGTTACATATATAGAATTTTTTCTCTCAATTATCCATTATAAATAAATATTTTTTCAATTAACCGAAAACAAGTACATACAGTCAATTAGTTTTTATTTTTAATATTTTTCATCGGCTGAAATGTAAGATGACGTAACTAACAAAAAATCCAAAATCTTATTTTTAATAAATTATTGGGCATTACAACGAAACACATGTCCCCACAAATTTTGAAACCTTTGTTATGAAAATCAAATAAATCAATAAATAAATTAACATGAAGAAACTGTAGCTCAGTAACTGAAATAATTTGGTTTATTCTTTTTCCTCTCCTATGAAATTTAAGGATATATTTTGTAAATACAAACGTTTTTGTTTTTTCTTTTTTTTTTAAATTTGTATGAAAAAAGTGTAGGTGCGTTATTTTATATTTCAGCTGACGATATACATATACTTGTATATTATTCATTTGATTTTTTCCAATTTATTAGTTTGCTTTCAGCTATTTATGCACCGCAAATAAATATTATGAAAAAATTAATTGGAAGTAAAACAAATAAAATTTTTCTCAAAAAATTTAAACATATTTATTAATAAAATATAAAAACTTGCCAGCTTAATTCAGATAAAAAAAAATGTTTTTCTGCAGTAATTGTAAGCAAATTGATATGCTTTTTATACAAATTTGTTACAATTAAAAATGATTTACACGTACAACATTTGAAATGTAGAGTGTTCTTTAATAAATGAAACTGTGACAGGAAGGCCTTTAGGGAATCTGTATTAGCAATTTAATATCTCTAATTAAAAACATTTATTGGATGAAAAAATTTACAAAGTAAATAATAAAATGTTATTGATTTAAACTTAAATGTATTACATTTGTTTAATATTCTTTTTGTTTTTTTTTATTTGCTATAAAAGCCTCAGAAAAGTTCTTATTTAAGACAAACGGCCATAAAATGTTTAACTGTAGTTAGAAAATGAAAGCAGTAAAAATGCACTTAAATCATTTTACTGCTTAGAATTCGAAATTGTTTTCATTTCAGCTGGACTGGTTTTATGCAATATAAATGATCAGGCGTGCATTTAAGGAGGGTGGAAGATTGAGGATAGTAAGCAATACACGCAAAGAAAAGATATGGTTGTAGAATGGTTGAGAAAACAATATTATGTTCTCTGAAAAAAATGTGTGGTCGTTGAAAACTAATTATTGTTATTTTAAACATTTATTTCGTTACGATAAACAGAGTAATGTTTGAATTTAATAATTACATTATCACATCCATAAAAAACTGTGACATGGTTAGAGTTTAACAATATAGTCTTGTTAAAAATTTATGACAACTACATAATTTGTATTATTATTTAAAAATAATATGATGTAAATAACAATATAATGTTATCCAAAACCATACTATGTTGAGTTTAAAAAAAAATCTTTTTCACAAACATCTGTCAGTTCAGTATTTCGTTTGTAAGCTATCGGTAGTGCACGGGTGGTGTTAAAAAAATGAATAAATAAATAAAGTATAAACAAAAGGTTAGACCAATAAAAATGTATAAACATTTGTGTATATCTTTATACAGACATGTCTGTATTTCGTGTAAGTATACATATCTATATATACAATTTATTTCAACAATATTAATTTATTTTTATTTCGAATTTAATGCACAGCTGTTTCTACAATAAATATATGATTAAAAAACAAAATAGTATTATTATATATTAAATAATACTGTGGTCGTTTTTAACAATATTAATATAATATTAGATCATGGTATGGTGAGTCTCAATTATATTTTAGTCACATCTAACAATAGTGTTGTCATATTTACAATACTAAGATTAGTTGTAACAAAGTTTATTGTTTTTGTAGATAATATTATTATTAACTCAGATAATAATATTATTTAAAGTTTGCTTTTCCATTAACAATAATATGATTTGACTGCAACCATATAATTCAATCATAGTATGTTGCTGTTTGATTATGGTTACCTCAACCATATTTTTTCTTTGCGTGTATAACTCGAAAAAAATTTGTTTAATTTCTTAAGGACATGTGCCATCTATGTAAATTTGAGCAATATTTCCTGTCATACCTGTTACTTTATCACCATGATGTATGTATAAATCATTAGTCACTATACAGGTATGTAATGCAAATCGCTTCGATTTGAAATGAAATCGCGATCTCAAAACGTAGAAAATTGTTTTTGGTGTGACAGAAAACGCATCGATTTCATATTTCAACTTTGTTTCATTTTCAGTTGGTTACAAAAAAATCAATTTGTTCCTTTATATTTTTTGCTGCTAACTGAAATTGAAGCCAATAATGCAGAAGCCGGCTGCAGGTGGCCAAAGATATTTTCGGCGGCGGCGAAACGAAAATCGTTGGATCGTGATTTGCTGAAGCAATTGTTGTATGGAATGGCATATTTTTTCTTCATTTCAAACACCGGGTTTTATAATGAAAAAGTTTTATTTTAAAACCATAGAAAAGTCTTCGAAAAAAATGGTCATATCGACGGCGGCTAAGTGTTTTCAATACATGTCGGCGGCAGATTTTTGCTGATCGGCTTCAACATATGTACATACAATCAAATTATTTCAAACAAAAATAAATTTAAATAAAAAATTCCTTTTATTGTAATATCATCTGCCTTTAATTATTTTAAAGCATTTAACTTACATTTTCACACAAGTTATTGCAGGAAAATTTTGTTTAGATATAAAATAATTTCTAAATCGTCAACTCATGCTTGATCGATTTAATAACGCAAAAACAACACAAATTTCGTTTTCCATCACATCTTTTTTACTAATATTTTCATAGAACAAGATGGGAAATGAAATCGATTTCGATTTAAAACATAACCAGAATGAAATCGAAATAAATGTGTCCATCACAACTTTTTACGTTTTTCAGTCGAAAACGATTTCTATCACATACCTGATAGTGTCTGAATTGATCAACTTAAAGCAAATTGTATATATCCAACTTTTGTAGGAAAAATTCGTAAAATTTGTGAAATAGCATCTTATGTGTGCAGATATAGGGTTAAGATTATTATTTTAAAAAATTATATATTCCCCCTCTCACAATCTCTCAAACCAACGCTCACTCATCTCTCAAAATACCTTTTACGATCAGCGTTACCGTTGGTACTTCATATATATTTAGTTTGCTGCATACTAGTGCTGCCGCTGGGCGGGGTTTTTTTTTCTATATAAGCACCATTAAAAAATATATTACTATCTAACAGACTGAAAGTTGAAACTTGTCATTCTAAACTTTCTGCCTTAAGTTTGCACCAAATGGATACATGTACATATATAGTTTCAAAAAACATGTATTTAATAACTATTGAAAATTTCTAAGAAAGACCTTTTTCTATGAACTAAAAAATGCAATATAAAAAACATTTACAGAATTTCGTTGTACCTAAATTGGTCTCAGATGTGCAGGTATTTATTAAAACTTAAATCAATTTTACCTGCATAAAATAAGCTGAGTTGTCCTTTTTGAGTAAATAGCTGCCAATGCAAAAAATAGCATTAAAAATGTACATATGTATGTGCCCTTAATTATGAAAGTGGTCTATGTTATATGTTCATTTTTGCTTCAAAATATCAAATAAATGTTAAAAAATTTTCAATAAATATTTAGTAAATGTTAAACAAATTTATATTAATCGAGATTAATACAACTATAAATTTAAATGTTGCATAATAGAAATATATTTTTCGATTTGTTCAAATGTAATCTACTAAATATCTCGACGGAAGAAATATATGACTTAGACCACTTTCATAATTAAGGGCACATACATACATATGTATGTGTGTCTTAAAAAAATTTAAGTAATTTTTGAATATAAACACTTTTTTTTGCGGTTTTAAAAAAATGTAACTATGTAATTTTTTATTATAAACGCATTTTTTATTTTTCTGGCTTAATTTTCTCATAATAAATATATTTTTTAGGGATAGATTTTGCATATACAAACTACTTTTTCTTTTCGAAATTAGTATGGAAAAAATATTTATGTTTTTGTAATTTATATATTTCCATATTTACAAAATGTATCCCTAAATTTTTCTTTTTTTTCTGATAAGAATGGTCGCAGTTTTCCACTAAAGTAATAAGTTTGGCATTGTTCTTGCTAAGTTTAAATACAACTTTATGTTCTTCTTTTAAAAATTATTTTTTTTTAAATTCTAAAAGCATAATCACAATTTATTTTAAAATATTCTTCATTAATTTATTCTGTTACTTATAATTACTTAATAATTTTTTTGATTTTCACAGGTTGAACCGAAATAGAACAAAACGAAACAGAAAAACTAACGACTTGTATTATATTTTTATAAACAAAAAGAGTCAGCTGATACGTAACAGAACAGAAAGTAAAAAATAATTCTGCCTTTACTCACATAAAAACTTATAAAAAGTTACAAAAATATCAACATATACAATAAATATCTCGCTCACCCTGTATTTCACAGCATTTCTCACATTCCTTATAGTAACGAGTACTGATTTCAAAATCACAACAGGTGATCTTTTAACTAAGTGCTTTTCCTAACGAAAAATTTCATACTGTTCGGAAATACAAGTTGAATTGTCATTGCAATTCTATAAAAGTTCAAATACAAAATCAAATAAAAGCTTTTATGCTTATGGTATAGACGGATGTACACATGAACATGAAAATAAATTGTTTTTGGTGTGGGCATTAAATAATAAAAACTTTTATGATACAAGATAATTGATTATTGCTGTCCGCGTAAACATGCTAAAAATCGCTTTAATAAAAAAATATAAATCTTTAAATCGGCTCCCTTAAACTATGCATCGAATTAAATGTGAAGTGGAAAATAGATCTGGCATCTCTAAAGCTCCAGTTCGAAAAAAGTTGAACTTTTGATCGCCTAGTGCTTTTTTTTTTTTAGCTAAATGAACAAGTAAACGCCCAACTATAATCAGGGCTATCATGAATAAAATTCCGCGTGAAATTTTTCCCGGGGAATAATTCCAATTGATAGCAAGTAATAGGGAAAACAAAAAATTCTAATTGGAAAAGGGAGAAATTTCACGCGGAATTTTATTCATGATAGCCCTGAATATGAATAAGCTGGCTTAAGCTAATGTCAGAGTTGAACGATAAGTCTGTCAAATGCTTAAACAATTCAGATGTGACTTTTAGGTGGCCATAATTAACTTACATGCACTTAAGTATTCTTTAGCCACAGCTGCACATCTAGGTATTGTCAATAATTTTGTATTAATTTTATTTCTTCTCATAACTCATAAATGAATGCAATTCAATCAAACTAACTTGAAAGAATGACCTAATCTATTAGAAATTCACATATAAATATATCCATCACCTTATTACTTGTTTTACATGTGTATGTGTGTATATGTGTATCAGAGATCAGATTGAATGCCTTATTTTGCTGTTTTGAATGCAATCACAAAAACCTGCATATTGTTGTCAATCCACAACATTTGAAAAAAAAACAACGCATGGCACAATCAAAAGAGATGAGTGTGGCGAATATTATTGCCTGCATTGCTTGTTTTATATAAATGTTCACTGGTCTTGTCAAAAGCAGCGAATACTCAGTGAATGGTGCGAATACTTCTTATTGTGATTGAACACAACGTAATCTTGTATAAAACGTTCTTATTTACATATGTGTGCTCTTACATTTGTATTCATAAAACACGATATAGATTTGAAATGTATGTATTTATATGTATGTATGTATTTATATGTATGTATTATACAAAAGATCAACGAATACTCCAGTGAATGGTATGAAAGAAATACATTCTTTCATGCTGCATCATTTCATTTCGCTGCTTGTATTATAACAGCATTGCAATAATAGAGTGTGTCAGAGCAATCAACAAAAACAACGAATTATAGCAAGGCAACTACATTTGTTATTGTTGTCGAATAAATGCATGGCAAAAGCAACGAATTTATGAATAGTTAGCAAATGTGAATGGTCTCACTCTGTTCACTGATGTGTATTGTAAAACAAAAAATTAAAATAAAAGTTTTGCTTTATTTTCCGAGTTTAAAATAAGAAACAATAAAAAAATATTTAAAATCAATGAATATTTTCTGCTGCTGCTTGTTTGAGTTTAAAAATTCACAAACAGTTGTTTCCTTACGGAATGTGCGTTCAGTTTGGCACTTTACTTAAGCAAATGACATTTGACGAAACTTGACGAAAAGTTTGTTAAGTACATTATAGTTTGCCACATACGTTTTATATGTAACCGCACAGTTGCTTAAGCTAGCTTATTCATATTATAGTTGGGCCTTAAAGACCACAACAAGCCAACAACAAAAAGATGGCAAAAAATTACAACAGAAAAAAACATTAGCTGCGGGGATTACAATGGGTGTTACAGTTAGTCCCAGTTTACAAACGTCAACAAACGTCTGTTATTTTCTACTAGCTGAATTACAAAATTTGGCGTATGTGAACCGGGACTACGCTTTATAAAGCATTCGCTGCATACAGCCGATTATAAAAGTTTTCACTGAGTTATGTCTATGTATTTATATTTCAGTTGGTAATATTCAATACTTTTGAGGTAAAGTGTGACTTTGATATCTAATAGCCGGTCACAAGTGAGCAGCAACAAACACACAAACACTTTTTGCAATGTTCAATTCATTAAATAATGAATCAACCGAGCTGACATTTTGAAAAACTAAACGGATTGTTAAAATCAATAAGATTTTATTTTTCACAAAAAATCTAGTATCTCGATGCACTTTATTCCACCCATATTTTACCAAACATATTTTTACATGAATCAAACAAAAACAACAAGTAATTTGTATGCCATCATCCTTTTATCATTTTCTTCTTAAATATCATTGGCCTTATTTATAAAAAAATATTAAGGCTTTATAAAACCATAATAAGCAAAAATTTGTATGGAAAACTGTCTTAAAATCCCTTTATAAAGCCTGAATAATTTTTATAAATAAGACCGAATAAATTTGTTCTTCATATGTTCAAAATTCTGTAATTAGCTCCCTGAGATATGCATCGATAGAAATTAGTTGTGAAATGTTTGTGGTTGAAAAATGCATCTGGCATCACTAAAACTCTAGTTCGAAAAGAGTTGATGAACTTTTAATCAACTGGCGCTTTCTTAGGGAAATGAACTACAAAAAGACGACAATAAACAGGAGGTAGTAAAATAGGAAAAACAAAAACATTAGCTGAAGAGAATCTTAAGGAAGATGGAATATTCTGTATACACAATTTTCATAATATAATACTTACATTACAAAATAAGTGGTGTGTGGCCATACTTTTGTGGTGAAGTGTGACTTTCAATAACAATAGGTCACAAGGGAGCAGCAACAAATACACAAACACTTTTTGCAATATTTTACTCATTAAAAAACGAATCGACCGAACTGATATTTTAAAAAACTAAAATGATTATAAAACATAAATGACTTAAAACTGATATTTCACAAGAAAATATATATTATGTGGATGCAATTTTTCTAAACATACATACTTGATATAACATATTTTTACATGAAACTTAGAAATAACTACACACAATGATCTCAACTTGTGGGCCTCTGCCTCTTTTTCATGTATGCCATTTTACTTTTTACACAATAACCTAATGAAGAACTTCTTGTTAACAAAATTTTATTATTTTGTAATACACATTTTTTCCGAAACTGCGAACCGAACTGTATGAGAGATTTTAAGCAACTAAATTCATTTCTTCATCTTCTTATCTTTCTTCTTCTTGCCCTGTCATGTTAGACAATTGTTGTTGGTATATTCGAAAATATATAATTCGCTCCCTGTCTTATGCTTCAAATACGATGACTTTAATATAATTTTGAAATTTTATGTAAAAGATCTGGCATCTCAAATTAAGCTGTCTATTAACACTTAACGAGCTTAGTGCTGCCTCTTTGATTGTTTTATTTTTATCAAACGATACCCACGAATTAGATATTTAATTAGCTTTCACACTTGCTTTAGAATTTAAACAAAAAATTATAAACTATACCAAATTTTTATTCGCGTTGTATGAGTTCTTACATCTTAATAGTCAGCTGCCTTAAGATATGCATCAAGAAATTAATGGTGAAATGTTTGTGGTAGAAAAATTCCTGTGGCATCACTAAAAATTTAGTTCGAAAAAAGTTGAACTTTTAGTCAACTAGTGCTTTTTTAGTGAAATGGACTACATAAAGACGACAATAAGCAGAAGGTAGTAAAATACGAAAAACAAAAAGATTAGCTGAAGAGATTATTAAGGAAGATGGATTATTCTTTTTACATAATTTTCCAATTACAGCCGATGATAAAAATTTTCGCTGATTTAATTTGTTATTTCAGTTGGATACTTACATTACAAAACAAGAGGTGTGTGGCAATATTTTTGTGGTAAAGTGTAACTTTGAAAGACAACAGGTCGCAAGGGAGCAGCAAAAAACACACAAGCACTTTTTTCAACGTTAAACTCAATAAGAGACGAATCGACCGAACCGGCATTTTAAAAAACACTATAGATAGAATTTATATTTCACAAATAAATATGTATCATATGGATGCAAATTTCTTAAACACATTTGATTTAACATATTTTTACATGAAACTTAGAAATAACTACACACAATGATCTTATTAACTTGTGGGCGTCTGCCTCTTTTTCACTCATGCCATTTTACTTTTTACACAATAACCTAATGAAGAACTTTTTGTTAACAAAATTTTATTATTTTGTAATACACATTTTTTCCGAAACTGCGAACCGAACTACACGAGAGACTTCAAGCAACTAAATTCATTCCTTCATCCTCTTATCTTTCTTCTTCTTAATAAAATGACTATTGTTGTTGGTATATTCGAAAACATATAATTCGCCCCCTGAGATATGCATCGATCACGATAACTTGAATAGAATTTTGAAATCTTATGCAAAAGATCTGGCATCTCAAATTGAGCTCCTTATTAACACTTAAATAGCTTAGTGCTGCCTCTTTGATTGTTTAATTTTTATCAAGAGAGAGATTTTATACATTTAATTAGCATGCACACTTTCTTTAGCATTTAACAAAAGGTTATAGCCCAAACAAAATTTGTAGTTCCGACCTATTAGAAGAACTTACATCTTAATTGTCGTCTGCCTTAGGATATGCATCAAGGAATTTGTTGTTAAGTGCTTGAGCTAGAAAAATGGATCTGGCATCTCTAAGACTCTAGTTCGAAAAAAGTTGAACTTTTAATCAACTAGTGCTTTCCTAGTGAAATGGACTACAATAAAAATGACAATAAACAGAAGGTAGTTAAATAAAAATAACAAATACATTAGCTGAAGAGAATCTTAAGGAAGATGGAGTATTCTTTATACAATAGTTTGCAAATACAGCCGAAGATAAAAGATTTCGTTGATTTGATTTGTTATTTCAAATGGATACTCACATTACAAAATAATAGGTGTGTGGAAATACTTTTGTGGCAAAGTATGACTTTGAATTCCAACAGGTCACAAGGGAGCAGCAACAAACAGAATAAACTCATTAAAAGACGAACCGAAGCAACAATTTGATAAACAAAAAAGAATATGAAAAACAAATCAATTACAGTTTATTATTAACAAAAAATATGTACTATTTTGATGCAATCTTTCTGTTCATATATGCTCCAACATTTTTTTACGGAAACTTAGAAATAACTACACACATTGATCTTAACTTGTGGGCGACTGCCTCTTTTTCATTTTTGCCAAATTTTATTTACTTTTTTTACAATTTTCACGAAAAACTAATTAAATCTTAACAACATTTTATTATTTTGTTGTACACAACATATTTGAGAAACTTCGAACCGAACTGCACGAGAAATTTCAAGAAACTAAATTTATGCTTTCATCCCAGTAATGCAAAATGTGGCATATTTGGTCCATTTGTGGCACTTGTGGAAGTTTAATGACCCTGTGGTACTTTCAGAGCTGTTTTGGCTCTTCCAGCTAAAAATTAAACTAAGTACAGTACAACTTCGACAATCCGGACACATATAGTTTTTGGCTCGTTCGGATTAACGAGTTGTGCGGATATATTTTAGTTTTTGCTCGATATGGCTACATTTAAACTTTTGCGAACTTTTTCTTCCTTTAATCTAGCAAAATAAAATGAGTAAAAAGTCGATATTGCTTTACCAATTTAAAAAAGAAGAATAATATAGAGTAATCTTTTATTTCTTCCAAATTTTTTATGCCTTGAAAGTTATTCAGTACAGCCTAAAACAGATAATGAATGTATGTTTTTGGAAGAGCGAGAAATCGAAATTTTATTTAATAACCGCCAATTTTAAATGTATCTACTCATGTAAACATACATATGTATATATATTTCTATTATATATGTATGTATATGCTAACTATTTAATCTACGTATGTACATACCTTATTGAAATGTAATATAAAATGTAAATGAAATATGTACAATATTGAAGCTCCAAACCTATGTATGTGTTGATCTCATGATAGTTATTCATATTCTAATAAATTACTTTACAAAAATTGATTTTATGTTCTTATTTTCAACAGAAACATTTTAATACGAGCCCCTTTTCGAGCTTTTTCGAAAAATTTCACTATTTTTTTATTTTTGAATATTTTTTTAATTTACCCCTTTTTTTCAAAAATTTTAATGCGTTTTGAGTCTCGAAAGTTGGCATCACTGTTTTGTGCTGACTAACTTTGTTGAGGTGGTTGATTTGTGCCTTTTGCTCTAGTCTCTCTTATTCTCCTCAGCCCACTGAATGCAAATTGGAAATGCTTTCTTTGCATCTGCATCAGAGATTTTTGTTTTTGCATGCATTTCTACTTTTTTAAATATCATAAATCGTTGATTTAGGAACATGGGAATTTTCGGCAACCTGCCCAATAGTTTTTCCCTCATCAATACATTTTAAAATATCACACTTCTAATGTAAGGTTAGTATTTTATGTTTGCGTTTATTATTTAAAAATATGACACTTCGAATGGAATTAAACAAACACGCTTGCGAAATAATGAACCGAAACTGAAGCAATAACAGTGAAAAATGTAAATCAAGTTACGAATAACAAAAAAAAAAAAAAAATTCCCGTTAACTCGCATATTTTGCTTAGATTTTAGTTTTTATTTTTGCATAAAAAACATTTTTCCGGATTGTGGAGGTAAAAACTTTAAATTGTTTGAAATGTAGAAGCGTCCGAATTACTGGAGTGACCGGAATGGCGCATGTCCGGACTATCGAAGTTGTACTGTACTTCGAACCTTTAAGTACATATGTATTTAAATGTAGTTTTCTCCCGATTTCAAACACTACTTTTATTTACAACAATGTTTTGATAATAAAAAAAAAAATAAAAAATAAAAAAAAACGCAAACGTTTTGCGTTTCAAATAAAATTCTTTAAGGTATGTACAATTTAGGAATAAACTCTGTATGCATCCATAAATTTTGTGATTTGAGAAAACTTGAAGAAACAATAAAAAATTAATTATGCCAATGCTTAGGGTAGTAATAAATATATGTATACACATAAAAAATAAAAAAAGTAATTAATCGTTATAATAACAACAAAAGCAACAACAATTTTTAAAATAAGTTTAAAATTTCTTTAACTAGTTGTCTTTTATGGGAATTGTTACAATTTAAGTTTAAAATTTGTTAAACGCACTAATAGTCCCAAATTAATATTTTACTTAGTCCCTGTCCATACTTGCAATTTTTGTTGCAGCTATTCTTGAGTTTATTGGTGAGAGAGGTGGAAGGATTGGGGAGGGGTACACAGTTTCATGTGCTCGGCAATTCTCTTTTGAATTGAAATTCGTAATTATTAACTTCAAGTTGTTAGTTTGTATTTGACGTTTTTTATAATTTTATTTCTTCAGTTGTATGTAAAATAAAATAAAAAATATAACAAATAGTAAATATAATTGTTAATTTTTCAAGGAAACTTGTGGTGTTTTAATATTTTTTAATACATAATTGCAATATTATAATTTCATAATGTGGACACTTATGCAAATTGAGAGTAGAATTTTAAGAAATTGCAGCAACAAAAATTGCAAGTCTGGACGAGGACTTATTAAGTAAAATATTTTTTTTAATTAAAAATATATTGAAATTGATTATTGAGGGGTTTAGCTGGATTCTATGCGCATTTCACTTTTGCTAATGCAGATCATCACGGAACCTTTACCCAAAGTTTCTTATAACAACTAGAGTTATTATGTTATAAACTTTCATTTAAACAAAAAAAAAAAATCTTTAAAATACATTAACAAAATAAAATAAAATATATGTGTATGCAAAAAAAAAAAAAAAAAAAAAAATACGTGCAAAAAGCTTAGGGTCGTCAACAAAATCAGTGAAGATCGAATTCTCTTACTAATAATTGCTAAATATAGCCAAGAAATAAACAAAAACTAAATATAAAATCTACTAATTGCATGTAAGAAGTTTTTTAATTAAAAACTTAGATCTACATAAAACTTGTTCTTATCATAGCTGTTGTTTGTGCCAAAAAGTTTTACGCAAATCTGAGGAATTATATAGTCGTAGTAATAACTGCCTGATATTTTCAATATAAACCAATTTTGTCCTCTTGCTATCGTGTCTGTCAGGACTTTCGAACGTTTTCAATTAGAATGAAAATTTCCGAATCGAAAAAAAAAGATTTGGTGTCTGCGTACTTACGAATATTTTTTCAAAATTGGTTGCTAATGTGGGCATGTTTTTCATGTCCCCTTTTCTATGTATTAAAACCAAATATATATTGGTTTAAATTTCCGAATTAGTTAGATGAGATATCAAGCCTAATTTTAAAAAAGATTTCGTTTAAATTAAATTAATTTTAATATGGAAAAAAGGCGATTCTATTTACTTTCACATTGCTTGGTGCAGTCGAAAGTAAAACGAAAAAATTATTCGGAAGTGAATGTCAGGACACCAAAATATGCGGAAAAGATTCACTTTCACACGGATGTGAAAGACATGACAGACACGTATGTATATTTGAAACCTTCATTTCAACTTTAATTTATATTTTAATTTTACTTGTATAAAATAAAAATTACACACGTTTTATTGATAGCATTAGCCATCAACTGTACTACTTAGATTATAAGAAAAGAGTAGCAAATCTTATAGTTACCAATTTCGCAATTTTTTTATATTACGGTGTTAATTGGTTTGTATTTAAAAATGCATAGCACATAATTAATTACATACTTGTTGAAAAGCTTTTGATGTTTATTTTTTTTAAAAAACAATGCGAAAACAATAAAATATTATTCTCTAGTATTTTTAGTATGTTTTAAGAAAAATCGTAAAAAAATTGTTTGTATGAAAATTTCTAAAAAAAAACTAGCTAGATTATAATAAAAGTGGCAAAAAATGGCAAAAAACCATCACTGTACAGAATAGTCGTAGTTGAAGTCGAAACACGATACTCGTAATTAGGCACAATGGCTTAATTTTACCTCATGGTAGTAGCAGCGTAAAGGTTTAAAGACCAATGGCATCATTTGTGGTAAATGCTAGATCCTTTCGGAGTTAACGTCATGTAAGTACTGAGTCATCCTTAATAAAATTGAAAGGTTCATTGAAATCTATAACAATATTTATAGTAAATATGTATACATATTTAGAATTCCATACAAAATATGTTTTATTTAACTAAAATTTAATTTCTTAAGAAGCACAAATACATATGTATGTATGTGTGTATGTAAATATAAAATATATACATATGTAGGTATTTACTTTACTTTAGCAAAAAATACTATTAAAAATGTGAATTTTTGTCAATAATTTTGGTTAGTGCTATAAAAATAAAATTCATGTATTATACTACATAAATATATTTTTGTAATTATTTTTATAAAAATATTGTAATCAAATACGTATGTACATTAAAAATTTTTTTTGGGCCCTATCATATGTATTGTGGCCCTTTTAAATCGTTTATTCGGCCCTAAAACAAAAAAAACTCAAAATGCATCACTGCTTCAGCCTCCTTATAGTCTTATTCTTAATAATATGATGTTGTTGTTGTTGCGAACCGAAATGCACAAGAGATTTCAAGAGAGTAAATTTATTCCTTCATTCTCTTATCATCTTCTTCTTATTTGTTGTTGGTATGTTCGAAATTCGAAATTTTATAATTCGCGCCCTAGGATATGCATCGAACAGAGTAACTTTGATAAAATTTTAATTTTGAAGATCTGGCATCTCGAATTCGGTTCTTCATAACGACGTTGCCCATTTGATTATTTTTTTTATACCCACGAATTAGGATTTGGGTTGGCTTTTAAAGGGCTACTTGTTCTAACAATTCATAAAATTGATATATAAAAACTTTACACTGGCATTTTTTTCCATAGATAGATTTGTCACTGCGCAAAAGCTTCAAATAATATTGTGGAATCTTTTTATATTATTTAATTTTTATACGAGGTGATTTTCAAAAATATTTTGGAAGATTTTAGAGCAGCTACTTCGAATCCATATGCTCAATGTACAAAATTTTACAAAAGATCTTGTATGCTTTCAAGCTGGTAAGAGCAAAACAGCCAATTAAATCTCATTGCTATAATGATTGCTCTTGCTTTGCAAAGAACCAACAATAAATTTAAGAGCTTTCAAAGACGTTTGCTTTAAATACAAATATCACAACACGTGTGTTTCGACATAGCCGACTTAGAGCATTTTTTTTATCCAACATATCGAGCCTTATTTTCGATTTTATCGTAAGCGACATGTTATCGAAAATATACTTCTTTATTGAAATTAAAATTTTATGGGATTACCCATAGCTTATAATCATCAAACTGCCGAAATTGTTGATAATTTATAAGATTCGGGCTGTAAAATTTTATCGTAAGCGACAATTTAAATACGAAAACATATTTGACTATTTTAAACAAAATCTTCTCGTGAAAAATTAAATTTTTGTTGCTTAGATATATTTGGGCTAATAAATTCTACAATTATAAGCATAAACATATTTTAGTAAACCTATCCTTTATGTGTTAATGATATGCTTTTTGATATAACAGATTCTTTTCTTATTAACCATTTTATATTTGGAAATGCTTATTATTAAATTCAGAAAGCGTCAATTGTAATTTTGATTTATCAATTTACATTTTGAAAGCATTAATTGTTATTCAGAAAGTGTCAATTAAAATTCAGAAACCATCAATTGTAATTCAGAAAATTGTAAATATTATAAAGAAAAATTACTACATAAAAATTTTATGGCCAAAAATTATATAAAAATATCCACCACTATTGTAGATAGGGCTTGTCCTATCTGCAGAATAATAATTATTGGAAAAGAAGCAATTGGAAAGAAATAAATTATAAAAAATACTCTTTTGCTCTAATAATATAAAAATATATTCATAGTTAAAAAAAAGTGTCTGAGTTACAATTGACACTTTCTGAATTATAATTGATTCTTTCTGAATTAAAATTGTTAAATCCTAATTACAATTGAAGCTTTCTGAACTTATCTTGTTACATCTAAATTTCTGAATTTAAATTGATAAATCTAAATTACAATTGACGCTTTCTGAATTACAACTGAAAAAGGTGTAGAAAACAGAATAGTAGATAAGTACCTGGATTCACTAACTTTTATTAAGATAATCGTATGGCTATAAAAACATAACGAACATTTTTCGACTTTACTATTCAGTGACATATTTTAACGATATTCACTGTAGGTAGGAGGAAAATAAAATAGAGTCACAAGTTCAAATTCATTGAGTTTTTCTCTATCATACTTTATGCTTTTCACTTATATTTACATTATCTATACAGGGATACCATATAATATTGAATTAAATAGCGAATAAAATAATGTTGGAGATTATCATAGAAAAAATTATGGAATCACATTATCGTTACCGCAAACGAGCAAATATGTCGATAAATATTACGATTTTCGGTTCGCAAAAAGTTACAGAATCCAAGCATAGATGAACAATTACTTCTGTTTCGTAGTTATTAAAGCTTCATTCAATTATTTTTTTTTTATTTTCTTATGCATCGAAAATAGAAGTTTATACAGACTAGGAAAAAAGCCCTACTTGAGAAAAAACAAAGTGCATTAAACTTAACAAGTTTTATATATTGCCTGAGCGTGGTTTGGCTTAAGTTTCATGTTGAACAAAATTAGTATGTATATTTTTAGCTAAATTTGTAGTTCCAAATATGAGAGAGGCACAGTTTTCGTCCTGGTTAAAAAAAAAATTAAAGACCATATAAAAGTAAACGTGGTTTCTTCTATCCACTGTATGTGTTGTTTTTAAAAGAAATAATAAAATAATTTGAAATGATTAACTTGGGTTTGCTCCTTTTAGAAAAAGTAAACTAAAGTGAATATAAAGATATTCCAAAATAAAAAAAAAATATAAAAAGTCGGATTTTTATCGGATGTGTAAAAAGTTTTTCATAAGTACAATTTTACTTTAACTTGTAGTAAGATGTAGGCAAATTTATCATACCGGGTAAAATAAAAAAACTTTTCTTACGTCCGATAAAATCCTACTAGTACGATACTTAAGGCTGTTAAAATCACCATAAAATTCAGATATCAGTTAAATTTTTTTATGATAGTCAGCTATATGTGAAGAAAACTCATTATTCGTGGGCACAAAGTGGTTTTATTGATCGTAATTATAACTAGTGTCGACTTCGACTACGGCGATTTTTTTTTTCCAGACTAGAGAACATTTCAACATTTGTTCCTTAATCTAGAACAAAATCGTCGTAGGCTTAGTTGAAATACAATACTCATAATTATCCAATTGATTCATGATTCGTGGGTACAATGAAAAGAAACAATACTGGCAACGCTGTAAATTAAGAGCTTCTTCTTCAAAATAAAGATTAAATTGTTCGATGCATACCTCAGGGAGCTAATTATAGATTTTCGAATTTACCAACAACAATTATCATGTTATTAGGAAGAAGAAAGATAAGAAGATGAAGAAATGAATTTAGTTGCTTAAAATCTCTCATACAGTTCGGTTCGCAGTTTCGGAAAAAATGTGTATTACAAAATAATAAAATTTTCTTAACAAAAAGTTATTCATTAGTATGTTGTGTAAAAATTAAAATTTCATAAATGAAAAAGAGGCAGACGCCCACAAGTTAAGATCATAGTGTGTTCGTTATTTCTAAGTTTCATGTAATAATAGGTATGTTGGATCAAATATGTTTGAAAAAACTGCGTCCAAATAATACATATTTTTTTGTGATATATAAATTCTAATTGATTTGTTTTTCAAAATGTCGGTTCGGTCGATTCGTCTTGTAATTAGTTTAATATGGCAAAAAATGTTTATAGTGTTTGTTGCTGCTCCGTTCCCTTCTCACCTGTTGGATTACAAAGTCACACTTTGCCACAGAAGTATTGCCACACATCTCTTATTTTGTAATGTAAGTATTCAACTGAAATAATAAAACATGTCACCAAAAACTTTTATATTTGGCTGTATTATGAAAATACTGTATACAGAATACTTCATCTTCCTCAAGATTCTCTTCAGCTAAAGTTTTTGCTTTTCGTATTTTACTACCTCCTGTTTATTGTCGTCTTTTTGTAGTTAATTTCACTAAGAAAGCGCTACTTGCACACTAGTTGATTAAAAGTTAAACTTTTTTCGAACTAAATTTTTAGTGATGCCGCATGAATTTTTCTACCACAACCACTTCACCATTAATTTCTTGATGCATATATTAAGGCAGCCGACTATTAAGATGTAAGATTTCATACGACGCGAATGCAAATTTGGTATAGTTTATAATTTTTTGTTAAATCCTGAAGTAAGTGTGCAAGCTAATTAAACATCTAATTCGTGGGTATCGCTTGTTAAAAATAAAACAATCAAAGAGGCAGCACTAAGCTCGTTAAGTGTTAATAGATAGCTTAATATGAGATGCCAGATCTTTTGCATAAAATTTCAAAATTCTATTCAAGTTATCGTGATCGATGCATATCTCAGGGGCGAATTATATATTTTCGAATATACCAACAACAATAGTCATTTTATTAAGAAGAAGAAAGATAAGAGGATGAAGGAATGAATTTAGTTGCTTGAAGTCTCTCGTGTAGTTCGGTTCGCAGTTTCTGAAAAAATGTATATTACAAAATAATAAAATTTTGTTAACAAGAAGTTCTTCATTAAGTTATTGTGTAAAAAGTAAAATGGCATGAATGAAAAAGAGGCAGACGCCCACAAGTTAATAAGATCATTGTGTGTAGTTATTTCTAAGTTTCATGTAAAAATATGTTAAATCAAATATGTTTAAGAAATTTGCATCCATATGATACATATTTATTTGTGAAATATAAATTCTATCTATAGTGTTTTTTAAAATGCCGGTTCGGTCGATTCGTCTCTTATTGAGTTTAACGTCGAAAAAAGTGTTTGTGTGTTTTTTGCTGCTCCCTTGCGACCTGTTGTCTTTCAAAGTTACACTTTACCACAAAAATATTGCCACACACCTCTTGTTTTGTAATGTAAGTATCCAACTGAAATAACAAATTAAATCAGCGAAAATTTTTATCATCGGCTGTAATTGGAAAATTGTGTAAAAAGAATAATCCATCTTCCTTAATAATCTCTTCAGCTAATCTTTTTGTTTTTCGTATTTTACTACCTTTTGCTTATTGTCGTCTTTATGTAGTCCATTTCACTAAAAAAGCACTAGTTGACTAAAAGTTCAACTTTTTTCGAACTAAATTTTTAGTGATGCCAAATGAATTTTTCTACCAGAAACATTTCACCATTAATTTCTTGATGCATATCTTAAGGCAGTTGACTATTAATATGTAAGATCTCATACGACGCGAATGCAAATTTGGTATAGTTTATAATTTTTTGTTAAATCCTAAAGCGAGTGTGCAAGCTAATTAAACATCTAATTCGTGGGTATCGCTTGTTAAAAATAGAACAATCAAAGAGGCAGCACTAAGCTCGTTAAGTGTTAATAGAGAGCTTAATATGAGATGCCAGATCTTTTGTATAAAATATCAAAATTCTATAAAAGTTATCGTGTTTGAAGTATATCTCAGGGTGCGAATTATAGAAATTTGAATATACAAACAAAAATTGGCAACTTATTAAGAAGAAGAATAATGAGAGGATGAAGGTATGAATTTAGTTGCTTGAAATCTCTCATACAGTTCGGTTCGCAGTTTCGGAAAAAATGTTGTGTATTACAAAATAATAAAATTTTGTTAACAAAATGTTATTCATTAATATGTTGTGTAAAAAGTAAAATGGCATAAATTAAAAAGAGGCAGAGGCCCAAATCAAATATGCATGTTTAGAAAAATTGCATCCAAATAATACATATTTTCTTGTGAAATATCAGTTTTAAGTCATTTATGTTTCATAATCATCTTAGTTTTTTAAAATATCAGTTCGGTCGATTCGTTTTTTAATGAGTAAAATATTGGAAAAAGTGTTTGTGTGTTTGTTGCTGCTCCCTTGCGACCTATTGGAAAGCAAAGTTATAGTTTACCAAAAAAATATGGTCACACACCACTTATTTTGTAATGTAAGTATCCCATTGAAATAACAAATCAAATCAGCAAAAACTTTTATCTTTGGCTGTGTTATGAAAATACTGTATAAAGAATACTCCATCTTCCTTAAGATTCTCTTCAGCAAATATGTATTTTTCCTATTTTACTACCTCCTGTTTATTGTCGTCTTTATGTAGTTCATTTCACTAAAAAATCACTAGTTGATTAAAAGTTCATCAACTATTTTCGAACTAAAGTTTTAGAGATGCCAGATGCATTTGTCTACCACAAACATTTCACAATGAATTTATTGATACATATCTTAAGGCAACCGCCTATTAAGATCCAAGTTCTCATAGGACGCGAATGCAAGTTTGCTGTGAAAAGTGTTAAAAAGTAAAATTCATTTAACTCAATGCATAATTTAAAGGAGCCGATTAAAAGGTTTACGGCCTGTCCCACGATGTTACCAGGAGGCAAATTACAGCACTCGATATCCTTCGAAATTTTAAGATAATTCTATATAAACTCTACTGAAATATTTCATAATTTTATTGGATAAGGTGTGCCGCAACTTGCCCCCGTAATCATTCGATCGAATACAATGAAATGAAAACAACAACAAATGTGAATGTTATTGTTGTTTTCTTGCGACATCGTTGGACGGGCTGAAATTTATATTAAAGCAAATTTATAGAATGTTGACATGGTCGAATCTTGAGTGAATCATTATTGTTCGCCAGAAAAATTTTTGAGAGCGAACCATCTTGGTTCAGCTTAAAACTTGATGCGAACCATGAAGAAATTGCTATCATCTCTAGTTTGGATAAAAAATTATCGCTAATTTATCTCAATTTAATTTTTTGTTGATTTATAACAATGTCGCCTTCTATAAATAGATGCTTATAATGCATTTGTACGTTACGTTACTACCGAACGATATTAAAATTTCTGGTAGAAAAAGCTTTTAGTAAATAAAACCACCCGTTGTAATTTTGAACTCGATGCATATTTTTGGGGATTTACTTAAAGTCTTAGCTAAGTTATTTATCTAAGTGTGGAGCCTAGCATGTTGAAAGCTTGTGGGAAAAGCTGTTTGATATCAATATCATTACACCAATTCACAATAGCCCCATTCACAATCTTGTGCAAATGATCTTGCATCGTGCATGTGCAAAATGGTATAGTATATCGATACTCACCACTAAGAATTGGTAAGTGGTGAGTAGAATATACTATACAATTTTGCACTTGCAACGATGCAAGACCATTTGCACAAGACTGTGAATTGGACATCCAAATATTTTCATAAATTAAATAAACCTTAAAAGCTCATCTCCTTAAAACTAAATATAATTTCAATAACATTTCAAAACTTTTTTGATTACTATAAATGATTAATTGATTGAATAATATAAAAGCTATTAAACCCAAAACAATTTCTAATAATATTCATAAATTTATTTGTTTACTACTAATGATTTGTTAAAATATTACAAAAGTTATTGAACGCTTAAATTGAATTGAAAAAAAAATTGGTTTAATTGCTTTAAAATGGCACAATAAAATTTAAAAATTTTACATTACTCATAGATTGAAATTAGAAATAAATAAAAATAAAATTCTACAGTGTTAAACTGATGCGTGTTTTATATAAATATTTTATAATAAAATACTACCATTTCGTCGGCCGCATTGACTATTTGTAATATGGAATTTTCACCTAATAAATATATAAATGTGTCTTATAGGACATTTACATTACCTTGAAATCTAGTACTTACGAGATGTCGAGCTAAATCTTGCTACTTTTTACTAGATTTCTCATACAAAACAAAATCTATTTTGTCAGTAGATTTGTAGGAAATCTAATA
Organism: Tachina grossa; assembly: GCA_949987645.1. Lineage (NCBI taxonomy): Eukaryota > Metazoa > Arthropoda > Insecta > Diptera > Tachinidae > Tachina > Tachina grossa. Next base: position 29,691,414 of record OX465275.1, read on the forward strand.
CAAATCTAATATTTTTATTTATTTTTTACTACCCTGTACAACATATTTATAACAAAAGATGATTGAATTAGATATGGTCTGCTTAAAAAGGTGTGTGACTAAGCTACAGTGCAGTTACTTGGTTCAGTTATCTACTAGATTTTCATTAAAATCAACTAGATTTTGTGCTGGAGTAAATGGCATATTAAAAAAAAAATACTTAAGACTAATACAAAGAATTTTTTTTTTAAAATAATTCTTAATAAAAAATATCTCATTAATCCACTTCTGCTCTTTGTAGAATTCTTTTTAAATTAAAAAAAAGAAACTCTTTAACTTGGGAATATAAGCGTAAAATGAAGAGCACTCCTTGGAACGCTTGCTTTAGTTTTTTTTTTGTTTTCTCAATAGATGCACAAATAAATGAAATAAATAAACAAATTAAAATACTTCTTGTCCATGTTTTGCATTTTTACCCTGTTTCCAACACAAATTCATTTTTAAACATTGTTAAAGAAGTTTTTTATTTCTCGTTTTATGTTGCTGTTGTTATTTCTGGCAGTTGTTGTGTTCGCACCATCAAATACGTAATTGAACAATTTTATTAAGCCAATACAACAGTAGTAGAGACCAGCAATTTTCACATGCATACACAATTTATATTTGAGTGTTTTATATTTTTTATTTTATTTTATTTTTTTTATGAAACGACTGTGCAAATATGAGTCCTTGTATTAAGAATGCTTGCTGGTTGGTTTATTTTTCTATGCATATGCATTCAGTACATTTTTTATTCTTCTTCGCTGTTTTACTCTTGGTATTTCGTTTTTGTTTTTGAAGTATTTTCAATGTCTTTGTGTTTTGCGCAGTGTATGGGATGTTGTCCCGTTATATGTGCACATCAGGCATATGACTATCCTGTCGGAAATTCCGTTAACTTTAAACTAATTTTAAGCTAACTATTTCGCAACTAGTACTGACTGATGATACTTGGATTAATTTTCAATGTAATCAACTGACTATTTTAATATTGCGATGTCCTAGGCGGTAGTCAATTGTCTCACTCTGCATTACTTTTTAAATAACTTAAAGTTGACTTTTTCAAAATCACCTGGTAGTCAGTAAATTTAACAAAATTTTTCTGGGGTTCGAACATGCATCATCACACGTTATGTGCTCAACGCACTACTACCCAGCTAAGGTACAATCTAAAATAATAACAGCAAAATGTGAATATAAAACTGAAATGAGTCTCAAAGTAGCTGAGAATAAGTTTATTGGCTCTCACCAAATTCGATTGCGTACTCAAGAATTAATTTTGGATTTGTTCTGGATGACATTGCAGTTAGCTTTAAGTGAGTCTAAGAAAAGTTAACTATAAGTTAACTATTTTTTTACTCAACCACATCCTGCAGAAAGTCCGAATAATTAAATTGTGGTGATTTACCAGTGACGTTGTCAGTAGCACTACTGACCAGGTGTACCCCAGCCAATGGTATCATCTATTGAAATTTAACATTAGCTTGTCATTGAAAATCCACCACTAGACTATAGCACTACTGACTTAGTAGTTCTTTCGGGACCACATGGAGACATTAGCACCAAATATTCACTAGTAAATTTTAGGGGCTCTAGTCGACAATATCTATATGTCCTCTCTTTGTCAATAGTAAAATTATAGTTGTTTTCTAGTCACATTGTCAATAGTGCTACTGTCTAGGTGTATAACATAGGGTGTATAACATAGGGTTGTCATTGACAATCTACCAGTCGACTTTAGCACTATTCAGAAGGTAGTTCTTTTACGACCATATGGAGATATTTGAACCGAAGATTCACTCGTAGATTTTAGTGACCCTCGTCTACATATATTTATTTAATATTATTGCACAACATAATAAAAAAGAAAAACAAACTATTTACGCGTTCATTGACAATATCACTAGAAATACACTAGAACTGTCGTGTCTAACGTATCTCTACTCACGCATAAAAGGAAAGTTGTCGACATTTTAACTAGTGCAATTGTCGCTGGAGAAAGAGTATTGACATAGAGACATATGGTTCTAGGTTGACTAGAGGGCACATTCTCCGATAGGGTATGAATGTGTAGTGCATGTGTGTATGTATGTGTGTAAGAGAGAAAGGCTGCATGCTTTTATGTATATAATTTGTGTATTGTTTTGAATTCGAATTAAAAATATGCATTTTAGTTTATAAAACAATTATTTAAATTTTTATATTCTTTTGCTGTATTTCAAAGGAGCGCAATTAGAGAGTTAAAGTAGTTTAAATTTAGTTTGAGTTAAGTCAACACTATGTTAAATCTCTTTATTAGCCAAATTGTTTTGTTATTTATTAACAAATGAAAATATTTAGTTTTAATATTGTGTTTTATTTTAAGGATTTAAGAACTTACGTATTGCGTACATATGTATGTATGTACATATGTTGAGTCGAACATTCGTCTACGAGAATTTTATCCAAGATTAAATAAAATTTGTACACATTCCCTTAAATTTAGCACAAAATTCTCGTAGACGAGTATTAGACTCGACAAATGAGCTGAAGGTTAAATTCCCTTTTCAGCAAACAGTCAACTTATGGCCGTTATTTCTAGCCTTAGGGTGCGTTTTTCAGCGCTGAAAACATTGTTTATGTTTACTTTTTAGCGCGCAGTCGTATTTTTTTAATGGTTTAAAAATAATAACAAATGGATATCTATGAAAAATGATAAAATTCACCAAATTCATTCCTTTTTTTAGTGTAATTGGATATTTTCCAAATTCTTTTGTGTTAATAATTGCGTTAATCACACTAGGAGAAGCAAAATACTCTTCATATATTGAATCCATTACCGTGTACAGCAATTTTATAAACACAAATGAACAACAAGACTAAATGACATAAAAGCAAAACACATGGAATAAACAGAATTTCAGCGCTGATTATCGCATTCACTGTGTTATATACAAAGTTTCTTCTCGCATGAAAATAAGCGTATATAAGGTCGGCTCGGGTCCGCTCGGCAGCAGCGCTCACTCTGGTCGCACCCTTAGATATCTTTTAGTGTACAGTTATCTATCGTGTAAGTTAAATTTTATAAGGCAAACTCGTAGGTAAATAACCTGTTTGTAGAAATAAAGGGAATTAATCCAGCTCCACACAGAAAAAAATATTCCTGCAATAAACAATTTTAATTGAAAATAAAATAAAAATCAATTAAAAACGTATTTAAGTCAATTAAACGTTTGCTTAAAATTAAAATACTTATGCAATAAACAACTTTTATTGAAAATAAGACCCAAAATCAAAAAAAATGTAATTTTGTAATTAAAATAAAATTTTTAAACAAATGTTTAATTGATTTAAATAAATTTTTATTGGATTTTTGGTTTTATTTTCAATTAAATTTGTTTATTGCAGGAATATTTTTTTACCTTTCTTTGTACAAAAAAAAAAAAAAAATAAAACATATAATTAGTTATTTGTGATTTCTCTGCAAATAATTACTTTTTAGCTTGAAACATTTTAAATATTTTGTAAAAATAACTTTTTAAATATTTTATCATAATTATATATTATTTTTTAACTAAAACTTTAAGGTAGTTTTTCTATATTAATGCAATAATTTAATAATTTATTTTCCTTTTTTACCTTCATGAATATTATAATTAGAAAATATTATCAAATTTATACAGTCAGTGCTTCAGCTTTAATAAATAATCATTTAGGTTTAGTTATGTCAAAGGCAAACTTAATCATATTAAATTTAAAGTTTTAATTTAAACAAAATTAAAGCAAATCAATATATCTGTGGCAAATAGGAAAAAGTACTTAAGTCGACTTTATCTAAAACTCAGATAAAGAGGCCATTATAATTTGTACATTTAAAATTACTGTTTCCTCGAAATATTTCTCGAAAATATTTATTTTAGAAAAAAAGGGTTTTAATAATTTTTCACTTTTAAATAAACGGGGGTTTTATTTGCACCTACCGTGTCCTAGGGTTTACAATATGTAAGTGAATTTACATGAAAAAACATATAGACAAAATCTCAACAACTTAACGAAAGAGAAAACAAAACATGCAAAGGTCCAATGAACAGTAAGGGACCTTTACACTAGTGAACAATAAGGGACCTTTACACTATGCGCGTAAACAATTACACCTTTGCACAATATCAGTTCAATTATATGATTTTTAAGAATGTTACAGCACAAATACTTTTGCTTTATTTTTTTTTAAATATGCGTTATCTTTTGCGATATTAACTTAACTTTATTTATATACTCTAAATTTATATATAAGACCCTTCAATTAATATGCTAGTCATCTAGTTAACGCCCCTGTTCACAATGTGCAATTAAAAATTAACAGGGACTTTAACGGCAACTTTTGTATGAAGAACTTTCAGTTAAAGTTCACCTTAACTCTTAATTATACATTGTGAAAAGGGACGTAAGGTGCTTAAACTAAATTGATAGTTGTCACTATTGATCGAAATTTATATATGAGCTTAAGCACTTTGCAAATATTTGGCTCGTGAGTGAAAATTCGCTCACTAGTTCATCTCTAATAAACACATGCCAACAAATAATACTTAGATAACAATAAGTAGTCATATAAAGTTTATGAGTTTTATTGTTAAAACTTTATATATAAAAATATATTTTATTTTTATAATAACGCATGAATATAAATTTATATATATTTTTTTTTAAAGTACACACAAGTGTTAGAAACACAAAACGTAATAAAAAATAGTTTTAACAATAAACAGTGCAAAAAACTTAGTAGTTATAATTATAAAAACAAAAGTTTTTATAGCGTTTTTACTAATTGTATTTAGGTAATTCAAAAATGTTTTTCTTTCTTCATAGTTTCCCAGCAAAAAAATAAAAAAAAACATGACAACTCATGTGTTGAATCATTGGTTCAAGCAGGGATGATAAATGAGAAAACCAATTGGGTACCAATTAGCTTTTTTAAATGTACTTTTTCGAACCCAATAGTACTAAAATCGGTATTTTTGGTATTTTTAACTTTTTTATTATATTTTTGGAAGATGTCGCTCATTTACACAAATAACGTCATAACTCAAAAAAACTATTATGCCAGATCACAGATTCAAAGTTTGCAATTTACACACGTCTTAATGAAAAATGAAAATTTTGTGTTTGTTTAAAAAAAGAACTATATGAGGATTAATCTGCATCATTAACTGAAATTTTATTAGACTTAGAGATAGTGGCACAGGCAGTAAATACATATCGTTGGTCTCAAGTAAAAAGGCCCAAACTCAAATAATTGCTATTTGACAGGAGAAGGTAAAAACACAATAGAAACTGTAATATTCTTTCTGTAATATTTTTGTACAAGTGATTGTAAAAGCGTTAGTTTTCAAATTATTTTAAATATATTGGGGCATACTTATAGTCAAAACAAAGTATACTTTAAGAATTTAAAACCAGTATTTTGTATGGTAATACTGGTTTTAAATACATAAAAGTATACTTTGTTTTGACTATGAGTGTGCGCCATTGGAATCACTGAAAAACTCAATTTCGTAAAAACATATGAGTTAAAGCCTTTCAATAAGTTCTTTGTTTGTATTAGACTTTCAAGTCTTCGTTTTGATTATGAAAATACCCTTTTCACATTCGCTGATTAGTGAAGAATTTACAAATTCTCCTGATAACTTTTGAAAGCTCATTAGCTCATCCAATTAATTTTTTAAAGCTCGAAACTCGTTATTTATAGTATTATAATTTTCAGTTTCTTTTGGGAATATTTTTTAATAAGAGAGATGCTATACTACTAATATATTCGGGAGTGAATTTTGTTAGCCAGGTTAAAATTTCGTCATGAAAATTAACTTTATTTAGTTTTGCAAAAGGTTCAATAACATTTCTTTTAAAATCCGATTGTTTAACATTTCTTTTAAAATCCGTAACTATACAACATTTAATTTTATTTCTAGATATATAAAGTTTTTCATTTCAAAATAAATTTTAATCGAAATTATAAATAATTTTTTGTGATTTGAACGGGCTAAAGTTCGGATTGCTTTTTAAGACAAATTACATGTGATAATTATTAATGAACAAATAACACCAAAGTCTGTTGTAAATATTCTGACTAACAACACATAGTTGAACGGAACAGCCAGCCGTTTTCGAAGGCCACTAAACCTTCATCATCGGCGTTCTTTTGTGTTTGGTCCACTGTGTGTGGTGTCAGTATATGTAGATTTCTGCTTTATATACTTAGCATTATATTTTGAATAGTACCAAAAAAAGTACAATTGTACCAACTTTATCATCCCTGGGTTCAAGTGATGACGCATTGGTTCGAATTAGGTGAAACATGCATGATTTTAACATTAGCTTGTCATTGGAGATCATGTGTTTGGGCGAGAATTTAAATACTTTGATATCCATTCAAAGTTCCCTGATTCGAAGATGTTTTTTCACGTAAATACAAAACAAACAAATAAATAAAAATTTTTGTCGCAGGATACACGAACCGAGCTTTTGTCATTCTCAAGGCACATTCTCTACCAGTGAGCTACTGTACTCTTGTTATTTGTTGGAGATAAAACTTGTTTTATGAAAATATATTACCCAGTAATATCGCATGCGTTTTTAATGAGTTCAAAAACTATAGCATTACTTACGATTTGCGATGATATTCAGAATGCATTCGAAAAAACAAATGCTCAAGAAAGCATGAAACATTATTTCATTTTGAACGCGTTCATTTATTTTTTGCTGGGTTCATATGTTTGCAAGTAAATTCCTACAAACAGTCATAAAATGGAACTTAAAGTGACAGTTTTATGTGTTATTAACAGTTTTTTTTTAATTTTATTTTATTTTTAATTAAGTTTTATTATTCATGCTACACAATATTAATTATGACAAACATTGACACCATTAATTTATTCACATAATTTTTGCCAATCCCTTCGAGCATGAAATCTTATGTCTGTTAGTATTTATAAAATAATAATAAAAAGAACGGGCACATTTACCTGGACACCAGGTAGAAGCGTAGTTCCTTACGTTCTACTTACCTTATAAAATGGCACTTACCCCCTAGAGGTTTTATTTTTGATAAAATATATAGCGTTTGTGTTCTTCCAGGGTCAGGGTCTATCCATGTTGTGAATTTCAACAAAATCAGTTAGATACTCGTAGTATCAAAGAGACAGAAACTTCCCCTTACTTTCCCTCGCGGTCCTTTTTTTTAAATATATTCAAAGTCTCAGAGATAGTTATAAAGATAAAGACATTTCATTTGAAATTAAATTGCAACAAAAAAAAAACAATAAATTTACTTTCGAATTTATAATATTACGGCAACTCTGAAGATCGAAAAACATCCGCAATGGTAGCACTGTTATTCTATTTGGTTCTCTACAAGAACAATGACGGTTACTTGATGCATCATCTGATGGACATATCTGATGGGTATATACATCAGAAGTTTCTATCACTTTGTTGAGGGTAATATGAAAAAACTGATGTAAACATTCGTGTACGTGTGATTTTGTTTCTCTCTCATACTTGTGAACTTCATGAACTAATGAAACGTATATCTGAACTGTTCAAAGCACACAGAATTTTACTAATCAGTACTGATGTAAGAATCATAATATCTGAAGAAACGAATACATATGTACATATGTATGCATATTTTAAATCAAATATGCATACATATGTACATATGTATGTATCTTTTGTAAATTATTGTTCTTATCTTACTTTTTCACAAATATCACAATTTTCTTATTACTTGTATACATTTTAATTTTACAAACCGAACGAAATGTAAATTATTTCGACGGGAAAACGAATAGTTTGGCTTAATTAAAAGAGCTCTAAGAAAGTTTTTAAAACCAATATTTTATATTTCTTTCTTATTTGATCAAGCGAATAAATAAATAAATAATATTGAAACGAATAAAGAAAATTATTCGAATAATTTTTTAATTTTAAAGGCCTTATCCATAAAAATTACTAAGGCTTTATAGAAACTTAATAAGAAAAATTTTATATGAAAATCTGTTTTATAAACCCTTTATAAAGCTTTAATACTCATAATTTTTAAAAATAAGGCTGTAGCTATTATTTGGACATTAAAAAAAATAATATAATAATATCATATATATATAATATATATAATATAATAATATATAATAATAACTATTTTAAATTTTATAGGTATATCGTTAGCTGAAATGCAAAATTACCCAAAAACAATTTCTTAAATTTTATAGAAATATTCAACTGACTCCAGTAAAAATTCTTTCTGTTAATTTTTATACGGCTAATTACTATGATAGAGGCATATTCCGATGTGATACCCAATAGCTAATTTAAAATGAGTTTTTGATTTTTTTTTGTTAGTTACGTGGTTTTGCATTTAGCCTGCGAAATACGATTATGTGTACAATACTTTTTTATGCTCAAACAAGCAAATTAGTGATTTAAACGATTAAAGAATAATAATTTTATTCGACTAATTTTCCAGATTAATTTAATTTTATTTCAGACTACTCGAATATTAGTTGATTGTTCGAAAATATGCACAGAAAAAAGTATTCACCAATTAATATTTTCAATTAACAATTTAATTGATTCCATTAAATTTTTAATTGTAATAATAAATTTAAGTGGAAAAACTTAATTGATATTATCAAATTGTTTATAGGTCAAAATTTAATTAATTTTTTTATTGATATTACAAATATTTTAATTAATATTACAAAATCATTCATATTACTTTTTTGTCTGTGAACGCATAACGAACTACATAATTTATTCGAATCATATTAAAATTTTTTTTATATATTTAGTCACTGCTTCTTGCATAAATTATTGAAGTTAGTTATTTGAATATTTGAACTTATAATGAATATCAACATTTTTTTAAAATAATTTTACCATTATTTTTAAATTATTATATGTGTATTTGGTTTTAGCAAATGTTTTTTTTTTAATTTTATGACTCGAATACTTGAACAAACATCGAATTATAAAAATTATTCGAATAATTTTTAAATTATATCACCACTTCTTTTTAGAATTTTATTTTTAAATCAATATATAGTTGATTTAAGAAAAGTTCCCTTCACATATGGTTCATGTTGATTCCTCGAACGAGTAACGAATAATAATATTTATTCGAATAGCTTTCGAAAATATTATATGATACCACTGCTTGTTTTTAAAGTAAGAATTTAAAATCAATAAAAATTTCATTTTAAAGAATTTCACAAGTTTTTCAAGCTGATTATTTGAATATCTGATAATCGAACAACGGATTATAAAATTTATTCGAATAATTTTTTAAACTCAACTTTTTCATCATTTACTGCTTATTTCTAAAATATTAAGAAAAGTTATTTGAACCAATAACGATTAATAAATTTTTTTCGAATAATTCAATTTTTTTTAAAAGAATTTCACTGCTTTTTAGGGTTCCGTACACCAAAGGTGAAAAGGAACCCTATTGTTTTCGCTACGCTGTCCGTCTGTCCGTAAGAGCTACGGACCTGAAATTTGGACACAGTATGTAGAACCTTGGCCGCTACAACAACAAATACATGAGAATTAAAAATTAAAGGGTGTTCCAAAACGAGCAACGAAAAATGTTAAAATCCCATGTAATATACATACAATTGTATGAACATATGTATATTGAAACTTGAAATTTGTAAAATTAGTGTATTTTTAAACAGACTACAACAATTAACACTAAAATTTAAAAAAAAATTAAAATTAAAGGGTGGTCCATCAGTTAATGCAATTTTGACTATGTAATTTTGACAATTTGCTATATCTTGGAAACCGTAAGAGGCAAACACTTGAAATTTTTAAAAACGGTAAAACTAAAAAACCGAAAATTATAAAATCGCCAAAATGAAAAAAATCGCCAAAATTGAAAAAAAATTCTAACACTAAAATAAATCGCCAAATTTGAAAAAATCGCCAAAATGAAAAAAAAACGCCAAAATGAAAATGTCGCCAAAACTAAAAAAAAAATTTATATAAAATAAAAATTGCAAAAATGAAAAAAATCGCCAAAAATAAAAAAATAGCCAAAAAGAAAAAACGCCACAAATTGAAAAAATCGCGAAAATAAGAAAATAAAGTGTCAAAACTAAAAAAGGAGCCAAAACTTAATAAAATCGCCAAAAATTTGAAATTTTCAAAAACGGTAAAACTAAAAAACCGAAAATTATAAAATCGCCAAACCAAAAAAAAAATCGGCAAAAATTTAAAAAAATCGCCAAAAATTAAAAAGAAATCGCCAAAGCGAAAAAAATCGCCAAAATTAAAAAAAACATTTCTAACACTAAAATAAATCGCCAAATTCGAAAAAAATCGCTAAAATGAAAAAAACGCCAAAATGAAAAAAACGCCAAAAATCGAAAAAAATCGCCAAAACGCGAAAATGCCGCCAAAACTAAAAAAAATTATATAAAAAAAATCGCAAAAATGAAAAAAATCGCCAAAAAAATGTCGCCAAAATGAAAAAACGCCAAAAACCCAAAAAAATCGCCAAAACAAGAAAATAAAGTGTTAGAACTAAAAAAAGAGCCAAAACTTAAAAAAATCGGCAAAACCGAAAAAACGAAAAAACCGCCAAAACAAAAAAAAAAAAACCGAAAAGATCCCAAAAACGAAAAAAATGCCAAAACTATATATTATATAGGATGAAGTTTGTATTAAATTACATATCTAGTGTTTGTACGGAACCCTTCGTGCGCGAGTCAGAGTCGCACTTTACTGAATTTATTTCTGAATATTATTTAAAAATTAAAGTCTAGCAACATTAGAAAAATTTTAAAAATATTGGAATATATAACAAATCATAAAATTTATTCGAATAATTTTGAATATGATTTATTTTAATCAGAAATAATTTCTTATTCGGGCTTAAGTTCAGTAATTTCAATTCTAATTGAATGAAATATTTTTATTAATTAATGTGAGAAAAATATCGGTATCGGAACTAATAGCTATTAAAAAATTTTATCCAAATTTTATTTCAAATTAAACTCAAGCGACACAACTTTTGAACATCAGTTTATTTTGGCTATTCGATTATTTACGGTCGCGAGTAATCGATTTTCGTTAAAACGTGAGGTTCAAAAATTATGTCGCTTAAGGTTTTATTTGCGGTTATTTCTCGATATGCTTTTTTACAAAAAAATTTCTTTTATAAATTGTTAAAGTTGGTTATTCAAATATTTGAACGAACAAATAATTATAAAATTTATTCGAATGATTTTTTAAATTATTAGTTTTTTTCACATCTTTTTAAAATATTATTTCAAAATATTTTATTAAAAAAAAATCTCACTAATTGTTCAAGTTGGTTATTCTAATATTTTAACGATTAATGATTAATACATTTTATTCGAATAATTTTAAAAATAATTATTAATTCTACCACTTCCTTTTAAAGTAATATTTTAAATAATACTATATATTTTATTTTAAAAAAACTTTCATGAAATTTTCAAGTCGGTGATTTCACTATTTGAACGATTAACGCTTTATGAAATTTATTCGAATAATTTTAAGATTATTTAATCAGAAATAATTTTTAGTCAGGCTTAAGTTCAGTAATTTCAATGCTTTTTATTGAATGAAATATTTTATTAATTAATGTGAGTTTCTGAAGAAGAGAAGAAAAATTAAATTAGACTTTTAAGCTGGGGGAAATACCGATATTTTTCTGTGCAGCAACGCACTTCATCAGCACCCTAGTCCATCTACTTGGGTAGAGATTGTATTTACCAAAGATAAATCAATAATTGTACACAACAATCATTTCTCACATTCCGTTTCATTAGAATTTACGTTAAATAGCTGATGTTAATAACAATCTCTACCCAAGTAGATAGACTAGGGTGCTGATGAAGTGCGTTGCTGCACAGAAAAATATCGGTATTTCCCCCAGCTTAAAAGTCTAATTTAATTTTTCTTCTATTCTTTAGAAACTCACATTAATTAATAAAATATTTCATTCAATAAAAAGAATTAAAATTACTGAACTTAAGCCTGACTAAAAATTATTTCTGATTAAAAATTCACTATAGTTCAATTAAAAAATCTAAAAATGTCTCAATTTTAAGATTATTAATTTTTCCACTGATTATTTTTAAAGTATTACTATAAAATTAATATATGTTTGGTTTGAGAATATTTCCTTTCAGCAGTTGTTGACATATCGTCGATGTTTTAACTAACCGACCTAACTGACATTTTTTTGAAAAATGAGTTAAGTGATCTACTAGGCTTTATAAGTCATAATACACATTGTCTACAACTTTCACGACTGTAAGCATTACTTTTGTGCCTATATAAGTAAAAATATTTCTGACGCATCCATAAGAATGCATGTATAAAACAACCATAAAAGCTGCTCTCCTGATAAATTTTTAAAATGCTAGTTAGGTCAGTTAGTTAAAACAGCGACAATATGTTATACTATCATACTGTCATTTAAAAATACTTTTTTGAAGTTTCTTGGATGTTTGGAATAACTTATGTTGTCTCCAATGTTGTTAAAGTCTTTAATATTCTTGTCTGTTTTCTAGAATTTCTAGATTTCATAATTAATAAAACGTAATCATTTAAGGCGTAAACGGTTATAATTTATAGATTTTTTAAGTAATTTTTACTTTCTTTATAATGAAAAAGAAAATATTTTATTAAACATATTTTTGAAATTTACTGTGTACGGCAGTTTCTTTTTTCAACTGACATGGGCGCTAGCATGTCCACGATCTTACTAAAGCTCTGCTCCCTTAGTAAATAATAGCACGATCATATTAAATACGTTCACTGTCAAAATGGTAAAGAAATGAGATACTTAATAATTAATTTATATGTTGGTTAGTAGACAGTATTCTAATGGGAATAATTCGAGTATTTGAAACACTTTTTTTTCTCAATATGTTATTCAAATGAAAATTTTTTCCGTCCGATCGATTACTTATACTGAATAAATTTTAATAAAAAATTAATAAAGATTTTTGCGATATTCGAATTAATTCTTTAATAATTAAGTATCCCATTTTTTAATCACTTAAAAAAATTTCATTTTTAATAGAAATATTTAAAAATATTATATAAAAATTCATTACGCCAATAATTAATAAATAACATTTAACTGGCATAATAGCTACTCAACTGGGTAAACTTTATTTTAATTTCAATAAATATAAAATAAAAGATATTGAAATGAAAAAAAAAATATTTTTATTTAACTATTCATAATGAATTTTCTCCAGATGACAAACTACAAATTGTCACTAAAATTCCCACTGGATTAATCAGGAAATTGCTATCAATAGAAATGACTGTTTAAAGTTAATTGCTCAGGTGGGGATGAGTAAAAAAATATTGATGTGGTTGTTATATTTTGTAGTCTGAAATATTAGTTATCTCTGAAATATTAGAAAAAAAAGACATGAAAGTAGTTTATCATAAAATAAGCTTACCTGGCATTGCGACTTTCAAATATATACATAAGCTTCTAGGGTATGATTAAAATCTACTAAAACTAACTTACTGAAGCAAATAATTTTTATGTGTATGTGGAAATATTTTAATTTGATAGGATGAAAGAAAATATTAAATAAATTCAATAAAGTGCGAATTTGACTCGCACACGAGGTTTTCCGTACAGAGCTTTCACCTATATAATGGAATATCTTAGCTGAATTAAAAATTAAAAAAAAAAATCTTAACCAGCTGGTGAACTTTTTTTTTTAAGTTTTAGCGATTTTTGTTGGTTTCGGCGCTCTTTTGATTTTTAATTTTTTTTTTGGTTTTTGGCGTTTTTTTTTGGGTTGGCGATTTTTTTCGGTTTTTAGCGATTTATTTTATTCTTTAGAGATTTTTTTTAGTTTTGACGCTTTTTTCGCTTGGACGATTTTTTTTAGTTTTAGCGATTTTTTAATTTTTGGCGATTAATTTTAGTTTTTAGAGATTTTTTTTAGTTTTGGCGCTTTTTTCGATTGCTCGATTTTTAGTTTTTAGAGATTTTATTTTAGTTTTTGCGCTTTTTTGATTTTGTGTTTTTGTTTTGGTTTTTAAAGGGTTTATTATTTTGTTTTTTTTTCTGTTTTTGACGATTTATTTTTGTTTTTAGAGATTTTCTGGTCTTGGCGCTTTTTTCGATTTGATGAATTTTTTCAGTTTTGGGCAATTTTTTAGTTTTGGCGCTTTTTTGATATTTGGATTTTTTCGTTTTTTTTTGGCGTTTTTTAGTTTTGGAGTTTTCTTTGATTTTGGGTTTTTTTTGGTTTTTGGAGTGTTTTTTTTGTTTGGCGATTTTTTCGATTTAGAATTTTTTTTAATTTGTTTTTTTGTTATTTGTATTTTTGGAAGTTTTTTTCGGTTTGTGGCATTCTTTATTTTCGGTTTAGAAATTTTTAGTTTTGGCGCTTTTTCTTAATCGGATGATTTCTCAGTTTTTGGCTATTTGTTAGTTATGGTGCTTTTCCGATTTTGAGATTTTTTTTTTTTTTTTTTTTTTTTTTTTTTTTTTTTTTAAAGAGAAGTAGCACTCAGGCTATTAATGCCTACTACTATTACTAGGTGTTACCTTCTTTAGGAAAGGGATAGTGATAGAAGACAGGTGGTGAAGGAAGAGATAGAAGAAAGCTTCATTATTTTACAACTATACTTTTTGCAGGCTCTTTAATAATGCATTGTTGCAGCACCTCTGGTGTTAAATGAGGCACATTAAATTTTTGTGTGTTTAGTATACATTTTATTTTATTGCTTATTTTACCTCGCCGATGATTTTGCTATACAATACCGACGAAGGAGGGCGCTCTGATGTTACATTAGGATTAGCATCTGCTGAAGTCGGTTCGGTTTTTGGAGTTTTTTTAGCTATGGCGTTTTTTGCGATTTGGATATTTTTCCGGTTTTTGGCGTTTTTTTCGTTTTGGGAATTTTTTCTGGTTGTGGCGACTTATTTCAATTTTTACAGAATTTTTTTATTTTTGGCGATTTTTTTCGATTAGACGATTTTTTCAGTTTTTACCGAATTTTTTTATTTTTGGCGATTTTTTCGATTTTTGGGTTCTTTCGGTTTTGAATATTTTTAATTTTAGCGATATATTGATTGATTTGCCGGTTTTTTAAAATTTTGGCACTTTTTTCGATTTTGGGATTTTTTTCGGTGTGTGTGGTTTTTTACTTTTCGTTTGTTTCGGCTTTGGCGATTTTTGGCGATTTATTTTAGTCTTAGAGATTTTTTTTCGTTTTGGAGCTTTTTCAGTTTTGGCGATTTTTTTTCGCTTTGGCGATTTCAACCCCAACAATATGTCGTTCAAAGAACACATTGACAATGAGTGACACAGTTGACGGTACGTTGTGCATTCTGCTCGAGTGATTTGGGGGCCCGGTCATCTCATGTAGATGAGACGACCGGGATTTGATCCCTGTAGATTTCTTCTTATGCACATTTCTTAGGTCGAAGGTCTATGAACATATATGCCAAGAGCCGACCAGACTTCAAAGCCCAACATAGCTCATAACATGAGTAAAATTCAGCTTGACTTATTCGCCAGAATCATGGATTATTGGACTTTTTGTTTGCACTACCCCCTGTGAAGCCTTTAAACGCATTAAAGTTGTTAATGGTATCCCACATAAATTCTGTTTTATTAAAATTTAAAGCTAAAAATGAAATGAAAGAGCCTTTAGTACACCAAAGAAGGAGCAACAGTCTTAAAAATATCGCTTAGTATGAAAGAGATTTTTACTATAGTTTATCTTTTGTTATAGAAAAAATTGCAATACATAATATTCTAATATTGAAGAATGGAAAACTGATAAAAAGGTTTTTATTATATTCGATTACCATCATCATCAACATCATCATCATCATTATCCCTGAATAAATAAGGGTCCTTTTGCTGATTTAAAATAGTCTTTGATGACCCTCCCTCAATATTAATAAAATACTTAAGTCTACAAAATTTTTCTTAAAAATACTTACTTTTGAGCATAAATTTAAATGTTGCCTGCTTTTTAAACCCAAAGCAGCCATAAAATTTTCCTTAAATATACTTGCCCAAGGAGTAAACAAATAAAATAAAGTAGAGCAAACAAATAAAATTCAAGTTTGTTATTTGCTTATTTTTGCAAATAATTTATAATCGAGTTTTTATTATTGATTATTTACTTTTTAAGCGTTTATAAATCCTTAAGAAATAAGGCTATTTATATTATTTTATTTTATTTATTAAATATCCTTTTATTTTGTATGTCTGTCTGTGTGTCCTGGGTTTTGCTGTGTGTCAGTCATGTAATTGAATGTTTTTCATTAATTCATTTATATGTTTATTATGTTTGTAGTTGCTGTAGCTGCAATCCTTATTTTTTTAATTTTTGTTATACATTATTTTTATTTATTATACTAAACTATTTAAAGATTTTATATTTTTTATTTATTTATTTTTTTAAATTTAAATTTATCTTAAAATCCTTGCTTTTAATACTATAAATCCTTCTTACAAAAAAGTTTTTTCTTGTTTTTTAATTTACTTTTGTTTGTGTTTAATTTATTTATTTTTTGGTTTTTCTTTTTTTCAATGTCAATTTAATAACTTATTTTGTGTTTATTTTTTAAATATAAACATAAATTTTTATTAACATTATTGAATATTTTTGTTTTATATAAATTTTATTTATTTAAAGTTTTTTTTTTCTCTCTAAATATAAGAAGAAAATTTGATTTTATATTGTTTGTTTTGTCAAGTTTTAAATAAAAATTTTTAAGGTAGAATTTTCTGAGTAGACTTTTTTTAAGGATGCGAAATAAATTTGAAATTTTAAAGTTATTTGCTTTTATTTATATTAACATTTTTTTTTAATTTAGAAGCATCTTGAAAGTCAGTAATTAAAGCACAAGGAACCTTTTCATTTTATAAGAAATACAAAGTTTATTGACTTCATAAATTACATTGTTTCATTGTTAAGCCTGAAGCCAAATAATGTCATTGTATGTTATATTTGACGCCCCCCTAATGTAGCCATAAATATCAATGTGTCCAGATAGAAAACATGTTGTTAATTATAATACTGAATTGTTAAATTTTTGAAAATAATTTCTCTCATCTATTCAAGTTGAATTGAGCTGAGATATTTAAGTTAAAGGCTCGTCCCACGATGTCGCAAGAAAACGATCCATTTATCACTTATATCATAAGTTTTTTTTTATGATTTTATTGTTGTTTCCAATACAATTTGTCAATCAAAAGTTTTCGGGTGACATCGTGGTAAGGGCCACGATAGTTTCATGTATTTTCAAATTCTTTATTTAGCACAACTACCTCCAAGTTTTACTATGTACAATGCAGTGATGGGAAAGTTGGTATGATCGTACCTTTTTTGATACTATTTGACATGAAAAAGTACCGTAGTACTCCCACAGCGCATTTGATACTCTCACGGTCAACTTAGAAATGCAGTTAGAAGACGCGCGTTTGCATATATTTTTGTCAAGAATTTAATTTCTTTTTCGACAAATGGCATGAAACTTTATTAATAAAGATATTTTAACAAATGATATTTTCTGCGGCACAGAAGTTGATCTATATATAAACAGAAATCATGTTGAAACAACTGTTTTAAATCAGTTTAAAGAAAATTGTAAATAGTTTTATACTAAATTCTGTCAAGTTCTAAAGTGGACTTTGACAATGAAATGTTAGTTTGGTTTAATAAGATTTCCTCTGAAAATGTTTTATCTGGTAAAACCAACAGCATTATACCACTTTTAATTAAAATGTCTCCCAGCGAAAGGCTAAATTTTGAAAATATTAACAACCAATATAGATCATTGGCTAATATGGAAGAACTGAAACCATTAACAAAATAATACATGCAGTTTCTGGCCTAGAGTGTCTAAAATTAAAAACGCATTAGATGAATACATGATTCCTGATATATCGAAAGTAGCTTGCGGGATTTTGTCTATACCTCACTTCTCTGCAAATGTCGAAAGGATTTTTTCTTACCAAAATCTCATGAAAACATAACATAGGAACAGACTTTATGTTCCAACAGTATCAAGTCTTATCCAGGCCAAAAATTTATATAAGTCTAAGAACTCTTCTTGTTATAACTTTAACATTTGCACCTGTGAAAATCGGTGATGAGAAATGTGGCGCAATTGTGCCATTTTTTGGCCCTATTGGATGTTAGATGGCACAGGCACTTTTTTGTCCATTCGAGCCATAACCGCCAAAAAAACTTTAAGCGGCATATCTTTTTAACTTCGTTTTTTAACGAAAATCCATTATCTGCGATCGTAACTAAACGATTTTCATGAAAAAATTAAGCTCGAAAATTATGTTGCTTAAGCTCTTTGGCGGTTATGGCTCGTATTAATATGGAAACTTTTCCTATTCCAATAATAAGTAAACAGATCACAGGTATTTGTATTTCTTGTAAATAAGTACAAAGAATTAATAAATTATACATATACATACATATGTATATGTCTTTTTGTAAACAAATAATTTTGGAAATTCTTAAATTAATTATTATTGAAACATTTTAAATTGAATAAAAAGTGGTTTGGCACTATTCAAGTGATTTTGGTAATATTTAGAAACAGACTCGGCAAGAAATCAAGATTTCCAAGACCCATCTCTGATGAACATGCATACGTATATGCTATGTGTTCCTTATTTTATTTGTAAATAAATTTTATGTAATTTTTTGCTAACCAAATTTAAATTAAAAAAAAAATAATAGTTTTTGGTACTCTCGGGACCAAAAAAGTACTAAAAAATTTTTTATTGATACCGAAATGTAAATCTCATTTCCCGTCACTGGTACAATGTGAAAACTTTTACAAAAGAGTTTTTGTGCTTTCACACCAACGAGGATACAACAGCCAATTAGATCTCGGCAACAACAATGTTTGCTCGTACTTTGCAAAGAAATAAAGAAAGAATTTAAGAGCTTTTAAAGCTGTTTAATTCAAATGCAAATATCAGAGTATTTAAAATTTATACGTTTAACTAGAAGCAAATAAGAGCTTTTACTGTGAAGCCACATGTTGCCATATGAAACAAAATATTTTTTTTTCAGTTTCAAGCGGGAATTATGATATTTCCCTTTATTTTTTCCTTTGGAAAGATTAAAAAGAAGCTCAGAAAAAAACCTTTAATAGTGCCGAGCAAAAAAGTAAAAAGTTTATTTACCGCTGAGAATAGTTAGCAACAAATTTTAGATGATGAACTTCGATCTCCAGCAAAGCTCTCAGGCAAAAAATTTTTTATAAAAAAATCTTGTTTGTTTTTTAACTTACTAGTTAGAAATAAAATAATTTTAAGCTAAGTAAATCGATAAACAAGAAAATGGTTTTATTATACTCTTTTAAAAAATAAATTTTTATATTCGCTTTGTATAGTTTCCCCAAGAAATCGTAAGAGTCGTTCAATTAGGAGTTACGAAACTTGATAGTTGATAGAGGCCTTATTTATTCATTTTATTCTAGCATATTAACATGAACGGGCGTAGAACTCATCAGGACTTGTAAATATTAAAGTAATTTTTTTCAATATGCAGTAATAGTGCGTTTACATATGAGCAAAATCTAAAGTACCTACGAGATTTCAAGCAAAATCTATTAGGTTTCCCATACAAAACAAAATCTACTTCGTCACTAGATTTTGTCAAAATCTTCTTAATATCTAGTAGAACTTTGTGATGTAACTTTGGTTTGTTTTTTTCTTTCAAATTTACTTAAAAAGGTGTGTGAATTGGCTGCATTGCAGTTGTTGGATTGTAGTTTTGAAAAATATTTTTGAGTGTTTGGTTTTGAGTCCACTAACGGCCCTTTTCACAATGTACAATTAAAAGCTAACAGGAACTTTAACGGCAAGTTTTGTATGAAGAACTGTTAGTTAAAATTGTTGTCTTTGATAATAAAACATAAAAATTTTATTACCATATTTTTAAAACATACAAATTAAATTAGAGTAATAGACAATAGTTTGGAAAAAAATATGAAGAAATATGTGTTGAATATAATGGTTTGAAACAACAGCGTAAAGCACAGACACGTACATAGACGACATATCACGATTTTTGAACAGAATTAGGGCATTAATTCAAATATTGTACAAAAAAATATTTATTTATTTATTTATTTATTATACATATTATACAAAGTAAATTTGCATAATATGGTGTTGCACAAGTATGAACGGGGTAACTAGACCATATGCCCAAGATGGTATTAACAGTATTTTAAAAGGTTTTGTGACTGACTGTACACGACCTCTGCCTTCACATAGGAAGTAGCAACGTGGTTGTTAAAGAAATTCCACAAAAAACCGCCAGATTATACGGTTATCCGAAAAACTCTCGAAGGCCAAACAACATGCACAAGCCTGACCGCACTTAAGAAATAATTACGATGACGCGAGAGATGTTCCTCAATCCAGAGCTACTTTACGACTGGACGAAAAAATATGTGTTGGAAATAATGATTTGAAATAGCTGCTTAAAGTATATGCACAAACCTTCTAGCAAAGCCAATAAATAATAATTGTCTTAAAGAATCACAACTACAACTTTTGTCCGCCCATAGGCAAGACGCCACAATTTTCGAACAGAATTAGGGCATATCAAATTTTTTTTCCCAACAAGCCTAACAATTAATTTTTATTTTTTTTTTGAAAATAATGTAAAACTAGTACTCATATTTATTTTTATTACTTATGTTAATTAACTTTCAAGTTAAATTTAATAGTAATAATTACAATAATACACAGTAGCAATATTAATGAAAACTATAACAGAACTCATTCAATTTAAAAAGAAAAACTCATTTATCTTTGTGTTTTTTTTTAATAAGAGTTTTTTGTAAATTTAACTAACCAATTATTACTATTCATACTAAATGAGCTACGATTATTTGTTTTAACCAAAGCATTAACAAGATTTTTTCTACAACTACCATCACCTCTTTTCAAAGCAGCTGCTGCACCAGTAGTAGTTAATCCCTTCCGTTGTTTCCATTTGAACATTTTGAATGGTCTTGTTCTCATTGCAGCTGTTGCATTTCTTATAATTTTTGCTGACCTTATATTTCACTGTATCAGCGGCGAATGTTGGGAATTTTCACTGAAATCCACTGTATAGTACATGTCATTTTCCAAGTTCATGGCCAAATGGCGCTGAAAGGGTCGCTCATTTAATTGACCAACGTGTGTGTGTTGCTGGTGCTTTGTGCCCGTTGACGTTCTTGCGGTTGACAAATGTCCAGTATTATTTCGGTGCGAAGAGCTTGCCGTTGATGCGTTTAATGCCGATGTAGCGGCTGATGATGATGTTGACGACGGTGCGCCACCGCCACCAGAGCGCATTACATTCCCAATGCCCAAGCCCTTGCCACTCAGCCAGTGTTTGCTAATTTTGGACGTTGCCTGCTTTGTGCGCAAACGAAAGCCCAGTATGGGCAGGAAGCCGTATGTACGTGTGGAAAATTTTCGATACGTTTGATTTACTTTGCAATGGCAAATGGTGAGCTGTAATTGTGTTCACAAAAAAGAGAAGGAAAAAGCAAAAAAAAAAAAAAAAAAAGCATAAAAAGTGTTAAAAATTAAACACGATTTCAATTGCTAAAAAATTAAATAAATAAATGTTAGACATTTTTTAGAATTTAATTGAACTATAGTGAATTTTTAATCAGAAATAATTTTTATTCAGGCTTAAGTTCAGTAATTTCAATTCTTTTATCGAATGAAATATTTTTATTAATTAATGTGAGTTTCTAAAGAAGAGAGTCTAATTTAATTTTTCTTCTCTTCTTTAGAAACTCACATTAATTAATAAAAATATTTCATTCAATAAAAGAATTGAAATTACTGAACTTAAGCCTGACTAAAAATTATTTCTGATTATAAATATATGTTAATTAAAAGTAAACAGGCTTTATCAAAAAATAAGTTTCTTAAAGTTGATAAAAAGCTTAGCAAACAACTTCGAAAAAATTACAACAATGAAAGCTACCGATTGTGAAACACTTAAATTTTTTTTGCTCATTTTCAAACTTTTTATTAATACAGTTGAACCTCGATTACAGGGTGGGCCAGAAGAAACCAAGGGTTGTAAAAGTTTAATAACTTTTTTGTTTATTAATTTTTTTTTATTTTTTCTTTCAGATTATATAGACAACACTTGGAGAATTTATAATGGAGAGGTTTACAACTGAACATAGAACCAGAACAATAGAATTTTATTATTTAAACCAGAGATCAATTATTTTAACGCAAAGAGCATATCGTCGACATTTTAACGTCATTTGAATGGCTTTGTTAATAAGCAGAACTGTAGGTTCTGGGGTTCTCAAAATCCAAGAACCATTCATCAACGCCAATTGCACCCCATCAGGTGTATAGTATGGTGTGGGATCACATCTGAAAATGTCATTGGGCCCTACTTCTTCGAGAATGAAGATGGAAGTGCTGTAACCGTAAATGGAGAGCGATATCGGTTTATGATAGAAAATTTTTTACGTCCTGCTCTTGAAAACAGACCTGGTATGTGGTTTCAGCAGGACGGAGCCACTGCCCATACTGCCCGAGACACAATGGCACTTTTAAGTCAAATTTTTGGAGAGCGAATAATTTCTCGAAATTCGGAAATTATTTGGCCAGCGCGATCGCCAGATTTGACAGCACCCGACTATTTTCTTTGGGGTTTTTTGAAGGAGCGAGTGTATGTGAACAATCCAGAGACAATCCTTGAACTCAAGGCAAACATTGTTGCAGAAATTCGAACGCTACAGCCACAAGTTTTGAAAGATGTTATGGAAAATGCTCTAAAAAGAGCCCATCAGTGCGAAGCTGAAAACGGTGGTCATTTAAGAGACATCATTTTTCATACTTAGTGTAAAAAAATTGCCATTTTGTATATTATATAATCTGAAAAAAAAAATAAAACTTTTACACCCCTTGGTTTCTTTTGGCCCACCCTGTATTAACTGACACAATTGCACTTTGTTTTTTTTTATCTCCATTATTCGTAATTCCATTTCCTATACCTAAATTAACCGTGTTAGACATTTATTCTCCTTAAATTTTTTTTTCAACTTTTATTACAAATTCATATTGCCTGTTTTATTTATAACAATATCTACTCTTTTATGCCTTTATATAAGCTACAAGCCAAGCTATAAGCCAAGCCATATGCACAATGTGTAAACTCTTACAAAAGAGCTATTGTGCTTTCATATCAAGGAGGGCATAACAGCCCAGTGTTGCCAGTTTTTTTCTAGAG
Organism: Tachina grossa; assembly: GCA_949987645.1. Taxonomy (NCBI): domain Eukaryota; kingdom Metazoa; phylum Arthropoda; class Insecta; order Diptera; family Tachinidae; genus Tachina; species Tachina grossa. The sequence goes on from OX465275.1 coordinate 29,714,739, forward strand.
CTTATCCCCAATTTTTGATTTGTCATCCCCGAAAATCCCCAAATTGAGCTTTTTTTATTAAATTTTTTTGTTTTGTTAAAAAGATGAATTTTTTTTTTAATTTTATTCAAAATATAATGACAAAAATAACATATTTATTCAATAAAATTCATTTATATCGATAGTTATATTTACATTCATATTAATTTAATTTGTACTTATAAAACTTGCAAAGAAAAAATAACATAGTTTAAAATACACAAGTTTAAAAAAAATTTTAACCAACGATTATCATTTAAAATATTTCAGAATTGAAATCTTCCGATTTGTCAGCCTCAGAAATTTTGTTGTACATAGTACTTGTATTAAAAAGCTTTAGCATTTCAGCAGAAGGATTAATTTGTCACAACAAATGGAATTATTTCATTTTGTTATGTATTCTTGTTTTGGTAGTGTTGATTATATTGGTTAACCTGCTTTGATACTTCTTCTTTATTACCTATAGAAATCATTCACTATGAATAGAAACATACATTTTTAGACTTGCCAGACATACATTTCTTAGCTCAAAGATCATTCTTGTTACCATCAGTTATAAAATAAATCCCAAACAATCCCTTTAATTTTGGTTATCATCCCCAACAAATCCCCAGATCCCCAACACGAAATTTGCATCCCCAATCTCGAAAAAAATTTGGGGACAAATCCCCTAAACTGACAACACTGTAACAGCCCATCAAATCTTGGCAACAACAATGCTTGCACTCACTAAGAAAAGAAACAAGAACAAATTAGAGAGCAAATGTAAATATCAGAGTCAGCGTTGCCGTTTTGGTTACTTGTAACCAAAATTGGTTACTTTTTTTTTTCCAATGTGTACTTGTGTACTTTTTTCCATTTTGGTTACTTTTTTTCAACACAAAAATAATCATTTTTATACATACGTATATAAACGTATACATATGTACATATGTGGTATGTTAAATTTGCACATAACTAATTATCTTGATAAAAGATCACAATTTAAGCGTTTTTAATGCATTGTAAATACAACGCTGGTTAATCAACATAGCGTTTAAAACAAATACATGTCTGTCTCTGAACATAACAAGCGTGGTTTCAAAAATCAGATGCATTCATGGTTGCAAAATCTTTAAACGTCACACACTATCAGCCCAATTATGAATATTCCCGGGGAGTTTTCTCCCTTCCTTACCATTTGTTCCCGGGGAATAATCCTCTTATTCAAAACAGCCGGGGAATAAGAAAATACGGGAGAGAGTAAAATCTGCATCAGCTGTTTAATGTTTACATATTTTTTGCACTAACGCAAGAGTTCAACAATAGAAGTTTAATAAAAATTTTATGTTTTCATTGCCAATAAGATTGTGTGTTAACATAAATATTTGTTTATGCTTAAATAAAAATTATATAAACCACAAACACTAACCATTCACAGGCATGCGTAATAACTTTGCTGAGAAAGTGGAGTGAAAACTGAGCCAGGTGCAGATGCAAATTGATTGAATTCCGAAGGACTGTGTGTACAAAGGAAATTGTAAATTTTATAAAGTTTTTCTTATCGGTCTTGATAATATTACAAGGAAACAAATCTTCCATTTACCTATTATGTGAACTTAAAGGAGGCCTGCAAAATTGAGTAGTTTAGTATTTCTTCTGAATACAGAAGTTGTTTATGTTTTTGAAGTGCAAAATGCAAAAATACAAAAGGGAAATATAATAATTCGGTATTTATTTAAACTTCTTGTTCTAAATAAATGCTTATACTATTGTTTTGCAACATTTATTAATATGATTTTTAAATTTTTGCATTAGTTCCCTTCAAAATTTTCGAAGAAAATCGGTCCAGCCGTTTAGAAGACATCATCACATAACATCTTTTCTGAAAAAAGTCGGGATTTTTTAAAATTTTTAATTTTTGTTATTAATTATAATAAGATATACTTATAAAATTGAAGTACAAATTTAAATGTAATGGTCCATTTATATTACCTATATATGATTTTGTAATAATACATATTAATATATGTATATATATTTCTCAACTGAAATACAAATAAAACAGTATTTTAAATATATAAAAATTTTGGTTACTTTTTTATGCATTTGGTTACTTTTTTTGTATTTTGGTTACAAAATTTTTTTGGTCGTGGCAACACTGATCAGAGTATGTGTGTTTGGTTGTAGCTGCTTTATATAAGCTCTACTAACCGTGTGTTTCTATTATATGTGCTATACCAGGTCCCTTGATAATCAAGATTCAACTGTACTTTCAAAGAATTTTGTTTCTTTAGCTTAACAATATTTATCAACCTTATTCTACAACAAACTTTGTTAAACAGAGGTCACATGTTTTTTTCTTTATAATGCTGAACATAAATCTCTGTCAAATTGCAACCCAAACCACGTTCCCTTAAAATTTTCTTTCAGAAGCAAAGTTTTTAAGAAAAAGTCAAAGTGGCAAAAAAAAAAGAAAACATTTTATTAACATTTCTCCAGTTGCTGGTTTTATTTTTAAAGTGTTGCCAAACTAAAGTTTTATGGAGAAAAAAGAACCACAATTTATTATTCATAAGGAATGCAAGCATTGTAATTTATTGCCATCAAGAAAAATGTCACACAATAAAAGTGGCAACAAATAAAAATAGCAATTAAAATCACAAACATCGCACACGAGGTTTTCCGTACAGAGCTTTCACCTATATAATGGAATATCTTAGCTGAATTAAAAATTAAAAAAAAAAATCTTAACCAGCTGGTGAACTTTTTTTTTTAAGTTTTAGCGATTTTTGTTGGTTTCGGCGCTCTTTTGATTTTTAATTTTTTTTTTGGTTTTTGGCGTTTTTTTTTGGGTTGGCGATTTTTTTCGGTTTTTAGCGATTTATTTTATTCTTTAGAGATTTTTTTTAGTTTTGACGCTTTTTTCGCTTGGACGATTTTTTTTAGTTTTAGCGATTTTTTAATTTTTGGCGATTAATTTTAGTTTTTAGAGATTTTTTTTAGTTTTGGCGCTTTTTTCGATTGCTCGATTTTTAGTTTTTAGAGATTTTATTTTAGTTTTTGCGCTTTTTTGATTTTGTGTTTTTGTTTTGGTTTTTAAAGGGTTTATTATTTTGTTTTTTTTTCTGTTTTTGACGATTTATTTTTGTTTTTAGAGATTTTCTGGTCTTGGCGCTTTTTTCGATTTGATGAATTTTTTCAGTTTTGGGCAATTTTTTAGTTTTGGCGCTTTTTTGATATTTGGATTTTTTCGTTTTTTTTTGGCGTTTTTTAGTTTTGGAGTTTTCTTTGATTTTGGGTTTTTTTTGGTTTTTGGAGTGTTTTTTTTGTTTGGCGATTTTTTCGATTTAGAATTTTTTTTAATTTGTTTTTTTGTTATTTGTATTTTTGGAAGTTTTTTTCGGTTTGTGGCATTCTTTATTTTCGGTTTAGAAATTTTTAGTTTTGGCGCTTTTTCTTAATCGGATGATTTCTCAGTTTTTGGCTATTTGTTAGTTATGGTGCTTTTCCGATTTTGAGATTTTTTTTTTTTTTTTTTTTTTTTTTTTTTTTTTTTTTTAAAGAGAAGTAGCACTCAGGCTATTAATGCCTACTACTATTACTAGGTGTTACCTTCTTTAGGAAAGGGATAGTGATAGAAGACAGGTGGTGAAGGAAGAGATAGAAGAAAGCTTCATTATTTTACAACTATACTTTTTGCAGGCTCTTTAATAATGCATTGTTGCAGCACCTCTGGTGTTAAATGAGGCACATTAAATTTTTGTGTGTTTAGTATACATTTTATTTTATTGCTTATTTTACCTCGCCGATGATTTTGCTATACAATACCGACGAAGGAGGGCGCTCTGATGTTACATTAGGATTAGCATCTGCTGAAGTCGGTTCGGTTTTTGGAGTTTTTTTAGCTATGGCGTTTTTTGCGATTTGGATATTTTTCCGGTTTTTGGCGTTTTTTTCGTTTTGGGAATTTTTTCTGGTTGTGGCGACTTATTTCAATTTTTACAGAATTTTTTTATTTTTGGCGATTTTTTTCGATTAGACGATTTTTTCAGTTTTTACCGAATTTTTTTATTTTTGGCGATTTTTTCGATTTTTGGGTTCTTTCGGTTTTGAATATTTTTAATTTTAGCGATATATTGATTGATTTGCCGGTTTTTTAAAATTTTGGCACTTTTTTCGATTTTGGGATTTTTTTCGGTGTGTGTGGTTTTTTACTTTTCGTTTGTTTCGGCTTTGGCGATTTTTGGCGATTTATTTTAGTCTTAGAGATTTTTTTTCGTTTTGGAGCTTTTTCAGTTTTGGCGATTTTTTTTCGCTTTGGCGATTTCAACCCCAACAATATGTCGTTCAAAGAACACATTGACAATGAGTGACACAGTTGACGGTACGTTGTGCATTCTGCTCGAGTGATTTGGGGGCCCGGTCATCTCATGTAGATGAGACGACCGGGATTTGATCCCTGTAGATTTCTTCTTATGCACATTTCTTAGGTCGAAGGTCTATGAACATATATGCCAAGAGCCGACCAGACTTCAAAGCCCAACATAGCTCATAACATGAGTAAAATTCAGCTTGACTTATTCGCCAGAATCATGGATTATTGGACTTTTTGTTTGCACTACCCCCTGTGAAGCCTTTAAACGCATTAAAGTTGTTAATGGTATCCCACATAAATTCTGTTTTATTAAAATTTAAAGCTAAAAATGAAATGAAAGAGCCTTTAGTACACCAAAGAAGGAGCAACAGTCTTAAAAATATCGCTTAGTATGAAAGAGATTTTTACTATAGTTTATCTTTTGTTATAGAAAAAATTGCAATACATAATATTCTAATATTGAAGAATGGAAAACTGATAAAAAGGTTTTTATTATATTCGATTACCATCATCATCAACATCATCATCATCATTATCCCTGAATAAATAAGGGTCCTTTTGCTGATTTAAAATAGTCTTTGATGACCCTCCCTCAATATTAATAAAATACTTAAGTCTACAAAATTTTTCTTAAAAATACTTACTTTTGAGCATAAATTTAAATGTTGCCTGCTTTTTAAACCCAAAGCAGCCATAAAATTTTCCTTAAATATACTTGCCCAAGGAGTAAACAAATAAAATAAAGTAGAGCAAACAAATAAAATTCAAGTTTGTTATTTGCTTATTTTTGCAAATAATTTATAATCGAGTTTTTATTATTGATTATTTACTTTTTAAGCGTTTATAAATCCTTAAGAAATAAGGCTATTTATATTATTTTATTTTATTTATTAAATATCCTTTTATTTTGTATGTCTGTCTGTGTGTCCTGGGTTTTGCTGTGTGTCAGTCATGTAATTGAATGTTTTTCATTAATTCATTTATATGTTTATTATGTTTGTAGTTGCTGTAGCTGCAATCCTTATTTTTTTAATTTTTGTTATACATTATTTTTATTTATTATACTAAACTATTTAAAGATTTTATATTTTTTATTTATTTATTTTTTTAAATTTAAATTTATCTTAAAATCCTTGCTTTTAATACTATAAATCCTTCTTACAAAAAAGTTTTTTCTTGTTTTTTAATTTACTTTTGTTTGTGTTTAATTTATTTATTTTTTGGTTTTTCTTTTTTTCAATGTCAATTTAATAACTTATTTTGTGTTTATTTTTTAAATATAAACATAAATTTTTATTAACATTATTGAATATTTTTGTTTTATATAAATTTTATTTATTTAAAGTTTTTTTTTTCTCTCTAAATATAAGAAGAAAATTTGATTTTATATTGTTTGTTTTGTCAAGTTTTAAATAAAAATTTTTAAGGTAGAATTTTCTGAGTAGACTTTTTTTAAGGATGCGAAATAAATTTGAAATTTTAAAGTTATTTGCTTTTATTTATATTAACATTTTTTTTTAATTTAGAAGCATCTTGAAAGTCAGTAATTAAAGCACAAGGAACCTTTTCATTTTATAAGAAATACAAAGTTTATTGACTTCATAAATTACATTGTTTCATTGTTAAGCCTGAAGCCAAATAATGTCATTGTATGTTATATTTGACGCCCCCTAATGTAGCCATAAATATCAATGTGTCCAGATAGAAAACATGTTGTTAATTATAATACTGAATTGTTAAATTTTTGAAAATAATTTCTCTCATCTATTCAAGTTGAATTGAGCTGAGATATTTAAGTTAAAGGCTCGTCCCACGATGTCGCAAGAAAACGATCCATTTATCACTTATATCATAAGTTTTTTTTTATGATTTTATTGTTGTTTCCAATACAATTTGTCAATCAAAAGTTTTCGGGTGACATCGTGGTAAGGGCCACGATAGTTTCATGTATTTTCAAATTCTTTATTTAGCACAACTACCTCCAAGTTTTACTATGTACAATGCAGTGATGGGAAAGTTGGTATGATCGTACCTTTTTTGATACTATTTGACATGAAAAAGTACCGTAGTACTCCCACAGCGCATTTGATACTCTCACGGTCAACTTAGAAATGCAGTTAGAAGACGCGCGTTTGCATATATTTTTGTCAAGAATTTAATTTCTTTTTCGACAAATGGCATGAAACTTTATTAATAAAGATATTTTAACAAATGATATTTTCTGCGGCACAGAAGTTGATCTATATATAAACAGAAATCATGTTGAAACAACTGTTTTAAATCAGTTTAAAGAAAATTGTAAATAGTTTTATACTAAATTCTGTCAAGTTCTAAAGTGGACTTTGACAATGAAATGTTAGTTTGGTTTAATAAGATTTCCTCTGAAAATGTTTTATCTGGTAAAACCAACAGCATTATACCACTTTTAATTAAAATGTCTCCCAGCGAAAGGCTAAATTTTGAAAATATTAACAACCAATATAGATCATTGGCTAATATGGAAGAACTGAAACCATTAACAAAATAATACATGCAGTTTCTGGCCTAGAGTGTCTAAAATTAAAAACGCATTAGATGAATACATGATTCCTGATATATCGAAAGTAGCTTGCGGGATTTTGTCTATACCTCACTTCTCTGCAAATGTCGAAAGGATTTTTTCTTACCAAAATCTCATGAAAACATAACATAGGAACAGACTTTATGTTCCAACAGTATCAAGTCTTATCCAGGCCAAAAATTTATATAAGTCTAAGAACTCTTCTTGTTATAACTTTAACATTTGCACCTGTGAAAATCGGTGATGAGAAATGTGGCGCAATTGTGCCATTTTTTGGCCCTATTGGATGTTAGATGGCACAGGCACTTTTTTGTCCATTCGAGCCATAACCGCCAAAAAAAACTTTAAGCGGCATATCTTTTTAACTTCGTTTTTTAACGAAAATCCATTATCTGCGATCGTAACTAAACGATTTTCATGAAAAAATTAAGCTCGAAAATTATGTTGCTTAAGCTCTTTGGCGGTTATGGCTCGTATTAATATGGAAACTTTTCCTATTCCAATAATAAGTAAACAGATCACAGGTATTTGTATTTCTTGTAAATAAGTACAAAGAATTAATAAATTATACATATACATACATATGTATATGTCTTTTTGTAAACAAATAATTTTGGAAATTCTTAAATTAATTATTATTGAAACATTTTAAATTGAATAAAAAGTGGTTTGGCACTATTCAAGTGATTTTGGTAATATTTAGAAACAGACTCGGCAAGAAATCAAGATTTCCAAGACCCATCTCTGATGAACATGCATACGTATATGCTATGTGTTCCTTATTTTATTTGTAAATAAATTTTATGTAATTTTTTGCTAACCAAATTTAAATTAAAAAAAAAATAATAGTTTTTGGTACTCTCGGGACCAAAAAAGTACTAAAAATTTTTTTATTGATACCGAAATGTAAATCTCATTTCCCGTCACTGGTACAATGTGAAAACTTTTACAAAAGAGTTTTTGTGCTTTCACACCAACGAGGATACAACAGCCAATTAGATCTCGGCAACAACAATGTTTGCTCGTACTTTGCAAAGAAATAAAGAAAGAATTTAAGAGCTTTTAAAGCTGTTTAATTCAAATGCAAATATCAGAGTATTTAAAATTTATACGTTTAACTAGAAGCAAATAAGAGCTTTTACTGTGAAGCCACATGTTGCCATATGAAACAAAATATTTTTTTTTCAGTTTCAAGCGGGAATTATGATATTTCCCTTTATTTTTTCCTTTGGAAAGATTAAAAAGAAGCTCAGAAAAAAACCTTTAATAGTGCCGAGCAAAAAAGTAAAAAGTTTATTTACCGCTGAGAATAGTTAGCAACAAATTTTAGATGATGAACTTCGATCTCCAGCAAAGCTCTCAGGCAAAAAATTTTTTATAAAAAAATCTTGTTTGTTTTTTAACTTACTAGTTAGAAATAAAATAATTTTAAGCTAAGTAAATCGATAAACAAGAAAATGGTTTTATTATACTCTTTTAAAAAATAAATTTTTATATTCGCTTTGTATAGTTTCCCCAAGAAATCGTAAGAGTCGTTCAATTAGGAGTTACGAAACTTGATAGTTGATAGAGGCCTTATTTATTCATTTTATTCTAGCATATTAACATGAACGGGCGTAGAACTCATCAGGACTTGTAAATATTAAAGTAATTTTTTTCAATATGCAGTAATAGTGCGTTTACATATGAGCAAAATCTAAAGTACCTACGAGATTTCAAGCAAAATCTATTAGGTTTCCCATACAAAACAAAATCTACTTCGTCACTAGATTTTGTCAAAATCTTCTTAATATCTAGTAGAACTTTGTGATGTAACTTTGGTTTGTTTTTTTCTTTCAAATTTACTTAAAAAGGTGTGTGAATTGGCTGCATTGCAGTTGTTGGATTGTAGTTTTGAAAAATATTTTTGAGTGTTTGGTTTTGAGTCCACTAACGGCCCTTTTCACAATGTACAATTAAAAGCTAACAGGAACTTTAACGGCAAGTTTTGTATGAAGAACTGTTAGTTAAAATTGTTGTCTTTGATAATAAAACATAAAAATTTTATTACCATATTTTTAAAACATACAAATTAAATTAGAGTAATAGACAATAGTTTGGAAAAAAATATGAAGAAATATGTGTTGAATATAATGGTTTGAAACAACAGCGTAAAGCACAGACACGTACATAGACGACATATCACGATTTTTGAACAGAATTAGGGCATTAATTCAAATATTGTACAAAAAAATATTTATTTATTTATTTATTTATTATACATATTATACAAAGTAAATTTGCATAATATGGTGTTGCACAAGTATGAACGGGGTAACTAGACCATATGCCCAAGATGGTATTAACAGTATTTTAAAAGGTTTTGTGACTGACTGTACACGACCTCTGCCTTCACATAGGAAGTAGCAACGTGGTTGTTAAAGAAATTCCACAAAAAACCGCCAGATTATACGGTTATCCGAAAAACTCTCGAAGGCCAAACAACATGCACAAGCCTGACCGCACTTAAGAAATAATTACGATGACGCGAGAGATGTTCCTCAATCCAGAGCTACTTTACGACTGGACGAAAAAATATGTGTTGGAAATAATGATTTGAAATAGCTGCTTAAAGTATATGCACAAACCTTCTAGCAAAGCCAATAAATAATAATTGTCTTAAAGAATCACAACTACAACTTTTGTCCGCCCATAGGCAAGACGCCACAATTTTCGAACAGAATTAGGGCATATCAAATTTTTTTTCCCAACAAGCCTAACAATTAATTTTTATTTTTTTTTTGAAAATAATGTAAAACTAGTACTCATATTTATTTTTATTACTTATGTTAATTAACTTTCAAGTTAAATTTAATAGTAATAATTACAATAATACACAGTAGCAATATTAATGAAAACTATAACAGAACTCATTCAATTTAAAAAGAAAAACTCATTTTTCTTTGTGTTTTTTTTTAATAAGAGTTTTTTGTAAATTTAACTAACCAATTATTACTATTCATACTAAATGAGCTACGATTATTTGTTTTAACCAAAGCATTAACAAGATTTTTTCTACAACTACCATCACCTCTTTTCAAAGCAGCTGCTGCACCAGTAGTAGTTAATCCCTTCCGTTGTTTCCATTTGAACATTTTGAATGGTCTTGTTCTCATTGCAGCTGTTGCATTTCTTATAATTTTTGCTGACCTTATATTTCACTGTATCAGCGGCGAATGTTGGGAATTTTCACTGAAATCCACTGTATAGTACATGTCATTTTCCAAGTTCATGGCCAAATGGCGCTGAAAGGGTCGCTCATTTAATTGACCAACGTGTGTGTGTTGCTGGTGCTTTGTGCCCGTTGACGTTCTTGCGGTTGACAAATGTCCAGTATTATTTCGGTGCGAAGAGCTTGCCGTTGATGCGTTTAATGCCGATGTAGCGGCTGATGATGATGTTGACGACGGTGCGCCACCGCCACCAGAGCGCATTACATTCCCAATGCCCAAGCCCTTGCCACTCAGCCAGTGTTTGCTAATTTTGGACGTTGCCTGCTTTGTGCGCAAACGAAAGCCCAGTATGGGCAGGAAGCCGTATGTACGTGTGGAAAATTTTCGATACGTTTGATTTACTTTGCAATGGCAAATGGTGAGCTGTAATTGTGTTCACAAAAAAGAGAAGGAAAAAGCAAAAAAAAAAAAAAAAAAAGCATAAAAAGTGTTAAAAATTAAACACGATTTCAATTGCTAAAAAATTAAATAAATAAATGTTAGACATTTTTTAGAATTTAATTGAACTATAGTGAATTTTTAATCAGAAATAATTTTTATTCAGGCTTAAGTTCAGTAATTTCAATTCTTTTATCGAATGAAATATTTTTATTAATTAATGTGAGTTTCTAAAGAAGAGAGTCTAATTTAATTTTTCTTCTCTTCTTTAGAAACTCACATTAATTAATAAAAATATTTCATTCAATAAAAGAATTGAAATTACTGAACTTAAGCCTGACTAAAAATTATTTCTGATTATAAATATATGTTAATTAAAAGTAAACAGGCTTTATCAAAAAATAAGTTTCTTAAAGTTGATAAAAAGCTTAGCAAACAACTTCGAAAAAATTACAACAATGAAAGCTACCGATTGTGAAACACTTAAATTTTTTTTGCTCATTTTCAAACTTTTTATTAATACAGTTGAACCTCGATTACAGGGTGGGCCAGAAGAAACCAAGGGTTGTAAAAGTTTAATAACTTTTTTGTTTATTAATTTTTTTTTATTTTTTCTTTCAGATTATATAGACAACACTTGGAGAATTTATAATGGAGAGGTTTACAACTGAACATAGAACCAGAACAATAGAATTTTATTATTTAAACCAGAGATCAATTATTTTAACGCAAAGAGCATATCGTCGACATTTTAACGTCATTTGAATGGCTTTGTTAATAAGCAGAACTGTAGGTTCTGGGGTTCTCAAAATCCAAGAACCATTCATCAACGCCAATTGCACCCCATCAGGTGTATAGTATGGTGTGGGATCACATCTGAAAATGTCATTGGGCCCTACTTCTTCGAGAATGAAGATGGAAGTGCTGTAACCGTAAATGGAGAGCGATATCGGTTTATGATAGAAAATTTTTTACGTCCTGCTCTTGAAAACAGACCTGGTATGTGGTTTCAGCAGGACGGAGCCACTGCCCATACTGCCCGAGACACAATGGCACTTTTAAGTCAAATTTTTGGAGAGCGAATAATTTCTCGAAATTCGGAAATTATTTGGCCAGCGCGATCGCCAGATTTGACAGCACCCGACTATTTTCTTTGGGGTTTTTTGAAGGAGCGAGTGTATGTGAACAATCCAGAGACAATCCTTGAACTCAAGGCAAACATTGTTGCAGAAATTCGAACGCTACAGCCACAAGTTTTGAAAGATGTTATGGAAAATGCTCTAAAAAGAGCCCATCAGTGCGAAGCTGAAAACGGTGGTCATTTAAGAGACATCATTTTTCATACTTAGTGTAAAAAAATTGCCATTTTGTATATTATATAATCTGAAAAAAAAAATAAAACTTTTACACCCCTTGGTTTCTTTTGGCCCACCCTGTATTAACTGACACAATTGCACTTTGTTTTTTTTTATCTCCATTATTCGTAATTCCATTTCCTATACCTAAATTAACCGTGTTAGACATTTATTCTCCTTAAATTTTTTTTTCAACTTTTATTACAAATTCATATTGCCTGTTTTATTTATAACAATATCTACTCTTTTATGCCTTTATATAAGCTACAAGCCAAGCTATAAGCCAAGCCATATGCACAATGTGTAAACTCTTACAAAAGAGCTATTGTGCTTTCATATCAAGGAGGGCATAACAGCCCAGTGTTGCCAGTTTTTTTCTAGAGCTTATCCCCAATTTTTGATTTGTCATCCCCGAAAATCCCCAAATTGAGCTTTTTTTATTAAATTTTTTTGTTTTGTTAAAAAGATGAATTTTTTTTTTAATTTTATTCAAAATATAATGACAAAAATAACATATTTATTCAATAAAATTCATTTATATCGATAGTTATATTTACATTCATATTAATTTAATTTGTACTTATAAAACTTGCAAAGAAAAAATAACATAGTTTAAAATACACAAGTTTAAAAAAAAATTTTAACCAACGATTATCATTTAAAATATTTCAGAATTGAAATCTTCCGATTTGTCAGCCTCAGAAATTTTGTTGTACATAGTACTTGTATTAAAAAGCTTTAGCATTTCAGCAGAAGGATTAATTTGTCACAACAAATGGAATTATTTCATTTTGTTATGTATTCTTGTTTTGGTAGTGTTGATTATATTGGTTAACCTGCTTTGATACTTCTTCTTTATTACCTATAGAAATCATTCACTATGAATAGAAACATACATTTTTAGACTTGCCAGACATACATTTCTTAGCTCAAAGATCATTCTTGTTACCATCAGTTATAAAATAAATCCCAAACAATCCCTTTAATTTTGGTTATCATCCCCAACAAATCCCCAGATCCCCAACACGAAATTTGCATCCCCAATCTCGAAAAAAATTTGGGGACAAATCCCCTAAACTGACAACACTGTAACAGCCCATCAAATCTTGGCAACAACAATGCTTGCACTCACTAAGAAAAGAAACAAGAACAAATTAGAGAGCAAATGTAAATATCAGAGTCAGCGTTGCCGTTTTGGTTACTTGTAACCAAAATTGGTTACTTTTTTTTTTCCAATGTGTACTTGTGTACTTTTTTCCATTTTGGTTACTTTTTTTCAACACAAAAATAATCATTTTTATACATACGTATATAAACGTATACATATGTACATATGTGGTATGTTAAATTTGCACATAACTAATTATCTTGATAAAAGATCACAATTTAAGCGTTTTTAATGCATTGTAAATACAACGCTGGTTAATCAACATAGCGTTTAAAACAAATACATGTCTGTCTCTGAACATAACAAGCGTGGTTTCAAAAATCAGATGCATTCATGGTTGCAAAATCTTTAAACGTCACACACTATCAGCCCAATTATGAATATTCCCGGGGAGTTTTCTCCCTTCCTTACCATTTGTTCCCGGGGAATAATCCTCTTATTCAAAACAGCCGGGGAATAAGAAAATACGGGAGAGAGTAAAATCTGCATCAGCTGTTTAATGTTTACATATTTTTTGCACTAACGCAAGAGTTCAACAATAGAAGTTTAATAAAAATTTTATGTTTTCATTGCCAATAAGATTGTGTGTTAACATAAATATTTGTTTATGCTTAAATAAAAATTATATAAACCACAAACACTAACCATTCACAGGCATGCGTAATAACTTTGCTGAGAAAGTGGAGTGAAAACTGAGCCAGGTGCAGATGCAAATTGATTGAATTCCGAAGGACTGTGTGTACAAAGGAAATTGTAAATTTTATAAAGTTTTTCTTATCGGTCTTGATAATATTACAAGGAAACAAATCTTCCATTTACCTATTATGTGAACTTAAAGGAGGCCTGCAAAATTGAGTAGTTTAGTATTTCTTCTGAATACAGAAGTTGTTTATGTTTTTGAAGTGCAAAATGCAAAAATACAAAAGGGAAATATAATAATTCGGTATTTATTTAAACTTCTTGTTCTAAATAAATGCTTATACTATTGTTTTGCAACATTTATTAATATGATTTTTAAATTTTTGCATTAGTTCCCTTCAAAATTTTCGAAGAAAATCGGTCCAGCCGTTTAGAAGACATCATCACATAACATCTTTTCTGAAAAAAGTCGGGATTTTTTAAAATTTTTAATTTTTGTTATTAATTATAATAAGATATACTTATAAAATTGAAGTACAAATTTAAATGTAATGGTCCATTTATATTACCTATATATGATTTTGTAATAATACATATTAATATATGTATATATATTTCTCAACTGAAATACAAATAAAACAGTATTTTAAATATATAAAAATTTTGGTTACTTTTTTATGCATTTGGTTACTTTTTTTGTATTTTGGTTACAAAATTTTTTTGGTCGTGGCAACACTGATCAGAGTATGTGTGTTTGGTTGTAGCTGCTTTATATAAGCTCTACTAACCGTGTGTTTCTATTATATGTGCTATACCAGGTCCCTTGATAATCAAGATTCAACTGTACTTTCAAAGAATTTTGTTTCTTTAGCTTAACAATATTTATCAACCTTATTCTACAACAAACTTTGTTAAACAGAGGTCACATGTTTTTTTCTTTATAATGCTGAACATAAATCTCTGTCAAATTGCAACCCAAACCACGTTCCCTTAAAATTTTCTTTCAGAAGCAAAGTTTTTAAGAAAAAGTCAAAGTGGCAAAAAAAAAAGAAAACATTTTATTAACATTTCTCCAGTTGCTGGTTTTATTTTTAAAGTGTTGCCAAACTAAAGTTTTATGGAGAAAAAAGAACCACAATTTATTATTCATAAGGAATGCAAGCATTGTAATTTATTGCCATCAAGAAAAATGTCACACAATAAAAGTGGCAACAAATAAAAATAGCAATTAAAATCACAAACTTGCTTAAGGGTTGTTTTTAATTAAAAACAAAAGAAACAAAACTTAAAATAAGCAAAATATAAGAGCTGGAACCTTCAAAATCTAATAATATAAGAAAAATATTTTTTTTTTTTGAGGCTGCTTGAAGAAGTAAAAGCAAGAAATTGGTAATAATAATAATATAAGATTTTTAGTGACGAAATAAATTGGCTGTTAAAAAATTAACTAACATGAGTATAACTATGGTTCTTTGGCATTTATTTGGTGAAAAGTTAAAATATGCAACCACAAAATCTTTAGAATTTAGAATTGTATTTGTGAAAATGTTGTATCCAAAAAGGTCTCATAAATCCATAAAAAATCTTTAGAAAAATCATTTTCTATAATGAGAGCTACAGTACTCTAACCTCATTATCAAACAAGTTTAATTGAAACTATTATGCCTTTTGAAGTCACGATAATTAATTTTTTGCGATAAGGTAAAAAACGAAATAGGCAGAACATGCTGAATCATACTAAGTACTGTTTTTTGAAAAAGTTTCTTACATTCTTACTTTTGAGATTTTTTTTAAAGATACTCAGGCAGTCAATGTCTACTACTATTCCTAGGGGTTACCTTCTGTAGGAATAGGATATTGATAGGGAAGACAGGTGATGGAGGAAGAGACAGATAAAAGCTTCATTCTTTCACAACCATTTATTTTACACGTTTTAAATAATGCAGAGTTGCTGCGCCTCTAGTGTCAATGAGGCGTATTAAATGTTTGAAGTTGTGGTTAGTAGCCATTTTATTGGTTACTTTACTTCTTCGATGATTCTGTTTTAGAATACCGGAGAAGGAGGGCGCTCTGATATTACATTATAATTAATATTCGCTATGCCTTTATCACTTGAGCTTTCCTACAACAAGCGATACAAATGGACACCAATGCACATCAGAAAAATGTGTGGTGTTGTTATGTAATGACTGTCGGAGACCGGGCTCGAATCCAGGACCTTTGGTTTTGTATTTTACAATTAATATTGCTATATATCTTATACAAATACTTTTTGCATTCCAACAATTAAAAGACATTGAAAGTAATTTTTAAAACCCAACAGCTGAAATTGTACAAATCCAAGCTGAAGCAGTATACTATTCTTAAATATATATTTTCCACCACAATAAACTACCAAAAAAATGCGTACCACTTTCATAAACTTAGGCACCTCTTATAACCGGACAAGAATTACACAGCTGTTAGTGTACGGTTAAAAGAGGTTCCACTGTATGTGTCTGTCTTCGCAAGAGAAGTTTTTTAGTGCAGCAGAGTATAACAGAAAAAAAAAAAAGATTTGATCTACTAGGAAACAGCATTCGCCACTGCCTAATGTAATACTTAATTGTGGTCCCAGTGAGACAAATGGATGGAAGAAAGATCAATAAGGGCACACATACACTCGCATACATCGAAAGTACCACTGTCGGAAGCTAAGTTAACTTTAAACTAACTGTGAGCTAATTACGAGGGGAACTGTTTATATTTCGGGAAGTGGCAACACTAATGTCAATAGCAAAAGTCTGGCAACACCATAACAAAGTTTAACTTTTTTTTAAACATAAACTCACAACGTTTTGATGCACAATAGTTCAGAAAATCAATTTCACAAAGAAATATAAATTTCAAGAGAAGGTTGTCGTTGGATTATTTTTCATAACTTTCGACGTGGATTACCTCAAGAAGAATGTGTCGATAAGTTCAGTTATCATGATAGTACAGCGATAAAGTACCATAAAAAACCATAGTATCTTGCTGATATAATGAATTTAATCGTGGTCGTAGTTCCGTCGTCAACGAATTCCTTGAAGGTCGTCCACAATCGATTGTTGTGCTACAAAACATCAATGCAATACGTTAATTGATAATGCAAGATCGTCATATAGCATATTACGAGATATAAACATCCTTGCATATTAGTTTCACTGTAATAAATTTGATTTTGCATGAACACTTAGTTGTAAAAAAATTTTTTCTCGTTGGATACCCCATTATTTATCAATCGCTCGAAATAAGGTTCCCATTAAGTGGTGTAATGAAATGATTAAAAAGTTCAATCGTGATGCTTAAAAAAAAGATGTGTATAAAATAGTGACAAGTGACGAATCATGGATATATACGTATGAGCCGGAAATAAAAGAGCAATTGACCATATGTGTATCCCAAGGCGATATAAATCCAACAAATGTTGTTCGTGGAAGAAGCACTCTAAAGTAAATGATCGCCTGTTTCTTCGACCGAATGGTTCATGTGGATACTGCTCCACTTAAACAACGTAGAACTAACAATTCTGAGTGGTACACAACCAGTTTTTACCAGAAGCCTTCGTAGAAATTCGTAAAACTAACCCCCATTTTACATCATGATTATGCAACTAGTATTGACTGACTGACACTTGGATTAATTTCCAATGGAAACAACTAATTATTTTAACATTGCGATGCCCTAGGTGGTAGTCAATTGTTTCACTATGCACAACTTTTCAACTAATTTAAAGTTGGCTTTACTTAAGTCAGCTGGTAGTCAGTAAATTTACAAAAGATGTTTCTGGGGTTCGAACCATGTACCATCACACGTTGTATAGCCAACGAGCTAAAATAATAAAAGCAAAATATTAATATAAGATTAAAATGAGTTTTAAAGTAGCTCTCGCACAATCCGATTTTGTACTCAACTTAAGAATTTATTTTTGGGTTAGTTCCGGATCACATTATAGTTAGCTTTTAGTTAATCTAAGCAAAGTTAACTAAAAATTAATTATTTTTGGAATTGACTAGTGATTTTTCGACACACATACATACCCTTACAATCACGCACATACATTAATTTAAAGTTAACTTTATTTAAGTCAGCTGGTAGTCAGTAAATTGAAAAAAAAAGATGTTGCTGGAGTTCGAGCCATCGAAAACGTTGTATAGTCAACGCGCTAGGATAATAACACCAAGTAATAGTAGTAGGCATTCATTGCCTGAGTGTTACTTCTCTTTATAAAAAATATAAAATTAAAATAAGTTTTAAAGTAGCTGAGATTAAATTTGTTAGCTCTCATCAAATCCAACTACGTGCTCAACTAAGAATTGATTTTGGGTAGTTTCTCGAGGACATTGTAGTTAGGTTTTAGTTAGTTCCAAATTCATAATCTAAAGTTGACTAAAGCCTGTGGTTTAACTAACGATTTTTCTTATCAACTTCATTGGTTAAACAGCCTTCATTAGTTAACTAAAGACTGTGAATTTCGGCCTTAGTCTAAGAAAAATTAACTATAAAATAATTATTTTTGGAATCGACTAATGATTTTCCGACAGGGTTTACACACACACATATTCTTACAATCACGCACACACATATGCACATATACCGTTACTTTAACAAACACTCTCACACTAACACTAATTGCTAAATAATATAAAACATTTATACAAAAATTCTTTTTAATGCCATGAGAAAAATACTTAATATAGTTAAGGGCAAAGTCCATTGAGATTTTTTCTTTGCATTAAGTTCATACTTACATAGAGAGCAACGAAAAAGATGACTAATGCCAGCACAATGGCTGCCGTGTATGCATTGTGCAATTCAATGGGACTTTTCAAAACAACCGATGAACCAAAACTTTTATCATTAAAATTCCGAGCACTTGTATCATCGACTATAAATTCACTGGAACTAACAACAGTTTCCACAACAAATTCATCTATTATTATGAGTTGTTGTTGTTTATGTTGTTGTTGTTATTATATTTATATACATTTTTTCAATTGATATCAGACGATTGTAATTTGTAGTATTGACCACACAGCCAGCAGCACAGCGGGGACCATAGACAATGATTAAATGGATGTTAGGAAAAAGTTTATAAAGAGAAAGAGCAAAAAAAATATAAATTAGAAATACACACGTGTAGAGTGTAGTACGAATAGTACAAAATACAACAAATATTTTATAAATATTAAATTAAACTGCAACAGTAACAACAACAATTGCAAAAAAAATACAACAAATTTATAAAATAGCTAAAACTTAAATGTTTACACAAAAACATACACCCTTATGATATCAAATGCATATTTCTATCAAACGAAGCCATTAAGGAAGGAAATAAACCAAAAAAAAAAAGGACAAAGTAAATAATGTTGTGGTTGTTAGTTAAATAAATATGTATGTATGCACGTATGCATGTATATACGAGTGTTTAATACTTTTTTTTTAATAAAATTTTTCCCATTTGTTAGCAGCATATAATACATACATACATACCCATATGTATGTAATCTCACACTTATGTGTGCAAATATGCAAGTAAAATTGTATGTATTGTGGTTTGTGCCAACACACAACGTTTGAGTACAAAAATTAGCTTTTATATTATATATAACAGAAAATGTGCAAATATAAAATTATATACACACATACATATGTATGTGTATATGTATGTTTATATATGTATGTGTGTATTGTTTACCTTTGATAAGGTGGTAGAATTTAAATTTTTTTTAGAAAACTATAAAATTGTGGTTGTTTACATGTACAACTTTATTTTGGAGTCTGCTCTTAATTAGCAAATACATACGAAAGCCACTAAATTGTCATGTCTTATTATTAGGGAAATCGGAAATAGTTCCACAAAAATGTTCTATAGCCAATTTTCTGAGCAACTCAATTCACGTAAATAACTGCGTTTTTAGGGTTCCAAAAGTTAAAAAGAAACAATATTGTTTTCGCTACTAAGTCCCTCCGTTCCGTCTGTCACACGCTGCTTGCTCGAGAGCTGATAAGAGCTAGTGACCTTAAATTTGTGCCTGCTCTAAAAACAAATATATGACAGTTAAAAATTTATGACAATTATATATGTATACACACTTGAAATTTTCAAAGTTAGTGCATTTTTATGCAGATAGTTTAAAAAAACAAAATTAAATGGTATTTTATCAGTTAATGTAATTAATTATGCAATTTTGGAAACCGCTAGAGGCAATCTCTTGATATTTTCAAAAATGCTAAACCCTAAAAAATTCCAAAATTAAAAAAAAAAATGCCGAAATAAAAAATCGCAAAAATGACAAAAGCCTTTAAATGAAAAATATTACTAAAAATAAAATTAAACGCTTAAATGCAAAAGAAATCAAAAAAAGTTAAAAAAAGGCTAAGATTAAAAATATGTGTAATAAAAAATCTAAAATAATCGCGAAACACCAAAAAAAAAAAAAAAAATCGCCAAAATAAAAAAGCGCCAATCCTTAAAAAAATCGCTAAAACTAAAAGTATGTATCTAAAAAAAAATTAAATCGCCAAAAACCGAAAAAATCGCTAAAACCTAAAAGTAAAAAAATCAATACCAAAAAAATTTGCCAAGCACCGAAAATATCGCCAAACACCAAAAAAAATCGCTAAAAAGAAAAAACGCCATAACTTAAAAAACCCCAAACCGGAAAAAACATACCAAAAAATTGCAAAAAAAAATCGCGAAACACAAAAAAAATTGCTAAGACGAAAATAAAGCCAAACCAAGAAAAAAACGCCAAAACTAAATAGAATCAATACCAAAAAATTAAAAAAAAATGCCAAACATCCAAAAAATCACCAAACACCCAAAAATCGCCAAAACGAAAAAAAACGTCAAAGCTTAAAAACGCCCCAACTGAAAATAGTCAATTCCAAAAAAAAAAAAAAAATTGCCAAACACCGAAAAATTTCCAAGACAAAAAAAAAAAAAAAAAAGCGCCAAGACTAAACGAAAATCAATTCCAAAAAAATTCGGCAAAAAAAAAGCCAAACACAAAAAAAATTGCCAAAACGAAAGAAATGCCAAAACTAAAAAAAAACACCAAAACCAAAAAAAAAAAAAATAAAAATTAAACGCCAAAGCTTAAAAACCCAATACCAAAAACATTCTCCAAAATATAATCGGCAAACACTGAAAAAATCGCCAAAATGAAAAAAGCCAAAACTAAAAAAAAACTCAAAAACTGCATGAAATCAATAAAAAAAAAAACAAAACATGAAAAGAATCCTTTGTGTGCGAGTCAAAGTCGCACTTTACTGAATTTTTGTATTTGTTATGAACAAAGAAGTAAAAACTTTAAAACTTTAACTTTAAAGGCATGTATGGAGTTTCTACCATATATGGAGTTTCTAGGGAGCAATTCAAATTTTAGATATAATAATAATCAACCGATCAAGATAGTGCTAAATTTGAAAAATTAAAAAAAAAGTTAAATGGAAATTCTAGACCCTTCAATTTATAGTTCGTATTAACTCTGCAGCCACACGTTCAATATATGGCTTTCAATTTCATTACACATATTGTGTGTCAAAATTGCTTAAAATTGATAGCTTTGACACAAATTGATAATCAATTTCAGTTTTTAAATACCACCGACGAAGAAACAACTCAATCAATCAATGTGTGCTGTGACCAGCCGTTCATATTGAAAATTAAATTGCCATTTAAATGGATAGGTGAATTTGAAATTAATCTAGTTTTCAATTTAAAAAGTTTGATTGTGTTAGTGAAAAAAGTGTGAGTGTATTGCAAATTGAATGGAATTGAAAGTCAAAAATTGAACGCCCAAGTAAAATGTAATAACCAGCAATTTTTTTAAACAAAGTGCCTGGGGGACCCTCGTGTATTAATTAAGTGTTTATATAGACCATTATTTATTTATTTGTGTAATTATCGAGGGATATTTAATTGTAATAATAATATATATTCCGCTCATTTACTCAAAGAACGTTATAACTCCAAAAATGAAATTTTTGAGCTAGTGATGCAGAATAATTCTTCATATCGTTTTTCATGTTGTGTAAAAATTTCGTACAAAAAATGTTTACTCAACTCTTGGGAGAAAAATAATTTTTTTTTCTTTTAAATTGTGTGTAAATTGAAAATTTCAAACATGTTTTCTAGTAAACTGCTTTAAATTTGCAATGAGGGATGTATAGGGTGTTTTTTTCAGGGGTATAGAACTTCGAATTGAAATAAAACACAAGAAAATCGTTTTAATGTCCATCAATTTGGCTTTATTGGAAGGATAATCTTATGCCATTAATGTTTAAATATGATTTCGGGCATGTGGCCACCGCGGCTGGCTCGAATAAAGCCAATTCTACAGGTCCAATTTTCAACCACTTTTTCGAGCATATGGGGCCGTATGTTGGCAATAATGCCACGAATGTTGGCTTCCAAGTCCCCTAACGTTTCTGGTTTGTTGGCGTAGACGAGCGACTTCACATATCTTCAAAGAAAATAATCCAATGGTGTCAAATCACACGATCTTGGTGGCCAATTGACAGGTCCATTCCGCGAAATTATGCGCTCATCGAATGTTTCCTTCAATAAATCGATTGTGACGTGCGCTGTGTGGCATGTAGCGCCGTCTTGTTGGAACCACAACTCATCCACATTCATGCCATCCAATTCGGCAACAAAATAGTCGGTTAGTCGGCTCCAATTGCTGTGCACGGTGGCGAATCGATTCATTCGGGTCCTCTTCAACACTTTGCTCTACAGCGGCAATTGTTTCTTCGGTGCGCACTGTTCGACGTCTCTGCGGATGCGTATTATCACATAGAGTAAACGTAGTGCGAAAACGATCCATGGTTAACCGAATTAATTGCTCTGATGGACGATTATGTCGACCATAAAATGGACGGAGCTTGCGGTAAACTTCGCGAACTGAACCATTATTTTCGAAATAAATTTGCACGATTTGCAAGCGTTGTTCTTTTGTCAACCTGTTCATGATGAAATGGCAAACCAAACTAAATATTAATCACTTGACAGCTGACAAAATGGCCGCCAGTTAAAAAAGTGATGCCAACTTAAAGTTCTATACCTCAATACAAAACACCCTTTATAAATTTTTTTTTAATGTATTCAGTTTAAATATAATAATGAGAAGAAGTAATCCAAAGTAAAGGTAAAGTAAAGAGTCTTCAAAATTGGGAATTATAATAGATTTCTAGTTTTGGCTCTTGTTTAATAATTTTAGAATTAAGTTTTCTTTTCTTTTGGGACCCATTTCACTAGGAGTTATTGCATTGTTACTTATTCCATTAGCCATTATTTCATTTAGCTGTTCACATAATTAAGACGTCCTTAATATTTCAGATAGTTTTCAATACAGTAAAAAAGTTCAATTTATTCAGTTCCCATAGAATAAAATATTTTTATTAAATACATAATGTGATTTTCTAAAAAAAAAATATTAAAATTAATTTTTTTAGTTCATCTATAGCGTAGACAGACGACAACGTTAATTTGCATTAACCCTAGAATGGTAAACATACTTTTTAGCTCCTTAATGGTAAACTTCGCTTGTGAGGCGACTTTTATAAAAAGCCCTTACATCACTTTAAAAACAAAAAAATTTTAATAAACCAAAAATAAAATATATTTATTCAATGTTTAGTAACGAAAATAAACAGAAACCAGTTCATTTTACAAATTTCTTTACCATATGCCAGTCTTTTTTTAATCACATATTTTAATCTTTAATTCTAAGAGATTGTTTAAAAATAAAATAAAAAATAAAAAAGTTCCATTCGAGATAAGAAAAACCTATTTTATCTTATTGTCCTGAGATCAAGTTAACATATAACAAAATAATATAAGGCTTTTAAGTGGAGAAAAACTTTCCACACCAAAATAAATTTTGTAGTTTTTCAATTTCCCTTTAATTTGCCAGAGAAATATACGCTCATACATTTTGATATCGGAAGAAGAAATCCCATTTTGATCTTTTGCCCGTTTTTATGCCTGGTTCGTCTGCATAATTGTCAGTGTTATGACCAATATCGTCATGTATTGCTGCTCGAATTCTTTTGGGCATACGCGTCCTTTCTTCCAAACGAGTAGCACACCAGTCGTACTTAGGTCCTTGCCAATTTAGTATCTGCGCTTCAGAATCAATCATCACAAAAAACTGAAAGGATTATACATATGTACACTCTAATTTTTAAGGAAAAAACGAACAAACTTTTATGTGCAAAAAATTACCTTTATTGGCAAAATTCGCCTCACAGGCGACTAACATATGTATTATTCGGCAATGCAGCGAAGCAAAACAGAGCACGTGTGCGAGCAACCTCGCACAACACTCAACTGAGTTGGCACGAGCGCATGCCTAGCTAGGTGTAAGCGATCAGAAAATATCGTTAAAAAATAATATTGCTTCGCCTCACAGGCGATGTTTACCATTCTAGGGTTAAAATATCACTAATGTGAATTAAAAATTTAACCTGACAGACGACAGTATTTGCATTAAGTAAACAAAATCTGTACATCCCTTTCGTGCCACACACTTCGATAATTTTCCTTGGAAATATTAAAATGGAAAAAATGTGTCTCGATTTTAATATTTCTTTGCTCTTTTTCTAAAAACAATTAAAATAACTTATATTTTCTGACCGAATCGCATTTTAATTTTAAAACCAAAACAATTTGCCAACATTTGATTGATTGTTGACGGTGTTACCATATGAGGACTGTGTTATCATATAGCTGAATTCAGTATTAATTCACTGTCATTTAGTGCATTTACGGATGAGGATAATTCACAAGTTAATTTGCATTAAGACAGTTAATGCAAATTAACGCTGTCGTCTGTCTATGCTATTAAATTCATTTAAATATTTTTTTAAGGCCTGTTGGAACTGCTTGTTTTAAAAAGCAATTATGTGCATATATTGATTAAAAAGAACTAAATCGTTTTTATGTTGTGGCATGTCAAAATAATAAAATAATTTGCTTTTATTGTTGTTGTTGTTGTTATTGCTATATACAAATTTTTATGTAAATTTTCCATGTTGTATTTGTATATTATTTTTTGATACAAATTGAATTTTATAACAATTACTCACCTTCACACATAGTTCCCGTGTAACCAGGTCGACAGGCACAATAGAATGAGTCCCCACTAGACCAGCAGGTGCCACCATGTGTGCATGGATTTACGTTGCATTGCTGTAGAAACATAAATATATGTATATAGCATTAGAATTATTAATTTATATTGAATTATTGCACAAAAGAAATAATCTAAAAGAGTAAAATTTATGAAAAAAATTTTAGCTAAATATTTTTGGCGGCCTTCGAAAGCAGCATAATGTTCCGTTCTGCTAGTGTTTGTCGGAAAATTAACAATTAACTTTGCTATTATAGGCTGCGATTTGGCTTTCTAAGAATATGAACTTAAGCCTAATCAAAACTACAGAACTAAATATATTTTTATTAAAAAATTCAATGACAATCTTGTCTAAATACACACTTTAACAATAGTCCTAGCAAGTTGGAGAGATTTTGATTATTTTGTAAGATGATTTCAAAACCCTGAAATCTACATTCTGATACTTTTTTTTTAGATATCCTCAAAACTTTATTTCACAAATTTCTTTGTTTTTTTAATACAACTAAACGATTTTATAATTTTACAGTAATTCTTAAGATTTCATTCTTTCAAATATCATTTTTAATCCCACACTATACAAACACAAACATTTTGATGGCTTCTCTGGGAAACAAGCCGCTGCTGCCTGTAAAAATTAATTTGAAAAATGTTGTGGTTTTCTCTTTTTGTATTTAAATAAATTGTTTAGAAATTTCGATATTAATATTTTTTCCAAAGAACTAAAAATTTTAATTTATTTCTTATTTATTTATTAGATTTACATACATTCACATGTTTTCCACAACAATTTTAATGAATTTTAAATTTGATCATAAATTTTATATGTATGAGTAAAAAATTTAATTAAAATTTTTTAGACATTTTTTACTTAGTGTTTTAAATATAAATAAGTTGCTTTATTTTTAAATGAAATTTGAAATATTTTCAAAGGAAAGATATACATATAAGTATGCATAAGTTTCTTGATGAAAGAAACTATGGGGATATAACAAAAAGTTATCGAGATATGTTTATAAGTTTCTAAAAATTAATGGTCTTACTTATACAATTTATTAAGGCTTTAAAAAGGCTTACAAATCTTATAAAGCCTTCATAATTTTTATAAATAAGGCTGCAACTTATTAAGTATTTAACAAAGTGTTGTTTCATCAAGAAAATGCAATAGTTCAAAAATCCACTCTTCAATGAACTAATGTTGAGAGTTGCTTTATCATACTGATTAATTTTATTTTTAAATCAGAACAAGTGGCTTGATGGTAAAAGATTTGACAACAATGAAATGATGGGATCTGCGGTTTATGACTATTTAATGAGTTAGACGACAGTTCTTACCAGAGAAGGACAAAAGTATACTTTGAAGTACTCTTTGAGTATCAGTCGTCAAACAACTATGAATGCCTAATAAAAAAAAAAAAAAAAAAAAAAAAAAAAAAAAAAAAAAAAAAAAAAAAAAACACTTGCATATGCATATGATTTCGTATGTTGAAATCGGCTATAGTCATAATTGCTTGAGAGAAAATAAGTGAGCGTACAAATAAGCAGTTACTCAAATTAAGAATATTAACTTGTGCATATTTTTTTGTTTAATCATTGTCATTCTCCGGTTCGTACTGTACACAGGGTATCGAAGCTTTGAAATATCGCTTGGAAAAGTGTCTTGAGCTAAAAGTAGATTATATTGAGAAGTAATGAAATTTGTCACCAAATTTGTTGTGTTTTGTATGTTAAGCAAGTTAATTTTGAAACCGAACTCGTCAATTGCAAAAAACTAAGGATAATATTAAATTTTTTCCAATATATTAGCGATAAATATCTACTTTTGGAGATTTTCCAACCTTGAAGTCAAATAAAATATACATTTCAAGGGTTGTGTTTGTTACAAAAAAAAAAAAAATATATATATATATATATATATATATATATATATATATATTCATACATGTTCAATCCATAAACCACTTGTTATGTTGTACGCAAAATATTTTTTTATGGCTTTCTCCATAGTATTATTGCATTATTGTGTTATTGTATTATTGTATTATTGTATTATTGTATTATTGTATTATTGTATTATTGTATTATTGTATTATTGTATTATTCTGTTATTGTATTATTGTATTATTGTATTATTCTGTTATTGTATTATTGTATTATTGTATTATTGTTTTATTGTATTATTGTATTATTGTATTATTGTATTATTGCATTATTGTATTATTGCATTATTGTATTATTGTATTATTGTATTATTGTATTATTGTATTATTGTATTATTGTATTATTGTATTATTGTATTATTGTATTATTGTATTATTGTATTATTGTATTATTGTATTATTGTATTATTGTATTATTGTATTATTGTATTATTGTATTATTGTATTATTGTATTATTGTATTATTGTATTATTCTATTAATGTATTATTGTATTTTTTTATTATTGTATTATTATATTATATTTTGATATCCTTATTTTGTTTTTATTTAACCGACTTGTGTGATACAAAATTTCAGGCAATCATTATTAACACAATTTGCTAGAAAAAAAATTATTTTCATGTTTACATGATTCAACATGAAAAAATTTCCCATTTTCCTTTTTTTATTCTGGTTACACTAACCCTAAATTATAAAAAATATCTGCAAGTAGAAATATACACACATACATACACACATACATATTGTTACATTATTATAGAAAGGCCCTAACTCCTTTTTTAGCTATCGAGATTTTTTCATTTTTCGATACACTAGATGTTCTTCTAACGAAATATGAAAAAACTCGATTTGAAAAAAATATTGAGTTAGGGCCTTTCTATATTAAGGTAAGGATGAGTACATACATATATATGTTCATGTATGTGAAATTTTTTCACTACTTTTCCTTCATACACTTTATTATATATTTCTGCTTTTTTTGTGGTTTTGGGTTTGCTCGTTAGTTAATTTTTTGCTATTTCGTTTTTTTGTTTGTTATAAAACTTCTTACCGTTCTTTGCATTTCATTACAATCTGGTCCATTGCGTCCCCCAAGGCATTCACAGCTGTAGTCATTACCATGATCAACGCAACGTCGTCCTTCAGGACATGGTTTATTAACGCAAAAATCCACCTTGAATCATTGTAAGTAATAAGGAAGAAAAAGAGAAAAAAACAAGTAAATTAAAACCATGCAGAGAGTTAAGAAACAAAAAATATGAATAAATAAAGGTGAAGGAAGAAGCAAAAAGCAATTGTGTATATGTAAAAAAAGAAGATTTTTTTTTTTGCTTGACAAGCATGAAGTAGAATATTAAGTTGGGGGATTTAATAAATTTTTTAAGACTCTTGAGCTGAGTGTATGAATAATTTTGACAATAAATTTTCTTGTTTATGGTTCCTTGTTGTTGGATGAATGGGCTCTATTTTGTGCAGTTTAATTAACAATGAGTAAATTAAACGAAAAATAAAGAAACCAAGTTAAAAAATATATAAGTAATAAAAATGAAGTAAAAAAATATACTATTTACATATATTAAATTTGTTTGTCGTTATAACGAATGGTTAGGGTTTGTGTAAAATTTTTTACAAATAATGATTATTCTTGTGTCCTGTTTTTCATGACTTCGATACTTGTCTTGAGAATCTATTATGAGTTAATTAGTGAAAGTAAAGCTTTCAGTTTCAAATAATGGAGAGGAGTTAAGATTTACTGATTTATTCATTAAATAAATTCTGTTTTGTATGAAAAACTGTTTTATGAACCTTTGACAAATCAAAAATATATTTTTGTTGACTAAGGCCTTCAATGTTCTAAATAGCCTTGTGACATATTTTTTTTTTGATTTTTAAAATTTTTGGACTCAGTTTGTTTTTTCAGTAAACATCATAATCACATACACATTAAATTATTTATGAATGTAAATAAAAGGAACTAAAAAACTTCTATAAAAACATTAAAATAAAATTACCTTAATTTGGCAACGATTGCCCGTATATCCTTTGCTGCAGTGACACTCATAGCTGCCAATATGATCGATGCATTCTCCGCCATTCTGACAAGGATTCGATTCGCATTCATTATATTCAAAGTTGCAAAGTTCACCCGCAAAACCTGCAAGATATATAAAAAAATAACAATATATGAAAATGAAAAAAGGGGGGCAGCCTATGAAAAAATATATAAAATTCAAATGAAATTAATGTTATAATGAATAAAATGAATTCAAGTAAAACTATAAAAAAATGAGTTAATAACAAATTTTAAAGAATTTTGTGTTTATATGAATCTCAAAGCATGACATGTGAATAAAATTTATGCACATATCAACTGGAAAGGGGATACAAATTTATTTAAAAGAAATCAGATAAAGAAATAATAAGTAGCTGATGGTTTTCTTGTTAAGAAAGCAATATACTATAGAACTTAAACTAAGCTGATGATTATCAGACAATCAACTGCATTTAACACACACAAAATTGCAATTACTAATTGTTTTCTACAAACATAACATATTAAGCAGAAATTTTAAATTCTCAACAAAAAAATGTTTATACTTAATTAAGCTTCATCATACGAGTAGCTTTAATCCATATTGTTTACATTAAACTTCATGCTCTACGTTAGCAAAATTATAAACGAAATCATTGCACTGCTTGTTGCAGTTTCTCTCATTAATTTGTATTCCAATTTATATTTCTACAAATGGTAAGTTTTTTAATGAGACTCGTATATGTATGTAGAAGATGTATTGCTATGCCAAAACAAAAATTATTTATGAACAGAAAAAGGAAAACAATGCTTGAATTTATAGAGTTTTTCTGTGCATATGAGTTTTCTGCTTTTAAGCGGTTTTTTATATGTTAGATAAGGGCAGGAAAATTTCGTCAAATAATCAAAGAACTGCAGCTCAATTTACTAGGAAAAAAGACACTTTCTGATGTTGTGCGAATTGTGTTTTTGTATAGTTTGTATTATTTAAATGTTGTGATATCTTATTCATTCATTGTTGAATTGTTGTGTTATTTTCTTGATGTATTTATTATTGAGTTATTGTATTTTTGTATTATTGTATTATGTATTGTATTTTTGTATAATTATATTATTGTGTCATTGTATTGTTATATTATTGCATTTTTGTATTATTGTATTATTGTATTATTGTAATATTTTGTTTTTGTATTATTGTATTTTTGTGTTATTGTTTTATTTTCTTATTGTATTATTGTATTATTGTATTATTGTATTAATATATTATTGTATTGTTGTATTATTGTACTATTGTTTTATTGTATTGTTGCATTATTGTATTGTTGCATTATTGTATTATTTTATTATTTTATTATTGTAACATGGTATTATTGTATTATTGTATTTTTGTATTATTTTATTATTGTATTATTGTATTATTGTATAATTGTATTACTGTATAATTGTATAATTGTATTATTGTATTATTGTATTATTGTATTAATATATTATTGTATTGTTGTATTATTTTACTATTGTTTTATTGTATTGTTGCATTATTGTATTATTTTATTATTTTATTATTGTAACATTGTATTATTGTATTATTGTATTTTTGTATAATTTTATTGTATTATTGTATTATTGTATTATTGTATTATTGTATAATTGTATTATTGTATAATTGTATAATTGTATTATTGTATTATTATATTATTGTGTTACTGTATTATTGTATTATTGTAGTATTGTATTATTGTATTATTGCACTATTGTATTATTGTAGTATTGTATTATTGTACTATTGTATTATTGTATTATTGTATTTTTGTGTTATATGATTATTGCATAATTTTGTTATTGTGCTATTGCTTCATTCTTATGTTTAGGAATTGCTTTGAAATTTTATACAGAAAAAGTCAATACGTTTGTTCTTTGATATAATAAATTTAATCGATTTAACTTTTCTCTCATCCAATACTATCATTGGTTCTATTTAATGACTCATTTCTCTTTCCTTCATGCTATTAATTGCATTTTTTTGTTGTACTTTGGTTTTTTTTTACAAACAATTTAATTTTCTGCATAAAACTTTTTGACAGCAGGTAACATTTGCTTATAGTTGTTATATTTGCTATTACTTTTTAAAGATTTTTTCTTGTTCTCTTGTTTTCAATATTCAAGTTTTTTTTTGGCTCTTTATTCCCTGCATGCCACTCAGTGTGTGGCATCAACATGAAGTCGATTTTTCTAGTAAAATTATTTTATTCAGCAATATACAAAAGTGAAATATATTGATTTAACTAAATTTTTTTACGTACACAATTGTTTTTCCCCATATTTTGACATTTACCGTCGAAAGTATGAGAAAAACAATTTATAGTTTACGTAGTTTTTTTTTCTTCCACATCATTTTATTGAATTGCAGTTCCGTATCAAACGAAAGCAATTATTAACGTTATGAAAATGAGTTCGTACTTAAGTGAGTGTAAATTAATATTTCCGATATTGTATGGTTGTAAAATACCAAGAAAAAAAAGCAAATAATAGAAATAAATGAATTTTTTTGTAGTTGTTTGACAGAGAAATTGACGTTTTTATATTACGAGTGGTTAATTAAAAAAAAAAATCAGTATGCTTATGTGCATATGAATTTTAATATATAAAATATATAAATTAACTTTAAGCATTTAGACTAAAATATATATGTATGTTTTAGCACATATTTTGCGAATTTTCGATATTCAGCTTAATTTTTTATTGTAATTGTGTATAATTTTTCAGCTAAAATTGATTATGTGATATATTTTAGTAACATTAAGACATTCTGCTTATTGATTTAATGGTATTTTTGATTTCGAAATTAAGTTCGAAATTTCGAACACAATGAAAGTTAAAAATATTTTTCTTCTGGTATAAGCAGATCTTCTTTTGTTCGCTCTGTGCTGAAAATATGTTAGTTTCGAATTTTCGAAGTTTTTAAATAAATTAAAAATTGGCACTCTCTGTCAGCGAAGCTTTGTCTTGTGTACTGTTGCCTTGGAAATCAATAATAATATTAATTTTAATACTAATTATAAACAAGATCTAAAATTTTAACTTTTAAAGCTATTTACCTCAAATGCAAATATCAGAGTATGTAATTTTTGTATACACACATACATACGCACGTATCCTTGAAAATAAATGTTTTCATTCAACCCAAAATCCCTGATTATTTTTCAAATATTGCAAAAAGTTTTGCAAATATATATTTTGTTTGTATATATTTAAAATTAATTTGCTTGTGGATATACTGCATTGTGTTGTCCTTAATTTACGGAAACGAAACAATTAGAAAAATATGCTTTGAAAAAGGAAACCACAATTACACAATACGAAAGTAAAATTTTTATAAAAAAAAATAAAATAAAATAAAAACAATATTAAAAACACTCACAAACAATTAAACAGAAACCACTTTGAAATGGTTGAATGAAGTTTGCTAAAACAAAAATAATAAAAATTTAAGGAAATTAAATTAGAAAAATAAAGATTACAAAGGAGTACTAAAACCACTATTAGTTTTTACTACAAAAACTTTAAGTAAATATTTTCTTATACATTGCAGTCAGTACTAAAATCACGAGATACATTTTTAAGATTTAATTATGTTGACTAGAAAATTTTTATGACTTCAAGTCTAGCTAAATAGGCCTTAATCAGCCTGCTACTTCATTGTACTATTAAATTTTTTTTTCAAAAATGCAATTTTTAAGCTCTAGATTTTTATAATATTTTTTTTTTGCAACGACTTATTTTCAATCTCTCCGAAATATTTTCCCTGAGTTACTAGGCCCCTAACCTCTGCTGCTTTTCTGCTCTTTACGTCTTATTGTTAGTATCGTATATCACTTTTATGCTTTAACTTATCCCTGGTCAGAATTGTGCCATTCACGCCGGCTTCGTGATTCAGATGATAAACCACACGATTACTTAGGAAGCTTAATTTTATTATCTTAATTGTTCGTGACTAAGAAAGTACTCTCTTTGTTACATGAGGTACTGTTTTTATCTATCCAACTACTTTTGCCAACAATCGTGACGAGGTAATCACTCAAGTGGATACACTATTCAAGTCCGCCTTCGTGACTGGAAAATCATTCAGGTGGGTACACGGGTTAGTATATAAATAACTACTTATGTCCGCCTTCGTGACTTGGAAATCACTCACGTGGACACACGGGTTAGGATATAAATAATTATTTATGTGCGCTCTAGTGACTGGAAAATCACTCAAGTGGACACACGGGTTAGAAAATAAATAACTACTTATATTTGCTTTTGTGACTGAGAAATTACTCACATGGACACCTTAGTTAGGATATAATTAACTATTTATGTCCGGCTTCCTGACTAGCAAATCACTCACGTGGAAAACGGCTATGTCTACCTTCGTGATTAGGAAATCACTCACGTGGACACATGGTTATGATATAAATACTTCTTAAGTCTACCTTCGTGAATAGGAAATCACTCATGTGCACAAACGGTCAGGATATAAATACTACTTGTGTCCACCTTCGTGACTAGGAAAGCACTCACGTGGACAAACCGTTAGAAAAAAATAGTACTTGTGTCCACCTTCGTGACTAGGAAATCACTCACTTGGACACACGGTTATGATATAAATACTACTTATGTCTACCTTCGTGACTAGGAAATCACTTACGTGGACACACCTTACTTAGGATATAATTAACTACTTATGTCCGCCTTTGTGACTAGGAAGTCGCTCACGTGGACACACGGTTATGATGAAAATACTACTTGTGTCTACCTTATGACTAGGAAATCACTCACGTGGACACACGGTATTTAGGATATATTTAACTACTTTTGTTCGCTTTCGTGACTAGGAAATCATTTACGTGGACACACGGTCATGGTGAAAATACTACTTGTGTCTACCGTCGTGACTAGGAAATCACTCATGCAGACACACGCTACTTAGGATATAATTAACTACTTGCATATGACCGCCTTCGTGACTGGACGTGTTCCGATCTACCAGACTAATGTTTTCGTGATTAGAGAATCACTTGAACACTTATTACGACTCAACTATCTTACCACTAAATTCTTGGAATAGTATTCGTAAATAGGAAATTACTAAACTACACTTCGACTACGTTTACTTCAGGAGGATTTATCGTTTACGTGACTAGTAAATCACTTAACGATATTGACTATGTAACTATTTGAATGTGAATGATCCCCTTTTGTATAATTCTTTTTATACTGATCCTGTTTAATTTTTATTGTTGTAGTTTACTTTACATAAAAATATTCTTGTTTATGCACAAACTGTTATACAGTGTGTGACAATAGTTTGTGTACAAACTATTCGTCACAATTTTGATTTGACTGCATATGTTACTATTAAATGCGAGTATTTTGCCTGAAGCAGATTAGTTTCACTAAGTTATTTTGAGACATCCCTCGCACAATTTAAAATAAGTAAAAGATAATCAAAATATTTGGACAGACGAAGAAATCCACAGATAAACCAAAATTTACTGCAGAAAATTATTAACAACTAAACAATTGTTGTTGCATTTTATTGCTTTCACTTCTCTATAGTGTTGAGCAGCATGACAAATGATGATAACTCGTAAGTAAGATGATTTACTTTAAGATGAAAACCAAGCAATTTGAGTACAAACAAAAGCAAACTAATAAATTTACTAAAACTAAATAAATAATCCGACATTTGCCACAACAAACAAAATGCTTAAGAATAGATGAAAATTGTTAAAACAAAGTGTTTATAATTCAACATTCTGTCTGGTTAACGTGACTTACCGGGCTGGCAGAAGCAACGAAAACCATCCTCCTGATCAACGCATATACCATGAATGCAAGGCGATGATTCACATTCATTGAGACTGTGCTGGCATACAGGACCTGTATAGCCGGGCGTACACTCACATCTACAAGTAATTAAATAATAATGTTTTGTTTAAATAATTTATGCATTGTGTTATATACATTTTGCATGGGGAGGGAATTCACGTTAGTGAAATCTAACTACTAAATATTGTTTACTTACCGAAAATGTGTTGAGTTTCCCATACAACTGCCGCCATTCATGCACTCGGCTGGATTGCAAGGATCCAATTCATATTGGCAATTTTTTCCCGTATAGCCTGCAAAGATGATGAAAGGGAAATATAAGTTGAACACGATTTGTTGTGAAAGTGCAATTATATGGCCTTAATATAGTTAAAGCAATTATTGAATGGTAATTTCTTGTCTGCGCTCGATTGGATTTTTAATTGCTAGTTTTTCCATTTCTATTTAATTATGCGTAAAAGCTTTTTGCAATCACAAAAGCTTTGTAATTGAATTTTTTTGTGCCAGTAATATAGTTTGAGGAGCAAAAAATTTAGAGAACATTATAGATTTTATCATATTTTCTAGAGAAAGCTATTTGTTTT
Organism: Tachina grossa; assembly: GCA_949987645.1. Classification (NCBI taxonomy): domain Eukaryota; kingdom Metazoa; phylum Arthropoda; class Insecta; order Diptera; family Tachinidae; genus Tachina; species Tachina grossa. The sequence continues at coordinate 29,750,083 of OX465275.1, forward strand.
CCTTTCTCTGTTTCTCGCCCCTGTTACAAAGTGAAAGCAGAAAAAATTTAAAAAATTTGTCACTTAAGCACATTTCTTAGATTGCTAACACAAAAAGTCGCTTTAAGTTTCTGTTAAAGTTAAAAGCTTATATTCATAGTCAAAATAAAGTGTAATTTAAAAATTAAAAACAGGTTTTATAATATAAAATACTGGTTGTAAGCTCTTAAAGTATACTTTATTTTGACTGTGAATATGTGCCAATATATTTAGTTTATATGAGGAATGCCATATTTTTTGTCTTGATCGTCACTTCTTTAATATTCTCATCTTTAGTCCTTATGAAAAGGGAAGATACATAAGATCCGTCCGTCTGTCCATCCGTCCGTCTGTCCATCCGTCCATCTGTCCATCTCTTTGTACGTTAAATTCGTTTTTTCGAAGCTCCCACAAAAGTTAAAGACTTCGGTCTTCAGATGGTGTATCAGAAATGTTCCGAAATTGATTAATATTGAGAATCAGCAAAATTAAGGATAAGGTTTCAGAGCTGGAAAATTTAAACTTTTTTCGCCATATAAAAGTAACTAGTTACATACATATTAGTCTCCTGCACAAGATATCTTATAAGAACTTTTAAGACATGAGGGATTTTTCAAATGCTTTGCTACAGCGAAATCTTATAAAACAAACGTTAACAACACTGTTTGCAAGAAATTTATTTGAGTATTGTAGGTATAAGAGTAAAGAAGAAAACACTTCGTAACGGAAGAATTTGTGATACTTGCTCTTTCTACGCATGAGCGCGTGTATAAACGTCATGCATGTATGTGTGTATGATCTTTTATTTTTCTGCGCACATGCAAAGGCACACACATGCATTAACATTAGTTGTATGCGGTTAATCACATAATAGCTTACCATCTACATATTACACACACACTCAAACGTACAATATGAAAAATAACAAGCATACACTAATCAACAGTACTTCTTTTGAGTGTTTGTTACAGACAAGCTGTCTTGACGTCATCGCTTGTTAACACTGCACAGTGGGGACTTTTGCAAAATAAATGGTAATAAATCTGGAACTTCTAAACTACTGATTGGATTTATATGAAACTTCGAACATTCGTAGAGGAGGACTCAGGCTTTACAACAAATGTCTTGGCAGCCGTCTGGCCTAAGCTGGACAGGAGTTACAGTGGGCCTAAGTTGACAACATGGGACTCAAAAAAAATTCTGAGGCTTGTAACTTTTAGAAAACTTATCCGATTTTTATGAGATAAAGCGTTTTGATCTAAGCTTAACATTTTTAATAAATAATGTCCTTAGATGTGTTTTCGTATCTCTCATAACTTAGAAGATATTTGACTTTTAACAAAAAAAAATTTTTTTTTTGCCTTGACTTTTTTTAGTATTTCACCTACAACTTTTTAGTTAATTGTTGGATTTTAAATTAAACGACCGCATTAAATTTCTGATCAAATTTTAAATAAAAATAAGTAAAAAACTTATTAATATCTGCAGTCGTAAAAACGGGAACAGGCAAAAAATTCAAAGTTTTAAAATTTTTCTGGAAAAGGCACGTTTTTTTAAGAAAAAGTATCTTCATTATTTTCAATTTTGTGAAAAACTTTGTTTAACACATACACTTTTAAACTACATAGCGCTAAAAACAATCTATTCAGAATATGCTAAGAGCCAATTATTTTGTATTTTGGGCATGCACCCTACACTCAGCAGTGTCCGAAAATTGCCAATTTCAAAATTTTTTTTTGTGCTTATGCTCTTATAAAAAGTTGTGACGGTATATTTTGAAAGCTTTAGCTATATCATTTAATTATTAGGATAGTTGGCAACATGTTAAACTTAAATTTTTAACAGCCTTTTCATAAATGCGAGGATGCGTGCAAATTTTCTGAAAAAAGTCAAAATTTTGGAAAAATTTTGTTTTGTACCATAAAAAATATATATACAAATAATTTTCTTTTTTTATGTTGGCATTTTTAGCTTTCATGTGAGTCCTTTTACTTTGCCTGAAAAAATTATTCCAATATAATTAACTGATCTCGAGATATTCCGATTGTAGGGTGCAATTCAAAAAATATGTAGAATGCGCTTAACTTTTTTCCTTTTATGAATTTCCCTTTTATGAATTCTGAAATTCAACCTAAATAGAAAAACAAAAATAAATTTGGAATGTTATCCAATAAGTCTATGTATATTTTTCGCAATAAAAAATATTTATGGTAATTATACCACATGTTTTTCCATGTAAGTGTAGTTAATGTTAATAACAGGTAAGCATTTAACGAATAACAACACACATGTTTAATGGATTAAAAAAAGGTTTTTGCGGATTTTATTACAGCAACATCGGGAGGTGCTACCTGATTGTGCTACTACTACTTAATAACACTTCACAGTACTAGGTAATTAGACAAAATTAGCAAAGGTGCTTATAAATTATGCTGTATTGCATAAAAACGCAGGGTTCTTTTATAAGAACAATCACTCTATATTGAACTGTTATGGAGATTAGTATTAAATATAACACGGTATGTAAACTTCTATGGGAATACGTTCCTGTTAGTTTATTGCGCCAAGAAAAATGTTCTAAAATCATAGATATAATTGACAACTCATTTGGATTAAAACTAAATGAAGATGCTACTAAAAAAATAGAGAACTTTTTGGTAGCGTACGAAAGAAAAATGAAAGAATTAAATTATAACAAAACTAAGTTCCAAAAACAAAATGAACAATGGCTAAAAACCGAGATAGTTACACAGATTGGTATGAAACAATTGGGAAGGCCTAATAAATTATACGAGGAACTTCAACCAAGAAGCCAGAGAAGAAAGCAAGAAGACCTCATTGAAAACCACTCTTTTGGCCTTATAAAGGATGCCTTTAGAAGTGCCTTAACCAAAAACAAACCGAAGGAAGTTGGCAAAATTGTAGATGCTCTTCCAAAAGCATCTCCAAAGAGAATACAACGTATGGTGGAAAGCATACCAACGCCTAAATCTAAAACAGATTTTACTAATGAAGATGCATTAGCCCTTATTCTAAACTTGGGTCTAACAAGGAATAAATATGAAATATTAAGAAAAGCTATGACTGAAAAGAAATAGGGAAATTTGCCATCTACAAAGTCATTGAAGGCAACAGAGGATGTAATTTTGCCATCGGTTTCGAACGTTAGAAGCACGGGCGCCACTATTGAGTTATGCAGTCTCCTCGAAAATACTGCTTCTAGGATAATTTCAACCTTTAGCAAAGAAGACATAAGTAAATGCCACAAGTCCGAGCTAGTATTAATTTGTAAATCGGGTTGTGATGGGACTACTGGATTTTCTGAATATAGACAACAAAGCGAAGATAATATATCTTTTTCATCGATATTTATGTCTACGTTGGTACCTCTTAGAATGCGTTTATATACAAATTCATCATCATCATCCACTGTACCTGCATTTGAAGACGTATGGATAAATAGGACGCCTGCATCAAAGTTATTATGTCGACCAATAAAATTTGAATATATGAAAGAAAATAGAGATGAAACTCAAAATATTGTGGTTACTATATCAGAAGAAATAAGGAACTTACCAAGCATTGCAATAAAAATTTCTGACTGCATTATAAATGTCACATTTGATTTACAATTGACTATGATAGATGGAAAAGTTGCCAATGCCCTAACGGATACCAAGTCATACTGGAAATGCAATATATGAGGGAAAAAAGCTCTGAGTTTGAAGATAAATCTGATGAAACTATAAAAGAGGAAGCCCCTTAAATTTGGAATTTCCCCACTTTATGCTCGCATTAGATTTATGGAGTATTGCTTGCATCTATCATATGATATAAAATATAGAAATATCAAAGGTAATGAAACTGTCTCCTCACGAAACAACAAAGACTTAGCAGATACACGAAGAACTGAGAAGAAAAGGATACAAGATGAATTTAGAAAGCATGGGCTTATAATTGATAAGCCAATTAACGGTTATGGTACCTCGAATAATGGAAATACTGCTAGACGCTTTTTTGAGGATCCTGAGACTACATCCTTGATAACCGGCTTAGATAAAAAACTAATAAGGAACTTCAAAATAATACTGGCAACTATTAACAGTAAAAAGCAAATTAATGCAGAAAAATTTGATGCTTTTGCTAATGAAACAAAAGTATTGATAAAAAATTTATATCCATGGAGATTGATGACGCCAACTGTACATAAGGTATTATCTCATGGAAAAGAAATCATTGAAACCAACATCCTACCTCTGGGAGAACTTACAGAAGAAGCTCAAGAAGCAAGGAACAAAGATGTAAAGCAGTACAGATTATTTAATAGTCGAAAGTGTTCAAAATTAGCAGAAAATTATGATTTAATGCTTCACTTATTGTTATCCTCAGATCCAGTTTTACAAGCAATACGGTTGAAATGGTTACCAAAGATAACTAAAGAAATAGAGAAAGACGACAGTGAAGCAATTCAAATAAAAAACCTCTTAAGCTTCGATATTTCGGATTGTTTTCTTAAAAATAATTGAAATAAATAAATTGTAAAATTATGGTAATTAACATAGCTCAAACATGTAATTTAAAAATAAATAAATTATTTAGTGTTAAATAGTTTTTCTTAGCTATAGCCTAATATTAAATAGATTATCTATTGGTAAATAATAATAAAAAAAACAATACACACAAATAAAACTTTTCACATTTTTTATGCAATACAGCATAATTTATAAGAACCTTTGCTAATTTTGTCTAATTACCTAGTACTGTGAAGTGTTATTAAGTAGTAGTAGCACAATCAGGTAGCACCTCCCGATGTTGCTGTAATAAAATCCGCAAAAACCTTTTTTTAATCCATTAAACATGTGTGTTGTTATTCGTTAAATGCTTACCTGTTATTAACATTAACTACACTTACATGGAAAAACATGTGGTATAATTACCATAAATATTTTTTATTGCGAAAAATATACATTGACTTATTGGATAACATTCCAAATTTATTTTTGTTTTTCTATTTAGGTTGAATTTCAGAATTCATAAAAGTTTTAAACAGCTGATGTGTGAATAAAGGGAAAAAAGTTAAGCGCATTCTACATATTTTTTGAATTGCACCCTACAATCGGAATATCTCGAGATCAGTTAATTATATTGGAATAATTTTTTCAGGCAAAGTAAAAGGACTCACATGAAAGCTAAAAATGCCAACATAAAAAAAGAAAATTATTTGTATATATATTTTTTATGGTACAAAACAAAATTTTTCCAAAATTTTGACTTTTTTCAGAAAATTTGCACGCATCCTCGCATTTATGAAAAGGCTGTTAAAAATTTAAGTTTAACATGTTGCCCACTATCCTAATAATTAAATGATATAGCTAAAGCTTTCAAAATATACCGTCACAACTTTTTATAAGCGCATAAGCACAAAAAAAAATTTTGAAATTGGCAATTTTCGGACACTGCTGAGTGTAGGGTGCATGCCCAAAATACAAAATAATTGGCTCTTAGCATATTCTGAATAGATTGTTTTTAGCGCTATGTAGTTTAAAAGTGTATGTGTTAAACAAAGTTTTTCACAAAATTGAAAATAATGAAGATACTTTTTCTTAAAAAAACGTGCCTTTTCCAGAAAAATTTTAAAACTTTGAATTCTTTGCCTTTTCCCGTTTTTACGACTGCAGATGTTAATAAGTTTTTTACTTATTTTTATTTAAAATTTGATCAGAAATTTAATGCTGTCTTTTAATTTAAAATCCAACAATTAACTAAAAAGTTGTAGGTGAAATACTAAAAAAAGTCAAGGCAAAAAAAAAAATTTGTTTGTTAAAAGTCAAATATCTTCTAAGTTATGAGAGATACGAAAACACATCTAAGGACATTATTTATTAAAAATGTTAAGCTTAGATCAAAACGCTTTATCTCATAAAAATCGGATAAGTTTTCTAAAAGTTACAAGCCTCAGAATTTTTTTTGAGTCCCATGTTGTCAACTTAGGCCCACTGTAACTCCTGTTCAGCTTAGGCCAGACGGCTGCCAAGACATTTGTTGTAAAGCCTGAGTCCTCCTCTACGAATGTTCGAAGTTTCATATAAATCCAATCAGTAGTTTAGAAGTTCCAGATTTATTACCATTTATTTTGCAAAAGTCCCCACTGTGCACTGGTATGCACATACACCAATACATCCATCGTGCTTCGCTTATAGTACGACAGCATTTATTATTGGTTTAGTATAATACATGCGACGTGAATACATTTAAAAATCATGAAGTTTTTACATTTCAAGACTGTTTACGCAGGCCTCTAACACATATAGGTTACTTACTATTATAAATTCTTGTATATATTTTTTTGGAATATAAATCTATTTTATATTTAAGGTAGAATTAAATTGGTATTAAAAATAAAAATAAATCAAAAAACGATTCCAGGGTTGGATTTCTTTTGGTATATAACAGTAACCTACTAAAACAAATTTTTTTTCTCTATAAACTAATTATATTTTATGTTTAGAGAGAATTAGTTTGGTAAAAGAAATCAGAAAAAAACGAAAAGGATGACTCCAGGGTTGGAAAATTTATTTATTTTTTATATAAAAGTAATGAGTTACATAAAATTTTTTCTTTAGAAATTTAAAAAAATTGATGTTTATGAAAGAAAAGTTCGGTATACAAAATTAGAAAAATAAAAAACAGCTGCAAAGCTGGAAAAGTTATACTTTTTCAGTACTTAAAAGTAACTAAATAAAACAAATTTTTTCTTTGTTAATTAAATATACATTTTCTTATTAAAAAAAGAAAGACATTAAGATTTAAAATAAAAAAAAAAATAGTTTCAGGATTGGAAAACTGAAACTTTTTTGGTATATAAAAGTAACTTAATGAAACTAATTTTTTTTCTTTTTAAATAAATACATTAATTAGTATTAGAAGTCAGGAAAATTAAAAAAAATATTTAGTTGCAGGGATGGAAAATTGAAACTATTTAAACTTTTTTTTTGTACATAAAGGAAACTAAATACAATTATTTTTTTATATTTTTAATTAAACATATTTAATATATTTGAAAGGCCTTTACTCAATTTGTATATGTAAATCTAATTTAACCATAAACATTGGCACTTATAAGTCTTACAAATCTTTGTGATATGTTACGTATTATGCAGGTGTGTAAGTAGTTTAAGTTGCTTGCAGATGTCTTAAAATAGAAATTTGTTTAGGTAGCATTATGAATAGTTATTTAATTCAGTTTTTGGTGTAGGAATCAATATGTTGAAGGCTTGCAAAATTTTTAATTTATATATACATGTATATCGTTACATTAATATAGAAAGGCCCTAACTCATTATTTATTTTTAAATTGAGATTTTTGCATTTTTCGCTACATTTGATGCTCCTCTAGTGAAGTATACAAAAATCCCGATTTCAAAAAAAAAAAAATGAGTTAGGGCCTTACTATATTAAGGTAACGATATGCAGATTTAATTTGCTTTTGATGTAGGTCAATAAATTCCCATCAGAAAGTGCTGATCTTTGTTAAAATCATGTCTTATTAATTTTTCTTTATGTATTTTAAAAAGGAAAAATATTAATAATGTAAAAAAAAATTATATTAAATACAAAGTAGAGAATTAAATATTCAACTATTGCTCGTATCAAAAATAAAATCTTTGAATCAAATTGTTTGGTCGTAAAATACTTATGGCTTACTTACTATTAATTGTTCTAAAAAGTGGATGGAGACACGTCCATTAAAATTTAATTTAATATATCACGTACTTCTTCTACTTCAATCAGATCTGTGTACTGAAGTCGGGTTTTTTTGGCAGATTTTTTTTTTTATAAAAATTCTAAGAATTATGAAAGGTCAAGAAGCTAAGCCTGAATTTATTCGCTTTTCTTCGCTAATAGATTTGTATGAAAAACATAAAATTCATTTTAAAAATTTTTAAAATTTTGCTTTCGTTTTCACATAAAAAGCACCTAGTTTCTGAACTTTAAACATAGTATTAATATCCGCTTAATTTTTTTTTTGATATGCATAAATAATAGATAATTTGAAATAATTTTAATTTAGCCATAATCAGTTGTAACCTGTATTCAAGTGTCATGCAATTTTTGTTTCCCCCCTTTTCATTTAACTGAGCCAGCCTCTTTATGACAAAGGCAAAAATAAAATATCTAAAAAAATAAATAAAAAAAGAATGAAAAGAATTACCCTTTTCATTATATCATAAGTATATCATGACCCTTTTTATTACCCACACCTTCCTTTTTTTCCAACTTGTTTAAACTCTGAATTCTTGAAACTCTACCCATTCATTTTCAATTTTCCCTCATTGGACCTTCATGCGGCTCTTGTTTATTTTTTTTAATTTTTTTTTATTAATTTTGCGGTTTCATGCAATATTTATTTTTTCATTTTAATAATTTCTTTTGTGAAATCACAAAAGGTTATAAAAAAATCAGGATATTTAAGCGTTGCGGGCGTTCCTGCTTTATCTTGTTTTTTTTTCTATATATGTATATATCTCTCTCTCTCTCTTAATTTGTTTTGCAGTTTTAATCTTTGCAAAAGCATATCTTTTTTTTTAAACAGTGATTTTTTGTACACTTAGCCATGGATTGTTGCAAACAATTTTTAATTTTTGGTTTATTTTTATAATTTGCCTTGAATATTTTTTGCTTTATTTCATTCAATCTGTTCGGTATTTTTATGATGCTTGTTATTGCTGTTGTTGTTTATTTATTTTCTGTTTTTGCCTCCGGTGATGTTGCAGTGCCATCCATATAGTTTTTGCTACACACATTTTTGGCTTTCTTATTTTTAGTGATGCAATGTAGTTACAAAAATTTAGCTTGTTTAGTTTTTAAATTTTTTTTTCTTTCTATTTTACTATTTTATTATTTAGTAGATGACTTTTCAATGCAAAAGAATAAAGCAAACTGTTACTGATAAAACTAACAAGATTATCTTAATTGAGTTTTGTTGTAAAAGTATGGAGGGGACTTTATGGAGTAGGCTACAGGATAAAATATGTTTTGTGATTTTTATGTCAAGTTTATTTTTTAGTTTTTTTTTAAATATGTAAATATTTTTATATGCCAAGAGAAAAATCATTTACTTAGGTAATAAAATGGGTTCACTGAATATTTCTTGAATGTGTAAATAAATTAGTACAATAAAAAAATATTACAGTTATCTTTGGTATGAGTTTTTTACTTTGAATATTTTTTTTTCTATATTTATGACTTGATTTTATTACTTTTATAATCCTAAATAATTTCTTTATCGGATATAAGTTCAGTATTCATAATTCTTATTGCATGAAATATTTTTATTAATTAATTCTTAAGAAGAAAAAAAAAATTAATCTAGACTTTATTAGTTGCGTGGAATACCAGCATTTTTCTGTGCAGCCACGCACTTCATAACATCAGCTACTTAACATTAATTTGTAATAAAATGGAATAGTTATGAGAAATGATTATGATTCATTAAAAATTCATGTTAAATATCCGATGTTAATAACAATCTCTACCTAAAGAGATACACATAGGTTCTTATGAGCTAAGTGGCTGCATAGAAAAATGAGGGTATTTTCACCAGTTCAATAGTCTAGTTTAATTGTTATTTTCTTCTTTAGAAAATCGTATTAATTAATAAAAATATTTCATTCTATAAAAATTTAAAATACTGTATTTAACACGATTAAAAATTTATTTCGAATTAAATTTCATTCTAGTTCAATTAAAATTTAATATGTATCACTTTATTACTTGCATTTTTAACCGCCTTCAAAAAAAAAAGGAGGAAACTATCAATTCGTCTCTATTTTTTTGAGATTGTTACTTCAAACTTCGGTACGTTTTAGAACGTTTCTTCTTTTTCTTCTTTTTTTTTGTGAGAGTATAGCTTCCCATTGCAAAAAAGGTGAGCGGGGACTGGCCCATAATTTTTGTATATTTAATTTTATGATATTCTACTTATTTGATTGCTAAAAAACCGACTAGACACCTTTGGTTCTTGCATTTACATAATTCTAAAGTTGAAAAATGGGCGGGGCTACACCCACTAAAATTTATTATTATATTTTACGTGGTTGTAGTTCACTGATTTTAACCAAGCTTACCACACACCTTGAGCTCTAAAATAGTCACAATCTTGTATTTAAAAAAATGGGCGGACATACGCCCATTAAATTTTAGTATTTTATTTTAAGTGGTTCTACTTTACCGATTTTTACAAAACTTAGCACACGAACTAAGCTCTTAAAATCACACATTCGTGTATTTAAAAAAATGGGCAGCGGCACGCCCATTAAAATTTAATTTTATATATCGCGTATTTCTTCCTGACCAACATATTTTAAAAATTTTATTTTATTTTTCAAAGATATTCCAGTTTGTTCCCATACATTTTTTTCAAAAATGCATTAAAGTTCGTTTTTTTTTTTGGCAGAATTATTAATTTTATAGTATACCCAATAAATTTTACCCTGATACTATAAAACAAAACTTTTTAACTTAGTGCTTGTAATAAACACTTTTCAAAGCAGACACATTGTAATTTTATTTCAATTCCTTACAAATTTCTGCATGCTCTTGTCTATCTGGATATTCTGCCAAAAGTTTCACATTTATAGAAATACTTACGTGCATATGTATGTATGTATGTATTTACTTTAATTAAACTCACCATATGGACACAAACACTGGTAAGCATTGCCTTCATGACCTTGCGACAAATCCACACAGATGCCATTATTTGTACAGGGACTAGGTGTGCAAGCATCAATTTCCTCACAATGCGGTCCAGCGAAACCACTGCAACATTGACACTCATACTCTTCCATATCATAGATGGAATAGCAAATACCTTTTCCGGAGCAATCTGCACTATAGCCACAATTTTCGGTTTTTGTGGTGACCTTGAGACGCACACACTGAGCACCCCATAAGTCAGACACGACTAGAATATAATAAAAAAAATTTAATTGAAGTCAGTTGTGAAAAATAATTAACGCAACATGTTTTTAATATTTAATGCAAAAAAATCTATTTAATGAATTCTTGTTATTACAATTATAAGCACGTTTTCTGCTCAAATCTCTTAATTAGTTAATTCCATATTCAAACACAATATAATTATGTAAATGACAGAAGATGGAGTTACAGAGAGCGTTGTTATATACTTACGTACTTATAATTTTCTTAATGGTCTGCTAATGTTTGTGTTTTAAAACAGGACTGGTGGAATTAAATTTATGTGTGTTGAAATAAGGCTGATGTTAATAATTTTTAAAAGGCCGTGTCTAATTAGTGTGTGACCGAGTATTCGGCTTTGGGTCTGGTATTGACTAAACATTCTTAATCGGTGTTTGGTAACAAGTTTGCGAAATTTCTTTTAAATCCAAATTTTTAAACAATTCCGACTTTTAAAACCTCAATGTGGATTTTTAGAGTTCCGTGAAAAGGAACTCTATTGTTTCCGCTCCAACGTCGAGATCCGCTTCAGCCACGGACCTGAAATTTTCTCAGAATATGTAAAACTTCGACACATGAAATTTTCAAAGTTAGTGTATTTGAATGCAGACCGTACCAATTGACAACTTTTGTCTTGGAAACCGTAAGAGAGAGGTAAACTCTTAAAATTTTCAAAAATGCTAAAACCAAAAAATCCCAAAATTAAAAAAGTGCTTAAATGAAAAGTATCACCAAAAGTAAAATATATCGATCAAATGCAAAAAAAATCACGAAGAGTAAAAAGGTCACAAAAAAATCGCCAAAAACCGAAAAGAAATCGACAAAATGAAAAAAAACAGTTAAATAAAAAAAGCGATAAAACTGAAAAAAACACGCTAAAACTAAAATCCAACCGACAAAATCATCAAAAGCCGAAAAAAACGCCCAAACGAAAAATCGACCCAATAAAAAAGTGCTTAAAAGAAAAATATCACCAAAAGTAAAATAAATGGATCAAATGAAAAATATCACAAGTAAAAAGGTCGCCAAAAAAACTAAAAAATCGCCAAAATGCAAAAAGCGTTAAAACTAAAAAAACGCTAAAACTAAAAACCAACCAACAAACCCGAAAAAATCGCCAAAATGAAATATATACGTTAAAAAATTTCTTAAAAAAAATATCACTAAAAGTAAAATAAATCGATCAAATGAAAAATATCACAACAAGTAAAAAGGTCGGCAAAAAAACTAAAAAAACGCCAAAATAAAAAAGCGTTAAAACTGACAAAAACACGCTTAAACTAAAAACCAACTGAAAATAGTCGAGGATAACTGAAAAAATTGTCAAAAAGACAAATCGCCAAAAAATCCCTTAAATTAAAAAATAAATAAATCACTGAAATTGCCGAGGCCCTCAAATTAGAAATATCACTAAAAATAAAATGAATTGCTCAAATGCAAAAAAATTGTTTAAGTAAGAAAATCGCCAAGAAACCGAAAAGAAATCATCAGAAAGAAAAAAACGTCATTATTAAAAAATATTTAAAACATTAACTAGACAGCCGAATAAATTGCCAAAAACCGAAACACATTGCCAAAATGAAAATAAAATCGCTAAATGAAAAAAGCGTTTAACGTTAAACATAAAAAGCAGCAGAAAGGGAAAAAAGAACTGAAAAATCGCCAAAACGAAAAATCGCAAAATTAAAGAAGTCTCTAAATTAAAAATGTTAATAATAATTAAATAAATCGCTCAAATACAAAAAAAAAAAACTTTTAAAGTTGAAAGGTCGCCAAAGAAACTAATAAAAAATTGCCAAAAACCGAAAAGAAATCGCCAAAACGAAATAATCGCCAAAAGTTAACATACGCGATAAGCCAAAAAAAAAATGAAACTAAGAAAAAAAGCAAAAAAATTCGCCAAAAAACTAATAATAATCGCCAAAACGAAAAAATGTCATTTTTAAAAAATCGATAAAATAAAAAAACAGCAAAAACAAAAAACACAAAAACCGAAAAAAATCTCCAAAATAAAAAAAGCGTCAAATCTTAAAAAAGTCGCTTAGATTTAAAACAAAAAAAAAAAAAAAACCGAAAGAATTGAAAAAAATCGTTAAAACAAAAAACTGCCGAAATAAAAAAGTCCTAAGAATAAAAATATTACCAAAAATAAAACAAATTGCTCAAATGCTAAAACAAAAAACGTTTAAAGTCGAAAAGTCGCCAAAAAAAATTATAAAAATTGCCAAAAGCGAAAAGAAATCGCCAAAAATTAACATAAGCGTCAAGCTTAAAAAAATAAAACTAAAAAAAACAGCCGAAAAAATTCGCCAAAAAACTAATAATCGCCAGAACGAAAAAATGACATTTATAAAAAATCGATAAAATAAAAAACAAAAAAAAAAAACAGTCAAAAACCGAAATAAATCTCCAAAATGAAATCTAAATAAATCGCTTGAATTAAAAAAAAAAACCAGCAGAAAGAAATGAAAAAAATTGCCAAAAAGAAAAATTGCCAAAATATGAAAAGCTCTTATAAAGGGTGTTTTTTATTGAGGTATAGAACTTTAAGTTGGCATCACTTTTTTAACTGGCGGCCATTTTGTCAGCTGTCAAGTGATTAATATTTAGTTTGGTTTGCCATTTCATCATGAACAGGTTGACAAAAGAACAACGCTTGCAAATCGTGCAAATTTATTTCGATAATAATGGTTCAGTTCGCGAAGTTTACCGCAAGCTCCGTCCATTTTATGGTCGACATAATCGTCCATCAGAGCAATTAATTCGGTTAACCATGGATCGTTTTCGCACTACGTTTACTCTATGTGATAATACGCATCCGCAGAGACGTCGAACAGTGCGCACCGAAGAAACAATTGCCGCTGTAGAGCAAAGTGTTGAAGAGGACCCGAATGAATCGATGCGCCACCGTGCACAGCAATTGGAGCCGACTAACCGACTATTTTGTTCCCGAATTGGATGGCATGAATGTGGATGAGTTGTGGTTCTAACAAGACGGCGCTACATGCCACACAGCGCACGTCACAATCGATTTATTGAAGGAAACATTCGATGAGCGCATAATTTCGCGGAATGGACCTGTCAATTGGCCACCAAGATCGTGTGATTTGACACCATTGGATTATTTTCTTTGGGGATATGTGAAGTCGCTCGTCTACGCCAACAAACCAGAAACGTTAGGGGACTTGGAAGCCAACATTCGTGGCGTTATTGCCAACATACGGCCCCATATGCTCGAAAAAGTAGTTGAAAATTGGACCTGTAGAATTGGCTTTATTCGAGCCAGCCGCGGCGGCCACATGCCCGAAATCATATTTAAACATTAATGGCATAAAATTATCCTTCCAATAAAGCCAAATTGATGGACATTTAAACGATTTTCTTGTGTTTTATTTCAATTCGAAGTTCTATACCTCTTAAAAAACACCCGATATTATAAATTTTACCAAAAATAAAATCAAACGTTCAAATGCAAAAAAATCGTTTAAAGTAGAAAAGTTACCGAAAATCGTAAAGAAATTGCTAAATGTTAAAAAAGCGTCAAGCATTAAAAAATTGCTAAAATAAAATCGCCAAAAACTTAAATAAATAAATTTAATTAACTTAATTTAATTAAAAAAAAAAAACACTAAAACAAACAAACAACCGGAAAAAATCGCCAAAAACTGAAAAAATCATCGAAAAGAAGCGATGAATCGAAAAAACGCGCAAAACTGAAAAGTTTCTTAAACCTAAAAACAAACGAGAAAAACTGGGAAAAAATCGTCAAAAAGTTAAAAAAGCGCCAAATAAAATAAAAGCACCAGACGAAATAAAAAACGCTTAAACCAGGAGAAAATAGCTAAAAACGAAAAAAAAATCGGCTGAAAGAAAAAGCGCTAAAAAAATACAAAAAAATTTTTCTTAAAAGTTTTTATATTAGGTAGCTCCAATGGTTATAGAAAAGCTCTCAATACATTATTGAGGTATATTGATGTGTTGCTTAGCAGCAACGAAATGCATCTAAATGTGCTAAACCAATAACAACAAATAAATTTTTTAAATTCGTATTCATTTTGTAGCGCATTAAATAAAAATTAAGAGTTTGTAAATTTTAAGTAAAACAAAAATCTTTAAAATAATTTTTAAATAAAAGTATTTATCTAAATCACAAAAGTATAAAGTGAGAAATTTTTAGATTTTAATTGAACTATAGTGAATTTTTAATCAGAAATAATTTTTAGTCAGGCTCAAGTTAAGTACTTTCAATTCTTTATTGAATGAAATATATATCTTCTATATAATTAATAGGCGAACATGTTTTTTGTAATCCCTTTTACGCTGGTACCACTACACCGATTTTAAAAAGATTTATATGGTTTTAAGGATTTTTTATAGAGATGAGCAGAATCTATATTTTATTGAAATCGGTTTAGTATTTTGGGAGCTATAAGCATTTAAAGTTGCTACTACTACATGCACACATATTACACACGCATTTATTACAGTGATGCCAACTTTTTTGTCTCTAAAGGCACATCAGAATTTAAAAAAAGTGCTAAAAAGCGTAATTTTGAAATCTAAAAAGCGTAAAAAGCACTAACGTGAAAAAAGCAGGGACCGTAACATTTATAACTTTTATCGTAAAAGTCAGAAAATAAAAGTTATATTTTCACTTTTATTTTTTCGAGCAGAAATAAAAGTTATTTTTTGACTTTTATTTTTTCGAAAAAAAATAACAGTTATTTTTGACTTTTATTTTTTCAAGCAAAATTAAAAGTTATTTTTTGACTTTAATTTTTTTGAGCAGAAATAAAAGTTATTTTGTGATAAATTCATTATATTTATTAAAAAACTTTTTCAAACAGAGATAATTTTTCAGTGAAAATAATTTGCATATGCTCAAAAATGAATGGAGTTAAGTTCTGCAATCATAATTGCCTCCAAATTTTCTTCCGATAAATTGTATCTCAAGTTTCCCAAAATCAGCCTTAATGCCGAAAACGACCTTTCTAAACTAACTTGCGTAGCTGGCACCGAGTGCAAAATTAAGGCAAGTTTCCGCAGACTGGGGAGAACAAATTTTTTGTTCCTCCAATACTCCATTAAGTCATCGTCAATATCTATTCTTTTTGCTTTATAATAGTCAATTCCGTAAAAAGCTTTGCGGGTATTTTCAGAAAATTCATACCCAATTTTGGCGCGTTTGCAGTAGTGAATCGTTAAATTTACTTATTTAGAGAAGAATATTTGGAATATTAAATAATAATTTCTTTGTCAAAGGGGTTGAAAACACAAAAATAACTTTTATTTCTGCCCAAAAAAATAAAAGTCAAAAAATAACTTTTATTTCTACTCGAAAAAATAAAAGTCAAAAATAGCTTTTATTTCTGCTCAAAAAAATAAAAGTTAAAAAATAACTTTTATTTCTACTCGAAATAATAAAAGTCAAAAATAACTGTTATTTTTGCTAGAAAATATAAGTTAAAAAATAACTGTTATTTTTGCTCAAAAAATTAAAATAAAAAAATGACTGTTATTTTTGCCTGAAAAAATCAGATTTTTAAAAATCATCGCATTTTCTAAGAATTTCGTCCAAGACTTTCAAAATGGTATACTTGGTTTCATTCTCCGACATTTCCTTGGGGTTGCTTTTTTTAATCAAAAATTCAAAATTAACAGTTATTTTCGGTCCCTGGAAAAAAGAGTGAAGTTTAGTAATGTTTTCTAAGCTATTCTATTTCGGCAATATTATCAACATTTTTAATGAAATATATCAGACGAAAAAGGTATGCCTTAAACTAAACAAATAAATACACCAAGTTTTTATTAAAGTAATTTTAAGAAATACACAAATTTCTTAAAAGCACTACTTAGTGCTTTTTCTTAGTTTGGCACTAACGCTCAAAATTTGGCGTTTTAAGTCTTCAAAAAGCACTAAAAATAGTGCCAAGAGCACCAAGTTGGCATCACTGATTTATTAGCTTACAAGTAAAAAAGAAACAAAACCTGAGTGTTTGTGTGTGTGTGTTTGTAGTATCTCTCTTGATCTAACAATTTTTTTCTCTTTTTTGTTGTTGTATGAAAGCCATAATACTTAAAGGAAGAAAGAGAATTGAATAAAGTGAATTAGCTTGGTTGAAGGGATTTTGTTTATGTTTTTTTAATTTCATGTATTATTTAATTATGCTTGCATATGTATGTAAGATTGTGTGTGTGGCTGTGTTTTAATGAATTTTTTGAATCTTAAATTATTTACATTTTGATTCTAGAACAGTGGTGTCAAAAATAAAACTATAGTTGTATGTGTGAGAAAAGCTGTCTCATTTGTCTCTGAAGTACATCGAAAAAAATAAATATTTGCAACAAATACAGTTTAGTGAAGCAGCTCAAAATATATAAAAAGGAGTCTATATGGTAGAAAATTAAAAAATAAGGAATAAAAATGAAATAAAAAAGTTTCGCGCGACCCATATTTTCCGAGTTACGGCGCTGTAAAATTTTCATAGGAAACTGTGAAGAAATTCCAAAAATAAATTTTTTAATAGCTTATCTGATAGAAACTTGAAAAATAAGAAGAAAAAATTAAACAAAAAAATTATCTGCGACCAATATTTTCCGAGTTATTGGTTTTTTAAGTTTTGATATTAAATGCAATTTAGTGAAGCTGCTCCAAAAAAAAAAGAAAAAAAACAAAATGTCTTTTTAATATATATTCATATTTTTCCTTAAAAGTTTTGTAACATAAAATTCATTGAATGTCACAAAAAGCATTACTGATCATAGAATACCACTTTTTTTCTTTCACTGTATCTATAAAGAATTTAATACACCCGCTACGCATGTGTTATCGTCGCTGTTTCATTGACGACTAAATGGAAGAGAATAAGAATGTGTGTGATTTTAGTTTGCACAATTGTGTAGTGTTGTAAAAAGCGGCTACTTTTGAATACTCAGTACTACTTGATACTTTTTCAATTGGGTACTCGATACTACTCAATACTTTATATATGTATGTATATGGGAAGTTAAAAATTATTATTTATATTATTTTATTGATAGTGGAATATGGAAAAACAAGGATCAAATACAATTATATTTAAATTAACTTATAACAAATGAAATTAAACAAATTTGAAGATTAGTTTTTGTACATAAAAATTTTTTAACGTACTCTTACACTTCTAGTGCATTAATCTCTTAAATTATCTTCTAAATATTTTTTAATAAACAATTTTTTCTTACAATTGATGTTGTTACTTAGTCATTGTTGAAATCTAGAAATAAAATTTTACCGACATTGAAAGAATTTAAAATATTTTTCATGTTTGTGAGGACCTGAATTGATGGTTATATTGTATTACGTGCCTTCCTTCCACTATTCTAAGGGGTCACTTTTTCTCTCCAATAGTATTTGTTAATGACTGAAGTAGTTCAATAATGCATTTTGTAGTACTTTTTTAGCGGCTGTTTTCGTATCAAAATAATTCCTAACAGAATTGGTATTTGTTACACTAATTCCATGATGTTCAGAGTCATATTTGTTTGTATCAAACTCACAGAGTTGTATTATTCTGATAAAATACATCAGACTTTCGCTTGAATACTACAAAATGCAACCCTAAAAGTATTGAGTAGCTACTTTTGTGTATTGAGTACCGGGAAAAACTCCAGGTATTGAGTACTCAGTACTCAAATACTCAATACTCTTACAACACTACAATTGTGCCATGAAACTGACATCATTGTTCTAGAATACGGACGAATGTGTCGTCCGTTTGGTATATCTAGTTTTTTATTAATTAATGTGAGTTTCTAAAGAAGAGAAGAAAAATTTAACTTAGACTTTATAGCTGGGAGAAATTCCGATATTTTTCTGTGCAGCCACGCTATTCATCAGCACCCACGTCTATCTACTGGGGTAGAGTTTTGTTATTAACATCAGCTATTTAACGCAAATTTAGTATGAAATGGAATATGAGAAAGTATCACTATTCATTTTCTGTTTTTCCATTTTTTACTTTCTATTTGGCTAGCACGAAGTTATATCACTCTACCTAAGTATGTTGAACTATTCTTGCTTATCTTTTACGATCATCACATTAATAACTATTACTTATTCGATGTACCGTCGGTACATACATGTAAGTGTTATTGTAGTGGCCTTATATTACTTTGTTTTTGCTTTCTACCGTTGATTTTGGCTTGAAACTGTGATTGCCAAGTGAAAAGTATAAAGTATTAGCGAAGCACACCAGTTCCTAGCGAGTGTTTTAGAAAATTTAACAATATAATATTTTAATTAAGGAATTGAATATTTCTTGGAAAAGCTTTTAAGGCTAACAAAATTCTCTACTGTGTTTGAATAACAAAATATGTACTAAAAAATACTTAAACAACTGGTAATGCTGCCAACATTATATTCAAATTAATAAAACACAAGTAATTAGAATAAAAGAGCAAGTTTAAACAAATGATTTTAAGCAGCAGTATCTCCCTACTCCAACACTAACAGGATATGATAAAATATTTTCAACATATTCAAATTAAAGAATATTTAGCATTTGTTTCACAGAAACATTAAAATCCAACAAAAAAACTTGTACTGATAAAACTTGCACAAATAACATACATTAAACATATTTACTTCCTATCTCTTTTGTTGAATGTTAATTTAACAACTTTTTCCAGCTCCTGTAGTGTACTCGTAACTTCTAGTTTTGTTTCAGTTTCTGTTTTTTTTTATTTTATTATATTCTGCTTTATTTCAGTTGTTTTATCACAACTACATAACAATGTTTTAGCAGTTTTTTTTTTATTTTTTTCTAGCTAGTTTTTCTAATTTTTTTTTATTACATTTATTTGCTATTTTGTTTTACTCACCAATTAGCAGGTTAACTCCTTCGGTAAGGTCCTTATCGTACAGTGTTACAAACTTTCTGCCATCGACGATGAGCGGTGTGATATCTAAGAGTATACCTTCGGTAACATCACAATGTTCATGTCCGGAACGTGTTACTTGGTACACCTGAGTATTGTGTGCACTGAGCAGCACATACAAATACAAACAATATCAACCAACAACAGCCATTGAAAACATTAACATTATCACCAACAGCAGCAAGCAGCACATCCATTTGAAAGAATAATAAGAGAGAAAAAAACGGAAACGAAACAAAATTGTTCATTTGCAGTATAGTACAATGGAAGCAAAATAAAATTAACAGGGAGAGAAAAAAATGTTGTATTTTATGTAAATCTTAAAAATAAATTTAAAGCAGCTGCAGCATAAGATTTATGTATTTTTAAATACAAGTTAACAGCATTAGTAAATGGATTTTAAAATAATTTTACAGGATTTCAAAAGGACATTTTCAAGAATGTAAAATTTATTTCATATATTTTTGTCAAGAAAAAAATATCAGTGATCATGCATAATCTGTAAATCACGCTCAGATTTTAACTTTTCGAAAACACTAAAAAGCACTGCACAAAACATTAAATAACTTGGTATAACGAAACAAAATCACTTTCACCTAAACCTGATTTTCAGAACAGGCATAATAAGCATATTTTTAGGGTTCGCTACACCAAAGGTGAAAAGGAACCCTATTGTTGTCGATATGCTGTCCGTCTGTCCATCAAACTGTGTTTTCTCGAGAACCGTAACAACTACGGACCTAAAATTTTAACAGAATGTGCAGAACTTTGGCCGCTACAACATGACAGCTAAAAATTAAAGTGTGTTCCAAAAGGAGCAACGACAAATTTTAAAATCACTGGTAGTATAGGCACTTGAAATTTGCAAAGTTAGTATATTTTTATATAGACTACAACAATTAAAACTCAAATTAAAAAAAAAAAAATCAAAATTAAAGGGTCTTCTGTCAGCTAATGGTATTTTTACTACGAAATTTTGACAACTTGCTGTATCGGTAAACTCTTGAAAACGCTAAAACTAAAAAATCTCAAAGCTATAAAATCGCCAAACCGAAAAAAATCGACAAAAACCGAAAAAAATTGGGAAAACGAAAAAATCGCCAAACTAAAAAATCTCTAAAACTGGAATAAATCACCAAAAACCTCAAAAAATCGCCAAAATAAAAAACGCCAAAAGCCGAAAAAATCGCAAAAACGAAAAAAGCGCAAGAGCTAAAAAAATCGTTAAAAATAATATAAATCGCCAAAACCGAAAAAATGCCAAAAACGCAAAAAACGCCAAAAATAATAAAACGCCAAAATAAAAATATCGCCAAAATAAAAAAATCGCCAAAAACGCAAAAAATAACGCCAAAACTAATAAAACGCCAAAAACCAAAAAAATCGCCAAAAAAAAATATATCGCCAAAATAAAAAAAAAAAAAATCAAAAAATAAAAAATAAAATGCCAAAATCCGACAAAATGGTCAAAATAAAAAAGTATCAAACTAAAAAATATATCTAAATCTAAAATATATCACAAAACCTAAAAAATCGCCAAAATTAAAAAAGGCAAAGAACCAAAAAAAATCACCAAACCGAAAAAAACTAAAACTAAAAATGAATCGATAGAACTAATTAAAACTGCCAAACCCGAAAAAAAAATTCAAAAAATAATGTCAATACTAAAAAATGTGGAAATATTATTACATATTTCGAATATTATTACATATTTTCGGCCTTATGTATGAGCAAAAATTGGCATGAAGTAAGCATAAGTGACGAAATTAAATTAGATGTTAACGAGTTTCTTTATACAATTTGACATTAAAAATGGTCACAATACGTAGTTTTAGCCCACTACTAGGGGCTGCCGCGATTTTTAACGTGAAGTTTCATGACAAAACTCTATAAGATCATGTGCAATTTCGCCATTTATGTTAACTTCGTGCCAGTTTTTGCTTATACATATGGCCGCTAGTGCTTAAGTCGCACTTTACTGAATTTATTTTTATATTTATATATCTAGTATGTTTAATTTGAAATTTTTATCGTTTATACTAAGCTCTTTTGGCATGTTTCAAGATTTCGCATCTGAGACAAAATCTTTTGTCTGAAGTAGATATTTTTACTAGAGATCCTATTCAAAACAAAATCTATTTTGTCAGTAGATTTATTTATTTTTTACTACCCTGTATAACATGTTTATAAAGAAGATGAGTGAATTAACTATGGTCTTCTCAAAAAGGTGTGTGAATTGGCTACATTGCAGTTGTTTGGTTGCAGTTTTGAAAATTTTTCAGTTAATGGGTTTTGTTCTGTATAAAATAAGCTTCATAAATGTCAAACAAAGTTGGTGTAAACGCTATAGATTTTCATAAAGATTTTAACTTAAGTCTGCTAGATTTTGTGCAGTTGTAAATGATCCATTAGATTTATCTTCAATAATTTTCAAAATTTTGTATTTTAAAACAAATTTTTAAGCAAAAAGAAAATACCTTTTTTATTCATACTACCCGTTCACATAATTTTTCTTTAAATTTAAATAAAAGAAAACGGAAAAAATCAAAAATTTTCTTTAATAAAAATCTTTACTTGTACACTGGGCTCTTTCAGGATATGAGTACTAGCGAATATTTTTTAGAAAAAAATATCGTTCCAAGCAACACTTTCCACTTAACATAAAAATCAAAATTAATGAAATATTTTATAATACCAATAAACAGTTTAATTAATTATTTTTTTTATATGAATAAATTATTTAATTTTCATAGATTTGTTAAACAAATTTGACTCAATTAAATTTTTAATTAAACATACTAATTAAAAACTTAATTCGATCAAACAAACTATTTAATTTATTAATTAGTGATTTTTATGGGAATAATATTAATTGAGTTCTTGTTTCAACTTTTTTATTTGTTGTTGAGCTTCTCATTTGTTTAAATGAAAGTTTATAACATTATAACTCTAGTTATTCTTAGAAACTTTGGGTAAAGGTTCCCTGATAATCTGCATTAGCAATAGTGAAATGCGCATAGGATCCAGCTAAACCCCTCAATAATTAATCAATTTCAATGTATTTTTAATAAAAAAAAAAATATTTTACTTGATAAGTAAAATATTAATTTGGGATTATTAGTGCGTTTAAAAAATTTTAAACTTATATTTAAGTTATTATTTTCTTGTTTGAATTAATTATTTAAATAAAATTAGTTTATTAAACGAAATTGACATAATAAAATTTTTTATTAATTATTTAGATCAAATTTATTTTTCAAATGAAATTGACATAGTTAAGTTTTTAATTATAATAAAGTTTTAGAGTAAAGTCTAGTTGAACGAATGAAATTTTTAATTGATAAGTAGTATTTCTTTTCAATTAAAGAGATAAACAGGAGTTTTTTCTTAGAAAAATATATATAGCACCCTGTAAAAAACTGGAAGTAGTATTTAAGGAACTAGATTTTCATTGCTTCCAAGGAATCCATATTAATATAATACAGATAAATACTAGAAAAAAAGATGCGACTGTATATATGTGACAGCGCATAGAGAAAGGGACCTAAGGGTAAAAAAAATCAATTTTCAAATTTTTTTTTTTTTTTTGATGTGGACAACATCTGAGCATCGAATGAGACCGATGCCATGCCCCAAAAGTGTTTCCTCCCAGAGATATGCGCGTTTTATTCAGTGATAGTACACCAAAGATACACGTATTTAAATCTTTAAAATGGCTCTCCTGAACAAAATCGGTTTTTACCCTTAGGTCCCTTTCTATTTTGGGCATCACATATATAGTTTTAAAAATACAACGTATTTTAAAATAATTCATTTGTTTTGCAAAACTAAGAAATTAATTTTCATCAAAATTTTATAATTTTTTTTTTTTTCGATTTGAAAACAAAATAATATTCACATGTATAGTTCGTTTTCAAATTTACATGAATAAAAACTTCTTGAAAACTTCTTGATTATTCCCAAGTAAAAATATCATTCGGCAAAATCAAATTTTTCCTAACATCGCTTCAAATTCTGTGATTAAAAAAAAGAGCTTTTGAAAAAAGCTTTTAAGATTATTACAATTTTCCCTCCATACTTCCGGATAGCATAATCTGAAATATCACGAATTCTTGGGATTTTTCTTTGTTTTACTATGAAAGTTCTTAATTGCTTTTGGAATCATTAAATTTCTCTTACGCCTGCATTAATGGCTTAAATATCTGCTATTTGAAGAATATTTGTATTGTTAATGAAAACAAAACTTAATTAGCAAAATCATTCAGACGCTTGTTAGTAGCACTGTCTTTTTTGCACAAATTTTCCTAAAGACAAAATTTCTTCGCCATCATGTTAGACATAAACCTTAATCTTTTCTTTCTTTTATGAACATTCTTTTGTTTTTCAAATATCCTTAAAGCAAAACAAATGTAGTCACAAAAAAAAATTAATGGACTGTTTAATCCGTTTGATGGGAAAAGAGAAACATGTGAAAGTGATTAAATATCTTTGTTAAAAGGAAAAACTATGTCGAAGCTTTTGTCTGTATTCTACTTTTTATGTTTAAATACAAATGACACACATGGTAAAAGTGACAGAAATAGCTTAATGTAAAATAAAGCAGAGACAGACTTTAAATAAAATTAGAAAAAATTAAATGATATTAATTTTTTGATTTAAAAGAAATTTTATAATTTGCAATAATTTTAATGTTCTTATTTTAATTGATATATGAAAAAATTTATTTGTTGAAGTAAAATAATTTTCAGACTGCCTCTCTCTTTATATATGTATAAGAAATACAAATAATGACTTGTGCTACTAAAGTATCAATTTGCTACTTTCTTACATTTTTGATACTTTTAGTGACACTTTTTTAAAATCAGCTAAATCTGCTACTTTATGTCACGTTTTGACCCTTTTTGCCCCTTTTTAGAAATACCATTAGTTGGTTTAATTTTCTCGCAACAATATGCTTGTGTATTAGTATTATTTCTTATGACAGACAGCGTTGTCAACTCTGTGCTTTTCTCACCGTTTTTAGTGCGTTTTCGACGCGAAAAATTTTGAAGTTAGTGCTCGGTGCTTTTTTATTCTTGTAGGAGCTTTTTATTTCTTGGCGGTGGCACTAAGCCCAAAATTCAAAAATGATTTTCCTTATATAATATATATATTATTTTTTTTGAAGAAGTCTAACAAATTAAAAAACATAAGCACTGAAGTTAAATGGAACATTTAAAAATATTCTAATAAGATTATACAAAACTTAGTTGAAGAAATACGTGCATTTTATTCTCACACTTTCACATTTTAAGCACAATTAATAGAAATTATAGAAGTTGATCACGTTTTTACTTTTATTACTTTATTTAAGTCTAAAATACGCAAAAATTGTCCTTGCACTTGGCTTTATATATAAGCGGTCTGAAACGAGAAAGTTGTGTTGCTAATAGAGCTGCCGTTTTAGGTTACATATTTATAACCTACTTCGTTCCTTTTTTCTAAAATAATAGTACATATAATTTAAGTTTATAAAACTTGGTTAACTTGCGAATTACTTTTTTTAATTTTGTAACTTTGTTATGAATATTGCGTTTGCTGTGAAAGAATGTTTCCACAGAATTATTTAATAAAAATCAAATTTTTAAAGTCTTGATTTTAAAAAAATTAACTACTACTCCCATCCAATCAGCAAGCCAAAAAGACTTGCCAATTGCTGCTAATTTGACTAGTTTCAGGTGATTTGTTTCTTCGTTAACAAAAAAAATTAAATTTTTTATAATAACTTAAAAAGGTTTCGTCAAATTGATTTTAGAATTCACTGACTGTCATAAAATCAAAATGTGTATCGGATGCTTCAAATCTGAAGTTTTAGGAATAAAATGCAAGGTCAACCGATTTCTACATTTTTAATATACAAATTTTTTTTTATACAACAAAAAATTTTAATTTAGTGCTATATTACTTAAATTACGCGTTTTTTCCTGTCTTCAGTGCTTTTTGAAATTTAAAAGTAGACAACGCTGATGACAGACTATATTTTATATCAACCTATACGAAAGCTGACATTATTATAACAAAGTTTGAGTTGATTAGAAGAAATAAGCAACTGTCTGTGATTAACTTTGTTAGAAGTTGATTTGGAAGATTGGAGTCCAACAGAAGATCTTGTCAAGAAACATATAGCCACGTTTCAAAAAATTTTAAACCTCAGAAAATTTTGCATATATTATTTATTTAAAGTACAACAATTTCTGATTATATTATAAATACATGTCGTTGCCTTTATATAGAAAGACCCTAACTCAATTTTGTTTGAATCGAGTTTTTTGTATATTTCGATAGAACAATTATGTTCGAAAAAATGCTGAAATTTCCATTTGAAAAAAAAAATGAGTTAGGGCCTTTCTATATTAAGGTAATGATATGTATGTACTACATGCTTATTGTTTCGATTCATGAATCAAAGAATACAAGATTACGCATTCAGCTTTTGAAAAAATTATTTTTCTGCGCATGTACGTCACATTAGCCGATAAACATAAACACAATCACACAAACACGTGTATTTGGTATAGAACAATTTTGTTTACACTCTAATTTCTACGTCATTTTGACGTCACACCAGCCAAATACCACCAAACTCAGGTTAACAAACATGCGCAATGCGTAATCTTCTATTCTTTGATTCATGGTTTCGATTAAGCAACGTCTATATTGGTTTCTTTCCTGCTTAAGAAAATCATCAGTAGATTTCAACCCGAACATTTTTGAAATAAGCTAAAAAACTTCAAATGGCACACTAAATAATAAACAGTAAAATAAATATGAGTGATACTTTTTCTTCTGACGGAGTTTTCTTTAATTTGGAAAGATTTTCGTCATCCTATGTCAAATAAATATACTTCGGTATTTCTTATACATATAAGATATTCATGTATAATATATTAACTAGTTTTTTTGTATCTATAAATTGCTAATGTTTTTGTTATGTTTTTCAATTATTACTTGTAAATAAAATATAATCTATGAAAAAATTAACAAAACTAACTCAAAATCGTGTTTTTACTTTGAATTTTTGTTTCTAAGATAGTTGCCGCTTTTTTTAAAAACAAATCCCTTTTTTGTGCCACTTTTATTTCTTAAATCCCCATTTTGTGCTACTTTTTAAAATGTCTCAACGGTCACACTGCTACAAATCACTCAGCGTGTTAATTAAAAAAAAAATAGAACCATACAAACAGGTGTATGGCTTTAATAAAGAAGGTTTATTGCCTAACACGGGCATGCACACAACCACGCACACATAATCCATTGCACTCACTCACACTACAAAGTGCTCTCAAACAGAAACAAAGAGAGGAGCGTTACTACAGAATCTGTATATGAGTCAGTGATGGGAATTGGAAATCTTTATTTCGTGCCGAATCTGTTTCAAAATAGTGCCAAAATCACTTGATTAGTAAAAAACCTCAATTTTTTTTAGTATTGTATTGACGTTGATGTTGACAAATGTAATGCTTTCCACACTTAATGAAGAGTGGAGAACAGCAGGAATACCTTGAACGATTCGATAATATTAATAAAAATTTGTTGATTGAAATTATTTTTAAATCTTTATTCCCTTTAAATTTTTTCAGCGTATTTTGTTTCGTTTTGATACATTTGTGTAACAACAGGAACACTATTATTTGTGTCTTCACTTAGAACATGTTCTGTGCAAACCAATTCAAATAATAGTCCTTGAAGTTATACTTAGTTTTCTAATATGAGACAAAAGAAATGTAAAAGAGTATATTTTAGTTTTGAATTCTACAACTTTATGCTGGGAAGCTAAGTTTTTGGTTATTAATAGTTTAATTCCTGTGAAGCAAAAATCTTCTTTTGGAAGATTTTGAAAATTTCGATCTATATTATTTACCAGCATGAAGATTATCAATAAATTTTTTGCTCAAAACATATCGACATAAATGACGAGATTAAAACAGAAAGCCTCTTCAGATTGTATTTTGACATTAATATCATTTATTATTTTAAGGACACAAGATAAAAATACAAACACATTTTGTTTATATTACCTGTCAAACTATTTAATATGAGTTTTGACCAAAAATTTGATATTATAAAGGAATATTTGGAGAGTTCCCGCTATTCAAGGACTACTTGCATATTTACATCAACTCGACAAGACAACCAACGGTTTGGGAAATACATAAGAATTTCATGAACTTCAGAGTTGAAATATTTCTGAAAATTTTTAAAATCTTCCCTTCGACATGAGCTGTTGCAAACAAATTTATTTATGCCATTTAATAGATCGTCAATGTCTCTGGGTAAAGAATTTCTTTTCCTTATCAGAACCGAACAGTTGTCAGTCTCAAATCTGTGCTCAAATCCTATTACGTTTTCAATAGAAACGTAGCAGTACAAGAAGAGCACTTACCATTGCAAGAAAAAAGGTTTATTTTAAAAGAAGATTTATTTTAAAAGAAAAGAAAAAGTGCCAGAAAAGAAGCGAGAGTGCCACAGTGCCAGCAAAAATCCAATAGTGTCGAAAATGGCACAATTGTACCACATTTTCCATCACTGATATGAGTATATGTAATAAGAGCATAATACCGTGTACACACTATGGTATTGTGACATCGAAACAGTGGGTACTAGTGGCAAAGTTTATCATTTCCGATATTTTTCGTTGTTGTGGCATAAAAAACATATTGTGAACGGCGTTGTGCACATTTTGAAAATGACACTTCAAAATGACTATACAAGAAATGTCAGATGTGTACTCAGCATAAGTAGTTAATAGCGTTCGCCTACATTTGGCTGCATCATTTTGTCCTATACAAAATTGCTAATGTATTTGCTTATGCTTGGGGTCCATGTAAAGTAGTAGTAGGATTAAACGGAAATGTGTGTGGTTTTTTTTTCTTCTTATTTGTTCCATGTTTTTCATTTTATTTGTTAGAGATTTGCAAGCTTAAACTGCATTCAATGCCATTTACAAAATGGATTTTTCACATCATTTGCATGAGATAGATGGACAATGTTTGATGGTTTTTATTCCTTTTTGATTTTAGGCTTGTTTTTTTACGAACATTTTTTAAATAAAAAAATAAATGTAGAAACTTTAAAATTTGCATTAAAAATATTTATTATTAACTATTTAATTTTACATGTGAAACATATTGTTACGTTTTTCTCTCTATAAAAATGCTTTTCCGTAGATCCGAAGATTTGCAAATGAATACAAGAGCCGAGTGTAGTAATTAGGGTTAAGAATGATACAAGTTTTATTTACAAATACACTTATACTAAATTACTCAAGAGCTTAAATACACTAATACAACTTAAACTAATAAATTACACACAGATATTCACAACTGGTTACCACTACGCCTTCCTCGCTGTAGTTTACGCACGTCTCTTAGCTGGCTGCGCAAGTAATCACGTGACACCTCTTTGTCACTTACGAGACTCACTCTGCCATCACTCACAGTTGATACACCAATACCTCTTTGTCTGCTGCTCGTCACACACGGCACTCACTCTGCCGACACTTACAGTTGATACACCAATAAAGACGCACTGGCTTTACTTACACTCTTACACACGTATATTCGCTGCACTGTTCCCTTTACTCCAGTCGACATGATAGACTCCACAATAATCTCAATTCCACGACAGACTTTGCTGTCACTATAGACTGTCCTATAGTTTCTCCTTTACTCCAACTCTTGTGTAAACCACAGACTGGTCTTAGCTATCAACTCACCACTGTATCGCAGATTATTATTAATTCACAACTTAATTATCAACTGACTAACGAGTTCTTAACTTCACTACTTTCTGATTAGCACTAACTATAACACAAATACCACCAGAAGTTTCAAGCAATGCCTAGACGATCATTATCATCTTATATGCTGCCTAATTAAGTTCATGTGGTAACTATGTACATACATGTGTATATGCATACGTGTGTACATCATTAACTAAGCAATACACGGTGATTGTTTATCTTTTGCTTTTCGTTTGAATTAGCATGTATGTATGTGTGTAAATATGTGAATCTTCTTAATAAGCAGACGCTTTTTGTTGTTGTTGCTTTTGCTTGTTTACGTTTAATCAAGCTAGGCATGCTTATTTAGTTGTTGGCTACTATTCTAGACTATTCTTTGCTTTGACCCTGTAGGAATATTTTCGCGTAGCACTTACATTAACCCTGTTGGAATATTTTTGTGTAATGCTGCTTAAACCTGTCGACGGCTATTTTTGTAACAATATGAACTAATGCCAAATCACAGGCCATGTCGTATGCGTTTAAACTTGTATTTGCAAAGAGAGTTTCGAAAGAAATATTTCACAAAAGAAACATTTTGTAGGGCAATTAAATTCATCCTTATCGTGAATAAAATGTGAAATTTTTGTTTCCATGAAATTTTCATTTACCATGAAGGGAAATTTGTAATCGTGAATTTCATGGGAACGTTTGTTCCCGCTATCAGTTTAGTGAATGTAAAAAACCGGGAAGAAGACTTGTAAAGCTTAAAAATTTATTTAAAATAAAACAAATTAAGTTTAATAATAAGAAATAAACATATTTTGAGTTTCAAATTATATGTTATTGCGTGTAAAGTTGTGTTTATAAATATTTTAGGTGTCGAGCGAAAAATTCTTTAGTATACCACAGCCATAAAATTTACTGCATGTGAACCAAAGAGATTCATGTTCAATGAAAAAAACTGTTGCAAAAATAAAGTGAACAAAACAAAGGAAAAGTGAGAAAATCCATGTGAAAAATATTATTCACAATAAGGGAAATCAAGAAAGGGGGGGAACAAACACATTTCAGGGGAAAAATCAATCCCGATTGCAATTTGTGAAAGAACTGTTTACGATATGGGTGATTATCAAGCTAGATTTCATGCTGACTCTAGCTGGTTTTTGCTAGATTCCCCATACAAAACAAAACCTAATATTATTATTTATGAAAATTGTTGATGTATTCCATAAGAGTACTTTTATTTTAAATTTTTTACCATAGACAAATTTAGTATACGCTGAAGTAATTTTTATGGTTATTCTTTGAAGTGGAAACTGGGCTCTTAGTTCCATATACAGGAGATTTCAAGCTAAATCTTATTGATTTTTACTAAATTCCTAATACAAAATGAAATCTTATTTGTCATTAGATTTGTAGGAAATCTAATCAAAATATAATGAGTACAATTATGAAGAAAATTCCGCGAGAAGTTTTTCTCGGGAAAAAATTCCAACTAATAGCAATTAATAAGGAAAACAAAAAATTCTAATTGGAAAAGGAATTTTATTAAAATTTGCCCTAAATATTTTTATTTGTTTTTACTATCCTGTACAACATATTTATATAGAAGGTGAGTGAATTAGCTGCGCTCCACAAAATTTCCTATTGAAGGTGTGTGAATGAGCTAACTAACCATTTTTTGGGTTAAAAATCTTAGACAAAGGATTTTGTCTGGGATATAAAATCTCAAAGAATGTCAAAATAGCTTAGCGTAAACGAAATTAATTTTGATAAGGATTTCCAACCAAATTTACTACTGTTGGAGACAATATAAATTCAGTATTAGAAAATATATGTTTTATAGGGCAATAATGCCTGCGCAATATTCAGAAGATTTCAATTAATATCTTTATGAAAATCTTTAAGGTTTACACCATATTTCCTTGAAATTTATTCAGATTTTTTTTTAAAACAAATTTCATTTGAGAAAAATCTAGTACTCATGAGATTACGGTAAAAATCGATTGGATTTTTTGAAGAAAATAAAATCTACTTCGTCAATAGATTTTGTCGAAATCTACTTACAATATAGTAAAACCTAGTGAGACATTTTTAGATTTTTAATTGAACTATAGTGAATTTTTAATTAGAAATAATTTTTAGTCAGGCTTAAGTTCAGTAATTTCAATTCTTTTTATTGAATGAAATATTTTTATTAATTTCTCTTCTTTAGAAACTCACATTAATTACTAAACATATTTCATTCAATAAAAAGAATTGAAATTACTGAACTTAAGCCTGACTAAAAATTATTTCTGATTAAAAAAAAACCTAGTGATGCCAATATGATTTTTTTTAAATTTGTACTAAAAATTCAGCCTAAGTATGACAATGCGGTTATGTCTTGTTATTTTCAAAAGTATCAAATAAATCATATTATAACAAAAATTATATTCAGCATCATAAGACACAGCTTTCAGTTTTTTGTTATCTTAAGGCTTTATATAATTGTATTTGCTTTTCATTAGTATTTTGAGGCATTCAATATCGAGCGAAATTTTGAAACGTTGCCACATAAATTGCATGGAAAAACTTTTAAAATTTCGTTTGATATCTAGTGATGTAATTTGCCTCAAAAGATTTTTATGAAGTCTTAGGCATTTTTTTTATATTTTGGTTTCTTAATTTCAATTTAATCCTTTTGATTTTAAGTCCTCCTAATATACAGAAATATATTAGAGTAATTATGTTGTATTTCCATTAAGAAGTTATTATAAACTTATATAAAACGAAGCTTAGTATAATAATTAAAATTGACGATAACTCCTAAACAAATATGTATTTAATATACTATTAAATCATTTACGAGTATTTACTTTAAAATACAAACCCAAAACTACACAATCTCAAACTTTTTCCTTGACGTATGATTGATATTGACTTAAGAAGCAATTAATGTTAATCATACGCTCTGGTAAATATGACCCAATGCGTAAACGTTGACTTTAACACACATATATACACATTCGCAAACAAGCATTGATGCAAATACATACATATATATAAATCCAAATGAGTGTGTGTGCTTAACAGTTAAGCATTTATTTTCATTAATCAAAGTTGTGCTGAAAAGGAAGTCTGTCTTTAATGACTTTAAAATATTTCAAACGCAAGAATATATAAATTTGGCAAAAGTTTTCTACACCGATAAATAAATTGGTAATATAAAAAACAAATAACAATTTCACATAAGCTATTACTCATCAATAAAATTTCCTACAACGTATTGATTTTCCAAAGAAAATTACGAAGTCCAGACTGCATTACTTCTTGCCAAAATAAAAAAATTTAAATTTTCTTAACCACATTGACAACTTTGTATTGAAGATTTTATATATCATTCTATTTCTAAGAAAACAGAGTTTGAAATAAATTTTTTACATATTTATTGCAACACAAATAGTGTTCTAATATATGTTTTCTCATTCGCGATATTTTAAATCACGTATAAAAGAAGTTTGAAATATTTTTGCAGTGAGAATATTAATTATTCTTTCATCAAACTAACCCATATCCTTATTAACATTTTTTTTAGTTTAATTTTTTATTATTAATTTTGTGCTATTAATAATAACAGAAAGAAAAATCTGAGTGCTGTAGCTTTTTTTTAGCTCTTACCTGGTTGTTAAATTAATATCTTTTGGTGTCAATAGAGCATCATTTATTTCCACAATCAATATATCGCCTGATTGAATTTCCGATTCGCCTTCCCATGACACCATCATGGCTGTGCAGTCCTTATCATCTTTACAATTCTCGGGAGTCTACAAATAAAAAAAAACGCGTAAAAAAGTTAACTAAATGCTTATGAAAAATCTTACCTAACACACAAAAAAAAATAATGCTTGCAATTACAAAAAAATTTATCTGAAGTAAATTGTTGGTGATTGCGTAGCTAAAGCAATAGTCTTTTGTTTTAAAAATTACACAAAGCTTGTTTTCGAGTAAAAACACACATATTTTTTTCTTTCTTTTAACTTAAGTTAATAAAAGTAAAACAAGCAACAAAAATATTGAAATAATAAGAAAAAGCTGTATGTATCCTTTATGTACTACACAACCTTTTTTGATTGCTATTTTACTTCATAAAAAGAACAATTTTATTATTTCTCAGGAAACTTGTGCATGTGTGTGTGTGTTTTTGAGTTTATAGGTGGTTGCCTTTGTTTTATTTTTCAACAAATTTTTAAGAAGTACTTGAGTTCAAATGGCTGAGTGAATTTATTTTGTTGTTTCTGTTTGCGGTTATTTAACGTATTTGCAAGAAAAATTTTTTATGGTTTAACAAATAAAATAATCTTAAGCTCTTAAGATATGCATTTGATGTATAAATCAAACATTAGACAAACATGTGAAATTTCTTTCACTCATTTTGCTCATTAACTATTTATTTTATTATCATATTTTTGTACGCTTCACTTTGTAAATAATACACAAGTTAATAGTCGGTTTGTCGGTTTGTAGAAAAGAAAGCGTTTTTGTTTTAAAATTTTTTTAAAGTCTAGCAGATTTGATTTGAAATTGTTCTCAAAATCTATATCATTTACACTAAGCTTTTTTGATATTTTTCAAGATTTCTTATCCAAGACAAAATCTTTTATCCAAAATTTGTTTTAGACTGTAACTCTAATAAATTCAGTAAAGTGCGACTCTGACTCGCGCACGAAGGGTTCCGTACGAACACTAGATATGTAATTTAATACAAACTTCATCCTATATAATATATAGTTTTGGCATTTTTTTCGTTTTTGGGGTCTTTTCGGTTTTTTTATTCTGGGGTATTTTGCCTTTTTTTCGGTTTTGACAATTTTTTTAAGTTTTGGCAATTTTTTTAGTTTTGACACTTTATTTTCTTGTTTTGGCGATTTTTTTTGGGTTTTTGGGGTTTTTTCATTTTGGCGATTTTTTGTTTATTTTTGGCGATTTTTTTCATTTTTGCGATTTTTTTTTATATAATTTTTTTTTTAGTTTTGGCGACATTTTCGCGTTTTAGCGATTTTTTCGATTTTTGGCGTTTTCTTTCATTTCGGCGATTTTTTTCATTTTGGCGATTTTTTCGTATTTGGCGATTTATTTTAGTGTTAGAAATTTTTTTTGTAATTTTTTACGATTTTTGTTCGTTTTGCCGATTTTTTTTTAATTTCTGACGATTTTTTTTTGGTTTGGCGATTTTATAATTTTCGGTTTTTTTAGTTTTATCGTTTTTGAAAATTTCAAGTGTTTGCAAATTGTCAAAATTACATAGTTAAAATTGCGTTAACTGATGGACCACCCTTTAATTTAAATTTTTCTAAATTTTAGTGTTAATTGTTGTAGTCTGTATAAAAATACACTAATTTTACAAATTTCAAGTTTCAATTGTATGTATATTACATGGGATTGTAATATTTTTCGTTGCTCGTTTTGGAACACCCTTTAATTTTTAATTCTCGTGTATTTGTTGTTGTAGCGGCCAAGGTTCTACATACTGTGTCCAAATTTCAGGTCCGTAGCTCTTACGGTTCCTGAGAAAATACCGTGTGACGGACAGACGGACAGCGTAGCGAAAACAATAGGGTTCCTTTTCACCTTTGGTGTACGGAACCCTAAAAAGTGCCGGCTTGGCTCATTCACAAACCTTCAACAGATAATTTTGTAGAGTATAGCTAATTCAGTCACCTTTAATATAAATACTTTTTACTTAATTTTGTATGCGAATTCTAGCAAAAATCAAATAGATTTGCCCTATTAACACCCTATCAATCTTTTTCTTTAAAAATGGTTGTTGTCTTTTATAATGAAAAATAAAAACATTGTTTTCCCGTTTTTAAAACACACAAATTAAATTAAGGTATTCTACGATAGTCTGAAAAAGATATGAAAATATAATATGTTATGTGTTGGGTTGGAACAGAAACTTGAATAATATACACGAACCTTCTAGCAAGGACAATAAATAATAATTGTCTTAAAGAAGCAGAACTGTCACCTTTTTCGTTTACAGATAAGACACTTGAATTGTGGAACAGTACCTTGATTCACTAACTTTTATTACGATAATCGTATCGCTACAATAAATATAACGAAAATTTGTCAACTTTGGTATTCAGTAACATATTTTGGTTGGAGGAAAATAAAATAAAGTCACAAGCACAAATTCATTGAGTTTTTCTTTATCATTCTTTATGCTTCTCGCTTATTTTTACAGTTTCTATACAGGGATACCACAAAATATTGAATTAAATGGCGATTAAGATAATACTGGAGACTGTCGTAAAAAAGAAATTACGGAATCACATTACCGTTACCACAAACAAAAAAATATGTCGATAAATAATACGATTTTCGGTTCGCAAAAAGTTACAGAATCCAAGTACAGATATTTTAAATTTGAATATTTTCATCGTTCTTTTTCCCAAAATGAATCTGTAACTTGCTCAGTAAAATATTAATTGTTCAGTAAAATATTAGTTGTTCCATAATTATTAATTTCAATGTATTTTTAAATTAATAATTGTAGGCTAAGCTGGTTTGTGTGTGCATTTCACTGTTGCTAATGCAGATCATCAGTGAATCTTTAGCAAAAATTTTCTTTGAATAACTAGAGATATTTTACTAAAATTTCGTTCCAATGAATGAGAAGTTAAAGTAAATGAAAACAATCTCCATAATATTTTTAGTAATTAGTTTTTTTAAATATATAATTTCCTAGTTACTATCTTCAAAAGTGGCTTGGTATATTTGCAAAAAAGTTAATGTAATAATATACTCAGTAAAGTTCGTCATTGACTCCCACACAAAGGGTTCCGTACGGACACTACATATATAACACTATAACAACTTTAGCCTAGATAATCCAATATCTTCCCTGGTGTAAATATTAAAAAAAAATTAAGTACCGGGTAAACTTTTGATCTACTTTTTTGACGATTTTTCCTGATGTGGGCGTTTTTTAGTTTTGGCGAATTTTTTAGTTTTGGCAATTTATTTTGGTTTTAAAGTTTTTTTTTTTATTTTAGCCGCTTTTTTTGCGAATTTTTTTTTTGTGATTTTTTTCATTTTGATGATTTATTTTAGTCTTAGTTATTTTTTTTTTAGTTTTGGCGCTTTTTTCGGTTTGACAATTTTTCCGGGCTTTGGCGATTTGATTACATTAGGATTTGAACATTTTTCGTTTTTTGGTTTGGAACATACATTAATTTTCCACTGTCGTATATTTGTTTGTTGAAGTGGCCAAAGTTTAACTAACATATTCAGTGAAACCTTCGGTTCTTGAAAAAACAGACTGTGGCGGTTACACAGACTTTGCAGGGTGCCGTTACACTTTTGGTGCACGAAAAATCTTTGCAACTGATTAAATACTTTCTAATTTAAAAAAAAATCAAGACTTTAATATATTTTTGAAATTTTATCGAACGTGTAGAAAGTTTTTTATTATTACAATTTTAATTTAACGTAAAGTGAGCGATAAGCTAAATGCAACTTTATCCTATTCCATAATGTAATAATAGTCCTTAAAATATTTTGAAAAATATGCTAAAAAAATATGTTGATATTTTTTTTTAAAGAAGAGACACATTATGCTCATAAATTAATCAAAAAGGAATTGACAAGCTACATTTTAAAGCTTGAATTTCATTTCATATATTGTGAATCTAAATTGCAAAGTTGTATTTATTTTATTACCCAACATAATTCTCTTGTGGTCGAATTTATGCTGTTCACAACATAAAATCCTGAGCAGTGAATTTTAGGTAAATTCAATAAGCAAATATTATCATCTCATACTATACTTCCTTTTACAAGCTTTTATATTTTTGCAAAGATTTGGTAGCTAAAGTTTTTCTTCTTCTACCGTCTTGCACGGATTGAAATAAAATAAAGAGATTTTTACGTTTATTCCCAAAAGTAGAATAAAACGTTAAAAATCAATTTGCCCAAGTTTTTAGCAAATTGTGTAATATTTGTTTGTTTGTGTGTGAAAGTAATAAAAACATTTTGCTGGTAATTGAGTTGAGGTATTACAGCAAAACACACAAAAGCACTTCGTTATTTTAGCATACGCTTAATAGCCCTCAATGTATTACTCGTATTTTTTTATTATTATTTGCATTTACTTTTCTTTCAGCATTTGCTTAAATAAATACATAAAATCATTGGCAATTCAGTTTATTCAAGGAGTTTTGGTTTTGTTTTTTTTTTGTTGTGTTTCGACTTACTTCATTCCCAGTTTATAACTCAAATAGCTGGCAGTTGGTTTTAATTTGTTATATTTTCAACTTTTTTTCCCTTTTGTATTTGGCTTATGTTTAACCCGATTTTTTGTGTTTATTGCTCATTGAGCTGATTTTTGTTGTAAGACATATATATATATTGATTTTCTTTTTACTCTAACTTTTGAGTTGTAATCAAATGTTTTTTTAAATTAAAAAGTTTGCTTTTCATATCGCATAAATGTGCTTATAAACTTTTATTACACAGGCAGCATTAACTTTTTAGAGAGTCAGCCTAAAGGTATGCTGCATTAAATGCTGTTTATACTTAATTGTTTGAAAAACAAAATGTTATTGTGGATGTTGTGTAATTAAAAGGAAACGAATGGAGCATAAACAAAACTATAAGAGTTTAGAAATCGATTTGAGAGTTAAACAAGCGAAGCAAAAGTTTGTTATTATTAACTTAAGCTATATAAAATAAATTTAATGTGTTTGTTATATAATGCCTAGATGTATATTTGGCCTGTATTTACTAATCAAAAATATGCAGGATTTTTTTTTAAATTTATTTGATTTGATTTAAATTCATTTGAAGCAAGCAATTGTAATTTTCTTAACGTTATCTGCATAAAATATGTTTTATTTGCTTGTTGTGTGATGTCAAGACAATGTTTTTAAAAGTAGTTATAAATCTTTTTATCGCGGAACATTTTGCTGGTTTAGTTGTTCAAGGCAAGCTAGAAACTACAGTAATAAGAAAGACAAGTGTATCAAACTAAAAGAAGATTATAAAATAAATAATAAAAGATTTTTTTTTTATAAATTTCTATTGTTTAATCAGAAATAATTTCTTATTCGGGCTTAAGTTCAGTAATTTCAGTTCTTATTGAATGAAATATTATTATTAATTAATCAGGTCTATTCGAGAATACGCGCTTCACTTCTTCGTCGTCGAACGAACGCTCACTTTCGACAAGTCAACGTCTACACATTCTAAAATACGTGCGAAGAAATATCGTTTTCAGTAATCGATATTATGTTATCTCTTATAAAAACATCAACAACATTGAAAACAGCTGACTTGTATGCAGAAAAAGTTGAAAACAAAAGGATATTTAAGAAGTAATTTAAAGAAATAATTAATAAAAAAACTTAACAGTACAAGTGCTAAGCAACATAAAAAGAAACAATAAACAGTAAAAGTGAAATTAGTTACTTCTTTTATTTGTTTTAAAGACGTGTTTACATCTTGAAGAACTTAAAGGAAACTTAATTGTCTTGTAGAGCCTGGCCGGACGCCATTAAAGCTTAATTAACAGTGATATACACCATATAAACACTTCGTATCTCTTTTTTTTCTTTATTTATTAAACTTAACGCGCTAAAATTGGCGACGAACGAATATGACATTAATCATAGTGACGAAGTATTTTAGAATACCTCCAAAGTGAAAGAAAACATATGTTTTCTATCACTCACCTCCAACGTAGTATTTTAGAATAGCAAAAAGTGAAAGATGCGCGTATTTGTAGTGAAAGTGACTTCCCGAATAGTCCTGAATGTGAGTTTTCTTCTTTTCTTTAGATTTCAACTAAAAATCTAAAAATATCTCATTTAGTTTCTATTGTTTTCTTTATAAGAAGTATAAAGCTTTAAAAATGCAGTAATATTTTTTCTATACATTAGATGTTATTTTTTTCTATTTGAATTTAATATACTCTTATTAAAGTAAAATTTAGTACAAACACCATTTAAAACTTAATAATTAATCGATCCAAGCTATTTGTTAATAGTAAATTTTTTAAAGCAATGTTATTAATAGATTTGGCAAATTGAGTAAAAATATTATAATTACTCGCTTTTTAAACAACTAAAAGTGCATAGTAACTTCAAATATTTTTATGCATATATTTTTCTTTAATTGGTGAGCCAAGCAAATAATAAATTATAAATACTTTTCGTTAGCTTTTGGCAGAACTAAACTAAAGCTTAATGGCTTTTCGAAAGCTTAAGCTCAGCTAAGTAATATAACATTTATAACTTACATCACTGGCTGCTGAACAATTTCGGGAGTTACGTAGCACCCATCTGTTATTAGCAAACCAAGATGTTGGAGTCCAATACGGTTTGCAAATCTATAGAGTTATAAAATTTTTAAAAATAGATGTATGTACGAGTAAATTAAATAAAAATTAATCAAATAAATTCGATAAACGCAAGATTAATAATGACAAATTATGAATATGTACAAGCATTAAAATAATTTGATAAGTGCTAAAGTAACCAATTTTTGTTTGTTTGTATTGATTGTCTTTTTCTTGTAAGTACCAATTAAGCACTGAACACATTCACGACAGCAAGCTATCGGCTACTAAATGTCAATAATAGAATAAATATGTTTATATGGGAATGAGTATTTTGAAGGCAACAAGGCAACAGGCTACAGGCTACAGGTTGTTATCCGTGCTATATTTGTTGTTGTAGTCAAATTAAACTTATATCTATTTCTTTGGCTACAATGAGCAAATGCAGTGTTGCCAGTATAATACAAAATGTGGACTCACTGATATCGTACAATTCATATTTCATATTTTTGACCAGAAAAAATATCCAAAAATTGATGTAAAGAATAAATTGTTTCATTTTTGTAGTTTTATATGAAATATGTACATATTAAAAGAGTGATTAATTTTTATAAATGCAAAATATATGAAAGTGACAGTACTGAACTATGTATTTGTACTTAAGTAGCAGGTGTAGATGGTGCTGCTGCCGTCTGCAAAGTATTTAAGTGGCCGGCTAAGAGGCGACAACTGCAGCTTGCGACATTTGAAGTCGTGTGCTCGTGTAGCCTGCTGTGTGTGTTTAATGCATAAAGCTTTATGAGGTAGTATTTATTTTATTTTTCCAATATTTTTATTAAACAATAAAAATAATGAATAGTTTACTTCAAATGAGTTTTAATATTGTTGCCCAATACTTTAGTGATTTTTAAATATGAAATAAAATAAATATATTTCTACCAGTGCACATTAGAGCCAAGGGTGGCCATTTTACGGAATAACTTCAAATATATTTATTAAAAGAGCACAAAACTCTACATTTTGCAATCACGCATTAAAATTGAACATTGTGTTAGAAAACGGAAAAAACAAGCAGAAAAAAGCGAAAAACTTTGCGTAATTAGATCCGATTTACCTCGAGTGATTTTGAAAAATTAATAAATCTAACCATAAAATAATCAAGGGCGGGTGTTCGCTATCAAAATTATATATGGACGGGCATTTTGTTTCAATGTTTATTATTGGAAGTGAAATAAAAAAAAAATATTTTTTCAGTTTAAATGGTCATAGAGCTATTAGTTAAGCTCAATTAAGCAGAGATTTTAGTTTTACTTTAAAGTTTGAACAAATAAGCTTTATTTTAGAAAAATTAATGCTGTAAATCGGTGCGCCCCCTTGTGTTGGGCTTACCAAAAAGCAGTGCTTAACGATTTCTGCTAACACTTTAATTGCTGTTGTTTTTTGTCACTGTTTTAAGCACTTTCGTCAGAGTTGTACAAATTTTATAATTTTTTACGCATAGGTCACGCATTAGTCACGTATTAGTCACGCATAGGTCACGCGTGATTGTAATTGCATTTATATAAAATAATGATTTTAGCTTACT
This sequence comes from Tachina grossa, assembly GCA_949987645.1. Taxonomy (NCBI): domain Eukaryota; kingdom Metazoa; phylum Arthropoda; class Insecta; order Diptera; family Tachinidae; genus Tachina; species Tachina grossa. Next base: position 29,791,669 of record OX465275.1, read on the forward strand.
TTCTTAGGCTTATTAAAAAAATCTATTTCTAGGTAATGCGTATCTGAAGTCATTTAATGGCAGGCAATTCATCAGGAGCGTGGGCTTATTTTCCCACGTTATGAATTTTTACATAATTAGTTGGCTAAGCACCGTTTGTATGAAATTTATTCCTGCTACGGGTTTTAGAATTTCAAAAAAAAAAAAAAAAAAAAATAAAAAACATACAGTTTGTTTTAAGAGCTATTCTTTACAAATTTTATGTGGGTTACTATTGTAATTACAGTGAGATTACACGAGACATAAGTTTGGAAATTTTTGTGTTGGCAATTGTCAAAATCTGTTGCTAACACAAAAAATGACTGTGTAAACCGTAAATGTTAGTGTTCGAACACATGTTTGGAAACAATTGCTCAAACACAAGTCTGAGCAATTATGTTAGGACACAAGCTGTCAAATTTACTTTTTCCCTAGAAAATAATGGTGGGAAACTAGAAATAATAAGTTTATTACAAAAAAAAAATCAAGCAGAAGCACAAAATATATGCTCTGTTGCAAAAGTATTAAAAAATCAAAACGTAAAACGTGCACTTTGTGTGCATACGACAACCTAAATTTTGAGTTTTAACATTATACGTCTAGCCACCCCTTAAAATAAGTTTGAACACAAACTTTTTTTGTGACGTCATTTTGCCGACGTTATTTCTTATGTTCAGAAATAAAAATTGCTCGTCTATTCGTACTGTTATGAAGATATAGGAAAAGTAATAATTACTTTTCAAGGGAGGGGAGTACCGGTCACTGTTCTTCTATACCACCAGGATACTCAGTTTGTTCTAAAATATATCCATAAAATATCTAGCGACCCTCACTATTTAAGGTGTGGGGATATAAATTGATCCGCGAAAAAAGGAGCTTTGGTCCCACAGTGCAGCGTTACTATTTTCATTTATTAAAAAAAAATATGCTACAATTTTTGAAAAAAATAATAAAAATAAATCCAAACCTTATTAGCTTCTTTGCTCTTAAATCTGCTGTCCACAAACCCACACCAAGTCTTAGGAAGAGTTGGAAAAAATTTTTTCAGCAGTTAGTCTAATGCATGTTGATACGTTTATATAGAGAGGCCCTAACTCATTATTTGTTTGAAACATTAGCTATTCTTCTATTGAAATATAAAAAAACCTTAATTTAAAAATATAATGAATTAAAACCTTTCTATATTAACAAATGATATGTAATATATTATTCAATTTAAAAATTAATTACTTTTCTAAATAAATACTGCAGCAATAGTTTGCCTCGTAGCTGTGTAATGTCAAACATTATTTTTAAACTAAAACCAGTTTGATTAATTGACATTTAATTGATTATTATTTTACAATTTGTTATATAAAAATAAATATTTTCTCTTCATTTTATTTTACTGCCTTTAGATGGAAAATGTGTTCTAATTTCATCTGTTTTAACATGTCATTTGTCATTCTACATGACTAACATGAAAATAATTGAATAAAAAATTTTTACACATCCACATGAGTTAAATATATATTGTTTGTTTCGACTTGCAAACTTTTTTTGGGGGAACAGGTGTGCTTCAATTTCTAGATACAATTAAACTCACATAAATCTCAAATATTTTTAAAATAGTGTAATTATTTTTTTTAACTTTTACCTGATTTAAATTACCTACCATTTACACATGAAACTAATTGCAAGAAAGTAGCCATACAATCACATTTTTTCACTACCACACTCATATTGTTTTTAATTTCCAGTCAGCTTTCAACGATTTTTTCAAGAAAGTAAATTTTTGATGTTTTCAGAGAGTAAAATGAAAAAAGGTTAACAGTGTTACCCCCTTTAAAGATTTGTACAAATATACAGGATTGTGGTAAATAGATTATTATTATATTATTATCCTTATTTTGTATAAATATTTAAAGAATTATAATATGTTACGTTCAAATGTACAGGAAGAAGACAATTCATACCTTTTGAAAACAATAATATTGTTACAATTTTAACAGTAATACTTGTTCCCAATTTATTGCCTTATGAATTTTTGTATGTGACATTCTAGGTAACTCTAATTAAGAAGTGAACAAAACAATTTTTTCAACTTTACTTTTCGTCGACATTTTTAAAATGAACTTTCACTTTCCTATGAAAGTTAACAAGAAATTTTCATGAAAGTAATTTATTTCATTATTATTTTATTTATAATACGTATACAGAAATTTCAAGAAAGTACTTTCATGTGTAAATGTAGCGTTAAGCATTTGTTTCATGAAATTAGTTGCATGAAAATTTTTTATTTGTCAATGGGAGGCTTAAAAAATCACAAAATTTTTTTTTTTTTTTGGAAATTTTATTTTCAAAAAAATTTAGTGCAAAACAAAAAACAAATTTTCTTATTTTGTTTTTGTTTTCAATATAAATAAGCGAAACAAATTTTCTTGCCGACATCGTGAGCCAGGCAGTTAATTTTAATAAACTAACTCCCTGTTTGTGTAAGACGTTTGAGTTAGAAATTTTGGCGTATCTATAATAGATTAAAGAAAAGTTGTACGAGTTTCCTTTAGTCTATTACAAAAACGCCAAGATTTTTAACTCAAACGTTTTATACAAACAGGGGGTTAATTTTTTAATCAAAGTTTGTTAATTTTGTTTATATTAAAAAAAAAAGGAATTGTTTTCAGCTCAAAGAGCCTCGTACGAAATTCAAAAAAAGGATATGGCATATCCAATCGAGCAATAGAGTAACAACAAGATTAAACTCAAGAAAAATATCCTTACCCTAATATAGAAAGGACCTAATTCATTATTTTTTTGTAATCGAGTTTTTGTGTATTCCGATAGAAGACCATCTAATGTATCGAAAAATTAAAAAAATTCGATTAAAGAAAAATAAGTTAGAGCCTTTCTATACTAAGCTAGCGATATATAACACTTAAAAAATATGCAAGTAACTTTTGCACACATTTAGAGATAAATGTTGCAGAAGTGTTGTTGTCATAACAAAACTATCCTCTGGCTACAAGGAACCGGATACAGATGATAACATGTTAAAGCATTTCCTGTACTTGTTGTCTTATTTTTGTTGTTGCTGTTGCTGTTGTTGTTTTTTTTTTTAAATTTATGCATTATGCAGTGGAAGTGTAGAAATCCAGGAACAAACTTTTACACATTAAAACTAACAAAGTGTAACATAAAAGTGTTGCACTAGAATCTAAATAAATAAATAGTACTTGTTGTAGGAAAATTAAAGTTGAGTTTCATGTTGTTATTAATTTTATCTTAATACCTTGACATATTTTACAATCGCAAAGAAAATTTAAAAATTTTAAAAATTAAATTTAATATAAAGGTTGATATTAAATGAAATATGAAAATAATTAAGGGCACATATGTATATCGAAATATATAACGTCGTAAGTCGAGATATATATATATATATATAGTTTTGAGAAAAATCACTTTCAATCTATGAACGTTTTTTTTTAAATTCAAAATGGGCAAGTTAAAATAATTTTGTTCTTAAATAATCATTGGTGTTTAAACCAATGCATCCAAAATTTTATGAAAATGTAGATTTTGGTATAATTGGCGCTTATTAAAAATTTCATTGGATTTTTTTTAAGACTTGTTTTGTATCTTTATAATAATCTTCGTTGGAGAAAAAAAGGTAAAGACCACTGTACTATATATATGAAGATTCGCTTGCAGAATTTCGTAGCACAAGCACACAGAAAAAAATATCAATGTAAAATCACCATGCAAAAATTTTGATTGCAAATCATATTAAATTCACAATTTAAGAAACTTATTATTCGATATATTGTCATACTCGTAAGTATATTTATTAACTTGAAATTTATTTGCTGGTGGTTCAGCTTTGTTTATATGTATTTCATTGTTGCTGTAACAAATCATCAGTAGACCTCAACCACTCATTTTGAATAGTCATAAGCCCCTTATTTTTCATTTTGCCTTATAAATACCTTTATTGTTATCCAATGGATTTCTAAAAAATAAAATAGATTTTTATCGAACATAAATTATTTGCTGGGTTTTGTATAAGTTTCTAAAGGCAGAATTAGTTTTCAGGGTTCCGTACGCCAAAGGTGAAAAGGAACCCTAATGTTTTCGCTACGCTGTCCGTCTGTCCGTCACACGGTATTTTTTCAGGAACCGTAAGAGCTACGGACCTGAAATTTAGACAGAGTATGTAGAACCTTGGCCGCTACAACAAGAACTAAAAATTAAAGGGTGTTCCAAAACGAGCAATGAAAAATATTGAAATCCCATGTAATATACATACAATTGCATGTACATATGTATTTATATATGCACTTGCAATTTGTAAAATTAGTGCATTTTTATACAGACTACAACAATTAACACTAAAATTAAAAAAAATTTAAATTAAAGGGTGGTTCATCAGTTAATGCAATTTTGACTACGTTATTTTGACAACTTGCTATATCTTGGAAACCGTAAGAGGCAAACACTTGAAATTTTCAAAAACGGTAAAACTAAACAAACCGAAAATTATAAAATCGCCAAACCAAAAAAAAAAAAGATCGCCAAATATTAAAAAAAATCGCCAAAACGAAAAAAATCGCCAAAATTAAAAAAATTTCTAACACTAAAATAAATCGCCAAATTCGAAAAAATCGCCAAAATGAAAAAATCACCAAAATGAAAAAAACCCCAAAAATCTAAAAAAATCGCCAAAACTAAAAAAAAAACTTTTATTTAAAAAATAAAAAAATTGCAAAAATGAAAAAAATCGCCAAAATGAAAAAAAACACCAAAAACCGAAAAAATCGCCAACACAAAAAAAACCGAAAAACCCCAAAACGAAAAAAAGAAAACTATATATTATAGGGTTGCATTTGTATACTCGTTTGTATAGCCAAAGCAAATATACCATGGTATGTACCATATAATTGTAGTGTGAGCGACAGAACTAGTATAAGAGTTATTGTGTGTGCGTGCTTTTCCAAATTAAAATACAATTAAAACAAATAACAATTGCTTATTGTATTGCTGCTGAGCAACTGTTTGATCTGTTTTTGCCCCAAAAAAAAAACATATTGTAATACAAATATATGAAAAAACCTCTATTGAAACAAATACATGATGTGCAGATGTATGTGCGGACGTTCGTTATGTTATTTTGTGGCGCAGCCAAAGTATAGAGAGAGAAAGAGACAATTTTGCTCTGAGAGTAATTACAAATGCATGTGTTTCACGTACATGTATCATTTACTTACATGTGTATGTGAAATTTTACTTTCATTCATTCATTCATCAACCATGGATTTTTTTTTTCAACACACCATGTGGTACTTATGTTAAAATCAATTTTATGTATCTTATTTGTTATAGAAAAACAAATACATACAAATGTGTTTTTCTCATTTGGTCATTGCACAACCATACAATAACTGCTTTAAAAATCAACATTTACAACTAGTAAAAGAAACGCTATATAACATATTTTTTCATACAAGAACCAAAAAACACGCAACACTGGTGCAAACAGATGCATCTGTGCAATGCTATACTATATATTATATTAAATGACATATCTAGTGTTCGTACGGAACCCTTCGTGCGCGAGTCAGAGTCGCACTTTACTGAATTTATTACTTTCTGTTCTGTTACGAATCAGCTGACTCTTTTTTGTTTATAGAAATCTAGTACAAATAATTAGTTTTTCTGTTTCGTTCTGTTCTGTTTCGGTTCAACCTGTGATAATCAAAAAATGGTTAAGTAATTGTAAGTGACAGCATAAATTAAATAAAAATATTTTGAAATAAATTGTGATTGTGCTTCTAGAACTAAATAAATAATAATTTTTAAAATAAGAACAAAACTATATTGAAACTTAACAATGGACGATGAAAAACTCATCGCTTTAGTGGAAAACTGTGACTCTTCTGGTCAGAAACAGCTGATAATTTGCTACAGAAAAAATAAGTACTCATATTAGAAGCAGAACGGCACAGCACAGAATAGCAACAGAAAGTAAAGACTAATGAAGCCTTAAGCCTTACTACGCTTATTTTTCTTCTGTGATTTTCAAAAGTATTATTATTTGAGAATTCTCAAATAGCTTTTGAAAGTCTTTGCATAAGATAAAAGGTTTGAGACTGTTCAAAATTTCTGGTTGAAGTCTACTGATGATTTGTTACAGCAACAATGAAATGCATATAGACAAATCTGAACCATCAACAATTAAATTTCAAATTATTAAATTCATCAGAAATAATATATTGTTTAAAAGCATGGGTGTGTATGAGCTTTGTTCAAAGCTACAATGCTCTGTTGTGCTCATTTGTGTGATATGTTGTTGATTGTTTTGATGTTCGTGTTGTGTAAAAAGCTGACAAATTTTGCCTAACCTTCTGCTGCTGGTTAGAAGGCAGTTTAGCAATCTTGTAATCAGACGGTTGCAGCTTCAAATCCTCCAGACCAGCCAAAGCAGCTTCACAGTTTGCTTTTTTATAAATAACTTTTTTTTTATATAACCCTAACCTTGAATGAGCTTGGAAGCCTGAATAAAGTTACTCTATAAAACTCATTATATAACTTTAATTTCACTTAAATTTTATATTAATTGACCAGTTAAGTTATGTTAAATTAAAATTCAATTCCTGATAAAATTAACGAGTATTTAGTGTATAATTAAATAATATTTAATATTTCAAGTTGTTGTGGCTGCATTGGTAATCGCATTGACTACAGCGCAATGAGTTTAAGTTCAAATATTGGCCAGAGCAGTCAACTTTAGATACAAAAATTTTTTTCTGATGCTTGAGCCAATATTAACAGTTACGTTAGTTAAATAATTAATAAAATGATATGACTATGTTAAATTGTATTCATGTTAATTCAACGCAAAATAACTTTCTTTCAACATGATTCCTCATGTTATTGCAGTAATAAATTCATGTTGTTTCAATTTGATATAACTTTAATTGAATCAGCATGATTCTTTATTTTAATTTAGCAGTACTGGAATGTTAAATTAAAATGAAATTAAGTTAAAATAATTGAAATTTATTTGTTGGTAGTTTAGCATGTCTATATATGTATTTCATTGGCGCTTGAACCAAATCATCAGTAGACTTTAACCACAAATTTTAAACAGTCACAAACCTTTTGCTTTATGCATAGACTTTCAAAAACTATATGAGATTTCATAAAATAATAATACTTTTGAAAATCACAGAAGAAAAACTAAGCTAAGCTTAGTAGGCTTTGAAACTGATACAAAACCCAGCAAATAATTTATATCCAGGTGAACTCATTTTTTTTTTCTACATTTCAATTAATTTATGTACACTTCTGACAATATGTCAAATAATGGATTTTCTTTGAAATTAAGTTATTTCAAAAGGAAAAATTTTCTTTGAAAACTACTGCAAATCATGCTGAAGTAAGACGAAATATATATCAAGCAAAATCATTGCTGAAAAATGTTAAATTAATAGCGTAGACAGACGACAGCGTTAATTTGCATTAAAATCTCACTAATGTGAATTAAAAATTTACCCTGACATACGACAGTATTTGCATTAAGTAAACAAAATCTGTACATCCCTTTCGTGCCACACACTTCGATAATTTTCCTTGGAAATATTAAAATGGAGAAAATGTGTCTCGATTTTAATATTTCTTTGTTCTTTTTCTAAAAACAATTAAAATAACGAATTGCATTTTAATTTTGAAAACCAAAACAATTTGCCAACATTTGATTGATTGTTGACGGTGTTACCATATCAGGACTGTGTTATCATATAGCTGAATTCAGTATTAATTCACTGTCATTTAGTGCATTTACGGATGAGGATAATTCACAAGTTCATTTTCATTAAGACAGTTAATGCAAATTAACGCTGTCGTCTGTCTATGCTATAATTTTCCTTTTCTAGATTTTAATATGAAACTTTTCTGTGTGATATGATTCGATTTTATCTGAAGTCAATTTAGGTTGTTATGGCTTTTGGTAGTTTATAATGCCTTGAAATGTTACTCAAATTCTATTTAAAGATGATCTCATTCTAATGCTTATGAGGTAATGCGCCTCTTAGTTTTCAATTGTAGTAGCCTAGAATAAATTCTATTTCTAGAGCTTCAGTTCTCAAAACGTTTTAAGGGAAACCAAGAGGCTCTTAAGCCAGTCAATTGGATGAAATATGCTGACACAATAATAAACTTTTTATTTAATATTACATTTACATTGTCTCGAAATCTAGTACTTACGCGGATTTGAGCTAAATCTTAATACTTTTCAACTATGTAGATTCCCCATACAAAATGAAATCTTCTTTGTCAGTAGATTTGTATGAAATCTACTCGAAATACAATATTTTTATTTTATTTTTAGTAGCTTGTACGATATTATTCATATATGCTTAATTCACAAAACCCCTTGTATCTCTGTATCGATTGTATTAACATATTAAATACAAGAGTGTAACATTTGTTGTATGAAATTTTCATACAAAAATGAAATACACTATTACACTTTTATTTCATATGTTTTTAAAATGTTGTATTCAAAGAGAGGCTCTCTGAGAGAATTTGTATGTAGCTTGTTCTTCTTTTTTCATTTAAAATACGAAATACATTAATACATAACACAGAGGGTGTTCACAATTAAAAAACCAAAAGTGTATTTGATACACAAATACACGATAAAGATTGTTGTGAATTAAGCAATAAAAGTTGAATGAATTAGCTACGCTCAACAAAATTTTCTATTGAAGCTGCTTGTTGAATTAGCTAAGTCAGCAATTTTTGGGTTACAGTTTAACATAAAATTTTAGACAAAGGATTTTGTCTTGGATACGAAAAATTAAAAATTTTTAAAAATACTTAGTGTAAACTATATAGATTTCGATAAAGATTTTCAGACAATGTAAAATGCAGTACGATTACATTTTTTTGGAAAAAAATTCAATCCTAAATCTCGCTTAATTCCAAAAGAGTAAAGTTATTAATTGTGCATTTAAGTTCAATATATTTAAAAAGTCAAACAAAAACTTTAATATTTATAAAGGGTGTCCCAACAAGAACGCAAGATTTAAATTTTAAATAAAACACAGATATTTAAAAAAAATGGTAAAACTTTATCATATCGTAAAGTAGACAGAATGAGGTTGTGTGTGGAACAACATATCGGGCAGACGGCTGCCGCAGCTTTGCTGGCACACACGCGATCTTTTAATGAAATTTTCAATGGCCGTTTTGCATAAATGCTGCGGTATTTCATTAATGCAGCGTCCAATTTCCTCTTTAAAGGCATGAGTCGTCGTCGGCTTATTCGCGTAAACCATCGACTTCAAAAAACCCCAAAGAACAAAGTCTAATGGTTTTAAATCGCACGATCTAGGCGGCCAATTCTGGTCTCCAAAACGCGAAATAACACGACCGGGAAATGACGGATGTAGCATAGCAATTGAATTGTTTCTCCGGCTGTATGACATGTGGCACCATCTTGTTGAAACCACATTTCTTCAATTCTAAGCACGAAAAACCTGGTTATCATTTCACGATACCGAACACCATTGACTGTTTGCGCTTGACCTGCGTTTGAGTGACATCATCACGTACAGCTGCGACATTTTCGGTCGATCGGCCTGGTCGAAGGCGCGTTGTTGTCTTTACATCACTAACAGACCCAGTTTCGGCAAATTTATCCATTAATGTCTTTACAGTTGGCTCTTTTGTAGCATGATTGTGACCCCAAATTGATCGCCATTTTGCGAACTGTAGCCGCAAAACTTTAACCATTTTGGTAAAACAATTTCACAATGAGAATGCGTTGTTCATTCGTGTAGCGCTCCATTTTTACTAACCTCGTACCTTTTACTAGCAAACAATAACAATTGTTCAAATGTCAAACAATGACACTTCGAATGGCGCCAAATTTAAATCTTGCATTCTTGTTGGGACACCCTTTATAAACATAATCACATTAGCTTAAACTCATTGAAACCGGAGCATTAAACTGTTAAAAATCCTTGCAGAATACAGATATGCAAAAAAAAAAGAACAAAAGCAATGTTTGTTGCACATAAGCAAATAAATAGTAAAGCCTTTGTGTGCAGCAATATCTTATAACCATTAAAGCGTAAATTAAAAAAAAGAAGTACCATTTAATACAGATACTCACCATAATGGGCAGCAGCAACTCGTGTGTTTCGTTGCCACGCCATACGTGTGCATCCTGTGCCAGATTTCGCAATTCACATTCCAAAGAATTGATTTTTTCTTGTAGACGACTCAAAATGCGTGGACGCACAATAGGATGGAAAGATGCTTTGGCAGGGGAATTAGTTGAGGTGGCTGGCATTATGGGCAATAATGGAGCGGCAGCTGCTGTAACTGCTGCTGCTGCTGTTAATGAGGGCGTGGATATTGAGGCGCCTAGGGCAGCGTTTAAAGAAGTTGGCCTGCTGGCTGCTGCTGTGATTGCTGCATACGATGCAGTAGCTTGCAACTGGCTGATAGTTTTACTTTCTTGTTGAGTTTGCTGGGGAATAGGTAAAGCGGTGGCTGTATTTTGTTGTTTAGTGCGCAGCAAGTCATTGGTGCTATAAAATTTGTTTGCTGTTATATTTTGTAGCGGCCTCATGGATTTAATTAAAAGCTGAGCACGTTTTAATTCTTTTTGGAATTTTTTCGTTTTGACCAGGGCAGCCAAAGGCATTTCCGTTAAGGTGTTGGGACTTAAATTGCCTTGGGAAGTAGGTGTTGTTGGAATGCTTAAAGGAGTTGCTGTAGTTGTATTCGTTGAGCTTTCATCAGCTTTAGTGGTTGTATTTTTATGTTTGGTAGCCTTAACTGTTACTTTTTTAATGGCCAAACTTTTTTGCGGCAGCTGCTGTTGCTGTTGCTGTTGAGATTCTTTTGTTGCATGTATTTCTTCCAATTTGGCTATTTTAGGCGAGTGCAATACCGCAAAACTGTTTAGAGTCAAAGAGGGTACTTTATTATTATTGAGTTCTTGCAAGTCCTGCTCGTGATTAGTTGTTGCAAATGGTGGCTGCTGTTGTTGCTGTTGCTGTTTTGTTTTGTGTTGCAACAATTCATTGTACAACTCTTTGCTATTGTAGAATTTAGTAGTGGAAAATTCTGGTTGTGGTCGAGCAGGTAGTATTTTTGCCTTTTGTTGTTCTTCATTTGCTGCCGGTGGCTGTGGAATGTTGTGTTGTTCGTTATTGTTGCTATTAAATTTAGTGCTGGCAAAGTCGAAATGTTGCTGCAAATGCTGGGCATCGCTGGCCACACGATGCATGGGAAAATCAAAACTTTTCTTAACCCGTCTCTCTATAAGCTCCAGCGGCATTTTGTTTAGTATGGGATTCCTGCTGAGAGCTAAAATCTTGTGATTTACTGAATACAGTGGGGCAGGTTGAGTTGTTTGAGAGGAGGCTTCTAAAGTGGTTTTGTGGGGGGATATTTCATCAGGTTTTTTGGTAGTTTTTGCTTCATCAGCATTAACAAATTCATTTAAACCAAATTTTTTCTCAATTTCAGTTATAACACCGTCTTGTTCTTGCAATAGTTTGCCAGTGAAATCAGTAACAGGTGAAGCTGGATTTAGGTAAGGGCTCCAGTTAATGTTGTGCTCATAAGTTTTAGGTATTTCAGGCTTTTTGTTATTCTCGTAGTCAAGCTCATTGGGCATAAGATTTTGTTTCCACTCCTCATTGCTGATTTCCAATTTTGGAGAGAATATTGTTCTTTCCCTGATCAGTTTATCATTGGCATCCTTAATAATGGGCTTAAAGTCTTCCATGGCCTGTTTGTCTTTGGCCAAGGTAAAGGTTAAATCATTTGCCGGCTTAACATCATCACCTGCAATTTCCTTTTGTTTAACATAATCCGGTTTAGTTTGTTCGATGGGGCGAGGGGATGTCGTGGCCATAACATTGTCTTCTCTAGCCTTTTGTGTGTGAATTAGTATTGGGGTAGTGGTAGTGTCATGTGCTGTATGCTCTAGTGTTGCAATTGTTGCTGTAATTTTTATATTATGTTCTTCTGTATTTCTGGCATTCGGTGTTGATTGTTTGTGCATATCCGTTTCCTTTTGCCAGCTCACTTCCGTTGTTACCTTTTGTTGCTGTTGTTGTTGCTGCTCTTGCACGAGACTTTCTGTGACCTGCTTTAAATCAGTTTTTTCCATTTCCCTTTCTAATTCATCATCATTGTTTTTGTATTGTTTTACTGTTTCGATATCAAATTTTTTGCTCTTCTCCGTTGCTGCTTTGTGTCTTGCTACTAACGTTGCCTTGGCCTGGTTTGTTCTAATGGCTGGTAAATCATTTAAAGGGGCCAAAGTATTTGTTGCAGGGCTGGTAGTAGCGTAAGTTTGCTTGTCTTTATTTTGAAAGAGCTGACTTGTTGTTAAAAGTTTTTCTTTGTTCTCAAACTCATTATTTGCTTCATGTAGTCTTATTTGTATCGCGGCTGTTGTTAAGGTTGGTCTTAACACTTTCATATCATTTGCTATTGATGTCGAGTCAGAGGCTAAATTTATTATATCTGCGGATGATGCTGTTGCTGTAGCTTCACTTGCATTGGCTGTTGCTAAGTGAAAACTTAATAATATAACAGCACACATTAAGGCCTTTAAATGCAGCCTCATTTTCAAGAATTTATTTAAAAAATGCATATTCTATATTTTGCTCTGAAAGATTTCTATTTAACAAAATACAATTTTTGATAAATTCATAAAAATCTTCTCATCATTTTTTTACAGTACATAAATTATTAATTATCAAGATCAAAGGTTCATATTCCTTCCATATTAATTTGTTTTTGTTTACTTCTCTAAAGGACTCATTACTAGAGCTTTTGTTATATAATTTTATGGTCCTTTTTTATGTGCTTTTTATTACTGCCGTTTTAGTTTTTTATTTGTGGCATTATGCTGGAAATAAAAAGAAAATATATTTTTCATATTAGATTTCATAAAATTACAATTATTTTTATTTTATTTATCTTTATAAATGTTACAATTCCAGCGAATAGAAATTAATTGTATTATTTGTGGTTTATTTATTTATATTTTTTCGCAATATATTCAAATTTATTATATTTGTGGTCTAAATGTGTTTATTTTGGACTAAAGAAATCTGGGCTAATTACTGCAATGATATTAAATAAAAGCAGTAATTTTTCCTGTTTGTTTTTTTTTGCTGCTTAATTCAAAAATTTTTTATTAGCTGGTATTATTTTATTATAAAAAGAAAAAAAATTGTATTTATTATTATAGGTAAGCGGTTTATGTTAATAAAACCTCATATTTTTTTTTCAGAAAAAACTGAAGCTTCCTACTAACTTATTGGCAAAGGGTTAAAAATATACTCGAAAATATTTTACTTAAATTGTAGCAGTTCCTTCTTCCCCAAATATATGTGATAAAGGATATATAAAGGTTTCCCATTCCCTGCATAATTTTCACAATATTCATACTTCATACACAAAGTAAATAGATTCTGAGTCCTTATGAAAAGTGAAGACGAATTAGCGATGTCCGTATCCGTCCGTCCATATGTCCATCTGTCTGTACTTGAAATCGGTTAACGAAGCTGCCAGAGAATCTATAGACTTCAATTTTGAACATGGATATAAAAAATGGTCTAAAATATATTGATATTGAAAATCAGCAAAAACAAAAAACGGTCGCAGAGCTGGAAAACTTAGTCTGGTTTTTGGTATATGTGACCTTCTCCGAGAAAAGGGACCTAGTGTGTGAAAATGAAGTTTGGAAAAAATTTCATTTCATCATATTCTACACCCTTTTAGGTAACAGAATCCACTCTACAAGTCCAAACTCGTTTTTTGATACACTAGGTCGCTTTTCTCGTGGAAGGTCACATATATGAAACTATCCAGCTAAAACTAAGTTTAATTTCTTTGGTTAATTGAACATATTTTGTTAGAATAAAATTGATATTAAAAATTACAAAAAAAAAAAAAAAAAAAAAAAATAAAAATACGATTCCAGGGTTGGAAAATTCAAACTTTTTTTCCGTATAGAAAAGTAATTAGGTCAGATTAATGTTTTCTCTTTCTTTATAAATTAAAAACATACATATTTGTAGTAATAAATTCAGTAAAGTGCGACTATGACTCGCGCACATAGGGTTCCGTACGAACACCAGATATGTAATTTAATACAAACTTCATCCTATATAATATATAGTTTTGGCATTTTTTTCGTTTTTGGGGTCTTTTCGGTTTTTTTGTTTTGTCGTTTTTTGCGTTTTTTCGGTTTAGGCGATTTTTTTAAGTTTTGGCTCTTTTTTAGTTTATACACTTTATTTTCTTGTTTTGGCGATTTTTTCGGTTTTTTGGCGTTTTTTCATTTTGGCGTTTTTTTATTTTTGGCGATTTTTTTTTAATTTTTGCGATTTTTTGTTTATTTAAATTTTTTTTTTAGTTTTGGTGACATTTTCGCGTTTTGGCGATTTTTTTAAATTTTTTGCGTTTTTTTTCATTTTGGCGTTTTTTTTCATTTTGGCGATTTTTTCGAATTTGGCGATTTATTTTAGTGTTAGAATTTTTTTTTAATTTTGGCGATTTTTTTCGTTTTGGCGATTTTTTTTAATTTTTGGCGATTTGTTTTTGGTTTGGCGATTTTATAATTTTCGGTTTTTTTAGTTGTACCGTTTTTGAAAATTTCAAGTGTTTGTCTCTTACGGTTTCCAAGATATAGCAAATTGTCAAAATTACGTAGTCAAAATTGCATTAACTGATGGACCACCCTTTAATTTAAATTTTTTAAATTTTAGTGTTAATTGTTGTAGTCTGTATAAAAATACACTAATTCTACAAATTTCAACTTTCAATATACAATTGTATGTATATTACATGGGATTTTAACATATTTCATTGCTCGTTTTGGAACACCCTTTAATTTTTAATTCTCATGTATTTGTTGTTGTAGCAGCCAAGGTTCTACATACTGTGTCCAAATTTCAGGTCCGTAGCTCTTACGGTTCCGGAGAAAATACCGTGTGTCGGACAGACGGACAGACGGACAGCGTAGCGAAAACAATAGGGTTCCTTTTCACCTTTGGTGTACGGAACCCTAAAAATCAGAATAATAACAAATGGCTCCAGGGCTGGGAAACTTAAATGTTTTTGGTATCTGAAAGTAACTAGCTTAAACCTATTTGTTTTGTTTGTTAGAATGAAATAGATTGGTATAAGAAAACAGAAAAATATAAAAAAATGATTCCAGGGTTGGAAAAGTTGCACTTTTTTTTTGGTATATAAAAGTAAAATATTTTTTTTAATTTTCCTTATAAATTAAATTTATTTTATATTTCATTCAGAAAGATAAAGATTGGTAGTAAAAATTATGCCAAATTATGCATGCCGATTTTCTACCCAATACTGTAATATAAGACTTGTTCTTATTGTATTGTATTCTACATAAATAAATAAATAAAAAAATAAATAAATAAATAAATAAATAAATAAATAAATAAATAAATAAATAAATAAATAAATAAATAAATAAATAAATAAATAAATAAATAAATAAATAAATAAATAAATAAATAAATAAATAAATAAATAAATAAATAAATAAATAAATAAATAAATAAATAAATAAATAAATAAATAAATAAATAAATAAATAAATAAATAAATAAATAAATAAATAAATAAATAAATAAATAAATAAATAAATAAATAAATAAATAAATAAATAAATAAATAAATAAATAAATAAATAAATAAATAAATAAATAAATAAATAAATAAATAAATAAATAAATAAATAAATAAATAAATAAATAAATAAATAAATAAATAAATAAATAAATAAATAAATAAATAAATAAATAAATAAATAAATAAATAAATAAATAAATAAATAAATAAATAAATAAATAAATAAATAAATAAATAAATAAATAAATAAATAAATAAATAAATAAATAAATAAATAAATAAATAAATAAATAAATAAATAAATAAATAAATAAATAAATAAATAAATAAATAAATAAATAAATAAATAAATAAATAAATAAATAAATAAATAAATAAATAAATAAATAAATAAATAAATAAATAAATAAATAAATAAATAAATAAATAAATAAATAAATAAATAAATAAATAAATAAATAAATAAATAAATAAATAAATAAATAAATAAATAAATAAATAAATAAATAAATAAATAAATAAATAAATAAATAAATAAATAAATAAATAAATAAATAAATAAATAAATAAATAAATAAATAAATAAATAAATAAATAAATAAATAAATAAATAAATAAATAAATAAATAAATAAATAAATAAATAAATAAATAAATAAATAAATAAATAAATAAATAAATAAATAAATAAATAAATAAATAAATAAATAAATAAATAAATAAATAAATAAATAAATAAATAAATAAATAAATAAATAAATAAATAAATAAATAAATAAATAAATAAATAAATAAATAAATAAATAAATAAATAAATAAATAAAAAAATAAATAAATAAATAAATAAATAAATAAATAAATAAATAAATAAATAAATAAATAAATAAATAAATAAATAAATAAATAAATAAATAAATAAATAAATAAATAAATAAATAAATAAATAAATAAATAAATAAATAAATAAATAAATAAATAAATAAAAAAATAGAAAAATAAAAAACAGCTCCAAAGCTGGAAAATTAACACTTTCTTGATATATGTGTACATATAAGTAGCTAAAATTGTTTTTCTTTTCCTTATTAACTAACAATATTTATATTTTAGAAATAAATAAGTCAGTATTAAGAATTATAAAACTCAAAAATATGGTTTCAGAGCTGGGAAATTTAAGGTTTGCTTGCTATCTATAAAAGTATTTAGCTAAATCTAATTACACCCTTCAGCAAAAATAGTAAGGTTTGTCATTTGCTACTAAAAATTTAAAGGAATTAAAATGACGATTCCAGGGTGGGAAAATTTTAACTTTTTTTTTTTTTTTTGGTATATAAAAGTAACCTACTGAAACTATTTTGCTTCTTTTTTCACTCATTTGCTCATTTAAACATATTTTATATATTGGAAAGAAATCAGAAAAATATAAAAGGGTGATTCTAGAGTTGGAAAATTTAATTATTTTATGATCAAATTAATGGTTTTTTTCTTAGCAAATTAAATATATTTTTTATTTAAGAAACAAATAGAAGTAAAAAAAAATTAAAAGTAGCTCCAGAGATGGGAAATTTAAATTTTTTTATACATAGAAGCAACTAAATAAAACTTATTTTTTTATTTGTCATTTAAACATATTTATATATTAGAAGGAAATAACTCAGCATTAAAAATAAGAAAATTCAAAAGTATGTTTCCAGGGCTGGAAAATTTAGACTTTTTGGGTATGTAAAAGTAACTATTTTTTTATTAAAAATGTTTTATATTTTAGAAAGAAACTAACTTAAAAAAGAAAATCAAAAGTGTGGTTCCAGGGTTGGTAAATTTAAATTTCCTTTTTAGTAGAAAATTTAACTATATATTTTCTTTTCTTTTTAGTTAAAGATATTTTATATATTAGAAAGACCTTTACTCAAGAGTTTACTCAGGAGTGATACTGACAATCTATTTTCGTTCCCTAAGTTGTAGAAAATATCAATAACCTGCCGAGAGGAGTCAGTTGTTTTCGACAACGGGTAAACAAGCACCAATTTTTTGGTATTGTGTTAAAGTAACGTCGATATTGACAATTGGAATTAGGGTGATCATGAGTTGAGCTCGTGCAAATAATTTCCATTAAATTTTTTTTTTTATCAGCAATGAGGAGAGTGATCGAGATGATAAAAGCTAAAAAACAATATACAATATACAAGCACGAATAACAATAATTTTAATGTTCGTACTGATGCTACATGTACTCTCAATTTACATATACACAAACCAATAAAAAGAATTGTAAACGAAGTAATATGGTAATAAAGACCCGGTGTTGAATATGCTGTAACTTTCTGAATATTGCTAGCAGTGTATAAAAAATAAATATAATGCATAAAAACAACAATGTATCAGCTAAACAAACAGTCTTGTGTTAAGAACAGAGAAGTTAACATCGTGGTATACAAGCAGTGGCTAATTTAACATTATATTCTGAAAAGCTCTAAATATCAGTGGCAAGTAAATAAAGTATTCTGATGTGATAATAACTGTACACTGTTGACTTTTTATTGAATAAATTAATTATGTATTTTTATTGTAACTAATATAACATAATTCTTGTTAGCAAATGAGGTGAATCGTGCCAGGTGTGGTTTAAAGAGACAAGTTTACAAAATTACAGAAATATATTTTAATGTTATACAAATGTTTAATAATGTATTTATTTAATAGATTTAAAGATTATTTTATATAAATATAAAATGAATATTAAATTTTTTATTAAAAAAAATCAAATCTACAAAAATAATATTGAAAAACAACTTTATAATTTTTTTTTGTATATAATTATTATATAAAGGGTGTCCCAACAAGAACGCAAGATTTAAATTTTAAATAAAACACAGATATTTAAAAAAAAAAATCTTGAAACTTTATTATATCCTAAAGTAGACAAAATGAGGTTATGTGTGGGAACAACAAATCGGGCAGATGGCCGCCGCGGCTTTGCTGGCACACACGCGATCTTTTAATGAAATTTTCAATGGCCGTTTTGCATAAATGCTGCGGCATTTCGTTAATGCAGCGTCCAATTTCCTCTTTTAAGGCTTGAGTCGTCGTCGACTTATTCGCGTAAACCATTGACCCTAAGGAAAAAAGTCTAATGGTATTAAATTGCACCAAAACGCGAAATAACACGATCGGGAAATGACTGATGTAGCAATTGCATTGTTTCTCTGGCTGTATGACATGTGGCGCCGTCTTGTTGAAACCACATGTCCTCCACATTCATTTCTTCAATTCTAGGCACGAAAAAACTGGTTATCATTTCACGATACCGAACCTCAGAATACACAGAAGTGAAGAAAGTGACAGTTAAAAAAAGCTCCAATCAGGTTTTTGTTAAAATTCGTGAAAAAAAGAGAAAAGCATAGTGTATTTGATACTGTAGTGTATTATTACTTACCAATTAACACAGCTAATAAAAGTTTATTGCACTAGAAAAACGTAGCGAATCAAAAACGACGACAAAATTTTAGGAAAAACGATAAAAACAGAAAAATAGCCATATCTTCCGTCTCGTGACACTTCTGTATGTTTTGTGACCGAACACCATTGACTGTTTGCGCTTGACCTGCGCTTGAGCGACATCAGCACGTACAGCTGCGACATTTTCGGTCGATCGACCTGGTCGAAGGCGCGTTATTGTCTTTACATCACTAACAGACCCAGTTTCGGCAAATTTATCCATTAATTCCTTTACAGTTGGCTCTTTTGTAGCATTATTATGACTCAAAATTGATCGCAAATTTGCGAACTGTAGCCGCAAAACTTTCAACATTTTGGTAAAAGAATTTCACAATGAGAATGCGTTGTTAATTCGTGTAGCGCTCCTTTTTTAGTAACCTCGTACCTTCTTCTAGCAAACAATAACAATTGTTCAAATGTCAAACAATGACACTTCGAATGGCGCCTAATTGAAATCTTGCATTCTTGTTGGGACACCTTTTATAATATTATTTATTGTTTTTGCTGTAATTTCAGATTAGTAAAATTTTTTTTTAATTTAAAACAAATTAATTACAAATAGTTTTTCTTTTTTCAAAAGAAATCCAATTAAGAATTGATTTTTTTTTTTAAAGTGACCAATGAGTTGTGAAAATGTTTTATGCTTGTGCAAGCAAAAATGTTTAATTTACTTACAAATTATTTAGTTTAACCAAAATATAAATATATACATATATCTCTAAAGAAATAAATAAACCAAGTAATTATAAGCTATGTCATTTTCTATACCCAGCTTAACAGAAACCTTTCATTATTTGTGTATCGAAAAAGACAACAAATACAGTAATCCTGGTATTAAAGACATACAAAAAGAAAAATACGAAAAACAAAGTAATAAATAGCATTAAAATGAAAATAGATATGAAAAACATATATCTATATAGAGAGATTTGGTAAGAGTCTTTATATGTTTTCAAAGCATTAGTCGAAGTTATAAAAAAGTACAATCTTAAACGGATGTATGTAGCATGTGTGTGCACGTGTGTTTGTGTCTGTTTGTGTATAATATTTTCGATTAACCCAAAAAATTGATTTTATCATTACAAAAGCAAAAAAAAAACTCAAATTGATTTTCAAATATGCGCATGTGAATTAGAGACCTGCGTAAACAGTCTTTAAATGCAAATACGTCATGATTTTTAAATGTATTCACGTCGCATGTATTATACTAAACCAATAATAAATGCTGTCGTACTATAAGCGCAGCACGATGGATGTATTGGTGTACGTGTACATCAGTGTTAACAAGCGATGTCGCCAAGACAGCTTGTTTGTAACAAACACTCAAAAGAAGTACTGTTGATTAGTGTATACTCGTTATTTTTCATATTGTACGTTTGAATGTGTGTGTAATATGTATGTAATGGGTGTTTTTTATTGAGGTATAGAACTTTAAGTTGGCATCACTTTTTTAACTGGCGGCCATTTTGTCAGCTGTCAAGTGATTAATATTTAGTTTGGTTTGCCATTTCATCATGAATAGGTTGACAAAAGAACAACGCTTGCAAATCGTGCAAATTTATTTCGAAAATAATGGTTCAGTTCGCGAAGTTTACCGCAAGCTCCGTCCATTTTATGGTCGACATAATCGTCCATCAGAGCAATTAATTCGGTTAACCATGGATCGTTTTCGCACTACGTTTACTCTATGTGATAATACGCATCCGCAGAGACGTCGAACAGTGCGCACCGAAGAAACAATTGCCGCTGTAGAGCAAAGTGTTGAAGAGGACCCGAATGAATCGATTCGCCACCGTGCACAGCAATTGGAGCTTTGTCCATCAACTTTATGGAAGATTTTGCGCAAAGATCTTGGCTTGCGACCTTACAAGATCCAGCTCATGCAAGAATTAAAGCCGCGAGACCATGCAATGTGTCGTGATTTTGGTGTATGGGCCGAAAATGAGATTGATCTCGATGCTGATTTTCATCGCAAAATTTTGTTCAGTGATGAGGCTCATTTTTGGTTGAATGGCTACGTCAACAAGCAAAATTGCGGCATTTGGAGTGAAGAGAATCCACATGAGACCCTTGAGACGCCATTACATCCACAAAAACTGACTGTTTGGTGTGCTCTATGGGCTGGTGGAGTCATTGGGCCATACTTCTTCCGAAATAATGCTGTCAATGCTGAGTCAGTTACCGTTAATGGAGACCGGTATAGAGCCATGATAACCGACTACTTTGTTCCCGAATTGGATGGAATGAATGTGGATGAGTTGTGGTTCCAACAAGACGGCGCTACATGCCACACAGCGCACGTCACAATCGATTTATTGAAGGAAACATTCGATGAGCGCATAATTTCGCGGAATGGACCTGTCAATTGGCCACCAAGATCGTGTGATTTGACACCATTGGATTATTTTCTTTGGGGATATGTGAAGTCGCTCGTCTACGCCAACAAACCAGAAACGTTAGGGGACTTGGAAGCCAACATTCGTGGCGTTATTGCCAACATACGGCCCCATATGCTCGAAAAAGTGGTTGAAAATTGGACCTGTAGAATTAGCTTTATTCGAGCCAGCCGCGGCGGCCACATGCCCGAAGTTATATTTAAACATTAATGGCATAAAATTATCCTTCCAATAAAGCCAAATTGATGGACATTAAAACGATTTTCTTGTGTTTTATTTCAATTCGAAGTTCTATACCTCTAAGAAAAACACCCCACATGCCTTGAAGGTGCTTATAAGATGTCTTATGCAGGACACTAATATGAATACAATAGGATGGCACGTCTTCTTCAGTGTTAGATGTCTTCAATTTGTCCACAAAATTTTTATTAAATGCTTTCACCCTAATACATGTATGTCTGTTTAAATGTTTGCATCTTTTATCGAAATCAGTGATTGAATTTTTAGTGTAAACGTACAAATAAATAAATGTACCAGCAGCTTAATACAGAAGCTTAGAAGAGCTTTAGAAACAGGGTGTGAGGAGGCCTTATGTAGGGCCTTAAATTGTAGGCATGACCACTATTATATAGTTATATTATTTAGTATTTTTTTCAGGTCTTTTAAAAACTTATAAAAAGAATATTGAATACATCACTTCACTTTGGCTAATTTTTAAATTTGGGTCATAAAGTTGACCTATAAAGCCTATAATACACGGCATGTAAAAAGCCACATGCACATGTGGCGATGACGTCACTGACATTTTCAGCAAGTTGCTTGCATTTTTTAAAATTACTAGTAGTGGCTACATGCCGTAAAATTTTGATAAAAAATTTTGTTCGAAAATACAAATGTGACATATTTAGCGGAGTTGAACACATTTTCTGAAGCAACAAATTTGTAAAAATGTGAATATTTGCATGTACATATGTTATTAGTACACGGCATGTAGCAAATGTAGCTTTGTGATGACGTCAAAATTGCGGCAGAACCACATGCGCATGCGTTTTTTACATGCCTATAGGTTTAATACACAAAGCCATACAAATTCTTGGGATTTAGTATTTTACGTACATAGAAAAATTTCACATCAACATCTACGTAACCAAGATTAATTTAACATTTTTCGGCAATGATTTTGCTTCATATGTGTTTCATGTTTATTCAACATGATTTAAAGTAATCTTCAAAGAAAATTTTTCCTTTTGAAATAACTTTATTTCATGTTAATTTAATATTGCAGTATCCTTAAATAAAAATGAACAATCATGTTGAATCAAAGTAATTTCAAGTTGGAACAACTTAAATTTGATACTGAAATAGCACAAAGAATATGGTTGAATCAAAATGATTTCAAGTTGAAACAACATGGATTTAATTAAATATAGTCAGTGTATTTGATTAATTATTTAACTTAAGTTATTTTGAGTATTTTTGGCACAGGCATTAGTGAATTAGATGTTGGCTTACCGGGTAAAATATTAAATATTAAATTTTAATGGGCCTATTTTTCTGAATACCAGATTAAGCCTGTTTTAGAGCTTAAGGTATGTGGTAGGTATTATAAAAATTCATAGAAGCACGTAAAATATAATAATAATTTTTAATGGGAGTAGGTCCGCCCATTTTTTAAACTTGAAATTTAAGTAATTTCAAGAACCAAAGGTGTTTGTTTGCTGGCTTTTGCTGTAATCCAATATGATATATATCATTTATTAAAAAAAATTGTGGGCATGTCCCCGCCCACTTTTTTACAATGTCACCAATTGGCAGCTTAAAGCTGGAAGAATTTATACAATCAGTCTAAAGTGTACCGAGTTATCAGTTAACAATGTAAAAAAAATAAAAACGAATTAATAACCTCCTCCTTTTTTGAATTCTATTAATGAAATATAATCTAGAAAGGCTAAAATAACACTTAAACTGTCTATTATTATTTTATTGCACACAAATCCATAAAATATTACGAGACCATCTAGATATTAGTGATTTCTTTGTGCTTCCTTAAACATGGATAATGTAGTTTCTCTAATGAGAGCTCTATAAACAGTACCCAATAAAATAATTGATATAAAAAAACTCCGAATTGGTGTCACTTATTTATTTATTTATTTTTATTTTTTATATTAGGATGAGAGCCTAAGGCCCTGAAAGATGCCTGACTGTACTTAAGATCTGAAAATTTTTGAGCACTGAAATCATAAAGAAAGTTCGTTTTTTTTGGCAGCTTACTTTACATGAAATACTGTTGTTAAAATTTATTTATATACATATATACACTCTAGATACACTATCTGTATCCCTTAGTTTGTATCTGCTTTGGCAGCAGTTCCATTACCAATAGCAATATATTATGGTATATATACACAGAGAGAAAAAAGCCATACTAAATTCAAGTTTTTTTTACTTACTTTTAGTACGAATCGTATTTGAAAATTTAAGTACGAATAGAACTAACATTTACTTAATTTAAACCGAAAACGGGATTACTTTAGGAAACCAATCCTGAAGTTTCTTACACGTAATTCACGCGTTGATTTTTCAATGATATTTTGAAACACGATTTTTGGAGTTTGTAGGCGAACGGTATAGAAAAGCAAAAGGGGAAGAAAAAAAAATCACATTTTCCGTTCTACGAGTTTTTTTTCTTCAAATTTTCTTTACACATATCTTAATTTTTTTTATGTTGCCTTATTTTATTTTTTCATTAAATGCGACAACAGATTTTTTTTAATACAAAATAGTGTTACCTGTAGGTGTTTTTGTCACTAATATAAATATTAGTATAGGGAATATCGGAAAAATATTTTATTTTAAACAAAATGTAGGTATTTTTTATTCTCATATTGCATTTCTTTTTTTGCATAAATGTAAAAATAACTATACCAAAAATATATTTTTGCTCATAAACCGTTTCAAAATTTGTTTTTGCTCGAAATTACACAGACTTTTATTCAATTATTTTGGTGTCGCAGTGCCTGTCTTTGGTAACATTGCTGAGAGAATATTTATTTATATGTGAGAGGATAAGAAAAAAAGCTGTCAAAATAAAATAGATCTCTCGACTGCTTTCTGGCGCTACTATTTTGTGTCAAGTTGTAGGGAAAATGTGTTTATGCCGTAATTCTGTTTGATCATTAAGGCCTTAAATGTTTTTAATTTATCTTTATTTACATTAAATTACTAAAATTTGTAGATTTTCGAATGGGGGAAATTTTTTAACATAAAGCTACTGACAACACTGATACAATTTTTGAAAGAAAAAAAAAGTAAAAACCAGAAACATGGAAAAAATCATCGCATGAATGTAAAATGTTTTTGGAAGCAACTTTTTAAAGAGAACCAAATTAAAACAAGATTTTTAAATCATCGTATAAATTGGGCCTTAAATTGAGTATGAAGTGCTTAAATTATGTACAAAATTTTAAATCAAGTACAAAGTTCTTGAAGTGAGTAAACAAAAAACTTATTTAAAGTACGATTGCGTGCACAAACTTTATACACATATGAAAAGAAAAAGAAAAAACCTTTTTACCAAAAAATTTCAAGTTCATTAGTAAGCTTATGATGGAAATTCAATAAAATTAAAAAAAAAATAAAAAATTATTGAAAAACCAGTATATTAAAATAAAAATAATTTAATATTTGTAATTTTTAACGGATATTTGTTTTATTTAAGTGTGAGTAAGTGCGGTTTATTCTTAATACTCGTATGCAAAAGTGTGGTTTTAAAAATATAATGGTAAATAAAATAAAACTACAATGTTCAATGATAATTAATTTAATAAGACTATAATATGAATATTAACTAAAAAAAATAAAAAGTGAAAGCAATTGACGACTCCAAACTGCTCCAGCCTCTGAGGGCCTTAAATGCGAAGCTGTTTCTGAATATCTAAAGAATAAGTAATAAATATGTGGATTTTTTTTTATCGAGTGTGCGTGTTGTTTTTTACAATTCCCGTTTCAATGTATACATATAAATGCATATGTATGTACATACATATGTATATTTTAGTCTGTAGTTTTTTTATAGTTACACCATCAAATTATAGATAAAAAAAAAAATAAAGATACATACATATTAAGTAAAAAATAGTAATAGGTACGAAAACTTTCTGCATATGCATGTCTCATGAGTTCTCATTGAAGAATTATTTTCTTATGCTCAACTCGCTGTAAGGCCGCACTCAAAAATATGTTATCGCTCTAGGTGGCCCAGAACCCCTAGGTTAGGTTAGGTTAGGTTTATCTGGTTGGTCCAAGACCTCGCATAGACCGGCATTGATCCTTAGCGATACCAGCAAATGAAATGAGAACCTGTTAATATGGCAGCCTAGTTCGTGGTGCCTGTATCAATGACTCCCACACAGATTTAACAAATTTTAGCAACCTACACATTTCTACTCTCGATACAATCTCAAGACTACGAAAAGTGTAAGCACCAAGATAGTTATATCTAGTACGGCTTAAAGCCGGGCAGTGACACAGTAAATGTTCCATTGTTTCCATTTCTCCGGGTTCCTTACATTTCCTGCAGGTACCGTCGGTTATTCGTCCTATTTTGACAGCGTACGAAGCCGTCCAGCAGTGCCCAGTTAATACTCCCACTAGAAGCTTACAGTTGCTTCTAGTTAATGATAAAAGGAACTTAGTCAATTTGGGATCATAGGAGCTCCACATGATTTTAGAAGTTTTGCAAGTTTTCGTCGCGCGCCAACATTTCTCCGCTTCTTCCCTCATATTAGAATGTATGATCTCTTTAAGGTATTGAATTGGTTTTCGGATATTTACCGTTACCTCAGCCGGTAATAGAATTCCCCTTTTGGCCAGTGTGTCGGCCATTTCATTCCCCTCAATCCCCATGTGTCCCCGGATCCAGAATATATGTACTTGTCTACCAGTACATAACATATCCAGGGCCTTTCTACACAGGAGCACAACCGAGGAGTAATTGCAGTCAGCTGAAATTGCTTTAATAGCTGCTTGACTGTCTATATACAGATTTACACGCGCATCCATAGAGAGGTGAAGGCTTACTCTGCTGCCATTTTGACAGCCCCCCCAGGGGAGTCTGTTATGGACTACGGGTGTGACAACCCCGGGGCCCCAGCTGGGGTGATGTGGCTTTTTCCATTGACGTACCTTTGGTACATTGCCCATAGAACTTATGTGTTACTACCCAATCTCTGAATATAAACAGAGTAACGGATGTGCACATATTTACAACAAAAGGAAGACAGGTCCTGTTGATGTCAATTAGGTGCAGCGTCACCTAGAACTGCCCCTGAGTTCAAAAGACGATAGAGGTGAAGCCCTTGTGGTGGAACTTCGAGGTCTAACCAGAGGCTACTTCTGGTGCCACGGGTGCCGGTTGCCCGACAGCCGAGCTGCTTTGAAGTTTTGAGTGCATGTAGCGGTTGTCAGTTCCTTTGCTAAAATGCCGAGTTCGTCCTACCCCAATGAGGTATACCCCAAGGGGTTAAAGGGATGATTTTGGTATGTGTGGAGTAGGCACTGGTTATTTGGCGACACAGGCATGCGTTCATTATGGATGAGTGGTTGAGCTGTGCCGGCAATGGTTGAGGAATTCTCTTGGGGACCTCGCTATGGGTGTATACACAACACCTTAGCGTGGAAGCCGGAGAATTATCGTGGTGGCTGTAGTTGCTACCAAAATCGCTGGGAGAATAGTCTTGGCTTCCCAGTGTGAAATCAATGCTAGTGATTGGTCTGACGCGGTCAGCCAGACACTATTCTAGGTGCTGTTGCCATTCAACAGAAGCTGCTATGGGCACGGACATAGCAGCAGAGTTTAGATAGCTCAAATTACCTCAGCAAGGTAATTGAATATAGTACAGGGATAACTATATTCAAAGATTGCAACCTATGTGCCTTATGGAGTGGGCCATAGGTTCATTCTAATAGGGTGCATGGGGGCGTTGGTCTGGCGTCTAACCCACACCCGGTGCTTTGGCACCCGTGAGATAAGGCCGTAATGGCAGGTGCTCACGGAAAGCTATCGCACATCTGCCATTTTGACAGCATAGATTTCCGCCTGGAAGATGCTACAATGATCAGGAAGTTTATAAGATTCCTCTATACCGAGCTTCTGACAGTAAACCGCAGCTCCTACCCCTCTATACATCTTTGAACCATCAGTGAAAAAGTTAAAACCAGAACCACTATGATTAAGACTTTCCAAATAGCCTTCTTCACTTATAGTGATCTGTGGTTTGGTAAAAAAGTTCGTCACTGGAATGATGTAGTCCGAGCTACACTCCATGTTTTCTAGTAATTTGCTGTGACCAAATGATCTGTACGACATCTGACCTGTTGTCCTTGTCCAGAACCCCTAGCTTATTAGTGACTTAGTTTCGCTTAGAGCACTGATGGGGTTGCACTTTTGGAGCTGATTACATTAGCTTAGAGAGCTAGACAGATAATTCATTCATTGATGACAAAGACGCGGTATTGTGCAGGCCAAGTGCCTATTATTATTTAGTAAAAAAGCATTCAAAACATTGCTATACAAATTTAAAATCTATAATTTTTTTCTTCCATAGAACAGACATCTTGGACTCATTTAGCATTCTTCCATCATAATTTTCTGTCAACACTGTTAGAGATACATGTAATAGAGCGACGTAAAGGAAAGAAGACCCGCTTTTGGTCTTTTGCATTAAATTTAATTGTTATTATCATAGAAATTCTTATCAATAATTAAAACAAATAAAAAATATTAATATGGACAATAAGAAGTTAATAAAAAATGATATTAAATCTTTTTATTAAAAAAATTGTGTAAGGATTTCTTAAAACAGGCGTTTCTGGCATATTTCAAGTACGAATTTGGGATTAAATGAACCCCATTTTTAGATTAATTCTATCCCAAATTTTCTTAAATAAATTTCGTTTTGGAAGTATTTCAAGTATGGATTAGCATTAAATCAAGTTAGAAATTCTTGAATCAAGCGTATTTTGAAATAAATTCAATCTGAGGTTAACTGACATCAATCTGGTTTTGGAATTATTTTAAGTACGGAATCAGGATTAAATATGGATAAAATTAACTATTTAGCACTTAAATAGTCCGTACTTAAATTAATCCTTTTGCACTTGATTTGAGTAAATCCGTACTTACCGTACTTATAACACCGCTCTGAATTGATTTAAGTACGGATGGATTGATTTTTATTTTGAGTGTACACAATCAACAATATAACGACAGATTTTTCCTTATTTGGTATTCATGAATTATTTAAGCTCATTTGATAAGTACTTCTTCAATGTCACTTTCAATACAATAAAAATACTTTGCAAAAATTTTAACAAATACAACCACATCAACAATATGCTTTAATATAATTTTTTTTTTTTATTGATTTCAAACATAATTTAAATTGAAAAAAAAAAAATAATCTGAGGGAAATTCACAATAAAATTAAATATTTTTATTTTATAGCGACGTTACATTTTCAAGTAAGCAGTGGAGTGGGAGTTTTCTGCAATGTCAGGAGAAACCGCAATTTAAAATGTTTTTTGTTTTTTAAGTAAAGAAAATTAAAAAGCTATAAGGAATAAGAAATGGAAAAATAAGAATGTTGAGTAGGAGAAGTAAGGAGAGAGGGAAGTGACACTGTAGAGGCATCTTAGGATTCAAGTGTAAGCTGCTTGTATACAATTCTGTCGTACAACAAAGATAAATCAATAACTTACGTTCGATCACTCACTTCTAGTTAACAGTTCAATGGAAACGTAAAAATAATCATTTAAAAAAATATTAAAAAAAACATAAGTAAATTAATTGAAAAAAAAATCTTAAATAGCAATAACTTTTTTAATTGAAGTCATACTCATATTTCAGTTTTTATATTTTTCTTCCATTACATCGAGCCCTGTTTTCCATTTGACTAAAAGCGGCGAATAGTTAAATGTATATTTTTTTTAATTGAAATTTAAATTTTATGGGCCTACCCATAGTTTGGAGTTATCAAAATGGGACAATTACGTACATACGTATGTAAAAAAATTTGAAAACTATGAAAAACCTACTCATTAAAACTTTAATTTGTGTTTCTTCATAAGTGTATTTATTCCCTTTTACAAAACTACTTCAAAAACTCATTACTTTAACTTAAATATATTCATTTTGGAAAGCGATATGCCTAAATGAACACTTCAACCACAAGACACCATTAGAGACACTTCAGATCGAAGTGCTCTATCTATCTTTCAAACAAATAATTATATATTTAATGATCATTAACTAGAATTGAACTATATGCTTAAAAGAAATACTACCATATATGCAAAGTGTTTTCTTACATTAAATATCTCATAAGGGTAATAAAGCAATATTATTAAAACTCAAAGTGTAACGAAAAACGAAACGAAAGAAAAAAAAGCAAACACAAAAATCTATTAAAAAGATAAAAAAATAGATAAATAATGTAGAGAGAAAGAGAGAGAGAGAAAATGTAAAAGATGTCATACAAAAGATAGTTCATTAATATCGCATTAAACTACAAAAATTGTTGCATACTTTCAAGCGCACGTTTATTAAAGATGAAGGGAAAACGTAGAGCGTGTGTATAAAAGCCAAAATATTTTGAATCACAAAGTAGAAAGAAAATGAGTACGACGAGCACTTAAATGCTCGTAATCAATGTAGTGTGAGCGTAATGTGTTTATTCATGTGTGAGTATGATAAGTATTTTTCTAATTTTATCACTAAACGAACACTTGCACAAATGTATTTACTTTTGTGATTAATTAAATTGTAAATATTGAATTCGCATTTGATTTAAGCTTGATACGTATGTGTGTATATATGTTTGTATAAATTAATGAGTCATGGCTTAAGATAAAGACAAATAAAAGTTTTAGCATTAGAATACATTTGCCTGTTTTGTGTATTTCGAACTAAATTTGTTTTAATTAATTTTTTGAAAGATTTCCTGGGGCATAATGTTTTAAATGGGAGTGGAAGTGTGAGTGGGAGTTTACTAATAATAAAATCATTAAGGTGTGAAGAAATATTTTCTTATTTTTGTATTTTAAGCAAAGATTTTTACAACGGAAATTAATATGATAAATTTTGTGATATAATAGTTGATAATTGAATTTTTTAAATCAGATAAAATATGATGCATAAGGAGAGCTTCAATGAAAGTCGTTTCCATGAATAAACAAGGTTTTTCCCATTTTCGTAATCTTGAGAAAATTATGAGTTAATCATAACACATAGGAGACCAGGCAACAGTTTCTCAGGGTGCATTTGCTATAAAGAATACCAATGAAGGTTTGTCAGCAAATAAAGTCACGATTTGAATAAAGATAGTTCCTGTTCGAACTTATTTTTAACCGACTTCAAAAAAATGAGGAGCTTATCGATTTGTCTGTATTTTTAATTTTTTTTAATCGACTTCAAAAAAGGAGGAGATTATCAATACGTCAGAAATTTTTTTGAAATTGTTACTTAAAACTCAATACGTTTAAGAGCAATTGTAAAAATTATTTTTTGCCTGAGAAGGCATAGCTTCCAATTGGTCACATTACTTATTTGATTTTATGATATTTTACTTATGTGATTGCTACAAAATCTAGCAAACACTTTTGGTTCTTGTAATTGAAATAAATTCAGTGAAGTGCGACTCTGACTCGCGCACGAAGGGTTCCGTACGAACACTAGATATGTAATTTAATACAAACTTCAGCTATATAATATATAGTTTTGGCATTTTTTTTTTTTTTTGGTTTTTGGAGTTTTTTCAATTTGGCGATTTTTTTTTCATTTTAGAGATTTATTTCATTTTGTCGTTTTTTTTTCATTTGGGTGATTTTTTAGTTCTGGCGCCTTTTTCGCATTTTAGCGATTTTTTCCGGTTTTTTGCGTTTTTTCAATATGGCGTTTTTTTTTTCATTTTGGCGATTTTTTTCATTAAAGCGTTTTTTTTTAATTTGGCGATTTATTTTAGTGTTAGAAATTTTTTTTATTTTTTGGCGATTTTTTCGTTTTGGCGACTGTGTTTTAATTTTTGGCGATTTTTTTGTTTGGTTTGGCGATTTTATAATTTTCGGATTTTGTAGTTTTACCGTTTTTGAAAATTTCAAGTGTTTGCCTCTTACGGTTTCCAAGATATAGCAATTGTCAAAATTACATAGCCAAAATTGCATCAACTGATGGACCACCCTTTAATTAAAATTTTTTTAAATTTTAGTGTTAATTGTTGTAGTCTGTATAAAAATACACTAATTTTACAAATTTCAAGTTTCAATATACATATGTTCATACAATTGTATGTATATTACATGGGATTTTAACAATTTTTCTTTGCTCGTTTTGGAACACCGTTTAATGTTTAATTCTCATGTATTTGTTGTTGTAGCGGCCAAGGTTCTACATACTGTGTCCAAATTTCAGGTCCGTAGCTCTTACGGTTCCGGAGAAAATACCGTGTGTCGGACAGACGGACAGACGGACAGCGTAGCGAAAACAATAGGGTTCCTTTTCCCTTTGGTGTACGTAACCCTAAAAATGGAAGGAACTGCGCCCATTAAAATTTATTAAGATATTTCACGTAGTTCTACTTGACCGATTTTTACGAAACTTAACATACACCTTGAGCTCTAAAATAAAGACAATCTTCAATTTAATAAATAGGCTTTTAAAGCCACAGATTTTCATATTTTATTTGTTTGAAAGCGTTTACTTTCTGCTGGGTCTCATAAAAATTGTTCCAAAATGTTCTGTCATTCATTTTTTTGTCATTGTTATTTTTTTTTGTTTTAAATAATGCTACAATTTGTCAAGGACAAGTCAAATTACTTGTAATAGTTTTTAAATAACAAATAAAAACAAGTAAGAGTGCTATATTCGGCTGGGCCGAATCTTATATACCCTTTACCAAAGTGCGATTATGTAGTATAGAGATATATACACAAGCACATACATAAGGTATAAACAAAAAGAAAAAAAAAAACAATTTGGCCTAGTTACTTTTATGTACAAAAAAAATTTAATTTTCAAACCCTAGAATCATCAAATTAGATTTTTCTGATTCCTTATATCAATATAGTAGTTCTTGAAAAAATATAAAGAGTGCGTTAAGTGAAAAAAGAAAAAGGAAATTAAAAAAAATTACTTTAATATCCAGAAAAAAAAGTTCAAAGTTTTCAGCTCTGAAGCTGTGGTTTTTATTTTTATAATTTTTTATACCAAAATTTTCTTTCCAAAACGTAAAATATGTATAATCTATAAAGGAATAGATAAAAATTAATTAGACTTAGTTACTTTTATATATCACAAAAAGTGCAAGTTTCCCAACCCTGAAATTATCCTTTTTGATTTTTCTGATTTCTAGCACCATCTGTTTCTTTTAACAGCCGTATTCATAAAAAAAAGTTGATTGAGGTTTAAAATTCATATTAGTTAAAAAACGTTTTAAGGCTAAATAACGTTTTTTAAATATTGGTATTCATAATCACTTTTTTAACTAAAAATCAATTAACTAAATTTTTTTAAAATATCGTGGCAACACTGTATTCTTTATTTGTCACTTGCATATTAGCTCTGCAAAACAACGATTGTTAACTCACAAAGTACTCGTGTCTATTTTGTTTATTTGTCGGTTTTCAGAGAAATATTGTTTCTATAAAATAAAAGATATGTTGCAACTTGTATTTAATAAAATAATAAAAAAAGTTCACAACAAATCTTTGTTAAAAGTGCTTTTTATATTATTTATTTTATTGCAGATAAAGAAGCACTAGAATAACGAGCTTTATTTTGTTTGTTTTGAGTGTTTATACATCACTAGTTAATTTTCTACAATTATACTATTTTTGTTAACACATAAAATGAGAAAACAATGACTGCGAATGGAAACTGGATCGCTCCTTTTCTTTTAAATATTCTTTGGAGTATATTTGTTATTTCGGCAATAGTTTCTATAAAAAAAATTACATTGTTTTCTTCTAAATAACACTGGCATATGCATACATACATGCATACATAAGTACATACATACATACACACATATGTACATACAGGTAAAGTTCAAAATGTAAACAAAAACGAAGCAAAATTACAACAACGTCACCTTAAAATTGGTTTAAACATGGGGGCAGTCAATTTTAAAATTTGCTGATTTACGCAATGTTTAAAAACCGTTTTTTAAGCTAAAATTCTATTATGAATACAATTTTAGCGAATTTTGCTTAAACAATATTTGAAACGCGGTTTAAAATTTTTATGAATACGGCTGTAAGAATTTAATATATGTTTAATTTATAGCAAAAAAGGAAAAATTTGTTTTAGTAAGTTACTTTTGTACAAAAAAAGTTAAAGTTTTCCAACCATGGAATCGTCTTTTTAATTTTTTAACTTTTTTATTTTGAAATACCAAATACATTCGTACTGAAGTATAAAAAAGGTTTATTTTATAAAAAAAATTAAAATTTGTTTTCGGTAGCTAATTTTTTATATCACAAATGAGTAAGTTTCCCAACCCTGGAATCCTCCTTTTTGATATTTCTGATTTCTTACATTTATCTCTTTCGTTTAAGAATATAAGATATCTTTAATTTATAGAGAAAAAGGAAAAAATTGCTTTAGTAAGTTATTTTGTATAAAAAAGTTAAAGTTTTCCAACCCTGGAAACATCTTTTTAATTTTTTGAAGTTTAATTTGTAATTTGAAATAACAATTTTATTCGTACTGAAGAATAAAATAAGTTTATTTAATAAAAAAAATAAAAATTAATTTTCGTAGTTAATTTTTTATATCACAAAAAGTTTCAGTTTTCCAACCCTGGAATCATCCTTTTGGATTTTTCTGATTTCTTACATCAATCTTTTTTAAGAACATCAGATTTGTTTAATATATAAAAAAAAAGGATTTTTGTTTTTTTTTTAGTAAGTTACTTTTGTATAAGAAAAAAAGTTAAGGTTTTCCAACACTGGAAACGTCTTTTTAAATTTTTTATTATTTTTTTAATTTTTTTTACTTAGAAATACCAATTTTATTCATACTGAAGTATAAAATAAGTTTATTTAATAAAAAAATAATAACAACTAATTTTCTGTAGTTATTTTGTATGGCAAAATAAAGTTTAAGCTTTCCAGCTCTGATTCCGTCTGCTCGATTTTACTGATTTTCAATACAAATCTTACTTCGACAATTTCTGACACACCAGTCTAAGAACGAAGTCTCTAGCTTATCTAGGAGCTTCGAAAACCGATTTCACGTACAGACAGACGGACAGATGGACATCGCTTATCCGTCTTCCATATGCATAAGAATTCAGAATATATATACTTTATGGCTCGCTTATTAATATTCTGAAAATTACAAACGGAATGACAAACCTATATATATGCTTTTACCATTTTTTGGTAAAGGGTATAATAAAGCTAATTGAAAACATGATGACAAACCTTGAAAGAACGGAACAACATGGCATTTTCCAAGGTCCCTGAATGAACGAGATATATTTCACGTTGACTACTTTCATAGTTTGAATGAAATGAAAGAGATTTTGCCTAAATAATTATTTCAATATTTTATTTTTTATTTAGCATATACTAAATAATATAATTTACTGTTTTGAATTGCTTAACCATAAAAACAAGCCAATTTTTTGAAATTAAATAAAGACATTATGTCAAATAAATACACTTCAGTATTTAATTATTTATTGTTTCTTAAAAAAATTTCTTAGCCTTCTATAATTGTAATTCTCAATAATTTGTTGAGAGTTTTTATATAAGCTGAGAGGTTTTTTATACTGATGTGTTGCTTAACTGTAACGAAATTATTACAAAAGTATTTTTAAAATTTTAAATAATTATTTTTACACCAATTTTCA
This sequence comes from Tachina grossa, assembly GCA_949987645.1. NCBI lineage: Eukaryota > Metazoa > Arthropoda > Insecta > Diptera > Tachinidae > Tachina > Tachina grossa. Next base: position 29,827,165 of record OX465275.1, read on the forward strand.
CTTCTCCAGTAGAGAAAACAAAGCATTCTAGATATATTTTATTACATTACACGGTACATACGAATTTAAATGAAAAAATTTTTTATTTTCTTTAATTTTTTTTGGCCTAATATGGTCTAGTAACATTCTAGTTAATTAATATTTAACACGTTTATCTTTTCTGCTGTAAATTTATCAAATTATAATTCTTATTAATTAGAAGAATGAGCTAGCTCATTAGGTGGTTATTTTGTAAACATTTATCTTTATTAAAAAGTTTTTTTTTAAATAAAAGTTTTTGCTACAGTCTCTTTGTTAAGTTCCACTTTGTTTTTGTTTCTTGCTTCACTATCTTGTTGTTAATTAAAGCCTTTAAGGCATAAAACCAAATAATTAATTATATAATTTTCAAGACAAAGCTTTAATATTAGGATTACATATATAGCATGTTTATATTAATTTTTGCCTTATCTAATCTCACCCTTTTTAAAGCCACCCACTTTTGGTAAAGTAAAAGCTGTGCATTATATTAAATCTATAAATGTTGCTTGAAAAATATTTATGTTTATTTTTATTGTACAAAAAAAAACATAAGAAGATTATAATTATGTAAAGTAAAATCTAAAATTAATTTGTGGTTTTTAATGATGTATTAAAATAATTAATTATATTTCTGTAAGTACATACTTGCTTATTAAAATGCGGTGGGGCTTAAATTTGTGATATAATTATGAAAAATACTTTAAATTCTTTTGCTAAAAATGGCAAAATAAAAGTTTGTTTGAAAAGCATTAAATTAATAAACTAAAGAATACAGCCTCCCTATGCCTTCTGTAGTATTTTGAAAATTTTTAATACAGCCAAAAGCACTTCTCTCTGCTTGAATTTAAATCGCATTATTATAGTTACAGGAATTTACCAGCGGTAATTTATGATAATGTTTTCCTACCTAATTTTTAAACTTGGATTATTTTTATTTTTTATTATATTGCAGTTCTGCTTGCCTTAAATGCAAAATTATTAAATTTGCACCAAAATCTCATAAATCTTAAAGACAACATGTCTAGTGTGTACCTTTATATAAATCTCAGATTCTTTCATAAAATTATTTTTGACTTCTCTTAATTTTTTTTTATGTATTACAGCAAAACAAAATAATATATTTTTGCCTATATAATTTTTTGTGCAATTTCAAATGTCAGTAGCAGTCTCCAACTATAATTTTTTGTTTGTTTGTTTAATAATATGTGCCTGAGACTTAAAGCAATAATTCAAAATTATTTATAATGAAAACACCAGAAGGAATTGTTTACACTCAAGTGCACAACTACACACTTACACACGCACACTTAAAAAGTAAAATATATGATTTTATATTCCCGTAAATATGAGTTCGTTGTGCCTGCAGCAAAAATGATTTTTGTTTGTGTTACAAAAAGAAAATGAAGTAGGAATGAATAACAGTTTTGTAAATTATTAAGACAGCGAGGAAATAAATATTTTTGCGAAATTTAAGAACAAAAAATACACATTAGCAAGAAAACAGCTGTGCTGAGCCCAAAGTTATATAGAGAACACATAAAAATCATTTATAAAAATAAAAAAATAAATAAAATATGTTAAATACAGAAATAACGTTAAATAAATAAACTTTGCTATTTTTTGAATAAAAATCTTAGTTAAAACCTATTTCATTTAAAAATCTTCAAGAATTTTTTGTTAGAAATCGCGATAATCGTGTGAAAACTGCCTAAAAACGTAATTAAAACGTGCCCATATGTTATAAATTTTATATTAATCATACGCTTTGCAATACTTCACCACTTTCCCCGTAAAGTATGCTGCAGTAAAGATCAATTTCATCAATATGTTAAATTGTTAAGGACGTATACTTAATATTTATTTCAACTGATAGCAGAGTTGCCGTTGCGAACATTTACGGCAAATTTTGAGTTCTTTGCTATAATTCCTTAGATTGTGAAATCTTTCTGTTGTTGTTTCTCGAAAAATTACCAACACCTGCTAAAAAAAATATTTATGTTTACTAAAGTTTTGGTACAAAATACGTAAACAACCTAAAAAAATAATACATTCATATGTACTTTTAAATTAATTCAATTAAAACAACATAATGTTTTAAAAAAAATTTTCAAGTAAACTTTTAAAGGATAAATTCAAGTCATGTTTCAACATTGAATGATATCTTAGAAAAAGCATATACGAATAGAAGTTCTGACTGGACAATATTGAGGGATTATATCAACGATACTGGGTTTCTATGATGAAAATGGGGGGTTTGTTGTTTATTGAAATGAGAGCGCACAACAGTCCTATATTAGCTTATCTTAATGTCCTTTGATATGAGCGTAAGAGTTGATCTCGTCAAACTAACCTAACTCAACCTTAATAAGAACAAAATAATTATTTTCGTAGCTGAAGTTTTTAAATTTTGAAATTTGGTTTTTCTGCAATCTATATTTAAACCAGCATTTTTAATGTAGGCGCGCTTTTTAAACAAATATAAATTTAAATCGTTAATCTTAGTTTTTTGTATCATGTTTTTGGATGCGCCAAAACTCTTGCAGTTGCTTAAGTTAATTTGTTGCAGTTAATTGAAAAATAAAATTTCTTTGCCCAATTTCGTGCTCTTCTGGCTCTGACACAAGTGATTTTGTAAAAGTGCAAATCTTTACTCTTGGGCGCTGTGAAAGAAGGCGCAAGGAAATAGCGCCCAAATAAGAAATAAACTAAGCTTCAATGAAATTAAAAAAAATATACATAAAATAAGGCTTAAAAAATAATTTATGAAAAAAAAACACCTGGGGCCTAATTCTTGCACTCGTGATCGGAATTGCATTCGAATAGAAATTAATTTCGATGGCTAGAAATTTTCGGATGATGTCACTCGTTACCAAGCGAATCGAATTTTTGTTTCAGTGTTGGAAAATGCAAGTATATTTATGTATAAATTCATTTCACAACACTGAATAAATTGTAAGCAAAAGCATATGTTTGTATATATGTATGTGTGCAAGAACATATGTATGTACGTGCATACAAACGTATATGCAGAAAAAAGAAACGAATACATAAATGTTATTTTCATTTTAATTTTATTAATAACTTAATAATAATAAATTAGTGTATAGTTAGAGAATAGAGCACTAGCTACATTTTCGATTCTTTTATTGGTTGACCAGAAGCAGTTAATTTATTTATTATTATTATATTTTATTGTATTATTTGCCAAGTCAGTGTGATTTGTTATATTTGAAGTCAACTAGAAATTTTTTTAATTTATATTTTTATACGTACATATGTACATTTGTGCATTCATTCATTTATAAATAAATATTTCAAATATTGAGCATACATTTTCTTTTTCTTAGCTTTTTCTATGTTAAACATGATTTCGAATGTATTTTTGCTTGCGAGTAAAAACACGAACGGTTGTGTTTGAATGTATGCACGTTATCGAATGCTGTCATTAGAAATTTCAATTTGTATTGTTCGAAACCGAATGCGAAAATCCCAAAAGTTAAAAAACTCGAATATTCGAGTAATAACTCGCTCGCAATTGAATGCGAGAATTAGGCCCCTGATAAAAATGAAAGAAGGTCCTATTAAAAAAACCCAATGAAGTAATGACCAAACAAATAAAATAATAACCAATTTATAATACAATCTGAAAATAAAGTAAAAATTAATTTCAAGATGACATAAAGCAAAAAAAAAGTTAAACAAGGCACAATTAAATATACCTTAAATTTATTTGGACTTATTTTATTTTCCTACTTAGGCTTCATTTTCTTGGGCCTTATTTCATAGCGCCTTGGTTTTGTGTTTAGATTTTACAATTGTTTTCATCTTAACGTCCGAAATATTTGTGGCTTTATGGAATTTTTTAATTTTGAATTAAGTTTTAATATTTCAATTGCATCTTTTCTCAAAATTGAAATTTAAATTATTCAATAAAATAATAATTTTTGGAAAGATTTCTAGTTTTTTCTTGGAATTTTTTTTTATTTTGCATTAAATTTTAATATTTCAATCGCAGCTTTTTTCAAAATTAGTATTTAACTTGTTGAATAAAATATTAATTTTTTAAAGAAATATATTGAAATTGATTATTGAAGTGGCAGTTTAAATTACTTGCTAAGGCATGTAGAGAAAAAAAAAATTTAAACTTTATATTAAAGAAAAAAATATTTTAATCAGAAATATTTTCTTATTCGGACTTAAGTTCAGTTATTTCAATTCTTATTGAAGGAAATACTTTTATTAATTAATGTAAGTTTCTAACGAAGAGAAGAAAAATTAAACTAGACTTTTTAGGATATTTCTCTGTGCAGCCACGCACTTCATCAACGTCCTAGTCTATCTACTTGGGTAGAGATTATTATTAACATCAGCTAGTTAACGTTAATTTTAATGAAATTATTGCTAATTAAAATTCACTACAGTTCAATTAAATCTAAAAATTTCTCAGAAAAAATTTTTCTCAAGTTTTTAGCTAATATTTAGCACAACGAATATCAGTGTGCTTTTAATCTTGAGTTTGTTTTTAAGTATTTCCTCTATCAAACCAAATTAGTTCATTTAAGTCTTATTCATATGAACTCCCGATTACTTAAACTTTTCGCCACAACCGACGAATTTTATTTTATGGAGAGTCTATTGTACATAATTTTCAGTGGGGGTGAAGAGTTTTTTACGATCATGCCTATCATGCCTATCAATATTGGCATCATTGACCATATGATGTTAAAGTATATTTTAAATATATTTAAATATAGACATATATAATAAGCAATAGTTTTTTGCAGAAAATAATGAGATACGTATCGCTAACTTCCCACCTCCCAAATTAAATTTGAAAACGTAGGTCAACATTTTACTACAATTCATCTAAGAATCAAAATAAATTTGAAAAACTTGTAACTGTGAGCTTAAACTTTTAACTAAGCAACGTAATGTTTCGCTGTTTGCTATTTTTATTAAATTTAAATTTAACAAATTTTAAGAAATTTTTTTTGAAATTTATTCTTATGAAAAATAGTTTTTTTCTTCACTAAGGCAGTTTTTTTTACTAAAAGCATATGGCAACACTGGCTGTATGCCTTGCCTTTTCTCAAGAACTAGCTGTACAAAAAAAAAAAAAAAAACACTTGCCATAACAACAAAGAAAAAAGAAAAAAAAATACAAAGACATTCAAATATACGGGCGGCGCGCCATACAAACGTATTTACAATTTTATACAAACACATCCTCTTACCTCGAAATATGGCTAGAACAAAAATTGTAACTATCAAAATGTGCGGCATGAACTTTTATTTACATTTACGTTTACATTTACATTTTATTTTACAACTAACAAGCACACCCACACACTTAACAGCACATAGACTTAAAAAGACATATTTTTTTATTTACCTTCATTTTATAGTGACAAAAGTTAAGTGAGGTAAAGACAAGAAGTGAGGGCGACAATGCCTATTAACACAAGCCACATATTCAAAGGTTCTTTTTTATATACAGCGGTTTTGTTTTTTTTTTTTGAATTCACATTACTAGTGCGTTAGAAAGACATTGTTTGAGTGTGAGTGAGCAATAAAATTCGTTATGGTGGGAGGGGGGAATTATGCTTAAAAGATTTTTACAGTTCTTTAGTGTCAGGAGGTACGGGATATTATTTTGGTTTTTGATGCCATTAGTGTTAATGCTTATGGTTGTTTTCCTATGGCGTAGGTTGTGGCTGTTTTATTTTATGTTTTTTGCCTGTAAGTATAAAAAAATTTATACTTGTTTTTTTTTAGATAGGAATTCCAGGGTAGAAAAATTCTAAGATTACTGAAATTTTCACAGAATTTGTAAAAATTTTGCCGCTACAACAACAAATATATGACAGTTAAAAATTTATGGGTGTTATAAAACGTACAACGAAATATGTGGAAATACTAATGTAATATACAGAAAATTATAAATATATAGACACTTTAAATTTGCAAAGTTTAAGTTAAAGTTAAAAGTTATGCATACTTCTCCAATTAATACTGAAATTTATGGCCCTTTTCACAATGTTCAATTAAAAGCTAATAGGGGACTTAACGTTAGTAAATTAAAAATTAAAGGGTATTTTATCACTACACTATGTTATTTTAACAACTTGCTGTATCTTCAAAAGGCAAACTCTTGAAATTTTCAAAAACTTCAAAATTAAAAAATTCCAAAATTAATATAATCACCAAAACGGAAAAATCGCCAAAAAAACGAAAAAAAAAATCGTAAAAAAAGGAAAAAAAAGCCACCGAAATAAAACTCAAATAAATCGCCAAAACCTAAAAACGACAAAAAACCCAAAAAAAAAGACAAAAATAAAAAACGCCAAAACGAAAAATAAACGGTAAAACTAAAAAACACCAAGCGGCGATCCTTAAAAAATCGCTAAAAATGAAATAAATCGTCAAAAACTTGAAAAACATAGAAAACGCAAAAAGTGCCAAAATTAAAAAAATTGCCAAAGCTATAAAACGAAAAAACTGAAACAACGCCTAAAATTTAAAAAGCACCAAAACTAAAAAAATCGCTGAAATTAGAATCAATCGCCGAAAACCGAAAAAAGTGGCATATTAAAAAAAAATCGCCAAAAACAAAAATATCACCAAAACCCAAAAAATTAGCCAAAACGAAAAAACCCAAAACTAAGGAAAAATCACTAAGACTAGAAGAGATCGCTAAAACCAAAATAATCACCAAAACGAAAAAACGCCAAATCTAGAAAAAGCATTAAGACTAAAAATGCATTAAGACTAAAGCAAAAAAAAAAAAAAAAATTGCAAGAAATCGAAAAAAATCGCCAAAACGAAACAAGCACAATTAAAAAACAAAAAATGCTTAAATAGCCAAACTAAAACAGTTGCCAAAAACGAAAAAACAACAAAAGCAAAAAAAGCCAAAACTAAAAAACCTTTGCTAAAACTAAAATAAATCACCAAACCGAAAAAAATCGCTACAAGGAAAAATTCACCGAAATTAAAAAAAAAATCGCCAAAACAACGCAAAACACCCCAAAATTTAAAAATCGCCAAAACAACGCAAAACACCCCAAAAAACTAAAATAAATCACCAAATTAGAAAAAAATGCCTTGAACAAAAAAATCACCAATATGAGAGAATTTGTTAAAAACCGGAAAATATGATAAAACGAAAAATAATCGTTTAAATTAAAAAAAGCGCCAAAAAAAGCAAGTAAGAGTGCTATATTCGGCTGTGCTGAATCTTATATACCCTTTACCAAAGTGTTTTTATGTAGTAGAGAGATACATTAAGTATAAACAAAAAGAAAAAAATAATTTGACCTAGTTACTTTTATCTACAAAAAAAAAAAAAAAAAATAAATTTACAAATCCTAGAATATATATCAATCTAGTAGTTCTTAAAAAAATATAGAAAGTGTGTTAAGTAAAAAAAAAGGAATTTAAAAAAAATGTTTTATCTAGTTACTTTAATATCCAGAAAAAAAGTTCAAAGTTTCCAGCTCTGGAGCTGTGGTTATTATTTTTATAGTTTTCTACACCAATCTATGCTTACACCTTTACGATTACAAATGTATATAATGCATAGCATAAGTCAGCGATAGGTGTTGTGCCAAACAAGAACTTGGTCAAAATTTATATCTCACTGCTTTTGATGGCCGAAATTTTTGATAGGAACTTGGCCTTTTTTCACATTTATGTTTTTGTGAGGATCTGACTACTTTTTGGAAAATTTTCTATGTTAAAACTTTTTAAACTTAAGGTTTCTGTGGTATTTTATTTCTATTCATGATCACTGTGACAGTTAACAATGGTATAGTTATATAAAATAATAAGTTAGAGCATGATGAGTGTTATATTTTACACCTTAAAAATGAATTATTTTGCTATTACAACGGGTCGCCAGTGTGTACGCAATTTGTTAAGAGTCGTCTAAAAAGAAATATGTAAAATACAGCGTCAATTCTAGTGGGAGTGATCCCACCTATTTTCTCATTATATTTACATATTAAAGTCTGCTTAGCCGAAGTACATAAATCAAAAGGATATGCCCAATGTGCATACAAAGTTTCAGGTGATTTAATTTTTGGATTTTCCGATTAATTAAATCAATTAGGAATATTTGTCTACAAAATGTTAGCTCTCTACAGTATAATATTACGTAAAATTTTTATGGGCCTTGCCCCACCGTTTTTTATATCTGTTAGTGTTTTTGATTCATGTAAAGTTTTGTAGGAAAAAGCTATTGAGAAATATATGAGTAATAGACTAAAAACTGCTAACCCGAAGTACATGAAAGAAAAAGCTAAGATTTATGAAAGTAGTCGAGGCCAATTTCAAAACGAAATTTCTACTTTGGACAATTGCAATGTGTATGAAAAGTTTCAATAAAATCTAACTTACTTTTGTGTTTACAGTGCTTGTTCCCAACCCCTGATTGAAACTTCTGGTTTCTTAAATTTTTTTTAGTGATCTCTGATCTAGATTAATTTGTGTACCAAATTTCAGCTCTCTAGTGCGAATTAGAGTTTTAGCGGATAAAACTTCTTGGTTTTAAGATTTTCCCACTGGCTTACTCATCTACAATTGCTTGTATATAAAATTTCAGCTCTTTAGCGTGAACTATACCTTATAATTTTATGATGATTACCCCTCCCACTATTTTAAAATCACAATATTGTTGTGAGCAGCGCTTATAATTCATGCTAATTTTCTTCTAAAATATGCTAGACCGAAGTAGATTAAACACAATTCTAAAATTTATGGGAGTTATCACGCCCACTTTTTTAGATGATAGTTTAAAGTATTGTATACGTGCAACGTATATGCAAAGTTTCACTAAAATGGCTTAAGTTAAAAGCTGTATATTAACAGCCTTATTAATATAACTTTTTAAGGCTTTATAAAGGGGTTTTAAGACAAATTTTCATAAGAAATTTTTCTTAGAAAGCCTTAATAAGTTTTATTAATATGGCTGTAAGTTTTCAGGTTCAAACAATAGTAGCATAGCCCCGCCCATTATAGTATTATATTTTGGTTTTTCAGATTTTTCTAGTTGGTTTCTCACCTAGACCTACTTGTGTATCAAATTTCAGCTCATACGCGCAACTTTTAATTTTTATGGCACAGACCCGCCCCTCTGACTAAAATTTCTGAGTTTTCAGGTTTTTCTTGTTGTTTTCTCACCTATACCTACTCATTTATCAAATTTCAGCTCCTTAGCGCAACTTTTAATTTTTAATATTTATGGGCGTAACCATGCCCACTTTTCCAAACTTAAAATTTTTTTTTGGTCACTGTTAATTATTCCTGTCAAGTTTCGTTGCAAACGGATAATAATACATACAGAAATAGTATATATGCTGAGCCGTAGTACACGAAAATGAGATTGAAATTCTATGGGCGTGTCAACGCCCACTTTTTTAATGAAATATTTTTAGGCTTGTCTTATCGCAGCATGTATGCCGAATTTCAATAAAATAGCTTTCATAAGGCGCCTTAGATTTGCTTTTTTAATTCTAACCTTTATGGGCGTAGCCCCGCCCTCCTGGCCAAAATTTGTACGTTTTAAAACTTTTTTAGTTTATTGATCACCTAGACCTAGCTTTGAAGAAAATTTCAGCTCACTAGCACAGATTTTAATTTTTATGGGCGTTGCCTCGCCCCCTTGTTTAAAATTTTTAGGTTTTCAGATTTTTTCTGGTTCATTGCTCACCTAGATCTACTCGTGTACCAAATCTTAGCTCTCTAGCTATAGCGGAAGTGCTTCATCAATTTGATGAGTGATCAGTGAGTCAGTGAGTATGTCTTAAAATATGCACTTTTTGCACCTTCATATCTCCGGAACCTTTCATTGTAAAACTTTCAAGCTTTGCATGTGAGGTTACATGAATTCATTCTAATTATGGTTTAAATTTCATTTTCAATTTTACGATTGCGGGGAACAAAGTTATGAGGGGATTAAAAACAGCTCGAATGGCTTCCTGTAAATATACACACTGCGTGCATTGGCCGGAACTTGGCCTGGCGCACTGCCGTGCGCCTAGATATACATTATGCATTTTTTCATGAAATAACTTGCACTAAACTTATCTCAATTGATAATTTCAGGGCAATAGGAGAGAGTGGTGTATAAAAAATAAAGTAGCATGAGTCTCTGATGTATTTTTTTGGTTAAATTTGCTTCTCCATGCCTCCTTTCGACGAATGAAATATAAAATATGCAATTAATTTTATGAACAAATGCTTAATGTAAATAAGTTATAAAATTAAATTATTTCCATAGAAAGTTAGTCAATGCTTACTTATTGTCACTATTTACAAAATAAACACCTTAATTTATTTATTAAAATACCTAATAAAACAAAAAAAAAAAACTGCCACAAGTTTCCTCTTTGTATAAAAGTAAATAATCATTAGTATATTTTATGCGAGCTAGAACTGCTTTTAATTAAAATTGTGATTTTAAATATATTTTCACAAAAATGCCTTGCCCAAATACCTCCTTGTAATTATATAAAAACATTATAAAAAATCATATAAGTTTTTACTTACTTTTATTTCAAACACTCAGATGCATAACTAAGAACTTTAAATAGTCTGTCGTTTTAACAGTTTTTCTTTTATATTATTATTATTGTAACGTGTGAGTCGGTTTACAAAGGACTATAACGAGCGTAAGACAAAAACAAATCACAGTTGGGGTGTTGCCCTTGAGTAATCCACAGTTATCTGATGTTGTCGTTTCGTTTCGTTTCTTTGTTTATTTGTTTGTTAGTGTTTTTTTATTTTATTTCTTAAAATGTGAAAAAAGTTCATTTAAAGCTTAAAATATAAGCAGAGATTTTTTTTATATTTCACTTTTAAGAACTTGACATGTTATTTTAACAAAAGCACATGTCTTTCAAAGTAATAGTATGTTTAATTTCAAACTTCACAAATATTTTTTATATTCTTTCTGAGATTTGTAAAATTCCTTAATGTTTTCTTATTAAAACCAAAATTTTAAATATTCTTTTCAGTATATTTCTTTAAGCCGATAATCAAAATGACATCATCAACAAAATAATCCAAACTTACAAACACTCACACTCTTTTTAAATAACCTTGACTTCAATATAAGTTTTCTTTTTTTTATTTATACTATTTTTCTACAATTTAATATTTTTATATAATTAAAGAATTTTTTTTCTGTTGTATAAGTGTATGTCACTTATAAAATCACTCACATTAAATATTCTTGGAATTTTCTTTAAGTATTTTTTACATATTTTTCTTTTGCTGTTTTTACCTTAGACACTTTAAATCCTTTTTGATTTGTAGTTGTTAGTGTATTTGTTTAAGAAAATAATATTTTGCTGAAAAATCTTGCGTTATTTGCCACCGTTATGTTTACAAGTTTATCTGCAACTGATTCTTAATAGATTTTTTAGCATCTGCCAAAGCATCCTTGTCCTTTTAACAGATGCTGTTTAGTTACAAAAGCTTTTCTCTATTCTCACAAAATTTTACTTCTCATTTTGTGATGCATTTGAACTTAATAGTGCTGCCAGAGAGATTTTTCTTTTAAAAGAATTTCGATTGAAATAAAAAATAAGTTTTATCAGTTTTTTTTTATTTTATCCTATTCATCCATTTTAAGTGGACACTAAAAATTGTGTTAAGTCCTCGAAAAGTTTATATCTCTATCACTTACTTTTGCAAATAAAATAAAATAAAAAAAAATATTTTATAAAAATAATGCACTAGATGGCAATTGATGCCATTGATTGATGATGGAGAAATAAAGAAAAATTTAAATTTTCTCTGCACTACAAGCTTAACTGATCGGTCAACGTACGTAACATCGTGCGTGACATTCTGTGGAATTGCCCATATATATTATTTTCCGTTCAGAAAACAAACACAAATTTGTTTGTCACTGTGAGGTGAAGGAATTAATTTTAATATTCCTTATAAATTAAAAATTCATTAAAAAGAAGTAATTGAATATATAAGATCAAACAAATTGTACCGCTCAATAAGTTTTTCATATGAAAAAAAAAAATTATATTATCAAGAAGTAAAACACCACATGATTTCCTATATGGCAACACTGTATTCAAGTACTTTGCCTTGTTTTCTCATTTCTCTCAAATAGCGGGAAATTTCTCAATATCTCACTAACACATATACAAACGTTGATGTATTATTTGACTCTCTGCATATTTAAATTAATGCTGATTGTTGTTGTTGCTTTTGTTTTTGGTTTAAATAATATTTACAACGTGGTCGTTTGGCTGAAAGAATTTTTTTCAAGATTTTTCAAAACAACTGCATTTCTTCTGTTTATTTGCAGGGAATGTAGTTTAGGTGTTTTGTGAACTGTATGTTTTATACTTTGTTGTGTAAGTTTTCGTATTATATATTGTGGCTTGTTTTTTTTTGTATCAGCTGTTTTAGTGTTATTTAAATATACTTTTGTCCTTGTATGCATGCATGGGAGTATGCTTTTGTTCTCATGGTTTTAAGAAGAATTAAATATTAAATGAATAATGAAAATTGATTGAAAATTGAAAAAGCGTACCAACAAACAGTAATGACAAAAGTTTTGATCCAGACTCTTGTTTATCAAATTAATCAGTTTCCAACACTACTAATAGATAATGTCACAGAATCGAACACTCTTTAACTTGGCAAATTTTTCTCTGAATTGAAAGATTTTTCATTAGCATTTAGTGGTTGCGCTTTTTTGGGCAAATGTTTGCCAAGTGTGACAGTACCTTTAGAATCTTACCAAAAAATTCTATCGCACAAAAAACCTTTTATAATGATAAAATTGCTAAGCTTACGACGATAAGAGACAATAGTATGGAAATAATTATAAGCGAGGAAAAATTTTCAATTCAGACAATGAAATTTTTATGAAATGACTTAAAATTTGCTTCACAAAAGTTTTGCTATTTACCTGTAGAGAATGATTTAAAAAAAGTAACATAACACGAGTTTCTGAGGTACTCAGGCCATTTTTCGAGCCTTGATTTGCCTCTCCAGCATTTCTTTTAACAAACAAAGGAAATATGTGCCTTTAAAATAATGAAAAATGTCATAATGTAAATTAAGCCAAATAATATTAACTTTTACGTTTTTAGATAAATAAATACAAAATTTTTAATTTAAAATTGTTGAGTTGTGCTAGTGTCTGTCCGTCTGTCTGTTTTCAGCAGCTCTCAGAAGACATCGAGACTTCGTTCTTAGACTGGTGTTTCAGAAACGTTACAAAAGAGTTTGGTCCTGAAAATCAGCAAAATCGACTGTTTGAGAGATGTAAAATTTAAAATTTTTTCGCATAAAAAAGTAACTCAAACAAATTTTTTTTAAAATTAACAACCAATTTATGTAAATCGTTTGCAAAGGAAATCTTGACGTTTCTGTAATAGATTAAGGAAAAGTTGTAAAAATTTCCTTTAATCTATTACAAAAACGCCAAGATTTCTGACGTCAACGTGTTACACAAACAGGGGGTAAATATATTTTATATTTAAGTAGGATTGAGATTAATATTAACAAGTAAGAGTGCTATATTCGGCTGTGCGGAATCTTGTATACCCTTTACCAAAGTGTTTTTATGTAGTATAGAGATACATACATAAGCACATACATAAAGTATAAACAAAAAGAAAAAAATAATTTGACCTAGTTACTTTTATGTACAAAAAAATAAATTTACAAACCCTAGAATCATTATATTAGATTTTTCGGATTCCTAATATCAATCTAGTAGTTCTTAAAAAAATATAGAAAGTTTGTTAAGTAAAAACAGAAAAAAGGAAATTAAAAAAAATGTTTTATTTAAATACTTTAATATCCAGAAAAAAAGGTAAAAGTTTCCAGCTCTAGAGCTGTGGGTTTTATTTTTATAATTTTTTACACCAAAATTTTCTTTCCAAAACGTAAAATATATATAATTTATAAAGGAGAAAATAAAAATTAATTAGACTTAGTTACTTTTATATATCACAAAGAATGTAAGTTTCCCAACCCTGAGATCATTTTTTTTGATTTTTCTGATTTCTTACACCAATCTCTTTCTTTTAAGAATTTAAGATATGTTTAATTTATGGAAAAAAGGAAAAATTTGTTTTAGTAAGTTACTTTTGTATAAAAAATAAGGTTTTCCAACCCTGGAAACTTCGTTTTAATTTTTTTTTTAAATTTGAAATACCAAATTCATTCGTACTGAAGTATAAAATAAGTTTATTTTATAAAAAAATAAAAATTAGTTTTCGGTAGTTAATTTTATATATCACAAAAAGTGTACGTTTTCCAGCCCTGGCACCGTTCTTTTTGATTTTTCAGATTTCGTACACCAATATGTTCCTTTTAAGAATATAAGCTATGTTTAATATATAGAGAAAAAGAAAAAAATTTGTTTTAGTAAGTTACTTTTGTATAAGTTAAAGTTAAAGTTTTCCAACCCTGGAAATGTCCTTTTCATGTATTAAACTTTTTTTATTTTTAATATCATTTTTATGTCTACTGCAGTATAAAATAAGTTAATTTAATAAAAAAATAGTAAGACCTAGTTACTTTTATATATTACAAAAAGTGTAAGTTTCCTAACCCTGAAATCATCCTTTTTGATTTTTCTGATTTGTTACACCAATTTCTTTCTTTTAAGAGTCTAAAATATGTTTAATTTACAGAGAAAAAGAAAAAAATTTGTTTTGGTAAGTTACTTTGGCATTTGAAAAAAAAAAAAAATTAAAGTTTTCCAACCCTGGAAACGTCTTTTTTTTAATTTTCTTTTTTAATTTGAAATACCAATTTTATTTGTACTGAAGTATAAAATAAGTTAATTTAATAAAAAAAAATATAAAAATTAGTTTACGGTAGTTAATTTTTTATATCACAAAAGTTTTAAGTTTCCCAACCCTGGAATTATCCTTTTTGATTTTTCTGATTTTTTAACCCAATCTCTTTCTTCTTAGAATATAAGATATATTTAATTTATAGAAAAAAGGAAAAATTTCTTTTAGTAAATTAATTTTGTATAAAAAAGTTAAAGTTTTCCAACCCTGGAAACGTCTATTTAATTTTTTTAATTTTTTTTATTTATTTTTTATTAAGATATATTAATTTTATTCATTCTGAAGTATAAAATAGGTTTATTTAATAAAAAAAATAATAACTAATTTGTATGGCAAAATGAAGTTTAAGCTTCCCAGCTCTGAAACCGTCTGCTCGATTTTTCTGATTTTCATTACCAATCTTACTTCAACCATTTCTGACATACCAGTCCAAGAACGAAGTATCTAGCTTTTCTGGGAGCTTCGGAAAACCGATTTCACGTACAGACAGATGGACAGATGGACAGACGGACATCGCTTATTCGTCTTCCCTATGCATAAGGATCCAGAATATATATATATATTGTGGCTCGCTTATTAATATTCTAGAAACTATAAACGGAATGGCAAACCTATATATACCCTTTTACCATTTTTTGGTAAAGTGTATAAAAAAAAGACGATGCCAGGGTTGGAAAACTTGAACTTTTCCCTGTATAAAATTAACCAACAAAAAATAGTTTTTAAATTAGATATATTTTATATTAAACAAATGGTATAAAAAATAAGGAAAATCTAAAAGCAATATACCAGAGTTGGAAAATTTTTATTTTTTTGGTATGTAAAAGTAATTTACTAGAATTATATTTTTCTAGTTCTCAATAAATTTTATATTTTTGAAAGATATACATATATTAGTAAATAAATCAGAAACATCTAACAGGTTGATTCCAGGGTTGGAAAACTTCAAATTTTTTGGTATAAGGAATATACTAGGTCAAATAAGAAGAAAATTAGAAGAAGTTTGGTATACGAAATTACAAAAATATAAAAAACCTCTTCAGAGCTGGAAAATTTAATTTTTTTGCTATATAAAAGAAAGAAAATTGTTTTTTTTTCATTTCTTAATTTAACATTAATTTAACATATTTTCTGTTTGTATTTTGGAAAGAAGAAAATTCGTATTAAAAATCTGTTAAATTAAAAATATCGTTCAAGGAATGGAAAATTTAATTCTTTTTGGTAAAAGAAATATAACTAAATAAAAGTTATAGTTTATTTTTTATTTTATTTTTAACTATATTTATTTGACGTTTTAAGTTTATTATCTTGTGTTTGTTAAGCTCAAGGTCGTTTTTATAAAATTGTAATTGATTTTTTCCTTTAGTTTGTTAACATCGTCAGGAAATAAGCAATTGAAATTGATATGTTATAAATTATAAAAAAAGGTTTGGAAATATGTTAAAAATTTTGTTCGAAAATTTCAGGTAATTTATTACAGATACTAACAGTATGGTTTTAAAAAAATTAAAAAATTTAGAACAGATCAAAACTCAATAATAAATAATGTAAAATGAAAATGAAATTGGCCATTAGCAATAAAATAATTTTTATTAACTATTTCAATGAAATGCTTATCCTTCAAATGATTTATGAGATTGCCCGCGTATATTTTTCTTTCCTCTTCCTCTTTTAATTTCTCTTATATTCTTTATTTACAAAAATAACATTTGTAAAATTTATTCAATATACTTTATATATTATATGCACATAATTTTTTTATTTGTCTAATTTCTTTGATGCAGTGTTGCAATAAATTTTATTTTATTTCTATTTATTTTTTTGTAGGTTTTATTTATCACAATAGTATAAAAGAAATAAAGACACTTATTGTTTGAGTGCGCTCTTGAAAATAAATAGAAAAGTTGAAGGTAATGAATTTGAGTGTGTGGCAACAATTCAAGTGTTAGAAGCAAGCTTTTGTAAATGTCAAGATTATGATATAAGTATGTGAATATTTACAGAAAAAATAGGCAATTAGATATTAAATAAATTAAATATTAATTTGAGTTATTTGTTAAATATTAATTTCTCTGGTTGCATTATTTTGGCGAAAATATTTTTAAAAGAAATTTTTTATTCCTTTTCTTATTTTTTTGTATGTGGTAGCTTTTAAATTGCAATCATAAAGTTCAAGTTGTTAATATATTTTAAAACTTTTGCTGGAAAGTAAAGGAAATAATATTTAAATAATTTAAGGCACTATGGCAATATGAGTCCCTAATTGTGTTAAAAATTAAATTAACTAGCCCATGAGTAATTTCTTAGTCTTAGCTCTTTTAATATGTACAATTATTTTTCTTGTTAAACGCAAGTTAATTTTAAATAGGTCAGTTGGGCAAATGCTGCACTTCTGTTTCACCACACACAATTTGGTTCAAAACCCACATTTCCCAACCACTCTGTTTGAAAACTGGTTGGCACATTTGAATTTTTAAAAACGTTTTATTTAAGATAAATAAAAATGGTGTTAAAGCCTCTATTTGTAATATAAATAATTATAATAAAAAAATACTTGAAAAAACTAAATTCTATGATAGGATTGAAACAATTTGACTTAAAATAATTAATATAAAAGAATTATTAAGAAGTTATACTCAAATCTAAAAGTTTTTGAAGTTATCATTTAAATTTTAATAAAAAAAATATGTTGTTCCACTTCTTCAAGCAATTGCTTTAATTTTCTTTCAAACTGCATTATTATGCTAATAATTACTTTACAATAAACACTAAAGAGAACCAAATGGAATAACATTTAATGACAATAAAAAAAATTATCTAAACAAAAGCCTGTTGAAAACTGCTAAAAACATATTCATGTAAAAGTGGCTTCTCCTACTTCCTCCACTTTTATTTTCCTTACATTTCACTTCAAAATACGTTTATTTTATACTCCTTTCACTAAAACAAAGCCTTATAGTTTTCAATAAAAAAAGAACAACATATTGCCAGCATTTTGTATGTTTTTGAAATATTTAGCTCAGAGCAAACTATTGTCTTGTCTTACAAAAAAAAAAAAAAAAAAACTCACGAACCAACAAATAAAAACTCAACAACGAAATTTTTACAAAGAATATTGTACTTATTTTTATTCTAATTTCTTATATAATATCCTTGATGAAACAAAACAAAATGCTTTTTAAAATAAAACAAAAAACACTACAATTTTTGTGCATTGATTGTGCATTTTGCTATAGACGAAGCTAAATAAAAGCAAATAAAAGTTGACTTAAGTAGTGAAGAAAATTTAAGGACTGCAAATAGAAATGTACAAATGAGGCATTTGCCAGCAACATAATCTTGTTTTAAATTGGTAGACATTCAGAGGGCATATATAAGTATATGAAAGTAAATACGTTTGTTTATGAACTAGAGAAATTACACTGCTTAACAGATTGTTTTATATTCTTGAGATCTTGAGAAATTGATCCTAAATGTATGCTGCAGAAATGATTGCAATTTATTGAAAAAATTATTAAGAACTGTAGCGTATACTTAATATTTTTCTTATCGCTAAATTAATATTAAGTATACGTGTCATTAAGTTGAAATAAATTTGAATATATTGTACCCACGGCTGCCAGATTTGACGATTTATAGTCATTTGGACGATTTTTGGTGCCGAAAATAGCTAAATAACGATTTGACGATTTTCCCCTTAAAATTGACGATTTTTTATAAGTCCAAATATTTCAGTTCTTTTATAAAAAAGCGACTATTTCAAATTATGTATTACTTACCTTATAAAAGATTTTAGTATAATTTTGCCCACACTTTATTTTATACTGATATCTCTGTAAATTGATATTCTAAAATAAATTAATGTGAAAAAAGGCCAAGTTCCTATAAAAAATTTCGATCATCAAGACTACTGACACCAAGACTTGAACATAACTTGGCAATATTTTTCATAATTTTACCATTCAGAGAAAAAAATTTATAAGGGGTTAAAAAAGGACAATGGTTTTAATTTCCCAATAAATATGTAAAATAAAACATATGTATACACTAGCGCATGTTGATTTTATTTTAAAAAAATCGTATAGCAAAAAAGTAATCTACACGAAGTTTTGAGAAAATTCTCCGAAAAAACTACGTGTCTAAAATCAATCCCTGTATTGCGCCTCTCGTTATGAAAATGTATTTCCTCTTTTAAAACATTTTTTTTTTATTAAAATTTTTTGAAATAAAAAAAATTTATGTACTGAAATAAATGTTACTAATTTCGAATCATTCTCTACATACTTCCTGCTTTTAATTTTTTTGCGAGCTACCTAGACTTATCCATAATATTTGGTTACCCATCTTCATCTTTAAAGTCAATATCTTCAAATAAGGCAGGGAGTAGCCAAAGAAGAAGCCCAGGAAGAGGAAATAAATTTTCATGTCGAGATGCATGGTATAGGGTTTGATTTTACACCCATGGTTATTTTGCAAAATTTTCTTAAAATTATTTTTTTGAAATCGAGTTTTTTGTATTTTTCGATAAAAGAAATCTAATGTATCGAAAAATGTAAAAATTACGATTTCAAAAAAATAATGACTTAGAGCATTTCTATATTAAGGTAGCGATATGTAGATTTCGTTTTTACTATACGATTTTTTAAAATTTTCTATCCATACTAATCGGCCCGTCCTAGTATACACGTTAAAAAATAAATTTTGATTTGTCCGATTTTTCTCACGATTTTTCGAGTATAAAATGACGATTATTTTATAGTTTATCGAGATTTCGACGATTTTTCGATAATTTTATCTGGCAGCCCTGATTGTGCCGTAGCCGCTAAAAAAAGCTTAAGCGACATAATTTTCGCACTTTCACTTTTTGACAAAAACGATTACTTACGATTACAAATAATCGATATTGGTCAGAAAATTAAGTTCGAAAATTAAGCCGTTTAAGTTTTTTTTAGCGGTTATGGCTCGATATACTGCCGTATTAATGAAGAAATATTTTGGTTTACACAAGGTTTACATAACAAATTTTGTACTTGAAATTTGATTGTTGAACGTTTGGCAATAGTCGACTTCGTTTTTATTGGAAATAACTAAAAACCCAATTTTTTTCAGTTATCCGATTTTTTCTCTAAAACGTAGTTCGGATTATGAAATTTGTTACAGTTAAGCCTACTGCTTAAAATCAGTAAAACAACATTTTTTATATCAAAGTACCCACATACTTGAAATTTGCAACGAATTCCTCGAAAATGTCTAGCCACTTGCATTGACAATATAATAGAAAGATACAATAAAGTACGTGAGAGCGAAAAGGACAAAAACATTTTACCATTTAATTTTTTAACGCACAAAACATGCAAACTTTATTCAGGCTTAAGTTATGCAATCAATTTTGTCATTGTTTATTTTTTCACTAAAGCGAAGTAAGTTTCATACAAAACGTGGTTGTGGATAGAGCTGCAAAACTATCGATAGTCGCTCCACTCGATAATTTCGATAGTTTTATGTAAAACTATCGATACTATCGATAGTATCGAATAGTTTTATAAAAGTTGCCACATAAACTACATTTGACTCGAAAAAAAATCCAGGGTGCTCAACATTTTCATTAGTATATAAAAATATATCAAGCCTTTTTTTTGATTTTATCGTAAGCGGCATATTATCGAAAATATACTTTTTTATTGAACTTAAAATTTTATGGGCCTGCCCATGGTTTAGAATTATCAAAATGCGAAAATCGTTGATAACTTTTAAGACACTAACTGTAAAGTTTTATCGTAAGAGACGATTGGCGGCCGTCGCGATATTAGTACCACCAAAATTTATCTTTGTGTCGACGATGTTGAATTTATTAAGATACTTGTGACTACTATTTATCGAATAACACTTGGATTTATAAATAGATTCATATACATACATATGTATTTAAGTACTTATGTATACAGAAGCAGGGATGCGATGTCATAATTACAAATTGTACTAATTTTCAAAAAAAATTTTAATTTTTTCAGTACGATTGTACCTAATTCTTTATTTATATTTTTTTAATACTTGTACTTTTTAATTAACTAAAAATCAATTAACAAAACGCCAGAAGGTGCACAAAGAATATTAGTTGCTGGGATCTGAATATAAAAGTAACATTTACGATATACTACGTTTATAACCTTTTTTTTATTCGATTGTTCACAGTCGATGCAAATAGTCGGCTTCTGCTTATTTGTACCAACTTTTCCATTGCTGTACAAAAGCTGAAATCAACTACGGATAATTTGCTTCAAAGCTGCCGGCTACTGTTTACTGACTTCGATCAATCTTTTAATTACTTGTTTTTTTTTGCCGATAGTATCGATAGTAGAAAAAACTATCGATATTTCATTTACAACAAAACTATCGATACTATCGATAGTACTATCGATAGTTTTGCAGCTCTAGTTGTGGGCTTGCTTTTAATTTTCAGTAATACGATATTTTCAGTAAAGCGATGTTTCGCTAAAGCGAAGTGTATAAGTATAGCAGCGTTTCAAATCAGTGCGGGGATTTATATCGCTTTCAATAATCCAAGTTTTTTCAGTAAAACGTGTTGCGCTAAAGCGGATTCCACTGTATAGGCCATTTTTCGATTAACAAATTTATGTAGTTTTGAAAACTCTAAAATTCTGAAGTTGTTGCATATTTTTTTTTCAAAGTTACAGGTGATATGTAGAGATTTCGAATCCTATTGGCAATTCAATATTGATTCCATTTACAATTTTGCCAACTTTTTGCCAGAACTTCTTCATATTTAATACACAAATAACATACTCTTATCTTGATTTATTTAGTTAAAACACCAAGATTAAAAAAGTATTTATATTCGAGGAAGTTATTTTGATATCAAATATGAAAAAGTTTTTTCAGCTATTATTTATAATTTGTAAAGTACTTAAACTTTTTCTTTAATTGTAGAAATTTTGAGGAGCTTTATTATGCTTTTATTTGTATTAAAATTCAATAAATATTTTACATTAGTTAATGACGACTAATAAAGAACTCATTACATTAATAAGTCCTTTGACAGAATATTGATTAAATGTCCCTTTTCATCTAATTTCATATATTCGACAGTTATAAAATATAGAATAATATTATGCCTTTTACATTAAGCCAAATCAGCAGGTTACTTTCAATAAATTTCATAAAATATTATGAAATGTATTGATATCATTTTTTATAAAACAGGAGTCATTTGAACATAAAGTAATATATCCATACTTCTACTGCTGTAAAAGGAACAGGTGCGGATAGCAACCAATACTTGATTATGAGAGTTAAACCTAAACCGGAAATCAGTTTATTTGGAAAACATTTTTATTTTCGTATGTACATAGCTTTACTACAACTCAATAGCTTTGCCTTTAGTTCAGGCAAACATAGATCAGCTAACATTTACACATGTATACATATATTTTGCTTCTAATGAAAATTTTTTAGAGTGTTTAATTTTTCCTTTGATTTTTTTTTTTTTTTGATGAGCCCTAGCGTCTGGCATGCAAGTATGCAAATAAATAAACACAATTTTGATATTCGACAAAATATAAGCGAAAATTTTTGTTCAATAATACACATCCTTGTTCGAGAGTTGTAAGTCATTTTAATTTTTTAATAGCCATAAAAGTCTTTATATAAAAGTTTGCTACGACATGGAAAAAAAGGTTTTCTCTGCACTTTTTGAATTACTTTTACTAGAACGTTACTACGCAAATAGGCCCTTATTGAAAAAAAAAATCACGAGTTACCTAAATATGTATTTTTAGGGCCCTGTACTCATCCCTAAACCTGGCCAAAATTGGACAGCAATTTGAAAAACTATGAAAGACTTTACTACTAGCTTAGACTACCATTGAAATCAAACCAAAATAATCACTAGGGAGCAAAGTGATAAGAATAGCAATTCTTAAAGCATCTAAATGTTACAGAAATTATGCTTAAGACGAAGTATGTGAAAGGAAAGATGCTTACTATGACCAGAAAGCCAAAATATTTACTAACTTTTTGGCTTTTAAAATAAAAAAGAATGTCAATAATTTTCACAAACAGTTAAAGAAAATGTCATATCTGCACCCAAAACCTTGTGTCAACTGTTAAACTTGTCGCATTGCAGGTATTTACAAATTCTTATCCAGACATTTTACACACATGAGTAAAAAAAAAATATATATATATATATATATATATATATATATATGTTTAATGCCAAACAACAACAATTTACAAACATAAATAATTTTAGAATAAGAGAGAAAACCAAAAAAATATATCTCCTATTTACTGAAACAAAGACATAACTCAAAAGAGTAGTTTGCCAGAAAACGGGCTAAAAATTTGGATTTACACAGAAAATTTCATTTTACTTTCAAGAATTGAGTATACAAAATATTTATACGAAATTTTTACACAATATGAAAAAGGAAATGAAGATTAAATCTGCATCATTAAGTCAAAAACTTTATTTTTTCAGTTATGTCGTTATTAGAATAAATGAGCGATATGTACTTTTTATACTTGTAAGTTCATGCTATTGGAAAAATTTAATTAAGTATCAGAAACCAAACGAAATAGAGCAAACCGCTGGCAAAGCGATAAAATAAAAGGATACAAAAAAAAAATATTGATAGAATACAAGATTTTTGAAGATAGAAAATATGTATAAAATGAAATCAACTACATCAATATATAGCAAAAATCATAAACTGTGAATAGAAAACATTTAATTAAATGAACAAAGTTTTATATTTTGTTCTCAGAAGTTATTGAATGGTTGTAGTAATTATTTTTTTTAAGGAAACCATAGAAGTCTTAGCCAAAAATATAAATTTTTTTATACATGGATGTTGTATTTAAAGGTGGCATATAACTAACTTAATATAGAAAAGCCCTAACTAATTTTTTTATACCCTGTACCAAAAAAAATGGTAAAAGGGTATATATAGGTTTGTCATTCCATTTGTAATTTTCAGAATATTCATAAGCGAGCCATAAAGTATATATATTCTGGATCCTTATGCATAGGGAAGACGATTAAGCGATGTCCGTCTGTCCGTCTGTCTATGTGTCTGTACTTGAAATAGATTTTCCGAAGCTCCCAGAAAAGCTAGAAATAGTTCAAAAGAGATTGGTATTGAAAATCAGCAAAATCGAGCTGATGGTTTCAGAGCTGGAAACCTTAAACTTTATTTTGCCATATAAAAGAAACTATCGAAAACTAATTTTTATTATTTTTTTTATTAAACAAACTTATTTCATACTTCAGTGCGAATAAAATTGATATTTTAAATTAAAAAAAATTAAGAAGACGTTTCCAAGGTTGGAAAACTTTAACTTTTTTGTTAGATAAAATTAACTTACTAAAACTAATTTTTCCTTTTTTTCTATAAATTAAACATATGTATCTTATATTCTTAAAAGAAAGAGATTGGTGTAAGAAATCAGAAAAATAAAAAAAAATATGATTCCAGAGTTGGAAAACATACACTTTTTGTGATATATAAAAGTAACTAGGTCTAATTAATTTTTTTCTTTTTCTTTAAAAATTATATATATATTTTACATTTTGGAAAGAAAAATTTGGTGTAGAAAATTATTAAAATAAAAACCACAGCTGCAGAGCTGGAAACTTTTAACTTTTTTCTGGATATTAAAGTAACTAAATAAGACTATTTTTTAATTTCCCTTTTTTCTTTGTTCACTTAACATTTCTTATATATATTTTTAAGAACTACTTGATTGGTACAATAAAAGTAATAAGTCAAATAATTTTTTTATTTACAAATTAATTATACTTTATGTTTTTAACCCCCGACTAAAAAAAGGGTTGCTATAAGTTTTTAGTGTGTGTCTGTGTGTCTGTGTATCTGTATGTCTGTCAGTGTGCACGTACAGACCAAACGGCTGGACCGATTTTCATTTAGTTTGAAAGATGACTTGATCGAGAGGGTTCTTAGCTATGTTTGAAGAAAATCGGTTCAGCCATTAAGAAGATATCGCATCTTCTCTAGATATATACGGGGGTTTTTAAAATTTTTAATTTTTGTTATAGAATAAATAAATTCAGTGAAGTGCGACTTTGACCCGCGCACGAAGGGTTCCGTACGGACACTAGCCCCCATATGCAAAAATAAAGTGTGCTTCAAGTGTACGTTGAAACCGGTTTTTGCATAAAAATTTTGTTTTAACATGCACTTGAAGTACACGCTATTTTTTTTTTTTTGCATATGGGGGTAGATATGTAATTCAATACGAACTTTAACCTATATAAAATATAGTTTTAGCATTTTTTTCGTTTTTGGAGATTTCTTCGGTTTTGGCTATTTTTTTTAAACCCCTGTTTGTGTAAGACGTTTGAGTTAGAAAACTTGGTGTGTCTGTAATAGATTAAAGAAAAGTTGTACAAGTTTCCTTTAATCTATTACAGAAACGCCAAGATTTCTAACTCAAACGTCTTAGACAAACAGGGGGTAAGTTTAAAATTTTTTAAACTCACTAAATAACAGTTATTTTTTTAATTAGTGATTTTTTATGGGAATTGTTAAAATGTAAGTTTAAAATTTTTTAAACACACTAATAATCCCAAATTAATATTTTACTTATTAAGTAAAACATTTTTTTTTTATATTAGAAATACATTGAAATTGATTATTGATGGGTTTAGCTGGATCCTATGTGCATTTCAATGTTGCTAATGCAGATCAGGGAACCTTTACCCAAAGCTTCTTAGAACAACTAGAGTTATTATGTTATAAACTTTCATTTCAACGAATGAGAAGCTCAATAACAAATAACAAAGTTGAAACAAGAACTCAATAATCAACATGTTTTTTATTTTCTTATTTTACCATTAATACATTGGCTGACTTTTTTCAGATTCAAATTGTAGTCGTAAGAGTATGTAAAAGAAAATAAATGTAAATAACAACAACAGCTATTTAAGAATAGAGTGTTGCCACACAAGTATTTTTTTGACCGAGTGCAGTCAAGTTAATAATTAGTGCTTTTTATGGGAATTGTTACAATTTAAGTTTAAAATTTTTAAACGCACTAATAATCCCAAATTAATATTTTACTTATTAACGGCCCTTTTCACAATGTACAATTAAAAGCTAACAGGGACTTTAACGGCAAGTTTTGTATGAAGAACTGTCAGTTAAATTCACGTTAACTCTTAATCATACATTGTGAAAAGGGACGTAAGTAAAATATTTTTTTATTAAAAATACATTGAAATTGATTATTGAGGGGTTTAGCTGGATCCTATGCGCATTTCACTGTTGCTAATGCAGATCATCAGGGAACCTTTACCCAAAGTTTCTAAGAACAACTAGTGTTATTATGTTATAAACTTTCATTTAAACAAATGAGAAGCTCAACAACAAGGACTCAATAATCAACATGTTTTTTTTATATGCTTACTTTACCATCAATACATTGGCTGACATTTTTTCAGTTTCAAATTGTATTTGTAAAAGTATGTAAAAAGAAAATAAATGTAAATAACAACAAAAGCTATTTAAGTATAGAGTGTTGCCATACAAGTATTTTTTTAGCAACAGTGAAATGCGCATAGGATCCAGCTAAACCCCTCAATAATCAATTTCAATGTATTTTTAATAAAACAATAATTTACTTAATAAGTAAAATCTTAATTTGGGATTATTAGTGCGTTTAAAAAATTTTAAACTTAAATTTTAACAATTCCCATGAAAAACACTGATTTTTTAAGTTTTGCCGTTTTTTTAGTTTTGACACTTTTTTTTCTCATTTTGGCGATTTTTTCGGTTTTTGGCGTTTTTTTAATTTTGGTGATTTTTTTTTAATTTTTGGCAATTTTTTTAATTTTTGGCGATTTTTTTTTGTATAAAAATTTTTTTTGTTTAGGTTGCGTTTTGGCGAGTTTTTTTCGGATTTTGGCGTTTTTTTTTATTTTGGCAATTTTTTTCATTTGTGCGATTAGTTAATCTATTGTTTGTATCCAACGGCGGCTGTTAGCCTGCTTAAACCTGATCGGCTGTATTCTCTGGCTTGTACTCATGTACAAAAACAATACGAAAAAATAAATTGGGCAATCCTTCTCATTGAGTTTGTTTCACTCACTTGGTTTATTTTCATGCTCTGGTTTTAGGTACAAAAATTTACAACGGTAATAGTGTTGATTATTTTTGTTACGAAAATCACGTCCTAGCTTCTGTGTAGTGACACAAATAGCATAGCTATAAAAATCTAAGTGTTAAACAATGCTTATTTTTAAGTACACAAACACAAATTGTAATACGGGATTTACACTATGACTTTTTACTGTGACTTTTCTAGAGTTTATTGACAAACGGGGTACAAAGGCAATCAAAGGGGTAGCAACACAAAAGAGAATTGAAGAAAAATGCAGGGGAAAAAGTCATCGTGTAAATCCCGTATAAGTAATTTTGTGTCGAGTTTATTGACAATAACGACGTTCTTTATTGGATACTCGCCATAATACCAAGTTAAAATTCGTTTGAAAAGTCAAACATCGTAAGTTGCTTATAATAAATGCCTTAGTTTATTAAATATTTTAAGTCATATGCCTATCAATTTAATTTGCTATGTAAAAATGACAAACCATTCCAAAATAAAGCCAACTCCGTCAAAGAAAAATACACTAGATAGTATATTTTAAATTCAACTAAAGGGATACATTATTTGTTTTTAAAATTATAAAAAAGTTACAAAATAATCAAGCCTGTTACTTTGCCACTGTGCAAATTAAAATAAAAATAACAAAAATTTCTATTAAAACCATCTTCCATTAATACCACAACCCAAACGGAAGGAAGTGTTTGTTATCAGTCAAAAGAGGAGTGAGTGAAAAAAAATTAAAAAAAATGATAAAATATTAAAACCACAGTGTTGTTTACAACAGGAACTAACAATGCACAACTTTATTTAATTTCCTCTTCCATTCACACTTTAATAAAAAAAATAAAAAAACATAAAAAACACATTTTAAAGGGTACAAATGCCAGGCACTTCATCGAACTATATCATGATGTTATGGCATAATTTAAATTTTATACCTTTCCTCAGACAGGAAATGTTACATTTCTTTTTCATTTCAATGAAGTATTCATTTTTTATCTTCCTTAGTAAAAATTTCACTTCAAATTTAATAACAATTGTAAAATTTTAAGTTCAATGCAAACAAAAATAAATACCTTAAGAAAATATAAAAAAAGCAGAGGTTAAGGGTATTTTCTAATTTTAGAGCCAATTTCACGTTATATTTGCAAAATGTTATAAGACTGTCACCGCCAAAGTCAAAGGCAATCAACAATGGCTGACACTGTATAAATAAAAAATTAGAGCATGACATAAAATAAAGCAGAAACAGGGCAAATACCTTTGCCTTCTTTTTCATTTTCCTGCCCACTTTAAACTTTTTGCACAAAAACACAAAAACATCTTAAGTATTTTGACTGCCATGAGGTTATTGCCAAATAAATTTTTTTTTTTTGAGAAAAATATTTGTGGTGTGTATGTATAAGTGTGTTTATGTGTTTCAGTGTGTCCTTATAAGTTCATTTAGTTATTTGCGTTTATTGGCATTAGTGCGGCTTTGTGGTGTATTTTACAATTTTGTTAAGCTTATAGCCCGCAGCTTTGAATACACGTTACTGCTCCTTCTTCTTCGTCTTCGTCTTCTTCTTCTTTACATAGCAATGACTTTTGACAACAGTCAAAAATTTCATATAACAAATACAATAACTGTAACAAGAAAAAAGGCAATAAATTACGGAAGAGGAAAAAAGTAAGTTCACTCAGCAGCTTTAGAAACACATAATTTTTAGAGCGTAAAGAATTAAAATAAAATAGAACGAAACAAGAAATCTTTATAAAAAATGCCAAGCACTCTAGGTAAAATAAGCGTATTGTATCAAATATGGCTTTTAAAGAAAAACAGTAACCGTTCAGTATTCATGGCCGCTTAAGACAAATGTCCTCTTGTTATAAGAAAAAAAAATACTTTGGGCATTGTATTATTGGAACAGCTCATAGATAAAATAAAAGAAATATTTTAATGCGTGGTGTTTTGTTTAGAGATTCACAGCTTTGAGTAGGCATCACTGCTGAGACTCAGCAAAAAAAAAAAAAAATCTGATTTGGAAGCACTACCAACTGAGGGAAATAATGTATTGCTTAAGCACCCCAAACACGTTTAAATTTAATTTTCAATCGAGTCGGTTGTTGTCGAAATGAAAGCGTAAATGGCTCTGTCAATTGATTAGTTTGGCAGTTGTAGAGTTGATTGAAGAAAAATTATTTTTTTTTTTGATTTTTCGTGTTGACTAGTAAATTTTTCAACTCGATTGTGCTGTATGTGTTCGAGTCTCTTAATTAGCTGTCAAAATTTATGTTTGTAGTTTTATTTTGTATAGCAAAAGTTGTGCATTTTTAAAATTGTATTTTATTTCCTTAAATTTTAAATAAAAAATATAAAAATTAATGAATGTATTCATTCATATAATAGAAGTTTTAAATTTTTAAATTTGTAATTGTGAACAAAATATTTATCTGGCAGTTGAATGAAAATCTCTCAATTCAGTTTATGAAGTGTGTGGCAAATAATCAATTCAATTGAAAGACTCAATTCACAATTAAATTGAAACGTGTATGGGGTGCTTTACTTGATAACATCTCCTTCGAAAAATACCGCTCTAATAGATTAGAAATTTATCAAAGTCCAATAAAGTTTGCGTCTGAGTACACAAAATTTTTATATTATTACTCTTGTGAAGCACTTTAGTAATTCCAAAAAAAAAATCCATGCCTTTTTGGAATCTGAATGTATTAATGCTTTCAGCTGGCTCATCTCTTATTCATGCGTAACAGCAAGTGATTCAGTAGCATTGTCTCCCTTTCGAAAACGCTTCTGGAAAGCAATAAGTTTTGCTGGGTAGTTGCCATTTTTAGGGTTCCGTACCACAAAGGTAAAGAGGAACCCTATTGTTGTCGCTGCGAATATGTAAACCTTTGGTGGCTACAATAACATATATATATATGACAGTTAAAATATAATGGAGTTTCCAAAGTGATGTAACAATATACATGCAATGATATGTTGACACTTGAAGTTTTCAAAAATATTATATTTTTAAATTTACAAAAAAAAAAAAAAAAAAAAATAAAAATTAAAGAGTATGCTATCATCTAATGTTATTTTGATTATGTAATTTTGACAACTTGATATATATCACAGTCAAAATCTTAAAATTATCTAATGCTCTTAAACTAAAACTCCCAATGAAAAAATACCAGAACGAAAAATCGCCGGAATAAAAAAAGCACTCAAATGAAAAATATCATCAAAAAATAAAATAACTCGCGCAAAAGCACAAAAAAAAACGACCATAAATAAAAAGCTCGCAAAAAAACTCAAAAATCGCCAAAAACAAAGTTTAAAAACCGTCAAAACTAAAACAAGCGCCAAAATAAAAAAAACGCCAAAACTAGAAAATCGCTTAAACTAATAATAGTATTGCAAAAAAATAAAAACAAATCGCAAAAGTCGAAAAAACACGCCAAATCGAAAAAAAATCTTTAAAACTAAAGTCAAGGTTTTTAAAATAAAAAACACCTTTTACTTAATAAGTAAAATATTAATTTGGAATTATTAGTGCGTTTAAATAATTTTAAACTTAAATTTTAACAATTCCCATAAAAAACACTAATTATTAAATTGACTGCTCCGGGCCATAAAAAATACTTGTGTGGCAACACTCTATACTTAAATAGCTGTTGTTGTTATTTACATTTATTTTCTTTTTACATACTCTTACAAATACAATTTGAAGCTGAAAAAAAGTCAGCCTATGTATTAATGGTAAAGTAAGAATATAAAAAAACATGTTGATTATTGAGTTCTTGTTGTTGAGCTTCTCATTTGTGTAAATGAGAGTTTATAACATAATAACTCTAGTTGTTCTAAGAAACTTTGGGTAAAGGTTCCCTGATGATCTGCATTAGCAACAGTGAAATGAGAATAGGATCCAACTGAGCCCCTCAATAAGCAATTTCAATGTATTTTTAATGAAAAAAAAATATTTTACTTAATAAGTAAAATATTAATTTGGGATTATTAGTGCGTTTAAAGTATTTAAAAAAAAATCCCCATAATCTATGAAAAACGAAAAAAAAAAATATAAAGTCCCAAAATCAAAAAAAAAAAAATCCAAAAAAATCGCTGAAATAAAAAAAGCGCTTAAATAAAAGATATCAAAAAATAAAATTAATCTCGGAAATGCGCAAAAAATCATCACAAGTAAAAAACTCGCCAAAAAACTAACAAATCGTCAAAACTAAAAAAGCGCAAAAACTAAAAAAAACTCAAAAAAAAAAAAAATCGCTGAAATCTAATATGTATTGTAAAAAAAATCTCAAAACAAAAAAAATATCGCCAAAATGAAAAAACAACACCAAGAACTAAAAAATCTCTAAAAAATTAAAAACAATTACCAATAAGTGAAACCAAAAAATTGCTAAAACTCCAAAATTATAATAATGCCAGAACGAAAAATTGCGAAAATCAAAAAAGCGTTGAAGTGATACCTATCACCAAAAATTAAATAAATCGTTAAAATATAAAAAATCTTAAAAAATAAAAAGGTCGCCAAAAGACTAAAAAAATGCCAAAAAACTAAAAAAAAAATAAATCGTCAAAACCAAAAAATCGCCAAAATTAAAAAAGCACCAAAATTTAAAAAAATCGCTTAAAAAAAACATGTATTCAAATTTGAAGGTTTGGTTTGTTTTTATGGTTAAGCAATTGTCTATATGCATGACGTTCCCGCTTTTGGAACTCGCCAGTAGACTTCAACCCAACAAAAAAAATTTTAATTTAGCTAACAAACTTCGTATGTTTATAGTAAGACTCTTAGTATTATATTGAGAATCAAAATATATAAAAATAATGTGCCAAAACCCTAGTCACAGAATAAAGTCGGTTCATTTTACAAACAACTTAAAATTAGAAACTTGTTTCTAAATATTTTTCTACTATAGTCAAAAACAAAGTGTGTGTTCAGTTGAACTGACTTTAACTGGGTGCATCTCTGTCTCTCAATTCTCTCATTTCTCTTTCATCTGATACTGTGTTATAAAAAAGGGTTAAATTTATAACAAGATAAAATAAAACAACCGAACATAAAAACAACTTAACAAATAATTAATATAGAGAAAATTAAAAAGGTATTTGTATTTGGTATTATTTTAATACAATAAACTGTTAAATAATTGGATTATAAATTGTTTATAAGATCAAAAGAATCCGTGAGATAGAAAGTCATACATATATACATACATACATGCATACATATGTATGTGTTCTCTTTCATTTTAATGTGTTTTGTGTTGAAATAAAGAGCCAGCGTCGATGCTAATCTACATAGTTAAAAACAGCTTCAGCAAGTTTTAACTTTAGAACCAACATTTTCCTTTAAAGTGCAGTTTTTCTCGTCTATGGTAGGTCGAAAGTTAATTTTTTACAAAAGTGCATTCTAAAACTAAAAGAGTAGACTTTTTTGTTGACAATGGTTATGGCCAATAAGTTTGAAAAAAAAATTGGAAAAAATGAAAAAATCTCCAAAACTCTAAAAAAGCAAAAACTAAAAACAATTACCAGAAACCGAAAAAAATTGGCAAAACACAAAAAGCGCGTAAAACTTAAATAAATTCAGTAAAGTGCGACTCTGACTAGCGCACGAAGGGTTCCGTACGAACACTAGATATGTAATTTAATACAAACTTCGTCCTATATAATATATAGTTTTGGCATTTTTTTCGTTTTTTACGTTTTTTCATTTTGGCGATTTTTTTTATTTTTGGCGATTTTTTTTTATATAAAATTTTTTTTTTAGTTTTGGCGACATTTTCGCGTTTTGGCGATTTTTTTCGATTCTTGGCGTTTTTTTTTCATTTTGGCGTTTTTTTTCATTTTGGCGATTTTTTCGAATTTGGCGATCTATTTTAGTGTTAGATTTTTTTTTTTAATTTTGGCGATTTTTTTTTTAATTTTTGGCGATTTTTTTTTTGGTTTGGCGATTTTATAATTTTCGGTTTTTTTAGTTTCACCGTTTTTGAAAATTTCAAGTGTTTGCCTCTTACGGTTTCCAAGATACAGCAAATTGTCAAAGTTACATAGCCAAAATTGCATTAACTGATGGACCACCCTTTAGTTTTAATTTGTTTAAATTTTAGTGTTAATTGTTGTAGTCTGTATAAAAATACACTAATTTTACAAATTTCAAGTTTCAATATACATATGTTCATACAATTGTATGTATATTACATTGGATTTTAATATACTTCATTGCTCGTTTTGGAACACCCTTTACTTTTTAATTCTCATTGATTTGTTGTTGTAGCGGCCAAGGTTCTACATACTGTGTCGAAATTTCAGGTCTGTAGCTCTTACGGTTCCTGAGAAAATACTGTGTGACGGACAGACGGACAGCGTAGCGAAAACAATAAGGTTCCTTTTCTCCTTTGGTGTACGGATCCCTAAAAACGCCAAAGACGCATCAGGACCCTATTCCACGAAAAACTTATCAACTTTGTACTTATCAAATTGCATTTTTAAGCAGGTCTATATACATCTCATTTGTGCTTTGCACAATCATCAATAGACTTCAACCACATATTTTGAACAGTCACAAGCCCCTTATTCGCGGTCTGTTAAATTTTAACGCAAACTTTGTTGATATACTTTTGATGACGTACGGTGTAATTTTTTCTTCGAGTGTATATTCTGGGCTAGTTGTGCTTAATCATATTTAAGGGGTTAAACTTCAGAGTAGCATGATTAAAAAATCATGGATATAATATATTAATTTAGTTATTATAATCTTTCGACAGGTAGTAAACTCCTGCCTAGATTTATTGACAATTCTTTCTTATTTCCTAACTAAATGAATTAAAAGTACTTTCCTTGAAGTAATATTTTCCATATTTTTAAATTTTTTTTTTACAGGTCTGATACGGAATGAGTAACTTGAAATCCTTCCGACAAATCGTCAGTGCAATGAAAATTTTTTTTTAAGGAAATTGTTATTTGTTGTACATCTATTATTCCACATTTTATTCAACTATATCGGCTGTAAATATTGGTTTGTCACAGGTATGTAAAATTTAATTTAGATTTTTTGTTGTTGGTTTTTTGTTTTTGTTTTGCAACCACTCTGCTTCAAATATGCTGCAGCAGAATTTAGTGGCAACTGGATAATCTAAGTTTATTTGTTTCAGCATTTATTTCTGGGTATTTTTCGGTTTACAATTGCTTAAGTATATATTTTTTAATATCACTTTTGGTGTTTGGCATATTTTAAATTAATATTTTTTTCTTTTCCTTTCCTAAATCCTTGTGACATAAAAAAGGCTGCAAAAAAATCCAAACAAAAAAAATTTGGCATATTGACAGTTTAAAAAATGGAAAATTATTATTGGAGTTATATAATACTCGTGCTTACTAACATAACAAATAAATTAAGTTACTTTTATATAGGGTGTTTTTTTGAGGGGTATAGAACTTCGAATTGAAATAAAACACAAGAAAATCGTTTTAATGTCCATCAATTTGGCTTTATTGGAAGGATAATTTTATGCCATTAATGTTTAAATATGATTTCGTGCATGTGGCCGCCGCGGCTGGCTCGAATAAAGCTAATTCTACAGGTCCAATTTTCAACCACTTTTTCGAGCATATGGGGCCGTATGTTGGCAATAACGCCACGAATGTTGGCTTCCAAGTCCCCTAACGTTTCTGGTTTGTTGGCGTAGACGAGCGACTTCACATATCCCCAAACAAAATAATCCAATGGTGTCAAATCACACGATCTTGGTGGCCAATTGACAGGTCCATTCCGCGAAATTATGCGCTCATCGAATGTTTCCTTCAATAAATCGATTGTGACGTGCGCTGTGTGGCATGTAGCGCCGTCTTGTTGGAACCACAACTCATCCACATTCATGCCATCCAATTCGGGAACAAAATAGTCGGTTAGTCGGCTCCAATTGCTGTGCACGGTGGCGAATCGATTCATTCGGGTCCTCTTCAACACTTTGCTCTACAGCGGCAATTGTTTCTTCGGTGCGCACTGTTCGACGTCTCTGCGGATGCGTATTATCACATAGAGTAAACGTAGTGCGAAAACGATCCATGGTTAACCGAATTAATTGCTCTGATGGACGATTATGTCGACCATAAAATGGACGGAGCTTGCGGTAAACTTCGCGAACTGAACCATTATTTTCGAAATAAATTTGCACGATTTGCAAGCGTTGTTCTTTTGTCAACCTGTTCATGATGAAATGGCAAACCAAACTAAATATTAGTCACTTGACAGCTGACAAAATGGCCGCCAGTTAAAACAGTGATGCCAACTTAAAGTTCTATACCTCAATAAAAAACACCCTTTATATATTTTTTTTAAATGTTTGTGGAAAGTTGTTGCACAAAAAAATCATAATTTATTTTTTTTAACAAATATGTTTCGAAAACTGATTTCAAGTTTTCTTGTGTTCTTTATTTGATTTAATGAATATATATAAAGAAAATAAGAGAAACATATATCTGTGGCAATAAGGAAAAAGTGCTTAAGTCATATTTGACTGTTTTGCAGGAAAGCACTTTTAGCCTTCAAGTAAATTTTTAGAAATTTATTTCTTCTACAGTTAAATTGGGAAATTGTCTGTAAACCTTAATTTTTTTTAATCGAACATCGTTCTACACATTATAAGTAATTTATTTAAGTTTAAATATACTAAAGTATAACGTTAGTTAAGCTTTTATACCAAAACAGATTGGAAGTCTAAAAAAGATAAGCCTCAACTCATTGGACTATAACTTCCGGAAAAATCACACAAATTAATTAAAATTTTTTCCAGGGATACTTTAGAGCATGCAGATTATGGGAATGCCATTAACTTAAAAGAAGCTTATCTTGGCTTAAGCCGTTTTTCCTTTTTCCCACAGATATTAAACATTTAACCTGAAATAAATATACATAATAATGAAAAAAATGCACTATTTTATGAAATTGTGATAATTGATATTATTATTTTGTTAAAGTATACAAAGTTAAACGATTTTGTTAAAGGATTCCCCAGCAATTTCATGATAAAATAATTTTGTTGAAAATTTCTATGCATATAAAACTCATACTTTATTATTTGGTTATACTCGTTAAAAAATTTGCCCATTTGTCTGCTTTGCACAAATAATAGCACAAATATATTCAAATTATTCTACCAAAAGTTTTGAAAGAGAATTTAATAAATTTATAAAAAGCAAAGAATAAAAAAAAAATTACCAACCACTGATGATTTCAATTTGTTTCAGATATTATTATTCAAGCAATTTCACTAATTTTATTACAAATGTTCTAGGTAAAGTTGGTTATAATTTTACAAGCAATTTGCACCACATTTGCCATTCAAAAGTATTAGCACATTTTCCAAGTGTCATTCCAATTGTCACAATTTATATTTTTGAATTGTGTAACAAATGTCATTAACTGCTTTGTTCGCCATAAAAATAAAACAATTTATTTTGTTTATTGTTAACCCAGCCACTCGTAAGCCAAACAGGGATTAGGGATGATATAATTCAATTAACAGAAAAAACATATTATAAGTCAGCAGGTGAATTTTATGATTTTAATTTTACAAACTAATTGAAAGTTACGCAATATTATTGGTATTTTCACAGGATATTTATTAAAAAGTTAAAAAAACAAATTATACAATTAATCAAATATTTATTTTAAATTTCTTCAATTCAATTCTTCTATTTTTAAATCAGTTAGAAACACCTTAAAGCTATTTCAGAACATATTTTTGTATTTATTTTTCTCTCGATTTTAATTTAAAATATTGTGCAATATTTTACTTGACTTAAAAATAAATTCAGTAAAGTGCGACTCTGATTTGCGCACGAAGGGTTCCGTACGAACACTAGATATGTAACTTAATACACACTTCATCCTACACAGAGAAAACAGTGCCTAATAAATACCTCATAAAATAGAACAAAATTA
The DNA here is from genome assembly GCA_949987645.1 of Tachina grossa. Taxonomy (NCBI): domain Eukaryota; kingdom Metazoa; phylum Arthropoda; class Insecta; order Diptera; family Tachinidae; genus Tachina; species Tachina grossa. The sequence continues at coordinate 29,864,126 of OX465275.1, forward strand.
ATAAGAAATCTCTATGGTTTTTTTTCAATAAGGAAATCTTATTAATTTCATAGAGAAAACCTTTTTGAAAAAATAAAGAAAAAATCTTGTAGTTTTTATGAGGTTATCTTATTGATTTTTTTAATAAGGTTTTCTTCTTGATTTTATGAGGCGACCTCATAAAATAAAAAAAATTATGTCTTTCTTTGTGCTTTGCTTATGTATTTTCATTTAAATTCTATACCATATACTTATGTATGTATGTAGTATATGTAGATGTTATTTATTTATACTATACATACTTACATAGATACATACATATTATATTGTATTCTTAATTAATTAACTCACCATACATACATATTATTACTTGAAAGGAGACAAGTATTGCACCAGCAAACTTCTGACTGATAGACAAACACTCTAACCAATATGCTAACAAGCAGTCTGAATAACCATTGAAATAATTTTGCAAACATGCTTATACAAAAACGAAAAAGAAAAAGACACCTCATAAAATCAAGAAGATTTCCTTATTAAAAAAATAAATAAGATGCTCTACACATAATTATATAGGAACCTAATAAAATCAAGAAGAAAACCTTATTGGAAAAATCAATAAGATAGCCTAATAAAATAAAGAAGAAAACCTTTTTAAAAAAATCAATAAGGCAACCTAATAAAATCAATAAGAAAACCATATAGTTTACAATTTATAAGAAAACCTAATAGAATCAAGAAGTTTTTCTGTATGGATTGTTTTTTTGGTGCCAAAAATAACGGAAATTGAGTAAAAAAATTAGGAATAATAAGATTTCTTCTTGATTTTATGTGGTTTTCTTCTTGATAAAAGTAATAAGATTTACCACATAAAAACAATAAGGAATCTCTATGAAAAAATCTTCGCTTCTTTCTGCTGGGATACTCCTTAGCCTAAAAACGTTTCATAGAGAAAATCTTATTGATTCTATGAGGCAGTTTTTTCTCTGTGTATATAATATATAGTTTTGGCATTTTTTTTTCGTTTTTGGGGTCTTTTCGGTTTTTTTTTTGTTTTGGCGTTTTTGCGTTTTTTCGGTTTTGGCGATTTTTTTAAGTTTTGGCTCTTTTTTTAGTTTTGGCACTTTATTTTCTTGTTTTGGCGATTTTTTTTTTGGGTTTTGGCGCTTTTTCATTTTGGCGATTTTTTTTATTTTTAGCGATTTTTTCATTTTTGCAATTTTTTTTATTTAACTTTTTTTTAGTTTTGGCGACATTTTCGCGTTTTTTTTTCATTTTGGCGATTTTTTCGAATTTGGCGATTTATTTTAGTGTTAGAATTTTTTTTTTAATTTTTGGCGATTTTTTCGCTTTGTCGATTTTTTTTAATTTTTGGCGATTTTTTTTTTGGTTTGGCGATTTTATAATTTTCGGTTTATTTAGTTTTAACGTTTTTGAAAATTTCAAGTGCTTGCCTCTTACGGTTTCCAAGATACAGCAAATTGTCAAAATTACATAATCAAAATTGCATTAACTGATGGAAAGAAAAGGACAATAAATGTAAATAACAACAACAGCTATTTAAGAATAGAGTGTTGCCACACAAGTATTTTTTGACCGGATGCAGTCAAGTTAATAATAAGTGTTTTTTATGGGAATGGTTACAATTTAAGTTTAAAATTTTTTAAACGCACTAATACAGCCTGTTTTTCGAAAATGAATAAGTGTATGTATACGTTCTTTAAAATAACGAATGAAACCATGTTTTCATTTTTAAAACATTTATTTATTTTCATGCGTGTGACAACAAAAGAGCTTTCAGTTTTCCACACTCATAAAATTTCTTATGTAAAATTAATTAAAAATCAGTCTACATATTTTTCATTTGACTTTAACGAAAATGTTATTTAATTTTTAATGTTAGAATGTTAACTGACTTGAAAACAGTGAAAAACTATTTTTTTATTTTATTTTTTACTACAAATAAATAAATTAATTAAACGAAAAAATCTAAATGGCTTTTTCTATAAGCGGATTGATTTAACTTTCACAAGAACGAATCTCGCTCGTCCTCCCTAAAAGGCAAAGATGTTTTTCTTGCTTCTATAATTTTTCTGTGAAAGAATCAACACCAAATTCAGTATAAGCAAATAATTTCTGCTTTTTCCCACAGTTTAGCTGTTAAAAAAATCACAAAAAATTTAAGTATTGGGTCAAAATAAAGTAAAGGTTATAGGAAAAAAACTTAGTTCTAATAAACAACGGAAATACGAAATGCAATAAAAATCTGTTTGGATTTCCAATTGAATGCTAAAATCAATTCAAAATTAAATTGCTTATCCCCTTATTCATAAAATTTAAAATTAATTTGAAATTAATTTTATTTAAAAATTTTCATAGACAATTTTTTTAATAGATATTATTTTTTGTATTCCTTCACTGTAATAATTTTGTGAGTGTGAATTTTTGGTTATACATAAAAAGCTCTTTTTATGTCAAAACGAAAGCTTTAGAATATGTTTTATAAAACTCAAATTTTAAACGTTATCGTTTATAAACGAAACATAAAAACGAAAGGGCTTATATTTTCTAAAAACAGGCTGATAATCCCAAATTAATATTTTACTTATTAAGTAAAATATTAAAAAAAGTCAAAAAAATACTTGTGTGGCAACACTCTATTCCTAAGTAACTGTTGTTGTTATTTACATTTATTTTTTTTTACATACTCTTACGACTACAATTTGAAGCTGAAAAAAGTCAGCCAATGTAGCAATAATAAAGTAAGAAAATAAAAAACATGTTGATTATTGAGTTCTTGTTTCAACTTTGTTATTTGTTATTGAGCCTCTCATTTGTTTAAATGAAAGTTTATAATATAATAATTCTATTTGTTCTAAGAAGCTTTGGGTAAAGGTTCCCTGATGATCTGCATTAGCAACAGTGAAATGCGCATAGGATCCAGCTAAACCCCTCAATAATCAATTTCAATGTATTTAAAAAAAAAATATTTTACTTAATAAGTAAAATATTAATTTGAGTTTATTAGTGCGTTTAAAAAATTTTAAACTTAAATTGTAACAATTCCCATAAAAAAACACAAATTTTTTTTAAATTTTAGTGTTAATTGTTGTAGTCTGTATTAAAATACACTAATTTTACAAATTTCAAGTTTCAATATACATATGTTCATACACTTGTATGTATATTACATGCGATTTTAACAATTTTCGTTGCTCGTTTTGGAACACTCCTTAATTTTGAATTTTCATGTATTTGTTGTTGTAGCGGCCAAGGTTCTACATGCTCTGTCCAAATTTCAGGTCCGTAGCTTTTATGGTTCCTGAGAAAATACCGTGTGACGGCCAGACCGACAGACGGACAGCGTAGCGAAAACAGTAGGGTTCCTTTTCACCTTTGGTGTACGGAACCCTAAAAACCACTCATGACAAATAAAATCACATCTAGTGATTTTATTTATGGCTACTCTTAGTATTAAAACACGGCGTCTCAATTATTATATTAAACTCAAAGTCTTCAGTAATAAGAAAAATTTTATAATCATGTCAATATTTTATTATCAAGTTGTTTTTAATATATAAACATGTTTATATACAAAAAAAGACAAATTTTCCTTTTATGGCTCCTTGATGTTATAAAGCATAAATGTTTTTTTTTCTTCAGTTATTACATTGCTTATCACAAATGCTTTTTATTTAAGGTAAATATGAAAAGTTGAATCATAAAATTTTTTTATTAATATTACAAAATCTCCCATGGTTCAAGCCCAAGCCCATAAATGTCTATATATTTACAGTAACTTATTAACAAACAGACATAAAACCAGACCACAAATGGTTAGCAAACATAAAAGCAACAACAAACAGACCAGAACTTATGCTCACACTCCAAACTCACACATATAGTATGGAGCAAAAATGAGTCAATGGCAGACCAAACTGAATAAAATCAGTAAAGTACGACTTTTGACTGGAGTTCGAAGAGTTCCGTACGAATATAACCGAATATCGTACCTGATGCAGACATTTTTAAAATTTTAATATTTGTTTTGCGTTTTCTTTAATTATAGAAGTTTTGGCAACTTTGTAAGATTTAGCGATTTTTTTCAGCTTTGGTGCTTTTTTTGGTTTGGGCGATTTTACCGTTTTTTTTAACGACTTTCAATTTCTTTAAGTTTGGCTCATTTTTTTATGGTTTTACCGATTTTTCTTAAGATTTTATGGCGATTTTTAGGTGGTTTTTATTCAAGTGATTTTTCAGTTTCAGCGAGTTTTTTAGTTTTGGTTTTATTTTTATTTCAGCAATTTTTATCGGTGTTTTTTTTAACGATTTTTAGGTTGTTTATTTGATTTTAGATTTTTTGTTATAGTCATGTCGCTTTTTTGTTTTGGCGCTTTTTAGTTTTTTTGGCGACCTTTTTACTTTACGTGACTTTTTTTGCACTTATGTAAATGATTTATTTTAGATTTTCTTCCGTTCTGGTATCATTTTAATTTCAAATTTTTTTAGTTTTAGTGCTTTGCTTGTCGATTTTTTTTGGTTTCTAGTGATTGTTTTTAGGTTAAGCGATTTTTAGGGTTCCGTACACCAAAGGTGAAAAGGAACCCTATTGTTTTCGCTACGCTGTCCGTCTGTCCGTCTGTCCGTCTGTCCGTCTGTCCGTCTGTCCGTCTGTCCGTCTGTCCGTCTGTCCGTCTGTCCGTCTGTCCGTCTGTCCGTCTGTAGGTCACACGGTATTTTCTCAGGATCCGTAAGGGCTACGGACCTGAAATTTGGACACAGTATGTAGAACCTACATACAAATCAACAACAACAAATCAATGAGAATTAAAAATTAAAGGGTGTTCCAAAACGAGCAATGAAATATGTTAAAATCCCATGTAATATACATACAATTGTATGAACATATGTATATTGAAACTTGAAATTTGTAAAATTAGTGTATTTAACAATTAACACTAAAATTTAAAAAATTTAAATTAAAGGGTGGTCCATCAGTTAATGCAATTTTGACTATGTAATTTTGACAATTTGCTATATCTTGGAAACCGTAAGAGGCAAACGCTTGAAATTTTCAAAAACGGTAAAACTAAAAAAACCGAAAATTATAAAATCGCCAAACCAAAAAAATATCGCCAAAAATTAAAAAAAATCGCCAAAACGAAAAAAATCGCCAAAATTAAAAAACAAATTCTAACACTAAAATAAATCGCCAAATTCGAAAAAATCGCCAAAATGAAAAAAAAACGCCAAAAACACGCAAAAAATTTAAAAAAATTGCCAAAACGCGAAAATGTCGCCAAAACTAAAAAAAAAATTTAAATAAACAAAAAATCGCAAAAATTAAAAAAAATCGTTAAAAATAAAAAAAAACGCCAAAATGAAAAAAACGCCAAAAAACCGAAAAAATCGCCAAAACAAGAAAATAAAGTGTCGAAACTAAAAAAGAGCCAAAACTTAAAAAAATCGCCAAAACCGAAAAAAACGCAAAAAACGACAAAACAAAAAAACCGAAAAGACCCCAAAAACGAAAAAAATGCCAAAACTATATATTATGTAGGATGAAGTTTGTATTAAATTACAAATCTAGTGTTCGTACGGAACCCTATGTGCGCGAGTCATAGTCGCACTTTACTGAATTTATTTTATTTTAACACTTTTTTTAGTTTTGGCAATTTTTTTCGGTTTGCTGATTATTATTACGTTTTGACATTTTTTTTTTGGCTTTTTTGTGAGCTTTTTACTCTTTGTGATTTTTTTTACATTTAAGCGATTTGGCAAAGTTTTCGTTCCGGCATTTTTTTTTAGTTTTGGGATTTTTTAGTTTTAGCGCTTTTTTGGTTTTGCAAATTTTTTCTTTTGATTTTTGATGATTGTTTTTAGTTTTCGCAATTTTTTTAGTTTTGACGATTTTTTAGTTTTGGTGATTTTTTTTTGAGATTTATTTTTGCAATGCACGTGTTTAGTTTTAGCGATTAACTTAGATTTGGCACTTTTTTGTTTTGGTTTTTTTCGTTTTGGCAATTCTTCGGCTTTTTGCGATTTTTTTCGTTATGGTTTTTTTGTTGGGTTTTTGACAACTTTTATTTTTGGTGATTTTTTTTGCATCTCAGCGATTAATTTTAATTTTGGTGATATTTTTCATTTAAGCGTTTGTTTTTCATTTAGGGAATTTTTGTTTCGGTCTTTGTGAAATTTTGGGGTTTTCCAGTTGTAGCTCTATTTTGTTTTGCAATATTTTTGGTTTTTTTGTTTAAGCGATTTTTTGTGAAGTTTTGAAGGTTTCTTACTGTTTTGGCGATTTTTATATTTTTTCGTTTTTTCACAGTGCATATACATATCTAGTTTTAGTAATTTTTTTCGTTTTGGAGTGGTTTCTTAATTTTTTGGCAACTGATTTATTTCTTTGACGAACTTTTTTACTTTTGGTGATTGTTTTTTATATTTGGGGGCAATATATTATTTTTGGTGGTTTTTTTTTATTTAAGCGCTTTTTGCATTTTGGAAATTTTTCGTTTCGGCTTTTTTTTTATTTTGGGAATTTTTAAGCATTTTTAAAAATATCATGATTTGCCTCCTACGGCTTCTAAGATACCGCAAGTTGTCAAGATTACATATTCAAAATTACATTAGGATGATATAATACCTCTCAATTTTCACTTTTACATTTGTTGTAGTCTGCATAAAAGTGTACTATCTCTGCAAATTTCAAGTGTCTAAATATAATTGCAAACTAAATTAGGATTTCCATATTCTTTGTTTTTTAACTGTCATATATTTGTTGTTATAACAGCTAAAGTTTTGCTTATTCTGTGAAATTTCTGGTCCATAGCTTTTGCGGTTCTCGAGAAAACAGAAGGGTCAGATGGACATCATAGCGAAAACAATAGGCTGCCTTGCTTTTCACTTTTGGGAAAATGGTTCTTGAAAAAGTTATACATAAGATAAAATCACTGATTATTAGTTTATAAACCAAGAGTGGGTTCACTTTTGCTCTATACTGTTCAAGAAACATATGATGCCCTGCATGCCAAAATCAACAAAAAGATATTGTATAACACATGTTCTTTTATGGTTGACTTTACTCTGCCTCATGTACGAGAGGATATAAAAAAAAAATTATGAAATTTTAATACTTAACGACTGTTTTTAAAGTCAATTAAAAATATGAGAATTAAAATGAAAAACAAAAGGAAATACATAAAGCAAACAATGTAATAAAATGCATTTGTGTTTTTAAGCTAGAAAAATATTTTTTCTTCTTAAATTTTTTAGAAAATAAAATACATTAAGCAATTGAAAATAAATAATAAATAAAAAACAGAAAATGTTGAGAGAAAATTCTTGTCAAAATCACCAGTTTAATTTTAAATAAATTTAATTTTTATTGTAGCATCACTCAAACTAGAGTTTAATATTACGAGTATTAATGCTGTCTTCGAATATTTAAAAAGTTTTTATTTATTTATTTAAAGAATCCTAAATCAATTTTGAAGAGCTTATAGTAATAGAGATTTTGAACCATTATGAGGCCGATTCGGAATCTATTAGTGGAAATCTTAATTGTAGCATCATACAGAATGGAGTTAAACTTCAACTGCCGCATTCATAAAATAATTATTTCTCAAAAAAATTTCAAAAGGTTTTCAAAACCAAATTTTTTTATGTACATATGTTAAATGTATTACTAAGCAACAAAGTTTTTATTTTGAATTTAGCAATTAGAATGTTGTATTAAAAAATTTAAATTTTTGTTTTTAAACCCTAGAAACTCAGTTAAACTAAAATAGAGATCTTAGGGTCCATAGTTCATAGCAAAGCCGTAAGCTTATTGACGTACTTATCACAAATAATTATTTTATTTGTTCATTAAAATCTTCTTTATTAAAATTATATGGTTTTCTGCTCATTTTACTGCTGCTAATGCCAAAATTTTTTAGAGATATTATGTTAAACTTTCATTTAAACAAATGCGAACTTCAAGCAATATCATAATTGAAACAACATAATCAATAATCAACACGTTTTTTTATTTTCTTACTGGCTTTTCTCAGTTGGAATTATAGTTGTAAGAAGTGTGTACTCGTAAGTAAAGAAAGTAAATATAAAAAACAACAACAACTATTTATTGCCTTGGCAAGAATAGAGTGTTGCCACACAAATACTTTTGGCCGGGTGCAGTCAAGTTAATAATTGACGTTTTTTTTTTGACAGTTGTTATAATTTAAGTTTAACATTTGTTATCGCATTAATAATATTTAATATTTTTTAATAATTAACAGCTTGTTGTGATAATCGTAAAAATTAAAAACTCCCCTGCCCTTTAAGGTATGAAATAATATTTTACACAAACTCTAGTATATTAGGAGAGTCTTAATATAATTTAATGGCGAATATTTTTGGAGAATTTTTAAGTACATAATATTAGTGTTTAAAATTAATAGAAAATAAAAAGCAGAATAAAAGCATACTTTTTTTAAAATAAATTCAGTAAAGTGCGACTTTGATTTGCGCACGAAGAACTCTGTGCGAACACTAGATATGTAATACACAGAAAAAAACTAATTTTCCATTTCAAACACAAAATTCTCTGAATCAAATATTAATTTTTTCAATTTAGGTCCTACACAGAAATTTGTTAATTCAAATACAAAATTTTGTAATAATTTCTTCAATTCAATTCAATTCAATTCAACAAATTGTCTGATTCAATAAAAATTTTTTTTATGAAAATAAAAAGCAAAAAAAAAAAAAAATTTGCTAAAGAGCAAATCGTTTTTGAATACGCAAATAATGAATACACGCAAAACATGATTTCTTTTGTTGTTTCTTCTAATCCAAAAATAACTTTGTTGAGTAACAGAAAAAAAAGCCACGACGTTTTTCGGCTTCTTGTCCGAATGTACACGTATACCACACAAGCATTTAAAGAAAACAACAACATCAGTACATGTCCATGTTGAGTCAATCAAGAAGCAAGGAAAACACCAACACAAACAAATGAAATTAAATGATACAGTTTTTTTTTTGTAATAAACAAAATTGCTACAAATAATTTACTGGAACAGTAAAAATATTTACCGAAACTAAATTTTATTTCAAAACACACGTTTGTTTGAATTTTTTTTGGGAATAATTTTTTCTGTGTACTAAAGGGTGTTTTTTATTGAGGTATAGAACTTTAACTTGGCATCACTTTTTTAACTGGCGGCCATTTTGTCAGCTGTCAAGTGATTAATATTTAGTTTGGTTTGCCATTTTATCATGAACAGGTTGACAAAAGAACAACGCTTGCAAATCGTGTAAATTTATTTCGAAAATAATGGTTCAGTTCGCAAAGTTTACCGCAAGCTCCGTCCATTTTATAGTCGACATAATCGTCCATCAGAGCAATTAATTCGGTTAACCATGGATCGTTTTCGCACTACGTTTACTCTATGTGATAATACGCATCCGCAGAGACGTCGAACAGTGCGCACCGAAGAAACAATTGCCGCTGTAGAGCAAAGTGTTGAAGAGGACCCGAATGAATCGATTCGCCACCGTGCACAGCAATTGGAGCCAACTAAGCGACTATTTTGTTCCCGAATTGGACTGGGACTTGGAAGCCAACATTCGTGGCGTTATTGCCAACATACGGCCCCATATGCTCGAAAAAGTGGTTGAAAATTGGACCTGCAGAATTGGCTTTATTCGAGCCAGCCGCGGTGGCCACATGCCCGAAATCATATTTAAACATTAATGGCATAAAATTATCCTTCCAATAAAGCCAAATTGATGGACATTAAAACGATTTTCTTGTGTTTTATTTCAATTCGAAGTTCTATACCTCTGAAAAAAAACACCCTATATATGAACTTTAGCCTAAATAATAAGGGTTTTCATGAGAATGTTCAAAAGTCTCGCAAACTGTGCAATTGTGCATTTTTACACTCTCGTAAATAAAATGTCAAAAATTTTATAGAAATTTATTAACGCAAACCTGTTGAGTTTGCCCAATAATTTTGAATCGTAAACTTAAGCTGTGCAATTGTGCATTTTGTAAATAACAGTTTCATGGTTTTTTTTTTGGCTTCCTTTAAGGTACCAAGAGACGACATGTTTTTTACATGTGTTTTTTAAGCTTTCGACTCGTATGTTTTTCTTTATGCTTGTCAATATTAATTAATTTAAATAAGGTTTATAATTTTTGGTACATTTAGTATCACTTCTTCGTTTTCAGTACATAAATATCCACGTAGTTTGTTTTATAAATGGCTTGCAGCCGTCGAAATATTTTTGGTTCCGTCGCTGTAGTACTGGCGACGCAAATTTGCTTTTTTAATTTTTTATTTTTTAAACAAGACGTTGAGGTTGTATCTAAACATCTATACATTTTTGGACTTATTTTAATAAAACGACAACGTTAAATTAAAAAAAAAATATATAATTAATTTGTCTTGCAAAATACTTCATTCAGACGGCTAATGATAGTGCACATAATCAACCGCCGATGAATTTGTTCGCATGACATAAACATTTGGAGCTGTATGTTTAACATAAGAAAATAGAGCACGCTCTATTTCAAATAATTTCTCATGTTTTTTGTCATGTTTTTTATACCAGCAATGTTTTAAAGGTAACACACGACATGTTTTCGTTTACATATGTAAATTCTGGCACATACAATGTGAAAAACATGTCGTCTCTTGGTACCTTTAGTGATTTTGAGGCACACACACACACACATTTTTTTTATTTTTATAGAAATATATTTATATGTTTTTAAATTAAAAACTGCTTGAAATTTTATTTTTTAATTATTTTGACATTTCATTCAAATTGACTTAACTGTTTGCGCAATAGTTGAAAAGGGGCTTCATGAAACAAGTCTCGCATATTTTGCCCAATTGCTCAAATGGCAATTTTAACCTTCATAGAGTCTTTAAAATCGTGAACGTTAACGATCTTCGGGTCAAATTTGACCCAAATTGAAAATTATGTATTGGTTTCATTTATTTGTGATTCATTTATTGCCAATGAAAGAGAACATTATTTCATATATTTAATTCGATTAATAATGGGTGGTTTTTATTGAGGTATAGAACTTTAAGTTGGCATCACTTTTTTAACTGGCGGCCATTTTGTCAGCTGTCAAGTGATTAATATTTAGTTTGGTTTGCCATTTTATCATGAACAGGTTGACAAAAGAACAACGCTTGCAAATCGTGCAAATTTATTTCGAAAATAATGGTTTAGTTCGCGAAGTTTACCGCAAGCTCCGTCCATTTTATGGTCGACATAATCGTCCATCAGAGCAATTAATTCGGTTAACCATGGATCGTTTTCGCACTACGTTTACTCTATGTGATAATACGCATCCGCAGAGACGTCGAACAGTGCGCACCGAAGAAACAATTGCCGCTGTAGAGCAAAGTGTTGAAGAGGACCCGAATGAATCGATTCGCCACCGTGCACAGCAATTGGAGCCGACTAACCGACTATTTTGTTTCCGAATTGGATGGCATGAATGTGGATGAGTTGTGGTTCCAACAAGACGGCGCTACATGCCACACAGCGCACGTCACTATCGATTTATTGAAGGAAACATTCGATGAGCGCATAATTTCGCGGAATGGACCTGTCAATTGGCCACCAAGATCGTGTGATTTGACACCATTGGATTATTTTCTTTGGGGATATGTGAAGTCGCTCGTCTACGCCAACAAATCAGAAACGTTAGGGGACTTGGAAGCCAACATTCGTGGCGTTATTGCCAACATACGGCCCCATATGCTCGAAAAAGTGGTTGAAAATTGGACCTGTAGAATTGGCTTTATTCGAGCCAGCCGCGGCGGCCACATGCCCGAAATCATATTTAAACATTAATGGCATAAAATTATCCTTCCAATTAAGTCAAATTGATGGACATTAAAACGATTTTCTTGTAATTTATTTCAATTCGAAGTTCTATACCTCTTAAAAAAACACCCTGTATATGATAGATAAAACCGTAATATTAAATCGATATTATTATTAATTGTACATAAAGTAATGGTTTCAGAGTGCAGTTTTCATATCAAGTTTTTGCAAGTTATAATGTATCTAATGGTGTTTTATTTTCTGCGTTTAGGCCTAACTGGCAACGACTTCTTTTGGATCTGTTTTTACCCTCTTCAAGCATTTTTTTTTTTGGATTTAGTTGAAGTTTACTGCTACTCATTTACCTCACGTAGTTTTAGTGCAACTTTCTGTGAAAATACTGATATTGATAACCTCTTTTGGTTCTTTATATAAGGCATAGTAAGCTGCAATCCTAAATTTTCTAAGAAGTGTCGACGTTTTGCAAAACAGTTTATTTCCAGCCGCTATAAGCTGATTTAGATATCACAAAAGCATTGTAAGATTATATATCTACCATGTTACTAACCACCATTTGACAACATTGATTAGTTTGGTCAGCAAATAAACCCTTCCATTTTATTTATTTTAATCTAATCATATTTGCAGTTTCTTGTCTTGGTGATTACTAACTTTAGAGATATGATGCAAAGTACTAACAAGGTTAGGTTAGCTTAGGAAGGGTGGTGCTTTACCGCACCTCCACTTGGAGACCCAATTAGGTCCATTGTGATTGCCTTCTGTTGCCCAAAAAAGTAATATTTACCCTCCCATTTGCAGCCAGAAGTGGCCATATTATACTAAGAAGATTCACAGACTTTTCTTTATCGGAATATATATAAGAAGGGTACGAGTACTATCTTTGCTAAAACAAAAATAATGATAAACACGCATGATAATAACACATGTACTATCTCTGGTAGTAACTCATTTATATTTTTATGTGTAGTTTGAACTAAAGTGATTTGTGATCTCAGTATTTATTGTTCAACCGATAAGATGTAAAAAAATTATCTGCAGTCGTGTTATATTTTCAAAATCGTCTGATAATGGATGCAGGCCATTTTCTATTTCATTATCTTTCATTATTTTACAAAAAATACCAGACACAACACTTTCAAACTTTAAAACGGGTCAAATTTGACCCGAAGATCTCTAGTATAAAATCTTGCATACAATTTTCTTTGCAAGTTTGCGGATATCTAAACCTACTATATCTGTTAAGATATAAAATTAAATAAAAGTCAGAAAATATGACATAGATCAATCACCAATTTTCAGAAAAAATCAAAGTTTTTTCCTGAAACGGGTCAAAATTGACCCAAAGACCCTATGAAGGTTAAGAGATCTCATGAAAACGCTTATTATATAGTTTTGTCTTTTTTTCCGTTTTCGGGAGTTTTTCGGTCTTAAGCATTTTGTTTAGTTTTGGCGTTTTTTTCGGTTCTGGCACTTTTTTATTTTTGGCGTTCGTTTTATCGTTCTGGTGATTTTTGCCGTTTTTTTTTAATTTTGGCAATTTTTTTTCTTTTTGGCGATTTTTCTTCATTTTGGCGATTTTTTTCATTTTGGTAATTTCTTCGGTTTTAAGTGATTTATTTTAATTGTAAAGTTTTTTTTTTTTTTGATATTGCGACTCTTTTTGTTTTAGCGATTCTTTTCGGTTTTTGGCGATTTTTTTCGTTTTGGCGATTTTATAATGTTGTTTAACAGTTTTTGAAAATTTTATTACATTTAGTGATAAAACACCCTTTAATTTAAATTTTAGTGTTAATTTACTCTGTCCAAATTTCAAGTCCGTAGCTCTTACGGTTCTTGATAAAATATCCTGTGACAGACAGACGGACAGCGTAGTGAAAACAATAGGGTTCCTTTTCACCTTTGGTGTACGGAACTCTAAAAACGAGTAAGCATTTTTTTAGTTTCCTTTTTTAGTTAGCATTTTAAATTTATTGATTTAATTATTATGTTAATTGTTTTTAAATTATTACTGATTTTTTATGGGAATTGTTAAAATTTAAGTTTAAAATTTTCTAAACGCTCTAATAATCCCAAATTAATATTTTACCTATTAAGTAAAACATTTTTTAAATTAAAAGTCCATTAAGAAGTAACTTACCTGACCCATATGTGAAGATGATCAATCGTGTTAATTGGCTGGGGTTCAAAAAATATCTCAGTAGTCATTGTACGGAAAACATTACGCTTAGAACATCCGATGATATTGAATCTAACATTGCCAATCTCAGCGAGAATATTAAACAGGCTGCTGAACATGCCACTAACTCCCATCCGCAGACTGGGTTTAATAAAATTTATTCTACAGACATTGAACGTCTCGTACGTGAAAAAAGAAGAGCTAGAAGGGAATGGCAACAGCACAGATCACCACAAAATAAAATCAGATTTAAAGAGTGCACTAGACGACTCCAAGAGTTGATTGCATCTGAAAAAACTGCATCTCTTAAAAATTATCTGGAAGGTCTTGATGTCACACCAGCGTCTAATTACTCTTTGTGGCGCGCTGCTAGAAAGCTTAAAACACCCGTTGAGTATAAGCCACCTCTACGCACATCTACCGGAAGTTGGGCAAGAAGCGATACTGAAAAAGGTAAAATATTTGCTGAGCACTTAAAATCCGTTTTTACGCCAAACATATGTACTGGTGTTGCTGATTTGCCGAATGTAGTCGCTCTACCCCCTCAACACATAAAGTTTAAGACGCGTGATTTACAAAAATTAATTGCCGAACTCAACCCGAAGAAAGCTCCGGGTATTGATGGAATTAGTAACCAGATGCTTATGAACTTGCCTCGTATTGCAATGAGAATCCTATTATTCATATTTAATGCCATTTTACGACTGGAGTATTATCCACACAGCTGGAAGCTTGCCAAGGTTAAAATGATTCCAAAGCCGGGCAAAGATCTAACCAAGGCTGAGTCATATAGGCCAATAAGTCTACTATCAACTATGTCAAAGCTTTTCGAAAAACTGCTCAAAACAAAATTGTCCCAAATTCTAATTAGTAGTGGGTGCATACCAGACCATCAATTTGGTTTTAGAAGTCAGCATAGCACCATTGAACAAACTCACAGACTGGTTCAATTTATAAGAAGAACTTTTGAGGAAAAAAAGTATTGCTCTGCGCTCTTTATTGACGTTTCCCAGGCATTTGATAAAGTGTGGCATGAAGGCCTAATTTTAAAATTGAAGACTTACTTACCAATAAACATTTTAAATCTTTTGGAAAGTTACATTATTTCCCGTAAGTTCACTGTTGTGGAAGGAGACTTTACGAGTAGGCCTGAAACTATTTCATCCGGTGTGCCACAGGGGAGCATACTGGGACCAGTTTTATATTTGATTTATACTTGTGATATGCCTGTGAGCAGTAGTATCCATACTTCCACATTTGCCGACGATACAGCCTGCCTTAGTATGCACGAAAACCCTGATGAGGCATCCCGCAAACTCCAGGAACACATTAGCCAGATGGAGCTTTGGTTAAACTTATGGAGAATTAAAGTCAATGAACAAAAGTGTGTCCATATAACGTTCACCCTAAGAAGAGATACTTGCTCCCCCATTCGGATTAACAATCAAGTTGTTCCTCAACATTCACATGTGAAATATCTTGGCATACACCTTGATCGACGACTTACATGGAAAAACCACATTGACTCTAAGTTAACTCAAATGAAACTTAAATTAACTCAGGTACATTGGCTGATTGGTAGAAATTCAACACTTAGCCTAGACTGCAAACTTTTAATATACAAGTCGCTTTTAAAGCCAATATGGTGTTACGGAATTCAACTATGGGGCACTGCTTCAGCTTCAAATGTAGAGAAAATTCAACGAAGGCAAAATAAAATTTTACGCATGATAACATCGGCTCCATGGTACATCAAAAATTCAAATATACATCGCGATTTGAATATGCCACTAGTGACTGAAGAAATTGCAAAATACGCAGGCAAATACCTAACAAAACTCGAGTCACATCCTAATCCGCTTGCTCGTAATATTTTGAACTTTACTGGACACATCCGCTTAAAAAAGAGAGATACACGGGCTCTAATATTCAACACTCTAGATGATGAAGCTGCTTGAAAACACCTTTTTCTTTTTGTTGCTTATCACTACTTATGTATTATTAATAACTATCACTAAGCTTATGTCCGACATTGGTCGGGCCTAATAATTTTTTTTTTATAGATTTAAGATTTGAATACTTATTGTTAGTTCATATTTGAAGATACAATAAATAATAAACATGCATTTAAAAAAAAAAAAAAAAAAAAAAAATTAAAAATACATTGAAATCGATTATTAAGGGGTTTAGCTGGATCATATGCGCATTTCACTGTTGCTAATGCAGATTATCAGGGAACCTTTACCCAAAGTTTCTTAGAACAACTAGAGTTATTATGTTATAAACTTTCATTTAACAAATGAGAAGCTCAACAACAAATAACAAAGTTGAAACAAGAACTCAATAATCAACATGGTTTTTTATTTTCTTTACCATTACTACATTTGCTGACTTTTTTTCAGCTACAAATTGTATTTGTAAGAGTATTTAATAAATTCAGTGAAGTGCGACTCTGACTCGCGCACGAAGGGTTCCGTACGAACACTAGATATGTAATTTAATACAAACTTCATCCTATATAATATATAGTTTTGGCATTTTTTTCGTTTTTGGGGTCTTTTCGGTTTTTTTGTTTTGGAGTTTTTGGCGTTTTTTTCGGTTTTGACGATTTTTTTTAAGTTTTGGCTTTTTTTTAGTTTTGACACTTTATTTTCTCGTTTTGGCGATTTTTTCGCTTTTTGGCATTTTTTCATTTTGGCGATTTTTTTCATTTATGCGATTTTTTTATAATTTTTTTTTTTAGTTTTGGCAACATTTTCGTGTTTTGGCGTTTTTTTCCATTTTGGCGATTTTTTTCATCTTGGCGATTTTTTCGAATTTGGCGATTTATTTTAGTGTTATTTTTTTTTTAATTTTGGCGATTTTTATTTAATTTTTGGCGATTTTTTTTTTTTTTTTGGTTTGATGATTTTATAATTTTCGGTTTTTTTAGTTTTACCGTTTTTGAAAATTTCAAGTGTTTACTCTTACGGTTTCCAAGATATAGCAAATTGTCAAAATTACATAGTCAAAATTGCATTAACTGATGGAATTAATAAGTAAAATATTAATTTAGTGTTTTTAAATTAACTCATACCAAATTTGAAGACTATTGATATTATAGCTTTCAAAATATAAGATTATTATTAATAGGTTTATGAGAGGGGGCTTACCACTTCTCTAGGTCCTATTCTACCAATACTTTTAATTATTTCGCACCTTACTTTCAAAGAGTCCATATCAAATTTTAATACTCTGTCTCTCATAGCATTCAAGATATAAAATATTTCGTTCGTAAGGGCCTGGCACAATAACTTAGATAAAATAAAAAAAGGACCTATTTCCAGTGCTACTGAATACACCTGCTAAATTTCATATAAATAAGTCAAGCTGTTTTAGAGGAGTTCAATTACAATCACCGTAACACGAGAATTTTATATTCATATTACTTATATAATAATTTAGAATCATCAAAACATTCTTATAAAATATATGTTTTCTCAGCCATTAACTACTTTCGCCAGTGCATAATAATATTTCCCATGGTGAAATGAAAAGAGTTGGTCCACATGTGCATACGATGTGTGCGAAAGTGTGTGGTCATATGTAAAGTGCTGTGCATTTCAAATATTTAATTGTAGCAACAACATTTATATACTTCGCATATTGTTCATGGCCTTGATGATTTCATAATTATCACAACAGTGTCTAGCAGCTGTACACTAAAGGTTTAAATGACATCCGCTGCTCAAGTAGTTCTTTTTTTGTGACTTACAATATTATTTTAATTACTTTGGAATTAATGTAAATGCGATTCCTTGAAAACTACCTCCAATGTTTTTGTTGGCCTACTAAATATCATAAGATAAATGAAGAGATCATGGTTATGCTGGCCTTTTCAGCTTTATTACTTATTATATTCTCATTAATTTTTCTTCCTGCGAAAAAACTAAATTATATTTTTCCTTTCCTTGTATAAAGGGTCAAAAAACAAAAAAATTTCAAAACCATACGGACACATGGAACGAACACTTACTCACTCAGTCATAAACATTCACAGATTCGTGCATATAAACCACATGAATTGCTGCCCAAAAAGGAAATAAATTGTACTCTAGTGGACAAATTGTCGTAGTTAGATGATTTTTACGTCATTGTTATACATTTTTGCTTTATTATCCTCTTGCCCCTTTCACAAACTAACTTGTGGCGAAACTAAAAATGCTGCTGTTGTTGTAAATAGTTGTTGTATTTTTTTTTTCGTACTCATTCATACCTTTTCTCAATGTTTGTTAGTAAGAGGGTGTTAGTTTGAATGATGTTTTCATGTATGGTTGATGGGTTTGTATGGTTTGTATAAAAGTGTTGGTGAGTTTTGTTAGAAGGTAGTTGTTAGAAATCGCAGAGAATGCATTAAAGTTACACTAAAGTACTAAACGTGTTGAGTGGGAAACACGTATATGACCTCATTAAATTACTACGTGACATTTTTTCCCACTCCGTTTCATTTTTTTATGTTTTGTATTTTTTCTTTATGTCATGCTTTTATTTTGCAACATATATACTTATATTTGAGGACATATTAAAAAACAAAATATATAAATAAAAAATTGAAAATAGAAAATTATTTTCTTTTTATCTTGGGGTTAAGACTACAGTGAGGGTTAACACAAATCAGTAGTTTTATTGAGATTTATTTTATGTCCTTTAAAGGTACATGATCTATCGACTGATTTTATATAGTATTAAAGATGAAATAAGTTTTTATGTCTATAAGAGTATGTCATACACCGAAAAAAATTACTAACCAATTAATATTTGCAATTTAGATTTTAATTTAATTGAACCAATTAAATTTGTAATTGCTGTAATTACTTCAAATGGTAAAACTAAATTTTAATTATAAAATTGTATGATGTGGTTTTTATAGAATTACTCTATTCAGGCTTCCAAGGTCATTCAAATTGATTTAAATGTAAATAAAAGACAATTTTATTTCATTTTTTTTCATATCCGACGTTTCGTTGGGATTTTCCAACATCTTCAGGGATACTATTTTTATTGAAATCTGGTAACACTGATAAATAAAAGAACGATTTTAATGCAACAACAACAATAATAATAAAACAATTAATGTTTTGCTTTAACTTACATATACTATCTTCTAATAAAATTTGCATTTAAATTTTAATAATGTTATTTTACGCGACATGACAACATACAACATAAAACACATAATTTAAAAATAATTGCAAAAATAATCAAAATTGTAAATATGACAGTATAAAGCTTTTCTTAACGTTCTAATATCACAGCTGGAGTTACACTAAAACTTAAATTAATACAATGCTATAAGTAGCATTAGTTTTGTCTTTGTCAGTTTTGTTGTTCATTGCTATGTCCATTTTTTGTTGAATACTTAAGCTTTCCAAAGTGTATCTTTTGTTGTATTTTCTCTCTTTGTGTAGTATTTTCACATTTTCCAGATCAGCTGAGTGAGAATAATCCAAACAATGTTGAGCTAGCGCAGTAGATTGTCGTCCTTTTTTAATATCATTCTCATGCTCAGCTACTCTTACTCCTAGATTCCTTTTTGTTGTCCCGATGTAAACTTGTTTACAGCTTTCGTGTGCGTTTCCATTACATTTTATTTCATATACTACATTGCTTTGATCTTTTTTATTTGTTTTTGTTTTTAGATTTGTGAACAGTGTATTTGTTGTTTTTGTTTGGTTTGTGTGCAAATATAATTCCTTCTTCATTAATTAAATAAAATTCAAATAAAAGAGATAATAAGATAAGATAAGATGTTGGAAAATCCCAACGAAACGTCGGATATGAAAAAAATGAAATAAAATTGTCTTTTATTTGCATTTAAATCAATTTGAATGACCTTGGAATCCTGAATAGAGTAATTCTATAAAAAACCACATCATACGTTAAATAAAAAAGGTCGAATAGTCATAAATATATATAATTGTTAGCTGGCAAAAATTTTATTAACTTTATTATTGATATTATAAAATTTTAGTTCGTGTTACGAAATTTTTCATAATAATATTTTTCTGTGTGTGTAGAATTAACGCTTAAACGATTTCTATTAAAACATTTAAAAATAATCCGTTTAAAACCTCTGTTTGACTCATTTTCTAAATGATTTAATTTTTGAGGTTCCCTACACCAAATCTGATGAGGAATGCTATTGAGCTAAGGAGCTGAAATTTTCACAAATAATATAAAATCTCAGCAACAAATATATGAAAGTTAATAATCAAAGGGTGTTCTTAAGCGATCAACGAAACATTTTAATATCATAATGTAATGTACAGACAAAATTATACATAGACACTTGAAATTTTCAAAGTTAGTGTATTTTGATGCAGACTGCACCAATTGACATTTAAATTTCATTTAAGTTTGGCCATGTTATTTTGAAAAATTACTGTTTATAGAAACCCTTATCAGCTAAACTCTTGAAGTTTTTAAAAACGCTAAAACTAAATAATCCCAAAATTAAAAAATGCCAAAACGAAAAATCGTCAAAATAAAAAAGTGCTTAAATATAAAAAAACAAGTAAGAGTGCTATATTCGGCTGTGCCGAATCTGATATACCCTTTACCAAAGTGCGATTATGTAGTATAGAGATATGTACATAAGCACATACATAAGGTATAAACACAAAGAAAACAAACAATTTGACCTAGTTACTTTTATGTACAAAAAAATTAATTTTCAAACCCTAGAATCATCATATTAGATTTTTCTGATTACTTATACCAATCTAGTAGCTCTTAAACAAATATAGAAAGTGTGTTAAGTGAAAAAAAGGAAATTAAAAAAAAAATGTTTTATTTAGTTACTTTAATATCCAGAAAAAAAGTTCAAAGTTTCCATCTCTGAGGCTGTGTTTTGTATTTTTATAATTTTCTATACCAAACTTTTCTTTCCAAAACGTAAAATATATATCATTTATAAAGGAAAAGATAAAAATTAATTAGACTTAGTTACTTATATATATCACAAAAAGTGCAAGTTTCCCAACCCTGAAATCATCCTTTTTGATTTTTATGATTTCTTACACCAATCTCTTTCTTTAAAGAACATAAGATATGTTTAATTTGTAAATAAAAGGAACAATTTGTTCTAGTAAGTTACTTTTGTATAAGAAAAAAAGTTAAGGTTTTCCAACCCTGGAAACGACTTTTTAATTTTCTTAAACTTTTTTTTTTATTTGAAATATTAATTTTATTCGTACTCAAGCATAAGATAAGTTTATTTAATAAAAATAAACAAAAATTAATTTCCGGTAGTTAATTTTTTATATCACAAAGATAGTAGGTTTCACAATACTGGAATCCTCCTTTTTGATTTTTTTTGATTTCTAATACCAATCTTTTTTTTTTTTTTAAAAAATATAAGATATGTTAATTTATAATAAAAAAGGAAAAATTTGTTTAAGTATGTTACTTTTGTATAAAAATAAGGTTTTCCAACCCTGGAAACGTCGTTTTAATTTGTTCAACTTTTTTTATTTTGAAATACCAAATTCATTCGTACTGAAGTATAAAATAAATTTATTTTATTAAAAAAATAAAAATTAGTTTTCGGTAGCTAATTTTTTATATCACTAAAAGTGTGGGCTTACCAACCCTGAAATCATGGTTTTTGATTTTTCTGATTTCTTATACCAATCTCTTTTTTTTAAGAATATAAGATATCTTTAATTTATAGAGAAAACGAAAAATTTGCTTTAGTAACTTACTTTTGTATAAAAAAGGTAAAGTTTTCCAACCCTGGAAACGTGTTTTAAACTTTTTTAAATTGAAATACCAATTTTATTCGTACTATAGTATAAAATAAGTTTATTTATTTAAAAAAAAATTAAAATTAGTTTTCGGTAGTTAATTTTTTATATCACAAAAAGTTCCAGTTTCCCAACCCTGGAATCATCCTTTTTGATTTTTCTGATTTCTTACACCAATCTTTTTCATTTAAGAATGTAAGATATGTTTAATTTATAAAGAAGAGGAAAAATTTGTTTTAATAAGTTACTTTTGTATAAAAAAAAATTAAAGTTTGCCAACCGTGGAAACGTCTTTTTAAATTTTTAATTTTTTTTTTATTTGAAATACCAATTTTATTCGTGGTGAAGTATAAAATAAGTTTATTTAATAAAAAAATAAAAAAAAATTAGTTTACGGTAGTTAATTTTATATATCGCAAAAATCGTAGGTTTTCCAACCCTGGAATCATCCTTTTTGTTTTTCTGATTTCTTACATCAATCTATGTGCTCTCAGAACATGATATATGTATAACTTGTAGAAAAAAGGAAAAATTTGTTTTAGTAAGTTAGTTTTGTATAAGAAAAAAAAAATTAAAGTTTTGCAATCCTGGAAACGTCTTTTTAATTTTTTTGATATTTTTTTAATTTTTTTTTAAAGTGAAATACTAATTTTATTCATTTTGAAGCATAAAATAAGTTTATTTAATAAAAAAATAATAAAAACTACTTTTCAGTAGTTATTTTGTATGGCAAAATGAAGTTTAAGCTTCCCAGCTCTGAAACCGTGTGCTCGATTTTGCTAATTTTCAATATCGATCTTATTTCGACCATTTCTGACCCACCAGTGCAAGAACGAAGTCTCTAGCTTTTCTGGGAGCTTCGGAAAACCGATTTCACGTACAGACAGACGGACAGACGGACATCGCTTATTCGTCTTCCCTATGCATAAGGATCCAGAATATATATATACTTTATGGCTGGCTTATTAATATTCTAGAAATTACAAACGGAATGACAAACCTATATAAACCCTTTTACCATTTTTTGGTAAAGGGTATAATAAATTAATTTTCTTCGAAAACTGCCAGATATTTTTAAAGACAGAAAATAATATCAGAATGGTTTAAAGAAAAACATAAGTTCCGCAAAGCGTAAACAAACTTTTTGGACTGCGAATAAATATGGATGCAAGATCGATCTTTTGAAGATATTTAGACGAGGAAAAGAAAAAAAGGAAGCTATGATTTTCCACGACTTTTAAATACCAAATAATCACTATAACCATGAGCTGCAGGGCATATAAAATTTACCCTTTTACGCTTTTCACTGTACATGAAGCATAGTTTTTTTTTGGATACAATATATTACAAAACAAATTCTTGGCATAATGCCACCACACAAAAACACAGTGTCACTATCTTTAAAATAGGGAATATTGTCAGTCTTATTTTTTTTTGAATGTACATTTTTTATTTTTTCTTCTTTTAACTGAAGAAGTTTGAGATTTTAGTTTTGTTTCATAATTTCGTTGCCTCTTCGAACAACTTCTAAATGGTGTCAAGTAATAAACTACATGTTTAATTAACTGGTCAAATATTTTCAGTATTGCTTTGTATGTTCTCTATCATTTCACGTTACTTAAACAACTTCCAGACTTTGCAATCACGTCGTATAGGGAAAAGTGATATCATTTAGGGTTAATAGATTCTATGGAGAATTGAGAGCAAAAGGACAACAACATTTAATAATACATTAAATATCAATTGTTTCTTTTACATTGCAACCAACAAGGTTAACAAACAAGCAGACGAATAAGTAGAGATTTTATGATATTTAAGGAAATTGAAATTAAAGTGCAGCATGAAGAGTTAGCAATGACATTTTTTAGAGAGCGCACAAATCATTCAAAACTATTCTCAAAATTTTTCCAAATTTCCCATAGAATTTAAACTTAAATTTTATATTTTTCATCTAGATGTTAAGAATTTTAAATCTTTATTAAATAAAATTTATTTAATATTCATTCTCATATTTGCAAAGCCATTTAATTGTTTTTGTTTAAGCTCTTCCCTCAAACATTCGAGTCGAGCCTTGTCTTTATACATACTGGCGGCAATTTTTGGCAGCACAAATAGTCACTCCCTGGGGATGCATAAAAATTGTTTAAAACATTTCTTTTTTTCTACTTCTTACGCTTCTACCCACATACATAAATGTTATATTTTAAGCATCCGGTGGTATTCTATATGAAGCAAACAATTTATGTTTATATCGCATTTGAGTTTTATTTAACACTTAACGTTCTTTGTCTGCACAAGTAAATTATAGACTACACCATGCCTTTTCATATACACCAAACACACAACAAGAACACCAAAAATATGTTAATATTAAAAAGATTTTTACTCATATGAAAATTTTTTTATAACACTGCTTGCAGTGGCAATAAGTATCCTTGTAATGAGCAAAGCTGAGGAAAAAAGTGCTGCTGCTGTTAAAATGTATGAGTATGTTATTTATATATAATTTTGTGGCAACATTTTTCCTGATTAACCCAATTTATGCTCATTTAGATGGAGGAAAAAAGTTTTAATGAATCGAACAGAGTTGAATTGAGGTTTATTTTTTCTGCATAAAATTTCTGGGCGCAAAATGTGTAAGGTAAAGGGCATTAATGCTCATAGGAGGAAATAAGGCTTTGAGTAGAATAGAAGAAAGATCTGGTACAAAGACTGGTAAAGTAACACCTATTGCATCTATGATTCTCTTTATGAAAGTGAGTACTGATGTTGAAACCAGGCAGCTATGATTATGATACGAGTACTTCCTAATATTATGACTATGACTATGACTATGACTATGACTATGACTATGACTATGACTATGACTATGACTATGACTATGACTATGACTATGACTATGACTATGACTATGACTATGACTATGACTATGACTATGACTATGACTATGACTATGACTATGACTATGACTATGACTATGACTATGACTATGACTATGACTATGACTATGACTATGACTATGACTATGACTATGACTATGACTATGACTATGACTATGACTATGACTATGACTATGACTATGACTATGACTATGACTATGACTATGACTATGACTATGACTATGACTATGACTATGACTATGACTATGACTATGACTATGACTATGACTATGACTATGACTATGACTATGACTATGACTATGACTATGACTATGACTATGACTATGACTATGACTATGACTATGACTATGACTATGACTATGACTATGACTATGACTATGACTATGACTATGACTATGACTATGACTATGACTATGACTATGACTATGACTATGACTATGACTATGACTATGACTATGACTATGACTATGACTATGACTATGACTATGACTATGACTATGACTATGACTATGACTATGACTATGACTATGACTATGACTATGACTATGACTATGACTATGACTATGACTATGACTATGACTATGACTATGACTATGACTATGACTATGACTATGACTATGACTATGACTATGACTATGACTATGACTATGACTATGACTATGACTATGACTATGACTATGACTATGACTATGACTATGACTATGACTATGACTATGACTATGACTATGACTATGACTATGACTATGACTATGACTATGACTATGACTATGACTATGACTATGACTATGACTATGACTATGACTATGACTATGACTATGACTATGACTATGACTATGACTATGACTATGACTATGACTATGACTATGACTATGACTATGACTATGACTATGACTATGACTATGACTATGACTATGACTATGACTATGACTATGACTATGACTATGACTATGACTATGACTATGACTATGACTATGACTATGACTATGACTATGACTATGACTATGACTATGACTATGACTATGACTATGACTATGACTATGACTATGACTATGACTATGACTATGACTATGACTATGACTATGACTATGACTATGACTATGACTATGACTATGACTATGACTATGACTATGACTATGACTATGACTATGACTATGACTATGACTATGACTATGACTATGACTATGACTATGACTATGACTATGACTATGACTATGACTATGACTATGACTATGACTATGACTATGACTATGACTATGACTATGACTATGACTATGACTATGACTATGACTATGACTATGACTATGACTATGACTATGACTATGACTATGACTATGACTATGACTATGACTATGACTATGACTATGACTATGACTATGACTATGACTATGACTATGACTATGACTATGACTATGACTATGACTATGACTATGACTATGACTATGACTATGACTATGACTATGACTATGACTATGACTATGACTATGACTATGACTATGACTATGACTATGACTATGACTATGACTATGACTATGACTATGACTATGACTATGACTATGACTATGACTATGACTATGACTATGACTATGACTATGACTATGACTATGACTATGACTATGACTATGACTATGACTATGACTATGACTATGACTATGACTATGACTATGACTATGACTATGACTATGACTATGACTATGACTATGACTATGACTATGACTATGACTATGACTATGACTATGACTATGACTATGACTATGACTATGACTATGACTATGACTATGACTATGACTATGACTATGACTATGACTATGACTATGACTATGACTATGACTATGACTATGACTATGACTATGACTATGACTATGACTATGACTATGACTATGACTATGACTATGACTATGACTATGACTATGACTATGACTATGACTATGACTATGACTATGACTATGACTATGACTATGACTATGACTATGACTATGACTATGACTATGACTATGACTATGACTATGACTATGACTATGACTATGACTATGACTATGACTATGACTATGACTATGACTATGACTATGACTATGACTATGACTATGACTATGACTATGACTATGACTATGACTATGACTATGACTATGACTATGACTATGACTATGACTATGACTATGACTATGACTATGACTATGACTATGACTATGACTATGACTATGACTATGACTATGACTATGACTATGACTATGACTATGACTATGACTATGACTATGACTATGACTATGACTATGACTATGACTATGACTATGACTATGACTATGACTATGACTATGACTATGACTATGACTATGACTATGACTATGACTATGACTATGACTATGACTATGACTATGACTATGACTATGACTATGACTATGACTATGACTATGACTATGACTATGACTATGACTATGACTATGACTACGAATATAAGTATGCCTATGACTATGACTATGACTATGACTATGACTATGACTGTGTTTATTGAGAAACGGCCAAGATTATTGGCCATACTATTGACATATTTTTAGGATTTCGAATATATTAGATGCATCTACAAGATAGCGAGAAAATCTTTAAGAGAAGTTTATTTCGCCTTGCCATACAATTGAAGGATATCCCTAACTTTGTTAAGAATGTTCGAAATATCAGGTTTATAGTGTAGTGTAGTTACAAGTTTTTTATGCTGTCGAGATCTTAGTCAGATTACTAGATATGAACGAGAGCTGCGGTATCAATAAGTCTGGCGCTACTGCCAATAAACATATTAATATTGTAAATAATGTAAAATCAATCAAGTGAAAATTTTTATAGAAATTTTGTTTTAACGTACATTTCAAACCAAAAATTTTTTTTTGGCATAAGGAGACAAATTTTTAAAGTTAATAGTTTGAAAAAAACAAGGCGTAAAGTATATAAGCATACATACATTTTGTTATAAAAGTATTATTATATAAATTCGGCTTAGCCTTGCCCTTGAGTACAGCCCCAAATTTACTTACTTACAGTATATATCTAGTCTAACCTTTACTGCAGTCTACGTGGTTCTTGTCTCATAATAATTTGTATTTTTTATAATAAATTTTAATATATTTTGTCTTGTTAGTATGTTTGCATGAAAATATTTCGCTGATAGCAAAAACTTTAGAAAAAATCGTATGCGATATAAGCAAGTTAATATGTAACACAACCATGATAATGTACATGAACTAATTTAAAGCTCACATGAAAAATAAAATCCGAGAACCTCAACTTCCCTTTATTCGCATTTAACATTTAAGCAACTGATAAAATGCTAAGGAAGAAAAAAATTAGGGGCCCCATTCTGGCTTCCCCGTAATGACATACAAATTAATGTAATAAAATGTAAATTAAGTTATTTAAATTAATTCATTTTTCTACTCATAATATATTTTGTGGCACAGCGGTCGTAGGAATAAATTTCAAGAAAAATAGAGTTTCAACTTTTATCATGATTTGGGCAAGAGCTAAATATTTTTTAATTTAATTTAAATTTGGAATTTTAAAACAAATTCTGTTAAAAGAATATTAAAAATGAATGAATATATTTTTATGTAAAATATTGATTATAATTTTTCTATGTTGTTATGCAAATTACTATACGCCACATTTCCGCTTCCATAATGAAGTGTTTAATAACACATTATAATGTATGTATGTGTAAGTGTAAGTATGTGTCGCTGTTTGCATGAATATATTGCTTATTTTTTGTAACTATTGCCATAATTCATATAGAAAATTTAAAATAAATATTACTTGCGTGTGTTTACTTTAATATATGAACAAACACATGCAAACATAATCACACATACATATAAAGATACTTATAAATTGTAAATGTATCTTAAAATATGTAGACAAAAACTCCTGCTGCTTTCCCATAATAGCTTGTAATGTAAAGTTTGCTTTTATGTAGAAGTATATTGTGTTTAGTTTATATCTATTCATATAATTACTTATAACTTTTTTTTTGTGTAAAAAGTGGATATTTGTATACAAAAGCACAGTTAGGGATACAAAAATATTCGTAAAAAGCTTAGGATAGAAGGAATGTTTTGCTTATTGTGGCCTAGAACACATGTGTTGCATTCTTTTGTTGCATAACTAAAGTAGGTTAGGAAGAGTGGTGCTATACCGCACCCCCTCTCCAAGATCCAATGGGGTCCATTGTGATACAAAAAATAAAAACAATCTGTTTGCATACTGTTCAGTGGGGGCAATTGCTGTTTCTAGCCTATTGAAACCATTATATACTGGGAATTAAAAATATTGTTATGAAGTTAAATAAATTAATACGTTAAAAAACAAAGGAGTATGTCCCAAATTCTAGGCTCGACGAAATGACATCAAAATTTTTTTAATCGTTCTTTTTTTCAATCATTCTTTGCTCAGTTACAATTACAATTACAGTTTTAATTACAATTACAATAACAATTACAATTACGATAACAATTACAATTACAATTACAATTACAATTACAATTACAATTACAATTACAATTACAATTACAATTACAATTACAATTACAATTACAATTACAATTACAATTACAATTACAATTACAATTACAATTACAATTACAATTACAATTACAATTACAATTACAATTACAATTACAATTACAATTACAATTACAATTACAATTACAATTACAATTACAATTACAATTACAATTACAATTACAATTACAATTACAATTACAATTACAATTACAATTACAATTACAATTACAATTACAATTACAATTACAATTACAATTACAATTACAATTACAATTACAATTACAATTACAATTACAATTACAATTACAATTACAATTACAATTACAATTACAATTACAATTACAATTACAATTACAATTACAATTACAATTACAATTACAATTACAATTACAATTACAATTACAATTACAATTACAATTACAATTACAATTACAATTACAATTACAATTACAACTACAATTACAATTACAATTACAATTACAATTACAATTACAATTACAATTACAATTACAATTACAATTACAATTACAATTACAATTACAATTACAATTACAATTACAATTACAATTACAATTACAATTACAATTACAATTACAATTACAATTACAATTACAATTACAATTACAATTACAATTACAATTACAATTACAATTACAATTACAATTACAATTACAATTACAATTACAATTACAATTACAATTACAATTACAATTACAATTACAATTACAATTACAATTACAATTACAATTACAATTACAATTACAATTACAATTACAATTACAATTACAATTACAATTACAATTACAATTACAATTACAATTACAATTACAATTACAATTACAATTACAATTACAATTACAATTACAATTACATTTACAATTACAATTACAATTACAATTACAATTACAATTACAATTACAATTACAATTACAATTACAATTACAATTACAATTACAATTACAATTACAATTACAATTACAATTACAATTACAATTACAATTACAATTACAATTACAATTACAATTACAATTACAATTACAATTACAATTACAATTACAATTACAATTACAATTACAATTACAATTACAATTACAATTACAATTACAATTACAATTACAATTACAATTACAATTACAATTACAATTACAATTACAATTACAATTACAATTACAATTACAATTACAATTACAATTACAATTACAATTACAATTACAATTACAATTACAATTACAATTACAATTACAATTACAATTACAATTACAAATATAATTACAATTACAATTACAATTACAATTACAATTACAATTACAATTACAATTACAATTACAATTACAATAACAATTACAATTACAATTACAATTACAATTACAATTACAATTACAATTACAATTACAAATATAATTACAATTACAATTACAATTACAATTACAATTACAATTACAATTACAATTACAATTACAATTACAATTACAATTACAATTACAATTACAATTACAATTACAATTACAATTACAATTACAATTACAATTACAATTACAATTACAATTACAATTACAATTACAATTACAATTACAATTACAATTACAATTACAATTACAATTACAATTACAATTACAATTACAATTACAATAACAATTACAATTACAATTACAATTACAATTACAATTACAATTACAATTACAATTACAATTACAATTACAATTACAATTACAATTACAATTACAATTACAATTACAATTACAATTACAATTACAATTACAATTACAATTACAATTACAATTACAATTACAATTACAATTACAATTACAATTACAATTACAATTACAATTACAATTACAATTACAATTACAATTACAATTACAATTACAATTACAATTACAATTACAATTACAATTACAATTACAATTACAATTACAATTACAATTACAATTACAATTACAATTACAATTACAATTACAATTACAATTACAATTACAATTACAATTAAAATTACAATTACAATTACAATTACAATTACAATTACAATTACAATTACAATTACAATTACAATTACAATTACAATTACAATTACAATTACAATTACAATTACAATTACAATTACAATTACAATTACAATTACAATTACAATTACAATTACAATTACAATTAAAATTACAATTACAATTACAATTACAATTACAATTACAATTACAATTACAATTACAATTACAATTACAAATAAAATTACAATTACAATTACAATTACAATTATAATTTCAATTGCAGCATTTGGGAATATTGTGTGTATAAACTATTTTGTTGAATGCAACTGTTTTCACATCTTCAACTTTTATCTTATAAAAATGTGTAGAATATATGAGTGCACTTTAAGAGTAAAAAGGAAAAAAAATTATTTATATCAGAGTATACATACATAGATCTTTCATAACACTTCCATTTAGTTTCTTAATCAGCAGCCTGCAGCTGCGGTACAACCTTACAGCAGGTTGCAGCACCAAAGACTTTAAACTACATTTACACTTATCTTGAATAACTGTTTTTAACCTAAAACACCAGAGCAAGGCCAGTAGGAAATTTATACAGGAATTGGAAGAAATAATTTGTAATTTGTAATTTGGCTTAAAAAGCGATACGAACTTTAGCCTGTTAAAAATCATAAATAATTTGTATTTCATTTGATAGGGAATGTTTATAAAATTACTTATCACAACGTTAACATTTAACCACAATGACATATTTTTCTAGCAGAGTACAAGTATGTAAGTAAATTTATGTTAACGTACACATTATTAAACACAATAACAAAATACAATTTTAAAATGTTTTCAATAAGAAAAAAGTGCTTGGGTGATATTTTACTGTTTTGCAGGAGAGACCTTTTAAGCATTCAAACCAATTTAAAAAAAAATTAATTTCTTTACTAGTTAAATTGGGAAATCCTCTATTATCCTTTATTTTTTAAGCAAACATTATTCGAAACAATATAAGTAATTTATGTAAGTTGAAATTTACCAATGTATAATCTAGTTTAAGCTATTATTCCAATTCAGATTAGAAGTCTAAAAAAGATAAGTCGTAAGTCACAGTGCTACTATAACTTCCTGAAAAATTACACAAATTAATTGAGATTTTTAATTAGTGTACTTTTGAATATTTACATTATGGAGGTACCATTAACTCAAAATCAGCTTACCTCGACTTAAGCACTTTTTCCTTTTTGCAAAGAACTTATAAGCCATTTACACTTGCACGAAATCTAGCAGATTTCAATTAAAATCTTTACCAAAGCTTTTTTTTTACTTATATCAGGATTTCATATCCAAAACCATAACAATTGGTTGAAGTTTTTTTCCTAAACTAAAACCAAACAGCTGCAATTTAGCTAATTCATCTACCTTTTTAAGTTTAGCCCTTAATTCTTTTTAGTACAATTTTGGGGAAAAAGCTTAGTTGCATCACTGAGTGCTACTTAATTTTTGAAAGATTTCATCAACATCTAGTGATGAAGTAGATTTTGTTTTGTATAGGAAATCTTGATTTTGTTCAGCTGTAAACGCTTTATGAACTTGTAATTTTCAGTTGTTTTACTTAATAATTCACAGTGAACAAAAATCCATTAGCTGACTTAAATTTGTAACTTGTTGTAGAATTACATGTAAATTGTTTGCGAAATGAAAAGTTTATTTTAGCATTAAAACTTTTATTTTCTTCAAAATTGTTATTTTCTTTCTATCTCTACCTTTTTCCATCAATTATTCCTTGCTGACGCTTCACATTTATATTGAATGTTAATGTTACAAAAAATAAAATGTAGTGAAAAACTTTTTCATTTGTCTTATTTGCTTGTGTTTTTTTTTTTTTGCTTTTCTTTTACAACAAATAATGAATTCTGTTGCGCACAATTGACTTTGAAAATTACATTTACTGTTTGTTTGTTTTCTTTTTTTTTTGCAGTTTTAAAGAGATAAAAAAAAGAAAATAAAAATTAGCGCCTTTTAAGTAGAGAACATTTACTTGCTAAAATTTAGATATTAACACTATTTTGATTTTTAAATATGTGAAATATAAATAAGTTAAAGTTAAGGCTAAGGTATTCGTTATTACCAGCATATTTTTCAACTTTGAATGCCATAATTACAAACTAAAAATATCTAGTTGATTTAAGCCTTTTCCGAGTGGGTCAAATTAGACCTCTGGTTAATTTAGTGTTAATATTCGACATTTTTTAGTTGTCATTTGTTGTAAAAGTGTACATGCACTTGCCTGTTATTTTGCATTACTGTCTCCCAACAAAATAGTCCCTGTTTTGGTAACTACAAATGCTTGCTTAAATTAATTATGCTTAAGTCTTTCTTATATTCTTTCAGTAAAATTTATTTCCCTATTTATTTTCTTTTTGTAGTGCACAGGCAAAAAGAGCAAAAGATTAAAAAAAAAATATACAAAACTTTAAGGCAAAATTTCTAAATGACCAAAATACAAAATATTACCAGGACTGACTTGCAGCTACATTAGTCACATGACTGGCAAATGTCGGGCAAAGCAAAAAGTCTAACAGTTGCTTGAACTTTTCAAACAAGAAAGAACATTTTTTGGCTTCCCTTTTCGTTTCTTTTCTTACCTTATTATATTTTGAATTTTAAATTAGTTTTGCAAGCACTTATTTTTACTTTTTTGTTAAATTTTTTTCTTGCTACTTTTGCCAAATAAAATGACGGTGCAAAACTTTGCTGTTTTCTTGCTGTTTGAGTTTATTTTTTTTTTTTTAGTTTTCAGTTTCTTTTAATGTTTTGCTTAAGCATAACGAGGATGGAGTCAGCAGAAAAAAAATTTCTAACCTTCTTAATAAAATCAAACAATAAGCAAAATATACTTTCGTTCTAAAAGATCTTTTAAAACATTTTCGAAAATAATGTAGGGGACAAAACTGTATTTTTTTTTTTTTTTTGAAAATCTGTTTATTTAGAAGTATGTGAAATAATGGGCTTGACTCCACTCATTTTTTTTATTATAAAAGATAGTGTCTATTTTAGAGCTCAAAGTTTGTGGTAAGTTTCGTAAAAAAAGGGTTAAGTAAAACCACGTGAAATATAATAATACATTTTAATGGGCATAGCCTTGCCTATTTTTTCAACTTTAAAATTTTGTAATCACAAGCACCAAAGGTGTTTGCTAGGTTTAGCAGCAATCAAGGAAGTAGAATATCATAAAAAAATATTTTACAATCAGTGTAAATAAGTACTGAGTTGTGAAAACAATAAAATACAGAGGAATTGATAGCCTTCTCCTTTTTTTAAGTCGCTTAAAAAAAACAAATTTCCTTATCTGATAACAGCTTTCAATCTCGATTTTAAGACAATTTTAAAGCTTAGAAATGCTTGCAGCGCCTTTAATTTTTAAATACATTTTCTTTTGTATTGAATCGGTTATTTTCGTATTCAAATATCAAAATAATTTGTTTTTGTGTTTGTTTCTTACAGTAACGACATGGTTAGTTCTTTTACAGAGCAAAAAAATCACGAAATATTGATGTTACACAAGCATTTCAGAAAATCTGTAATTTGGCAATGAAAATTTGCAAATCTCGCTTTATAATTTTTGCAATGAAAAATTAGGAAAATGCAAATCTGGCAGCATACATATTTTACTGACATAAATATTTTACCAGGCATTCGCATTACTCATACGCATGGTTTTAGCTTATGCTCAAGTGAAAGCCAAAAAGTATGCAATAGTTCTTATATAAAAGATTATTTGTTCTATTAAATATTACTCATACGTAACGTTAATTCGACTTCCAGAATAAAAAAATCTTTAACAAGCAGCGTTGCCAGCGTTGAATTTTTAAAACGCACAAAAAATCTCTATTTAATTAATTGCGCATAAAAAAGTATAATATTTTTGTATTAAAAATATGGGAAAAAAATTAATTTACAAAAAAAAGTAAGCAATTTTGTTTGTATTCATTTGTACTACGAGAATATATTTTTTATTAAAATCATAAATTGTTTAGTCCTTAATTTTTTAAAAATTTTTATATAAGCTAAATTAAAATTAACTTTATGAATATGGCAACTTATTTCACTTATGCCTTAATACCATTAATCTGCTTAAAATTTAAGTAGCTGCCTTAAATTCTTATAGATTTGTTTAAAATTCAGCGACCCTCGTATTTTGTTAAGTTTAATGAATATGAAGTGACTGAAATTAATGAATTATAAGCTGAAAGTCATATGCAAGCACACACCTTAACTAAAAAAAAAGATGTATAAAGTTCAAAAAAATAGGATACAACTAATAACGGCAAAGTGAAACTTAATGCAATATGGTTTCAGCATATAATTTGTTTCTTTATGATTTTCTTAATTTTTTATTTTTTCGGTTGTAAGAATTCTTTGCTACTTTTTTGCTACAACGAAAGAATGAATGAAAAAGGATTGCAAAAAAAATTTTTATAGGAAGTTTTAGCAAATCAGTATGCGAAAGTGCATGCTACGACATGTGTTATGTGGTTATATAACAAACCTAATAGTGCTAATTTATATAAATAGCAAGCCATAATGCTATTGCATAATTAATATAAGTTGTGGACTATCAGCCTGGCCCGCAATATCGACAACGTTCGACTTGTCGCACACTTACATTAAAAACAAAAACAAAGTTTAATATTTTGTTGTTGTTTCAAATGTAAGTGTGCGACAAGTCGAACGTTGTCGATATCGTGGGCCAGGCTGTATAAATTTTCTCGACATTTCAGTTTTATTTTGGTCATAGGATGTATTAGGATAACTGAGTTTTATCTCAAGAAAACTAAAAATTTCCTTTTTTCATTTGTTAAAAGTAACAAAACTTTCATAATTATTGTAAGCAGTTTATTTGGTATTAGATTTGCACAACAACAAAGTCTAATTAAGATTAAAACGAAAACCACCTTTGAATAAATATGCATTTAAAAAATGCACTAGTCAACAGCGAAACTGACTTTGTGTCATGTCCATAAGATTTTCCATACTGTACAGAATAAAACTTATGTATATCATAAACAAATTAAGTCGATTTTCCGATATCTCAGGAACTACCTAATTAATTTTAAAGTTTTGTTTTTTTGCCAACAATATGTTCATTACTACATCCAGCTTGCAGTATGCTAAGTGCAAAAAATCTGTTCGAATTTAAAACTTATTGAGGAAAGATTCAAAGTCCACTGAAAAAGATCATTTCTAAATTTAGTGAGTTGCATCTATGTCATTACGATTCGCACTATAAAAAACTACATTCTCAAGAATTCAATTTTCTGGTTTGTTTCTTTTGATATAACTCAAAATCTGTACGTGCTACATCTTTTTTAATATACGTCAATTAAGAGTAAGGAACCTCAAGGCATTGAACACCACCTAGAACTCTGTCAGTACTGTAATTAAAGCATGAGTATTTTTTTTTATTAAATATAGACACTAAAAATTGAATTTTTTACAATATTAAATAATTTCAAACTATATAATTGAATTTAAAGTTCTAAGAAACTCGATTAAGAAATGATTCCTGATTAAATTTCATTCAAGTTCAATTAAATTTAAATATGTATCACAATTTTTGTTTTGTTTTCGTATTTAATTTAGGCAATTAAATAAAATTTTCTGTAATTATTATTTGCATTACTCATACGCATGGTCTTAGGTTGTATTTATTTGAAGTCCTAAAAGTATGCAATACTTCTTGTAAAATTTGTACTTTTTATTAAATATTACTCATACGTAACGTTGATTTGTATTGATAAATAAAAATGCTGAAATGACAGCGTTGCCAGCTATGATATTTCAAAACGCATCAAAATGGAGAAAAATTAACTATTTAAAAAGCAAAAAGCTTAGAATTTCTTTGTTACTTCAAATCCTTGCTGAATTAATTTTGCTCAAGAAAGCTTGATATTTTTGTATTAAAAAAAATTAATAAATTTGAATTAATTAGTACTAGGCAATACATTGCATTTTTAATTTCATAAATTCTATACAAAACTTTTTAAAAAGAGATCAACGATTAATAGTAAGGATTCAAAATTTATAATATTTCATTATATTTATTTATGTTGTCAATACTTTGCTTTTGCAGAGCAGTTAAACAGACTCGACAGCAATTTTTACTGCAAAAACAATTACTATAAAAATGAAAAAAGGACAGAAAATTTTTTATAATGAAATGCTTATTTTTCTTTACATAATACAAATTATCTACAATAAAAAAACCATTTCAATTTGTGTATATGACTTGGCATCTTGTAACCAGCATCATTATTTGTTGTGCTGTGTCAAAGTGATTATAGAAATTTTGCACTGTCGAATGAAATAGTATTGAAGCAAGTGTGTTTTATTGACAAAGATTTCTTCTCACAAAAAACAAAAAGCTGTGCTGAATACAAAATGGAAATTTTTTTACACTAAGTATGAAAAATTATGTCTCTTAAATGACCACCGTTTTCAGCTTCGCACTGATGGGCTCTTTTTAGAGAATTTTTCATAACATCTTTCAAAACTTGTGGCTGTAGCGTTCGAATTTCTGCAACAATGTTTGCCTTGAGTTCAAGGATTGTCTCTGGCTTGTTCACATACACTCGCTCCTTCAAAAAACCCCAAAGAAAATAGTCGGGTGCTGTTAAATCTGGCGATCGCGCTGGCCAAATAATTTCCGAATTTCGAGAAATTATTCGCTCTCCAAAAATTTGACTTAAAAGTGCCATTGTGTCTTGGGCAGTATGGGCAGTGGCTCCGTCCTGCTGAAACCACATACCAGGTCTGTTTTCAAGAGCAGGACGTAAAAATTTTTTTATCATAAACCGATACCGCTCTCCATTTACGGTTACAGCACTTCCATCTTCATTCTCGAAGAAGTAGGGCCCAATGACATTTTCAGATGTGATCCCACACCATACTGTACACCTGATGGGGTGCAATTGGCGTTGATGAATGGCTCTTGGATTTTGAGAACCCCAGAACCTACAGTTCTGCTTATTAACAAAGCCCTTCAAATGAAAATGAGCTTCATCCCTCATAATCAAATTTTCAATAAAGTTGATTTCATTTCTGGCCAACTCTTGAAATTTAACTGCAAAATTTAGACGTTGCCGATGATCTGCGGGTTTTAATTCTTGGACCAATTGCACCTTATATGGGTATAACTGTAAATCTTTTTTTTAAATGCGCCGTAGTGACGTACGAGACATTTCTAGCTGAGCAGAACGCCTTCTGCCAGATGTTTCTGGTGCTTCGTTAACACTTTGCTGTACTCGTTCAATATTTTCCGCAGTGCGACTTAAACGTGGTCTACCGGTTCGAGGCAAATCTCTTACGCTGCCATGTTGGTGATGACGATTAACTAAGCAACGAATCATCGCTTCAGAGGGCGAAATTCTGACGTTAAAATGTCGACGATATGCTCTTTGCGTTAAAATAATTGATCTCTGGCTTAAATAATAAAATTCTATTGTTCTGGTTCTCTGTTCAGTTGTGAACCTCTCCATTATATATTCTCCAAGTGTTGTCTATATAATCTGAAAGAAAAAAATAAAAAAAATTAATAAACAAAAAAGTCATTAAACTTTTACACCCCTTGGTTTCTTTAGGCCCACCCTGTATGTTTATCTCATAATTTTTTTTAACGATTTTTTGTGGTAATCATACAAAATTTAAATTAAACTTTTTTTATTTTATAATATTTTATTCTTTTTTTTTATTTAGTAGGAGTATATGTATGTATATATATGTATATATATCTATATATATGTATATAGATTTAAGGTATCTAAAAAAAAGCAATGTGAGGCCGATCACAGAGGGGATGTATAAACATCTAGTAATAAAAATTTTTATTTAAGTTGGAAGTACTTATGCTTTTAGTATCTTTTTTTAAATTAATTAATTAAAAGTATCAAAACTTTCAATATTGTAAATACATATGAATTGGTTGGTTTTTGTTTGTTTTATTAAACTTATTTGGTTAGTAAATGGCAGTAAATTTACTGATTACTAAAAAAATTCAGTAAATTTTTACTGCTAATTAAATTTGATTTGCATTACCACTAAAATCGTAGGGCCGTAATCATAATAAAATTGTAGCAAGTGGCAAAGTTTTTTCATTAAAATTTTGAAACTTTTGAATGAAAAACATTTAGCCACTTGGTAGAATTTCATTATGAATACGGGCATTACTGATTACTGAAAATTCAATGCACCTCATCATATAACAAATCATTTGGGCAATTTATAAAAATTGTAGAAAACATTTTGTAATCAGTAAAAATTTACTTGTTAAACATTTTTTATTGTTTTTACTGAAACTTTAGTGATATTGCAGTGCTCAACTATGGTAAATGCCTTGACTTTTACTTTTTAATTTTTAATTCCTGTTGTTCATCGTTTAGTTGTTGCTGTTCTTGTTGTTGTGTACGCATTGCAATTAAAATAAATTCAGTAAAGTGCGACTTTGACTCGCGCACATTCGGTTTTGATAATTTCTTTTGATTAAGCTTTCTTCCTTTTTTAAGTTTTTTCAGTTTAAACGATTTTTTTCAGTTTTATCGCTTTTTTCTCGTTTTGGCGTTTTTTTTTCTCTTTTTAAGTTTTTTTAATTTTTGCAATTTTTTTCATTTTGGCGATTTTTTCATTTTGGCGATTTTTTTCTGTTTTTTGGGGTTTTTTTCATTTTGGCAATTTTTTTTTGGTTTTTGGGGTTTTTTTATTTAGGCGATTTTTTCATTTTGACGATTTTTTTATATTAGCGATTTTTTTGTTTAAGGATTTTTTTCATTTTGGCGATTTTTCCGGGTTTTCGCGATTTATTTTAGTCCTAGAGACTTTTTTTAATTTGGTGCTTTTTTCGTTTTGGCGATTTTTTTTTTGTTTTTGGCGATTTTATATTTTATTGATTTTTTAGTTTTACCGTTTTTGAAAATTTCAATAGTTTTGCTCTTACGGTTTCCAAGATACAGCAAGTCGTCAAAATTACAAAGTCAAAATTGCATTAACTGATGGAACACCCATGGATTTAAATCTTTTAAATTTAGTGTTAATTGTTGTAGTCTGAATAAAAATACACTAACTTTTAAAATGGATTTAAATCTTTTAAATTTAGTGTTAATTGTTGTAGTCTGTATAAAAATACACTAACTTTTAAAATTTCTAGTGTATGTATATTACATGGGATTTTAACATTTTTCGTTGCTCGTTTTGGAACACCCTTTAATTTTTAAATCTCATGTATTTGTTGCTGTAGTGGCCAAATGTCTACATATTGTGTCCAAATTTCAAGTCCGTAGCTCTTACGGTTCATTTTCACCTTTGGTGTACGGAAATATACAGAAAAATAACCGGCGGCGGCGCACCGTCGGCTTCGAGCCGGTCGACTTGTTTCTCTGCTTGGTATTGCTTCTTTCAAACACTAATACACTCATACATAGCTCACACCGATTTGACAATGCAAAGCAAAAGCAAAAGCAAAGAAATCTCAGCAAAAAAATCTCAGCAAAGAAATCTCAGCAAAGAATCAAAGTCAAAAGATTTTTATCCCCTAGCGTATAGATGTTTACACATCAAAAACTGATAACAAATTTAATAAATTTCTTTAGGAAATAATAAAATTATTTTGAAGAAGCTGTATAACGCTCTAGCGATTAGTCAATTACTTAAAAAATTCATAAAATTTAAAATGAGTTTGAAACTTATTTTATATAAAAATTTTCTTACAAAATTTTCTTAAAATGAATTTAAAATTTTAATTTTTTTAATGTATTTTTTATGAATATGAGCGTGTATGTATATATATTCAATTTTTTATTATTGAATTAATTACGAAGAAATAATATATAGTTATTTCTCTTAAACTCATACAAGCCCAACTGCGTATGAATGAATTAACACTTTAGTTCTTAAATATCAAATAGCTCATTTAGAAGTCGCTAAGAATTACTAAGCTTAGCAGTTTATTCACGTTTTTGATTGCGTTAATTGTAACTCGACCAGACGTTGGTAATTCAGTAATGGGTATATAAATTATGACTGAGGTAAATTTATTTTAATAGTTATTTCTGCTTTGTGATTTCTTCTACATTTTTTTAGGGTTCCGTACACCAAAGGTGAACAGGAACCCTATTGGGCGCATTCATAAGACGTAAACTGTTGGCAACTGTTGGCCCCAACAGTTACGTCTTAGAAACGGCTTGATGGATATAATTTAATTTTATATCTTTATTTTGTTACTTCATCGCATTTGTAATATAAAATTTAACAAATACTTG
This sequence comes from Tachina grossa, assembly GCA_949987645.1. NCBI lineage: Eukaryota > Metazoa > Arthropoda > Insecta > Diptera > Tachinidae > Tachina > Tachina grossa. The sequence goes on from OX465275.1 coordinate 29,905,655, forward strand.
CTCCTTCCACCTAACAAAGCATATAACAGGCATAACTCTATTCGAGCAGCTGTTTAGGCTGAGCACAACACGTTGACTATAGGTAGCGAAAAAATTTTATGATGGACTATTACTCAACTGTTGCGTGGAGCGGAATTACTCAACTATGCGTTTCTAAGACAAACGCTCAACGGTGTCGCAACAGCTACCTCTTATGAATGCACCCATTGTTTTCGCTACGATGTCCGTCACACGGTATTTTCTCAGGAACCGTAAGAGCTACGGACCTGAAATTTGGACACAGTATGTAGATCCTTGGCCGCTACAACAACAAATACATGAGAATTAAAAATTTAAGGGTGTTCCAAAACGAGCAACGAAAAATTTTAAAATCCCATGTAATATACATACAATTGTATGAACATATGTATATTGAAACTTGAAATTTGTAAAATTAGTGTATTTTTATACAGACTACAACAATTAACACTAAAATTTAAAAAAAAATTAAAATTAAAGGGTGGTCCATCAGTTAATGCAATTTTGACTATGTAATTTAGACAATTTGCTATATCTTGGAAACCGTAAGAGGCAAACACTTGGAATTTTCAAAAACGGTAAAACTAAAAAAAAACGAAAATTATAAAATCGCCAAACCAAAAAAAAAAAAAATCGCCAAAAATTAAAAAAAAAATCTAACACTAAAATAAATCGCCAAATTCAAAAAATCGCCAAAATGAAAAAAAAACGCCAAAATGAAAAAAAACGCCAAAAATCGAAAATAATCGCCAAAACGCGAAAATGTCGCCAAAACTAAAAAAAAATTTAATAAAAAAATCGCAAAAATGAAAAAACCGCAAAAAAATCGCCAAAATGAAAAAACGCCAAAAATCGAAAAAAATCGCCAAAACAAGAAAATAAAGTGTCAAAACTAAAAAAGGAGCCAAAACTTAAAAAAAATCGCCAAAAACTTGAATTAGTGTATTTTTATACAGACTACAACAATTAACACTAAAATTTAAAAAAAAATTAAAATTAAAGGGTGGTCCATCAGTTAATGCAATTTTGACTATGTAATTTAGACAATTTGCTATATCTTGGAAACCGTAAGAGGCAAACACTTGGAATTTTCAAAAACGGTAAAACTAAAAAAAAAACGAAAATTATAAAATCGCCAAACCAAAAAAAAAAAAATCGCCAAAAATTAAAAAAAAAATCTAACAAATCTAAAAATCTAATCTAAAATCGAAAATAATCGCCAAAACGCGAAAATATCGCCAAAACTAAAAAAAAATTTAATAAAAAAATCGCAAAAATGAAAAAACCGCAAAAAAATCGCCAAAATGAAAAAACGCCAAAAATCGAAAAAAATCGCCAAAACAAGAAAATAAAGTGTCAAAACTAAAAAAGGAGCCAAAACTTAAAAAAAATCGCCAAAAACTTGAAATTTTCAAAAACGGTAAAACTAAAAAAACCGAAAATTATAAAATCGCCAAACCAAAAAGAAAAAAAATAAAATCGCCAAAAGTTTAAAAAAAAATCGCCAAAACGAAAAAAATCGCCAAAATAAAAAAAAAATTCCTAACACTAAAATAAATCGCCGAATTCGAAAAAATCGCCAAAATGAAAAAAACGCCAAAAATCGAAAAAAATCGCCAAAACGCGAAAATGTCGCCAAAACTAAAATTAATTTTAAATAAAAAAAAAATTCGCAAAAATGAAAAATATCGCCAAAAATAAAAAAATCGCCAAAAACCGAAAAAATTGCCAAAACAAAAAACTAAAGTGTCAAAACTAAAAAAGGAGCCAAAACTTAAAAAAATCGCCAAAAACTTGAAATTTACAAAAACGGTAACACTAAAAAAGCCAAAAATTATATAATCGCCAAACCAAAAAAAAAAAATCGCCAAAAATTAAAAAAAAAATTGCCAAAACGAAAAAAATCGCCAAAATTAAAAAAAAATTCCTAACACTAAAATAAAACGCCAAATTCGAAAAAATCGCCAAAATAAAAAAACGCCAAAATGAAAAAAACGCCAATAATCGAAAAAATTCGCCAAAACGCAAAAATCTCGCCAAAACTAAAAAAAAATTTAAATAAAAAAATTACCAAAAATAAAAAAAAATCGACAAATGAAAAAACGCAAAAACCGAAAAAAATCGCCAAAACAAGAAAGTAAAGTGTAAAAACTAAAAAAAGAGCCAAAACTTAAAAAAATCGCCAAAACCAAAAAAAAAACGCAAAAACCGCCAAAACAAAAAACCGAAAAGACCCCAAAAACGAACAAAAATGCCAAAACTATATTTATAGGATGAAGTTTGTATTAAATTACATATCTAGTGTTCCTACGGAACCCTTCGTGTGCGAGTCAGAGTCGCACTTTACTGAATTTATTTTTAAGTTTAAGAGGAAAAGAAACGTAAAGATTTTTGTTTCTTATTGTTTTTGGTTTCTTTATACATTTTGTAGCAAGTTATAAGAAATGAGTTACTCTGAATACCTGCAGAACGTTTATAAAAAAATATATATATTAAAAAGCTAGCTTTATTCAATAATATCAAAGAAAGTATGTTGTTTGCTTGTCAAAGCCAGCTACATTGATTTAAATATAGCTTACGCTGGTCACTTCCCAATTTTATCTCAATATGGAGTTAAACAATATTTGCAATAATTCAATTTTTATTTTTGGATCTCTAGCTCTAAGCAAATTTTATTAAAGCTGTCCATCGTATTTCATTACTAAAATCATTAATTATATTAATTGAAAAGTTGTGTTCAATATATTTTTTCCCTGTAAAAATATTTGTATTAAAAACAAATTTAATCGGCTTATTGTATTCAAAAAAAAAAAAAAAAACTACAAATATTGAAATAATTTTTAGCGTAATGAAGTCATTCTAATGTAAATTTCATCTCTTCTTTGCCAATATGCGTATTTTATTGAATATTTAACAAGCAAATATAAAGTTATACGCATGTTTGTCTATATGTAGATTTTTGTGAATAGTAATTTCATTTATTGATACACACGCACACACACGCATACAATGATTGTCAGCCAATTAAATTTTAATTCAATTGTTAACATGCATAACATCCTGCAAATTATTTTTAGTTAGAAAATTTGTGATACTCATCAACTGAATACACACAATTATACTTTACATTCGAATCAATTCAATTCATATACGATTCGTTGATAATGATTATGATGGTGATTTTTGTAAATAATTAAGAGAGAAGTATAGTCAAACACACCAATGCATACGCCCACAAAAGCACAAGCATAACACCTACACGCAAATTCGCTCAAAATGTGTTATGTATTCGTATTTTGAAGGTTTCCTCTCTCAGTACATTTTAAAAAATTTTTGTCTACACACAAAAAACCATTAACGTTTTTCAATTCTTGCCGTTGCAAAATATGGTTTCGTTTCTAAGTTTAATTAGCTCCTTAATTAATTCCATAGTTTTTGTTCAAAAAATACACTACTAATAATATTATGAAGAGGAGAGAAAACTAGTTTTGATGATTGTTCCACTATAATGTAAAATCGGTTTAAAGAATTTTAATTTAATTTGATAGACAAATAGCATATGACCCATACTAATATATGGAATACTTTTTAGGGGACAAAAAGGGAAAGATATTGGTACGTTTGTTATGATTTCTATTTTTGTTTAATTTGGTACACAAACAGTTTATAGCCTACTTTAACATAAATTTTACACTATTGGGTCTAAAATGAGCACAATATAGTTCTTTTGGTTTTCTCAGTTTTAATTTCTTCGATAAATTTTGGTATACAGATACTTTAATGTATAAACACTTATCTCTGAATCTTGCTCTGAATTTTACGCTAATAAAGTAATGAATAAAAAACTAAGCTCTAATTATTTGAATTGGGTTTATTTTTCAGTAAAGTTTTTTTTCTTCAAATTTTTAATACAAGTTCCTTACAATGAAATAGTTATATTAATTACAATAAAATATGCTTTTATTTTGGTTAAAGCCTTTAAGCTTATTATATTAAAATATTATGTAATTCTAAATTATATTTGTGCAGTTTTTATGAAAGGTTATCTGCCTTTTGTAGGACCAAAAAGTGAGTTGTTATATTTTTAATACAAAATTCATTTAATAAAGATTTTAAATAATAAGAAAAACTAAAAATTTTAATACCCTCGATATATCCAGAACAGATGTTATATTTTCTTAACGGCTCGACTGATTTTCTTCAAACATAGCTAAGAACCTTCTCGATCATCATCACACAGATGCACCAATACACAGACACAAGCTACAAACTTGTAACACCCCTTTTTTTTGGTCGAGGGTAAAAAAGAAACATATCATTATATGAAATTTGCGGTGCCTTTTAGATTTTTATAGATATTGTTTTTGTAGTAAAAATTTCTTACCAAAAGCAAAGTATTGTCACGATAAATTTTAAAAAATGTTTTATTTATTTTTTATATACGGAAATCTTATCAATTTTGAGTTCTTGCTATTAAATGTTGATCTCTTTCAAAAAAGTTTTGTATAGAATTTATCAAAATAAAACCAAAAGAGTACAAACAAAAACTCATTCAATAAAGATTTTAAACAAAAAATTAATTCTAAGCTTGGTGCTTTTTTAAATCGCGCGTTTGTATCTATTTTGGCGTGTTTTTAAATTTCTAAGCTGGCAACGCTGTCTATTCAACCCTTTTTATTCAGCAATACGAATCAAAATTTACGTATGAGTAATATTTAATGAAAAGTACAACTATTTACAAGAAGTATAGCATACTGTCAGGAGTTCACTAAAACCATGCGTATGAGTACAGGGGCCCATACACTACAAAGCATGCATGCGCAATCAAGTGATTGTGCCAGCGGTTTGGTCGTGTATGGGCGTTTTTTGTGATTGTACGGTTTGCTGTAGCGATGTCAAGTAGAGTTTTATATTTTGCTTATGGTACCAGCTTTCTGTTGTGGTATATGGTGAAATTAGCTCAGTTGAGCAAAGTTGTCATGGAGTAAACATGCATTTAAGAAGTATAATTTGTTGAAACATAGTTTGTTTTAATGGAAAACAGAATTTTAGCACTTAAGTTATACACAGCTGCTAATTTTAACAACATACCAATAATAAATGCAACAAAAACTGTATGACAATTCATAACCTCCCTTCCCGCAATTTTGCAAGAAATGAATATTATACCAGCTTGATTGTGCGTGCAATGTAGTGTAGTGTGTGGGCCGCTTAATGCAAATATTAAGCAAAATATTATCGGTCTAATTCATAAAAAAACATTTTAGGTTTATTACAAGTTTATTTGACAAATTTCCCATAGAAATATGTCAAATAAGCGCTTAATAAACCTGAAATATTTTTTATGAATAAGGCAGTATATATCTATATATATATAATCATAGTGTGTGTTTGTTCCTAACGCATGATCTCTGCAACTATAAGAGCTATGGGGCCAACATTTTTAACACAGGTTCGGATCAATACCCGGAAGGTTTTTGTTTTGTTTCTGACCAAACAAGTGACCACCGTGTGAAGTAATTTGTAGTTAAAAAAAATTTAACATAACTGAGGGTAATATAACGCTTGCCGGGCTCAGCTAGTATATATATATATATATATATATATTATATTATCATAGATTACAGAAAATTTAATTTAATTGCCTAAATCTAAATATGAAAGGAAAAACAAAAGGAACCCTATTGTTTTCGCTACGCTGTCCGTCTGTCCATCACACGGTATTTTCTCAGGAACCGTAAGAGCTACGGACCTGAAATTTGGACACAGTATGTAGAACCTTGGCCGCTACCCAACAAATACATGAGAATTAAAAAGTAAAGGGTGTTTCAAAACGAGCAACGAAAAATGTTAAAATCCCATGTGTATATATGTATATTGAAACATGAAATTTGTAAAATTAGTGTATTTTTATACAGACTACAACAATTAACACTAAAATTAAGAAAAAAAAATTAAAATTAAAGGGTGGTCCATCAGTTAATGCAATTTTGACTATGTAATTTTGACAGTTTGCTATATCTTGGAAACCGTAAGAGGCAAACACTTGAAATTTTCAAAAACGGTAAAACTAAAAAAACCGAAAATTATAAAATCGCCAAACCAAAAAAAAAAAAAAAAAAAATCGCCAAAAATTAAAAAAAAAATCGACAAAACGAAATAAGTCGCCAAAATTAAAAAAAAATTTCTAACACTAAAATAAATCGCCAAATTCGAAAAAATCGCCAAAATAAAATAAAACGCCAAAATGAAAAAAAACGCCAAAAATCTAAAAAAATCGCCAAAACGCGAAAATGTCGCCAAAACTAAAAAAATTTAAATAAAAAAAAAATCGCAAAAATCTAAAAAAAAACGCCAAAAATAAAAAAAATCGCCAAAATGAAAAAACGCCAAAAACCGAAAAAATTGCCAAAACAAATAAATAAAGTGTCAAAACTAAAAAAAGGTGCCAAAACTTAAAAAAATCGCCAAAACCGAAAAAACGCAAAAACCGCCAAAACAAAAAAACCGAAAAGACCCCAAAAACGAAAAAAAAAATGCCAAAACTATATATTATATAGGATGAAGTTTGTATTAAATTACATATCTAGTGTTCGTACGGAACCCTTCGTACGCGAGTCAGAGTCGCACTTTACTGAATTTATTTATAGTTCGGATCGGGATAAGTACCTATATTTTTTTTTTTTTTGGTTTAATGTCAACATTCTATTTGTGATAAAAAAATATCTTTCTTAATTTTTTTTTAGAATAATTTTTGTAATAGTTGCTTAATTGAAAAATCAATTATGTTTTGTTTGATTACTTAAAACAATTTGTATATTTTTTCCTGTGTATAATCATTCTAACGCATACCTATCGGTGTTCCACTTACATTACAACTGCAATGATTTGAATAAATGCGAATGTGTGCGTTTATGCTCAATTTTATATATTAACATATACAGATGTATTTTATTGTGGTCGTGTTGTGTACTTTGGCGGTTATTGCTGACATAAGCCACAAATGTTAATTTCATGTTGTTTGCTTACAGTCTTCACATTTAAGTATATACATACTTTGTACTATAGATGTATTAGTTATTCATCGAATATGTGTATATATGTGTAAGCAAATACTCTCTTACATAAACTCTTTTATATTATATAATTAAACATTGCAAATAAACCCAATGGCAGTAGAATATATTCTATTAAAATTGCCAATATTTAAATATATGTAATACATATTTGGGTTAGTGGACAATAAAGTTAATTCCAAAATTATATTGACAATGATCATTAAATTGAACAATTTTGTGCAGTATAATATATTGAATACAATTTGTCAGTATTTAAATTTGTAATATTTAGGTTAACGGACAATAAAGTTAATTTCATAATTGTATTGACCATGTCCATTGAAGTGAAAAATTTTGTAAATATTCAAATTTAACAAGGCAACAAAAGGGAATTTGAAATGTAAAGTTTCATGTGTCCATTCAAAGAAATCAATTTAATATTCAATAAAATTATTTTAGAAGTTATTTTTCGTTAGTTATGAAAGAGTTAAATACTGATGGGCATAACACAATTTTATTTAATTTAATATGCATTCCGAAATTTTAATATTTATGTAAAAATATATTGTAAAAATATTGGTTTCAAAAAATATACACATGTGTGTTCCAAAAAAATTTTTATATTGAATTTCATGTATGTTCACGCATAATTTGAAAGCTTATAGTGCCAAATATTTTTCAGATTTTTTTTAGATTTTTCGGATAAATTTTTAAAGCCGCATAAGTCGTATTTTTGCCAAAAATCTAGTTTGTTTTTAGCAATAATAACTGTATATTATGTATTTAAAAACCAAGTTTTATTTTGCAACAAATTTTTAAGCATTCATAAATTTAATAATATCATTATTTAAATAAAAGTTCATCGTTATCTTATTATAGAAGGGCCCTAACTCACTATTTTTTTTTTAATCAAGATTTTTGCGTTTTTCGATCCCTTTTTATGGTCTTCTATCGAAATATACAAAAAACTCAATTAAAAAAAAAAAAAAAATAATGTGTTAGGGCCTTTCTATATTAAGGTTACAATGTATTTGTACTCCTGCCACTTTTACTACTATACATTTCCTGCTCGAATATTTGCATGTAAGAAAAAAAAAAACAAAACAATAAATCTTTATTTTAACAAAGAATAATAGACAATAACATTTTTTTTCATACAAAAACAGTTTTAAAACCAAAAAAAAAAAAACAAATATTTTAAAAATATACAAATGCAGTAAATATGAAGCCGAAGCCAAATAAATATTTAAAATTCTCTTAACAGCATGTCTGTGCAGCAATTATGAATGTATAAGTGTGCGTGTGAGTTTGTGCATGAAATTTGCAATAAAATGTTGCACTTTATTATTCGAAAAATAATAAAATAATATATTATTATAAACTTTTCTGTTATATATTTGTTGCATTTTCATGCTAATTTTTGTTGTTGTTTTTTAAATTGAGATTATATTAAAATTGTTCAATTTAAAAGAACAAAAATTAAATTAAATTAAATTAAATAACATAAAATAAAACAAACACTTCTAAATTTAATTTATATATATATATTTGCATTTTGTATTTTTATGGTTAAACGTCAAATTTATTAAAAACAAATAAATAAATCTTTGGCAAAAAGTAACAAGTGCTTAAGTCTTGATAAGCTAGTACTGAGTTAATGGCATTCCTGTAATTTTCATATTAAAAAAAAAATATATCTGATGAAAAATCTCAATACGTTTGTGCGATTTTTCAGGAGATTATAGCCTTAAGTCTTCCTGATTATTACTTTTTTTATAGCCTGATATGAAACAAGTAAGAGTGCTATATTCGGCTGTGCGGAATCTTATATACCCTTTACCAAAGTGCGATTATGTAGTATAGAGATATGTAAATAGGCACATACATACAGCCGTATTCATAAAAAAAAGTTGATTGAGGTTTAAAATTCATATTAGTTAAAAAACGTTTTAAGGCTAAATAACGTTTTTTAAATATTGGTATTCATAATCAGTTTTTTAACTAAAAATCAACTAACTAAATTTTTTTAAAATATGGTGGCAACACTGTATTCTTTATTTGTCACTTGCATATTAGCTCTGCAAAACAACGATTGTTAACTCACAAAGTACTCGTGTCTATTTTGTTTATTTGTCGGTTTTCAGAGAAATATTGTTTCTATAAAATAAAAGATATGTTGCAACTTGTATTTAATAAAATAATAAAAAAAGTTCACAACAAATCTTTGTTAAAAGTGCTTTTTATATTATTTATTTTATTGCAGATAAAGAAGCACTAGAAAAACGAGCTTTATTTTGTTTATTTTGAGTGTTTATACATCACTAGTTAATTTTCTACAATTATACTATTTTTGTTAACACATAAAATGAGAAAACAATGACTGGGAAAGGAAACTGGATCGCTCCTTTTCTTTTAAATATTCTTTGGAGTATATTTGTTATTTCGGCAATAGTTTCTATAAAAAAAATTACATTGTTTTCTTCTAAATAACACTGGCATATGCATACATACATGCATACATAAGTGCATACATACATACACACATATGTACATATAGGTAAAGTTCAAAATGTAAACAAAAACGAAGCAAAATTACAACAACGTCATCTTAAAATTGGTTTAAACATGGGGTCAGTCAATTTTAAAATTTGCTGATTTACGCAAGGTTTAAAACCCGTTTTTTAAGCTAAAATTCTATTATGAATACAATTTTATCGAATTTTGCTCAAACAATATTTGAAACGCGGTTTAAAATTTTTATGAATACGGCTGATAAGGTATAAACACAAAGAAAAAAAAACAATTTGACCTAGTTACTTTTATGTACAAAAAAAAAAAAATTCAAACCCTAGAATCATCATCATATTAGATTTTTCTTATTCCTTATATCAATATAGTAGTTCTTAAAAAAAGTAAAAAGTGCGTTAAGTGAAAAAAGAAAAAAGGAAATTAAAAAAAATGTTTTATTTAGTTACTTTAATATCCAGAAAAAAAGTTCAAACTTTCCAGCTCTGAAGCTGTGGTTTTTATTTTTATAATTTTTTATACCAAACTTTTCTTTCCAAAACGTAAAATAAAAAAATAATTTATAAAGGAAAAGATAAAAATTAATTAGACTTAGTTACTTTTATATATCACAAAAAGTGCAAGTTTCCCAACCCTGAAATCATCCTTTTTGATTTTTCTGATCTCTTACATTAATCTCTTTCTTTTAAGAATTTAAGATATGTTTAATTTATAGAAAAAAGGAAAAATTTGTTTTAGTAAGTTACTTTTGTATAAAAAAATAAGGCTTTCCAATCCTGGAATCGTCTTTTTAATTTTTTAACTTTTTTATTTTGAAATAACAAATACATTCGCACTGAAGTATAAAATAGGTTTATTTTATAAAAAAAATAAAAATTTGTTTCCGGTAGCTAATTTTTATATCACAAAAAGTTCCAGTTTCTCAACACTGGAATCATCCTTTTTGATTTTTCTGATTTCTTACACCAATCTTTTTCTTTTAAGAATGCAAGATATGTTTAATTTATAAAGAAAAGGAAAAATTTGTTTTAATAAGTTACTTTTGTATAAGAAAAAAAAATATAAAGTTTTCCAACCCTGGAAACGTCCTTTTAAATTTAAAATTTTTTTTTTTATTTGAAATACCAATTTTATTCGTGGTGAAGTATAAAATAAGTTTATTTAATCATCATCATTTATTTAATCATAATCATCATCATCATCCTTTTTGTTTTTCTGATTTCTTACATCAATCTCTGTACTTTAAGAACATAATATATGTATAATTTGTAGAAAAAAGGAAAAATTTGTTTTAGTAAGTTACTTTTGTATAAGAAAAAAATTAAAATTTTCCAACCCTGGAAACGTCTTTTTAATTTTTTTGATTTTTTTAATTTTTTTTAAAGTGAAACATCAATTTTATTCATTTTGAAGAATAAAATAAGTTTACTTAATAAAAAAATAATAAAAACTTCTTTTCAGTAGTTATTTTGTATGGCAAAATGAAGTTTAAGTTTCCCAGCTCGGAAACCGTGTGCTCGATTTTGCTGATTTTCAATACCAATCTTATTTCGACCATTTCTGACCCACCAGTCCAAGAACGAAGTCTCTAGATTTTCTGGGAGCTTCGAAAAACCGATTTCACGTACAAACAGACAAACAGCCGGACAGCCGGACAGCCGGACAGACGGACAGACGGACAGACGGACATCACTTATTCCTCTTCCCTATGCATAAGGATCCAGAATATATATACTTTATGGCTCGCTTATTAATATTCTAGAAATTACAAACGGAATGACAAACCTATATATACCCTTTTACCATTTTTTGGTAAAGGGTATAAATAAAAATTAAATTTTGCTTAAGCTTTCGCATATTGCAAATTGAATCTATTATTTATAGTGTGTAGAATGATGTTTAAAAAATTATATAATTGAGTACTTCAGTGACAATATGAAAAACACAAAAGCTCGCATTTTAAAAATGGGCGGAGGCACGGTCAGTAAAATTTAATTGTATGTATATCCTTTAAATTTTTTTTTTTCGAAAACGTCCGTTCAGAACTTTGCATTGAATTTGGGTTTTTGACATTAGGTCTGTTCATTTACTTTCCCAGCAGAAACTAGCAACGAGAGGGTAAGGCAGAAATTTAAATAATTACTCTCTCAGAATCGAAAAAGTAATTGAACGCTGTACTTCATATCAGAACCATAGATGGAAATCATGATACAATTGTACTTTTTCTGATGTATTTTGTTAGACAATATTTTAAATTGATTTTTTTAATTGGCATTCAATATAAAATAGTTTATACAGTTTCATGTATTATTTACTACTTTTGTACATATTTTATAATTTTTGAATTTTATTCTATTAACAAAAACAAAAATCCCACTTTCCATCTCTGATCAGATATGAGAAACAAACAAAATTCTTTGACAATAAAATTGCATTTATGTGGCTTTATGAAAGAAAAACAATAAATTAAGAAAACATGCTTTCTTTTTTCATACGTATACATGTTTTTTTTTAAACAAAGAAATTTACATTTTTCAGTTTTCCTTTTTTTGCATTTTTGAGTTTTTCTTTTTTAGATATTTTTGAAATAATGAATTTGACAACAAAACACAGTGGTTGAATAATTCTTGCAAGTTAAAATTCTACTAGTAATAAGTTGTAGGAATCTTTTTGTCTCTCAATTATTTTCTCTCTTTTGACGGTCTCTTCTTGCAAACTTTTTGAGTTAATGAACACTTTCCAGGAACAATTGTTACAAATTCGTAACGATTTTGAGTAAATAAACAAACCTTTTATTTTTAAAAAATTTTCGCACATAATTTCTTATTCAATTTTTTTTTTTTTTTTTTAAAGAAAAATTACACTTGAGAGAAATTATTATTTATTTAAGTTTACGACGCTTTAACGCTACGTGTACACCTGATATATTTTTATCATGATACTTGTTAAATTTCATATAGAAAATAGAGCTAACATAAAAAAAAAATATTTTTCAATACAAAGTTTGACTTTTGTTATGATAAAAATATATCAGAGTGTAGACATATTTGATCGCTATGAAACCTACCCAACACGTTCAGCACTTGTGAGAAAATAGGCGGAGCAACGCCCAATAAAGCTTAATATTATGTATCACATGCTTCTATTTGAACAATTTTTATAATACCTGGCACATAAAATAATAAAAATTGTGGGCATGGCCGCGCCTATTAAATTTTATGTTTGTACTTAACCAATTTTTACGAAGTTTGGCACACACGTTGAGCTCATAAAAAGGGAAAGTCTTGCATTAACAAAAAGTCAGCAGGAAATTTAATATTATATTTCACCTGCCTTAACTTTTTTTTAACACTTTTAGCTCAAAAAACTACTTAATTTTGTGCACTTAAATTTGATAAATTTTTGCGAAATTTTCTACATGACTTTAGCTCTGAAAAATACTTAATCTTGGGTCCAAAAAAGTGGGTGGGGCTAGGCCCATTAAAAGTTAGTATTAAATTGTATGTACTACTACTTATCCGATTCCTACAAAACTTTGCAAAGGTTTTCGGCTCTTAGAATGACATAATTTTGTTCTTGAAACACTCAGGCATGGCCCCGATATTAAATAAAATTATAGATTGTACATATCGTCAACTCAAAAAAACTAATTTTCAAAACTAGTTAATTCGTTCATTATTGTAAAAATAAATGATGTGCCATCCATAATATGGTATAAATATATGCTTAGTAATTTATAGGTCTGCAAAAAATATTTTATTTTCCACTGGTTTGCGTAGTTGTATGAGATAGCGTATTTTAGTCGATCAAAAAACAAATATTTTTTTTAGAGTTAGCATATTTTGTCGGAATACGAATATGATTTTTTTAATGTTATTTTTTCGGGCTATTTGTGGTCATCTATTTTTCTCCATATAGGAAATAAAAATTACATTATTTTTGTTTTTCCCAACGTTTCGTCCGCTTTTTGCAAACTTCTTCAATGGTGGAATTTTATTAATATATATCTAGCACAAAAGTATATGCATTAATTTAAAATACTTTAAGGATCATAATGTATTATCACAGATTTAAACTTACTATTTATATCACTGTCAATTATTCATTTTTAAATTTATTATCATAAAAACTGGACAACACGATACAGATACAAATAATAAATAAATAAATAAATAAATAAAGTGGTACATCACAACACAAAATGTATAGTCAACTTAATACTATTATCACAGATCTTCAACTAATTTAAGTTATTGCTACTGAATATTGTAACTTTGTGTTGTCCTTATCCTCTTTATAGTTCATAGTCTTGTGTATTTTCTCTTGCATACGTAGACTCTCTATAGTGAAACGTTGATTTTCCATTTTTCCTCTATTTAATATTACCACATCCTCGGAATTTATTTTATGGTTGTTGTCTTTTGCGTGTTGTGCTAATGCCGTCGTTTCTTTATTTTTCTTAATATCAGATTCGTGCTCTTTAATTCTTGTACCTAACATTCTCTTTGTAGTTCCAATGTATACCATTTCACATGTTTCCTTTTTATTACCCCCGCATTTTATTTCATAAACAACATTTTGAATTTTTAGTTTATCTATGTTTGATTTTGTGTTTGTGTATATGTGTCTGAGTGTTTTGTTTGATTTATATGCTATTGTTTCTTTTTCTTGATCTGAAAGAGTATTCTTTAGGGTGGCCATCTCTGTTAATTTTGGTATATATGGTACACTATAGAATTTTGGTATTACATTTGCTTTTTTTTTTGAATATATTTATTTTTTAATCAATTTGTGAAATCTCTTACAAAAAAAAAAAAAAAAAAATAAAATACCACAAAAAAATAACTTGAGCCTGACTGAGAGCCTCTTCTATCTTGAGGTGGTCAGCTTTAGCACTCTCTAACTCACTCTCTAGTGTAACAACGTCACTCCGAATTATCAATTTTGAAAGCTTATGCCATTGACTATAATCGGTCCATAGATAATGTTTCTATTCGATTAACAGTTTAAAAGATATGCATACATTACCCTCCCCTCCATAATAATATATTAAAAGTGACCATATCTCAAAAACTAGCCATAGGATATCAAAATGCTTACCAGATTCGTGTTCAGCATGCCAAATACAATAATATATATATAAGGTAGATTTATATTAATATACTAAATTTTTATATATATTGGAAATTAACAAAAAATTGTACTTTGAGATAACAGAATAAAAAAAAAAATTATATAAATGGGGGAAAAATAATTTTTTTGATTCGAAATTTATGCTACAGATGAATATTGCATAGGGGAGTTATTTGCCATCGGAAACTCATTTTGACCAAATTTGAGTTGACGTATTTTGATTATAGGCTCTCGATATAAAAAATTTTATTTAACGGAATCTATATTACTTTTAACTTTTTAGTGTTTAATTTTTATTTTCTAAAGGTTTTAGAGATTTTAGAGTTTTTTCATCACTTGTCAAGTTTCTGCAAAAATTAAATATTTTTCTTTTTTAAGAAAATAAATAGTTTTTGCTTGCAAAATTTCATTATGTATATATCAGTGAACAGAGTGAGACCATTCACATTTGCTAACTATTCATAAATTCGTTGCTTTTGCCATGCATTTATTCGACAACAATAACAAATGTAGTTGCCTTGCTATAATTCGTTGTTTTTGTTGATTGCTCTGACACACACTATTATTGCAATGCTGTTATAATACAAGCAGCGAAATGAAATGATGCAGCATGAAAGAATGTATTTCTTTCATACCATTCACTGGAGTATTCGTTGATCTTTTGTATAATACATACATACATACATATAAATACATACATACATATAAATACATACATTTCAAATCTATATCGTGTTTTAAGAATACAAATGTAAGAGCACACATATGTAAATATGAACGTTTTATAAAGGGTGTTTTTTATTGAGGTATAGAACTTTAAGTTGGCATCACTTTTTTAACTGGCGGCCATTTTGTCAGCTGTTAAGTGATTAATATTTAGTTTGGTTTGCCATTTTATCATGAACAGGTTAACAAAAGAACAACGCTTGCAAATCGTGCAAATTTATTTCGAAAATAATGGTTCAGTTCGCGAAGTTTACCGCAAGCTCCGTCCATTTTATGGTCGACATAATCGTCCATCAGAGCAATTAATTCGGTTAACCATGGATCGTTTTCGCACTACGTTTACTCTATGTGATAATACGCATCCGCAGAGACGTCGAACAGTGCGCACCGAAGAAACAATTGCCGCTGTAGAGCAAAGTGTTGAAGAGGACCCGAATGAATCGATTCGCCACCGTGCACAGCAATTGGAGCCGACTAACCGACTATTTTGTTCCCGAATTGGATGGCATGAATGTGGATGAGTTGTGGTTCCAACAAGACGGCGCTACATGCCACACAGCGCACGTCACAATCGATTTATTGAAGGAAACATTCGATGAGCGCATAATTTCGCGGAATGGACCTGTCAATTGGCCACCAAGATCGTGTGATTTGACACCATTGGATTATTTTCTTTGGGGATATGTGAAGTCGCTCCTCTACGCCAACAAACCAGAAACGTTAGGGGACTTGGAAGCCAACATTCGTGGCGTTATTGCCAACATACGGCCCCATATGCTCGAAAAAGTGGTTGAAAATTGGACCTGTAGAATTGGCTTTATTCGAGCCAGCCGCGGCGGCCACATGCCCGAAATCATATTTAAACATTAATGGCATAAAATTATCCTTCCAATAAAGCCAAATTGATGGACATTAAAACGATTTTCTTGTGTTTTATTTCAATTCGAAGTTCTATACCCCTCAAAAAAACACCCTATACAAGATTACGTTGTGTTCAATTACAATAAAAAGTATTCGCACCATTCACTGAGTATTCGCTGCTTTTGACAAGACCAGTGAACATTTATATAAAACAAGCAATGCAGGCAATAATATTCGCCACACTCATCTCTTTTGATTGTGCCATGCGTTGTTTTTTTTTTTCAAATCTTGTGGATTGACAACAATATGCAGGTTTTTTGTGATTGCATTCAAAACAGCAAAATAAGGCATTCAATCTGATCTCTGGTATGTATATAAAGAAATGAAAGTACTGTAACATTTTGAAAACCTTTAAGGTAAAGAAACTTTAAAAGCATTTTGGTTATCTATTTAGAAATAACATTTCCATAATCATTTCCCCTATTTTGTGTGTACCATAAAACTCTTTGGTAAGCTGAAGAAAAATATTTTCTTATGCAAAAGTTAAGCCCACTTAATATTAGTAATTTCTTATACCATATTACCCTTCGTAATGCTATAAAGCCCTTATAACTTCAAAGGCTATTGATATACATGAATATATAATGAAATAGGAGAAAGAAATCTTTTATTTATAAGCCATGTTTAGGATTTCATATGGAAAGGATTCAGCTAAGAATAACAAATGCTTAAACATTTTTGCAGCTTATGAAATGGATTACCGTTGGTCTTTGTCTTAGTAGTGCTATTAGTAAAATCACGCATTAGTTATGCATACTCACACACGCACTCATCTCTACGTTTATGTATGTATGTGTAGAAATAAATGCTTAAGTATTAAGGTTGTAAATGGTTATCGTCATCCCCCCAAACTCTATATCCTGCTATATTCAACTTATTACTGTTGCATTCGTTATATTTCATTTCATACTTCCAATAACATGTACAAAGACAATAAAATATCAACTGGACCATTAATCAGATGGGGGGTCACACAATATTTTTCCGGTCTTATTGCTGTATGAAACCAGACGAGCAAACAAAAGCCTTTTCTATTCCTTACATAAAATATATATTTGCCAAGAGGCCTTTGTGTTATTCTCAACATTTTATATGTTGTACTACATTATATTGTATGTGTGTATGTATTTTCACGTACACATACTTCTACAAAATTCACGTATACGTACACTCATTCATTTAGGCTTTTATATCATGCAAGCTGAAACATGAGCAGAGTGGAGATACATTAAGCCATAAATAAATGTTTGTGCATTGTTGAGATTATAAATAATTGACGACAATTTAGCACTTTGAATATCTTGTTAAGAAAAAAAAAATAAATTTTAAAATGTTTTCTTTTTTTTTTTGTTTCATTTATTTTATGTATTTACCAAGAGTTTTATTTTTTGTCCTCACATGCCTTGTATTCATTTTAATCCATTGATAGCGCAGAAGTGTCACATGTGTGTTATGTCTCAAGTATTTGAAGATGTAAAGGAAAAGTGTGTCACTATCTTTATGGACTTATGTAAAGAGTTTGTTTGAAGTAAATTATGCTCGTTAAATTCAACACATTATTGTTAAGAAATCTACAAAGTCATAAAGATAAGTGAGACTATAAGCATATTTTTCTTGTAGAAAAGTCAACTCTGTCAACACAACACACTTTTTTTTATAGATATGTTGGCAGTGTCATGACAGCACAGTTTCCTTTCACAAAAATCTGCTCTATTTTTAGGGCACAGTTTTCTTAAAAAATAATATCGACTGTTTCACAACAGCACACTTTTATTAAAGAAAAGTACTTTGTATCACCATCACACAATTTTTTTATAGAAAATTTAGCTGTGACACTATAGCGCAATTTTCTCAAAGAAATGTCGACTATTCCCGTATGACAAACTTTTTTTAAAATGGCCAACTTGGTCATCAGAGCACAATTATTTTTATAGAAAAGTCAACTGTACCAATACAGCACACTTTTCTTAAAGAAAAGTGGACTTGTTTGTTCATAAAAAATTTAGCTTATAGAAAAGTCGATTGTGCTTTCACAGAACAATTTTCGTATTTAAAATTTTACTGTGCGTTTACAACAGAGCATATTTTTACCGACAGAAAAAAAAATGTGATACGATAAAGTCGACTGTATCATTACAGCACACTTTTGTTAGACAAAAGTTGATAGTATCACCACACCATAATTTTTTTATAACAAATTCGTATTTTCCACCATATTTGAATCCTTTGATGGCAAGCAACAATAACATTAGAAAATTTGTTGTTGTTTTCAGTATAAGCATTCGATCGAACGATTTCTAGTGACATCGTGGAACAGGCCGTTAATAAAGTCTTAAAGCTGACACTGGGCTGGTAAAGAAAAAAAAAAAGCAATGTGAGTCCGATTACAGAGGAGATGTGTAAACATCTGTAATGAAAATTTTTTTTTAAGTTGGAAGTACTTATGCTTTTAGTATCTTTTTTGAAATTAATTAATTAAAAGTATCAAAACTTTCAATATTTTAAATACATATGAATTTGTTGGTTTTTGTTTGTTTTATTAAACTTATTTGGTTAGTAAATGGGCACACTGCAGTATGTGTATATGTATATGTACTGCATTCAAAATTGCAGTAAGCAGTAAGTTTACTGATTACTAAAAAAATTCATAAAATTTTTACTGCTAATGAAATTTAATTTGCATTACCAGTAAAATCGTAGGTCCGTAATCATAATAAAATTGTAGCAAGTGGCAAAGTTTTTTCATTCAAATTTTGAAACTTTTGTATGAAAAACATTTAGCCACTTGGTAGAATTTCATTATGAATGCGGGCATTACTGATTACTGAAAATTCAATGCACCTCATCATATAACAAATCATCTAGGCAATTTATAAAAATTGTAGAAACAAAATTTTAGTAATCAGTAAAAATTTACTTGTTAAACATTTTTTATTGTTTTTACTGAAACTTTAGTGGTACTGCAGTGCTCATCTAGGTAAATGCCTTTACTTTTACTTTTTAATTTTTAATTCCTGTTGTTCATCGTTTAGTTGGTGCTCTTCTTGTTGTTGTATACGCATTGCAATTAAAATAAATTCAGTAAAGTGCGACTTTGACACGCGCACATTCGGTTTTGATTTTTTATTTTTTTTTTATTTAGCTTTCTTCCTTTTTTAAGTTTTTTCAGTTTAAACGATTTTTTTCAGTTTTATCGCTTTTTTCCCGTTTTGGGGTTTTTTTCTCTTTTTGGGTTTTTTTTAATTTTCGCAATTTTTTTTTCATTTTGGCGATTTTTTTTTTGTTTCTTTTGGGGCTTTTTCATTTTGGTGATTTTTTTTCTGTTTTTTGGGAGTTGTTTTTATTTTGGCGATTTTTTCATATTGGCGATTTTTTTGTTGAAGGATTTTTTTCATTTTGACGATTTTTCCGGTTTTTCGTGATTTATTTTAGTCCTAGAGATTTTTCTTAATTTGGTGCTTTTTTCGATTTGGCGATTTTTTTTGTTTTTGGTGATTTTTTTATATTTGGCGATTTTATATTTTTTTAATTTTTTATTTTTACCGTTTATGAAAATTTCAAGAGTTTTGCTCTTACGGTCTCCAAGATACAGCAAGTTGTCAAAATTACAAAGTAAAAATTGCATTAACTAATGGAACACCCTTTAATTTTAAACTTTTTAAATTTAGTGTTAATTGTTGTAGTCTGTATAAAAATACACTAACTTTTAAAATTTCAAGTGTATATATGTACATACAATTGTAAATATGTATATTAAATGGGATTTTAACATTTTTCGTTGCTCGTTTTGGAACACCCTTTAGTTTTTAACTCTCATGTATTTGTTGTTGTAGTGGCCAAATGTCTACATATTGTGTCCAAATTTCAAGTCCGTAGCTCTTACGGTTCATTTTCACCTTTGGTCTACGGAAATATACAGAAAAATAACCGGCGGAGGCGCACCGTCGGCTTCGAGCCGGTCGACTTGTTTCTCTGCTTGGTATTGCTTCTTTCAAAGACTAATACACTCATACATAGCTCACACCGATTTGGCAATGCAAAGCAAAAGCAAAAAGCAAAGAAATCTCAGCAAAGAATCAAAGGCAAAAAATTTTTAACCCCTAGCGTATAAATGTTTACACATCAAAAATGGAAATATAATAGCAATTTCTTAAGTTTTATACGACTTTAGGGGTAGTGTTTTAAATATTATGTTTTAAATAATTAAAACAAAAAACTATTAATTATAGTTTAATTAAATTAAAATAATAATTGTGTCGAATTGTCATAAGATGAAAGTGAAAAAAGCCTTCGCTGATATCAAGGCTACTTGCCATGATTGATTTGTTTTCCTTTTTTTTTTTTGTATAAATTTCTTAAAAACATACTGATACCCAAACAATTCTAGCAGGCTCTGCATATTTTTCATAGAAAGCTTAGATTCAGTTAAAGAAATTTATTGCACTTTTCGTCAGTTTAACAAACACTCCTTCTAGAAACTGCAAAGAATAATCCCCAGATGTACTTTATATAACGAAGAAGCTATTGTTGCTGCAGTACGCAGTATTAAATAAATTCAATAAAATGTGACTTTGACTCGAGCACAAAGAGTTCCATATGGACACTGCATATTTATATAATACTATACGAACCTTAGACTATATAACCGAATATCGTATTTGATGTCGACATTAAAAAAATAACTTCCCAGCGTTTTTTTCATTTACGAGATTTTTTTTTTTTGGTTTTGGGTGTTTTTTAGCTATGGCGTTTTTTATTTTTTGCAATTTTTTCAGTTTTGGCGATTTTTTCAGTTTTAGCGTTTTTTACATTTATGAGATTTTTTCCGGATGTTTTTTTAGTTATGATATTTTTTTTTGTATATTTTCGGCTTTTGACGATGTTTTTAGGTTGGGGAATTTTTTTTAGTTTTGGCGATTTTTTTTAGCTTTGGCGATTATATTAGTTTTAGCAATTTTTTCGATTTGTTTTCGTTTAGAGATTTTTTTCCGGATGTTTTGGCGGTTTGTTTGATTTGATATTTTTTTTGTTTTTGTATCTTTTCGGCTTTTGACGATTTTTTTAGGTTTGCCGGTTTTTTAGTTTTGGCACTTTTTTCGCGTTGGTGATTTTTTTCGGTTTTGGGCGTTTTTTCTCAGTTATAGTGTTGTTTAGTTTTGGCGATTTTTTTTAGTTTTGGCTACTACTTTAATTTTGGTGATTACATTAGTTATAGCGATTTTTTTTTATTTTTTGGATTATTTTAGTTTTGGTGATTTTGTTCGTTTTGGCGATTTTTTATGTAATCTCACTTTTTTGTTTTGGCGATTTCTTAGCTTTGGCGTTTTTTCATATATGGCATTTTTTTCGATTTTTGGCGTTTTTAAGTTTTGACACGTTTTTTTACTTTTGGCCCTTTTTTTGTTTATAATAGTTTTTCGATTTTTTAGCTTTGACGTTTTTTTGTTTTTGGCATTTACAATACTATACGAATCGTTAACTATATAATCGAATAACTTACTCCTCTATGAGATTTTTTTTCGGTTATGGGTGTCTTTTAGCTATGGCGTTTTTTAGTTTTGGTGATTTTTTATTTTTGGCGATTATTTTAGTCTTGGCGATTTTATCGATTTGGCTATTTTTTTCATTTATTAAATTTTTAATGGTTTTGGCGGTTCTTAGCTTTGACTTTTATTTTATTTTGGCATTCGGCGATTTTTTTAGTTGTAGCGTTTTTTAGTTTTGGCTACTGTTTTAATTTTGGTGATTATTTTAATTATATAAAATAATTGAAATTTATTTGCTGGTAGTTTAGCATGTCTATAGACGTATTTCATTGGCGCTTGAACCAAATCATCAGTAGACTTTAACCACAACTTTTAAACAGTCACAAACCTTTTACTTTATGCATAGACTTTCAAAAACTATATGAGAATTCATAAAATAATAATACTTTTGAAAATCACAAAATAAAAAATAAGCTTAGTAGGCTTTGAAACTGATACAAAACCCAGCAAATAATTTATATCCAGGTGAACTCATTTTATTTTTCTAATTATAGCGATTTTTTTCATTTTTGCGATTAATTTAGTTTTGGTGATTTTTTTTTCCTTTAGGCGTTTTTTTAGTAATGGCAATTTTTTTCGCTTTTTTGACGATTTCTTAGCCTTTACTTTTTTGCATTTTATTCAGTTCTTGACGATTTTTTTGTTTTGTCACGTTTTTTTAGTTTTCGGCGCTTTTCTTCATTTTTGAGAGTTTTTCTTCTTTTGGGCGGTTTTTATGCCCTGACGTTTTTTGCGTTTTTTTTTTGCTTTGACGACTTTTTTGATTTGTAGCAATTTTTTAGTTTTGGCGTTTTTTTTTTGGCAAGTTTTTTGGTTTTTTGCAATTGTTTTAGTTTCGCGATTTTTCTAGTTATGGCGATTTTTCGCTTTGGTAATATTTCTTATTTTGGTTTTTTCTACTTTTATTTAACCTTTTTAAAAATTTCAGTGCAGCAAGTTGTCAAAATTACATTAACCGATAAAATTAAAGGGTATTTTTTTTTTAATTTCAGTGTTAATTGTTGCAGTCTGCACAAAAATACACTAACTTTGCAGGTTTCAAGTACCTATATCGTCACCTTAATATTGAGAGGCCCTTACTCGTTATTTTTTTGAAATCGAGATTTTTTCATTAAGCGATTCGTTAGATATTCTTCTACCGAAATATACAAAAAACTCGATTTAAGAAATAATTAGTTGGGGCCTTTCTATATTAAGGTGAAGATATATAATTGTCTATATATTACATTAGGATTTCAACATACTTCTTTGCTCGCTTAGAACACCCTGTAATTTTTAACTGTTATTTATTTATTGTTGCAGCTGCAAAAGTTTTACATCTACTGACAAATTTTCAGATCCGTAACTTTTATCAGCTCACAAAAAAAGAGCCAGTGATAGACAGCACGGAAACCCAAAATATTACCTTCTTCAGTTCTTTTAATTTTCGGTGTCGGAAAACTTTGTTTGGACATTTTCTGTGTAATTAATTGTATTTATTTTCATTTCATTTTCGTTTACTAATTAAATATTAACATTCTGCTTCAAAGCTTTAAGTGAAGACACATAACAGTTGTAGTCCGTTTCCCTGCATTGAACGTTTTTTTCTACCATTTTAATAAATTTTCTTCAATAATAGCAAAAATCTCATATTAGCATTCTGTATAAATACAAATTTATGTATTAATTCCATCATAATTAGGGTTATAAATTATCTCTAATGGCTTGTGAAATTGTTGTCGATAATGTTAAACTGCCTTGTGAATTATATTTTTGTATGTTTAATGATTATACTGATATATTTTTAATACTTTGATATGGACGCGAGCAAAATATTTTCCAAAATTATGAATATTTATTTTTTGTTATAAAAGAGCAATAAAAAACAGCAATTTTTCAACGATTTATTTAACACAATACAACGAGTAAAAATATAAATAGGAAAATTATTTTAAGCACGCATATAAATTTTGTAATAAACACTCAATTCGTTTTAATAAAATTATGTTTATTACTTTTTTTTATTTATTTATCGCCTTTAAAATCATATAAATTTTGTTTATTTGCTTACACTCAAGTAGCGAATAATTTTTGAGAGAGGAGGAACAAAGTTATGGCATAACTATTAACGTATTTTTTTCCGTATAGACGATGGCTTAAAGTGCAAACCTTTTAAATCCACTTTAGACATGCCATTTTAATGCCGTTCGATAGATATGAATTATTGCTGGGTTTTGTATAAGTTTCTAAGCCTATTACGCTTATTTTTCATATGGACAATGCTGAATCACCAGCAAATAAATTTCAAATTAAAATAAACTTCAGACAATAAGTCGATTTATGGATTTCTTGAACACCCTTTAATATTGTTTTTTTTTTTAAATGTAAACGTTACTTGTTGTAGTCTACATAAAAGTACTCTAACTTTGCAAATTTCAAGTGTCTATATATCTGTGGCAAAAAGGAAAAAGTACTTAAGTCGAGTTAAGCTGATTTTGAGTTAATGGTACCTCCGCAATCTGTACACCCCAAAGTACCGCTGGTCAAAATCTCAGTTAATTGGTGTGGTTTTTCAGGAAGTTATAGAACTATTGCTTGCAACTTATCTTTTTTAGACTTCAAATCTCATTTGGAATAATAGCTTAACTTAGGTTATACTTTAATATATTTCAACATAAATGTATCACTTATAGTAGTTATATAGAAAGATGTTTTCTTAAAAAAATAAAGCTTAACAGATAATTTCCAAGTTTAACGGTAAATAAATTTCTGAAAATCGACTTGAACGCTTAAAAGTGCTCTCCTGCAGAACAGTAAAATACGACTTAAGCACTTTTTCCTTATTGCCACAGATATAATTGTCTCGGTGCTCGCTTTAGAACACCCTTCAATTTTTAAACTGTCAGATATTTGCCGTTGTAGCGGATAAAGTTTTACACATTTAAAGTTCCGTAGCTCTTACGGTTCTCGAGAAAGCAGCCTTTCATGGAAAAATAGTGGACAAACACACAGGCGGATAGACGGACATCGTAGCAAAAACAACAAGATTCCTTTTCACTTTTGGTGTACACAACCCTAAAAATTACTTTGTATGGCCCAATTCATACCATGATTTAAAAATCTTGTTTTATTTTTGATTCTCTTTAAAAGTTGCTTCCAAAAACATTTTTCATTCATACGATGATTTTTTCCATGTTTCTAGTTTTTATTTTTTTTTCTTCCAAAAATTGTATCAGTGTTACCAGTAGATTTTTAAAAACCCGTTTTTTTCTTTCCCTACTTGTTAAAAAATTTACCCCATATGAAAATCTACAAATTTTAGTAA
Organism: Tachina grossa; assembly: GCA_949987645.1. NCBI lineage: Eukaryota > Metazoa > Arthropoda > Insecta > Diptera > Tachinidae > Tachina > Tachina grossa. The sequence goes on from OX465275.1 coordinate 29,930,887, forward strand.
TTTAATTTAAAGAAAGATAAATTAAAAACATTTAAGGCCTTAATGATCGAACAAAATTACGGCATAAACACATTTTCCCTACAAATTGACACAAAATAGTAGCGCCAGAAAGCAGTCGAGATATCTATTTTATTTTGACAGCTTTTTTTTCTTATCCTCTCACATATAAATAAATATTCTCTCAGCAATGTTACCAAAGACAGGCACTGCGACACCAAAATAATTGAATAAAAGTCTATGTAATTTCGAGCAAAAACAAATTTTGAAACGGCTTATGAGCAAAAATATATCTTTAGTATAGTTATTTTTACATTTATGCACAAAAAATGCAATATGAGAATAAAAAATACCTGCATTTTGTCCAAAAGAAAATATTTTTCCAATATTCCCTATACTAATATATTAGTGACAAAAATACCTACAGGTAACACTGTTTTGTATTAAAAAAAGCTGTTGTCACATTCAATGAAAAAATAAAATAAAGCAACAGAAAAAAAATTAAAATATGTGTAAAGACAATTTGATTTTTTTCTTTCCCTTTTGCTTTTCTATCCCGTTCGCCTTCAAACTCCAAAAATCGCGTTTCAAAACATTATTGAAAAATCAACGTGTGAATTACGTGTAAGTTTAAAAATTCGGTGAATGATTTTTTTTCATTTACATATGACTAAATACACAAGCACTTGTGCTTAACACATTTATCACTTATACTGGAAAAATAAATACTTTTTATAAAGCATTTTTATTAATTTATTCTCATACCAGTACCTTTGGTACAAGAACCATAGAAAAATAATATCTGCCACCATATGAGTAAAAACATATGTATGAATCATTAAACTTAAAATGCTTTTCAATAAATATTGAACTCTTCTTCTTTGTGTGTGTGAAAAATTCTAAATAAATCCAAGTATGTGCCGTACTTTTCTTCTGTCAACTGGAAGTTTTAATATATTTTTAATACTTTGCTACAAAAAAACTTATAACACTTATGCTTGTACAAACTATTAAAATTAATTATTGCAGATATATTGGAACTTTTTTAGCTTTTCTTTTCTTTTTTCATACACACAATTTAAGGAAACATAAAATTATTTTAAGAAAGTTTTTCATGAATTTTATTCTGCCTTTGAGAAAAACGATTAAAATTAAGTTATAAAGAACTATGATAAACTTTTCAACAAAAATTAAGTAAATTTTTGTTTTTAATTAAAGACAATTGAAACAAGATAGTTTCATAAACTAGTGCAAATGAAACTAACAAGAAATAGCTAGGGCTTAAGATATATTAATGCCTTAACATTTTGCAAATGTGGAGAAGAGAAAGAGAGAGAGAGAAAGAGAGAGAGACTTTTTAAATACACGAACTTAAGGCCGGGGCACAATGAATCCATCATGCGTTAAACTTCTGACACAACAACTGACAGCTAAGTTGGAATAAATGGTTTCTTATGAGGTCTGTTACATGCAGTACGTCCGTCAACGAAAAGTGCAAAATTTCGTCAACTTTTAACTTTTTGTGTACGTTGAGTAGTTTGACAGATATTAGTTGTTTTTTTTTTTGGTATGTTCTGATATAGATTTTTGTGTAAAATTGAAACAAAGAAATAAACGAAATAAATACAGCAAGTTGAATTTAATAAATAAAATGAAGAATAGACCTATTGAAGCTGTTCTAATGCTTCCGTCAACAAAGTACTCATTGTGCCAACCTTATCTGTCGTTGCGTTAATGTCAGTTGAAAAAGGCGAAATTTAAAGTATGACGAATTCATTGTGCCCCGGCCTTTAGGAAAAAATTAGCTTTAAAATAATAAATAGAATTAAATTATAACAAATTTAATACACGTCAATTTGATTCATTGTAACTTTTTAATTGGACTTGATCACTTTAAATCGTTTATCTACAGTTTTTGACATAATGGGTAATGATCTTTATGAAAAATATGACTTTTTACTCAAGCAATCTAACCTTGAAAATTAGAAAAATTAAGCTTCAAATTGTTTATATCGTTACCTTAATGTAGAAAGGCCCTAGCTCGCTAATTTTTTTAATCGAGTTTTTTGTATATTTCGATACAAGAAAATCTTCAGTTGTGAATAAAATCAAGCTTTTTGCACAGATTTTCTTTACTTTTGATAGCTTATCTTATTTCAAGGATAATTATAGTAATAAGCAAAAAGTGCTTAAGTCATATTTTACTGTTTTGCAGTAGATCACTTTTTAGCTTTCAAGTCGATTTTCATAAATTTGCTTCTTTTATAGTTAAATTGGCTGAATCGATATTCATTATTTTTTTTTTTTTACAAAAAAACATTTAATTTAAAATATAAAAAAAAGTATGAGCTTACTTAAGCTATTATTTCCTGTCAGATTTTAAGTTGAAAAAAGATGAGCTGCAAGTCATTGCGCAACAACTTCCTGAAAAATTACCCAAAATAATTGAGATTTTTTCCAGGGGTACTTTCGAATATGGAGATAATAGGAGTGCCATTAACTCAATATCAGCTAATCTCGACTTATGCACTTTTTCCTTCTTGTCACAGATATAAATATATGTAGTTTCTATATTTATTGTACAGGGTGGGCCAAAAGAAACCAAGGGGTGTAAAAGTTTAATAACTTTTTTGCTTATTAATTTTTTTTTATTTTTTCTTTCAGATTATATAGACAACACTTGGAGAATTTATAATGGAGAGGTTCACAACTGAACAGAGAACCAGAACAATAGATTTTTATTATTTAAACCAGAAATCAACTTTATTGAAAATTTGATTATGAGTGATGAAGCTCATTTTCATTTGAATGGCAGAACTGTAGGTTCTGGAGTTCTCAAAAATCCAAGAGCCGTTCATCAACGCCAATTGCACCCCATCAGGTGTACAGTATGGTGTGGGATCACATCTGAAAATGTCATTGGGCCCTACTTCTTCGAGAATGAAGATGGAAGTGCTGTAACCGTAAATGGAGAGCGGTATCGGTCTATGATAGAAAATTTTTTACGTCCTGCTCTTGAAAACAGACCTGGTATGTGGTTTCAGCAGGACGGAGCCACTGCCCATACTGCCCGAGACACAATGGCACTTTTAAGTCAAATTTTTGGAGAGCGAATAATTTCTCGAAATTCGGAAATTACTTGGCCAGCGCGATCGCCAGATTTGACAGCACCCGACTATTTTCTTTGGGGTTTTTTGAAGGAGCGAGTGTATGTGAACAAGCCAGAGACAATCCTTGAACTCAAGGCAAACATTGTTGCAGAAATTCGAACGCTACAGCCACAAGTTTTGAAAGATGTTATGGGAAATACTCTAAAAAGAGCCCATCAGTGCGAAGCTGAAAACGGTGGTCATTTAAGAGACATCATTTTTCATACTTAGTGTAAAAAAATTTCCATTTTGTATATTATATAATCTGAAAGAAAAAATAAAAAAAAGTTAATAAACAAAAAAATTATTAAACTTTTACACCCCTTGGTTTCTTTTGGCCCACCCTGTAGCTTACTTAAGCACTTTTTCCTTTTTGGTCATAGAGATATATTTTTTCGATTATTAACAAAAAAGTAAAATATTTGGCGTTTTAAATTTTTTTATGAATTTTTGAAGGCAAAACAAGAATTTAATTTTGCATATAAAATATTTTTTTTTTGTCACTAATTTCTGACAATCTGCAAAACTGTTGAAATTTAAAAAGTGTTATTTTCATTAAACTTAGAGTTAATTTAATTTCGCAGCCTGCAGTATTTAGTTTATTAAAATCGAACTAACTGTTATCGAGTTATATTGAATAAATTTGCGTGATTGCCTTATTTTGGAAGTCATAATAGACACGCCCATTAAAAAAACTGTACGTAATATTTAGGACACTAATGTTCCTTAACAACTGAAGTATATTTATTTGACATAATGTCTTTATTTAATTTCAAAAATTTGGTTTGTTTTTATGGTTAAGCAATTGTCTATATGCATTTCGTTCCCGCTTGTGGAACTCGTCAGTAGACTTCAACACAAAAAAGATTTGAATTCAGTTAATAAACTCCGTATGTTTATAGTAAGACTTTTAATACTATATTGAGAATCTCAATATACAAACATAATAAGTTTGGAAACCGCAAACAAAAATCTTTACAAAACAAGCATCTTTATTCAACTGTGCATCTATTTTATTTTCCACCACCTTTTTACCATTAGCTGCCACATTGGGCAACAATAAAAGTATTTAAAAAGCAAAAAGAAAAATAAAATTAGTATTTTCATACATGAAATACTGAAAAGAGTCTTACTATAAACATACGGAGTTTGTTAACTGAATTTAAAACTTTTTTGGGTTGAAGTCTACTGACGAGTTCCACAAGCGGAAACGAAATGCATACGTTCCTAAACAACACATAAAACATGTATTTAAAATAAATTTTTTTGCAACGTTTTATTACAAAGTCAAAATATTTTCCAAACAATACAAAACCAAAAATATTTACTTGTATGGCAACACTATGTTATTGCTAAAGCAATGACTAGCTGTTACTGTTATTTACATATATTTTCTTTAGATACCATGTTAAACTTTACAATGTTAAACTTAACAATGATAAACGTTACAATGTTAAATTTAACAATGTTAAACTTATCAATTCCCATAAAAAAACACCTATTACAAATATTTCTTTTAGATAAATCTTATTCACATGAATGGTTAAAATACATATCTACATATGTCAGTATTTAATAACTTGTTTGTTTTAACCATATTTTCATTATTATTTCATTTCAACTCATTGATTTTATGGTTCGTCTTTTACTTTGTAATTGTGTGTGTAAAGGTTGTCATAAAAACAAATAACTTTTAAATTGTATTAAATGGGCTTCATATTATTCGTCGAAAGTTGAAAACAATTTGTTAAACTTTTATTTTTATATATTGCTTTTTCTATTTCAAACCCTTTTTCTACCGGCATTCAAGTTAATTTGAGTCAAAAGTTTATTTATTTATTTTTACATTAGGACTTTTTGTAAAACAAAAGAAGAAAAATAAATAAAATGTAGAAAGAAACTATGTTTCATTAAATTAGTTTTTAGTTTTCTCTCTGTTAACAAGTTTATTTATAATTATAGTTGAAAGTTAAGTTAATTAAAGGTTAATGTTTTGCGAATATTAAATGAGTTTTGAAAGGTTTAGTTTTTAAGGCAATGTTGAACGAAATTTTAGTTAAAAAAAAGGTTAATAATTATTTAATCACTTTAATGTAGGCGAGATGGAAACTTGTTTATTTATTATATATATAATGAAACAAACTATGTACTTAAAGCTTAACAATTATATTGAAAAAATGAATGAATTAATTTAAGTGTATATTAGAAATCGAAGATTCTAACAACTTTTTTTCCGTACAAAATGTCCTTTATTTCAATAATTTTCAACTAGACAAGAAAATAATGGGTTTAAGTAATATTAAAATATTTTAAAGTTAATTTTGGTGCTAATTTTGTAGTGGTTTGTTTAATAAAATCGAACAGATAGGCCTCGCGTAAAATTAGATTATGTAGTGCTCCTAACTTTCTATGTGCTGCAAATTTTGAGAGCCGTAATCAATTTAAAAAAGGTCAGGCCATGATGACATGGATGCCTGAACATGTGTCTTAGCAACAATGTTTGCCATGAGTTTCGCCGTCCGCAACCATTTGCAATAGAAAGAAAAGAGACAGAACAATACCGCAAAATACTTTGATATGTCTGTGTATCCAAACTGAGTGAGAAACCCAAGGCCAAAAAATTTATGTTGAACTGTGTAATGTTTTAACACAATGTATCAAGGGTGAAAAGGAACCCTATTGTTTTCGCTACCATGTTCGTCTGACCGTCTGTCTGTCTGTCACAGTATATTTTCTCGCGAACCGTAAGAGCTACGGACATGAAAATTTTTTCCAGAATATGTAAAACTTATAACAACAAACATATGACAGTTACTACTTACAGGGTGGTCTAAATCGAGCAACGTAACAGGTTGAAATCCTAATTTAATATACAAACAATTATATATAGACACTTGACATTTTCAAAGTTAGTGTGTTTTAATGAAGTGTACACCAATTCAAACTGAAATTGAAATAAAAGGGTATACTATTAGCCAATGTAATTTTAACATTGTAATTCTGACAACTTGCTGTATCTTTCAAACTGGATGAGGCAAACTTTTGAAATTTTCAAAATCGCTTAAACTAAAAAAATACTAATATTAAAAAAATCGCTTTAACCAAAACAATTGCCAAAATCGTTGTCAAAACGGAAAAAATTCCCAAAAGTAAAAAAACTATTTAAACTAATATAAATCGCCAAATAAAAAAAAATAAAAAAAAAACCGTCAAAACCAAAAAAAAAAAAAAAAATTTACCGGGTGTTTAAAATTTAAAAAAAAAATTTTACGTCAGGCAAGATATTGGATTTTATAGGCTAAAGTTCGTATAATATTACATGTGTATGTAGTGTCCGTACCGAACCTTTTGTGTGCGCGTCAAAGTCGCACTTTACTGTATTTGTTTTAAGCCCATTATAACTTAAGAAAATTTTTTAGCTGTTTAAGGAAATGTCACATTGTGTTCACTTTTTGGCAAATAGTAAAGAATTAATTGACCTTTAAAGAATGCTACCACAACATTTAGCTTTAATTTTAAGATCAATCATCAATAAGCTCAAAAATTATACGTCCAGAAATGCCTTCGTCGAGAACAGATATGGAAGTTATACTTCTGAGATCATTTTAAAATGTTTATGCCGCATATTGATCTATCGATTTTTATTTAATTATTTGTTTAGATTATTAAACCGAGACATATATTTTCATTCGCTCATTTCAATTGATTCAAAATATTATTATTTCTCAACTAATTAAAAACAAACTTGTACTATACTGCAGTGGTAATAATATCATATCGACAGAAAAAAATTAGCAGCAAGTCCATTTTAGTTCGTTACTTATTACTTTATTGCAGACAAACTCTGCACATTGCGCCGATAGTGAGATCACAGCCTGGCAATCGGCAATCACGTGAAAAAATAGTATGTTCCAAAGGATTAAAGATTTTCGTGTTTACAGAAATCTTGTGCAAAATATTCTGCTTATTTTCACACACCGGCCAATATCAATGAAATTTATGCAAAATGGCATTCTTACTTATCGATCTTATTGACTTCTTTGAAAGGTTCGTTTTTCTTGAGGTGCTATTAAGTATCGTTGGACTATTTATTTGGACTATTTGGTACAGAAAAATAAGAAGAAAATGATTAACATTAAGCATATTTTGAGGTCTTAGTGTTCTGTTCTCTCAATTTCCTGTTTTTTTTTAAACAAAATCTTTGCTTCTGCATTTTATAAAAAAAAATCAAATTGATATTTTACTATCACCCAGAGTTCTTAAACAACTTTAATATTAACATTAAATATATGTACGTAAGCTTATAAAAAAATTTATGCTCATCCTAGTTAAAATTATGAAAATGCACAAGACATATACGCATTTATGTACATACATATGTACAAATATTTTAAATATATCTTTTATTTTACTACTCTTGTGCTAGTTCACTTTTTATGCTTTTGCTACACACTTATACTTTAAAATTTATGGACTTGTATGCAGTTGCCAAAAAAAAAAAATTAAGGACTATTTTCCAGAAAAACAAAACAAACAAAAAATACAAACACAGGCAAACAGAACAACGTATGCTGGCACCATAAAATACATGAGTACACAAAACAAACAATTTGCTTTTTATATTCTTTTATATAATATTTAAAAAAAAGCAAGGAAAGAGAAATAATAATAATAATAACAACAGCGCTGCAAATGCAAGTGCAGCTAAAAAAGAAAAGGAAGAAAAAAAAACTAAAACGGAAACTAAAAGAAGAAAACAAAACTACTTTTGGCATTTTTAAGTACAATTGCGGCACGTATTGTTTAACATAAAAAGAAACTATTTTTCTATCTTTTTTTTATTTCTCTAAAGGAGCAACAACGGAAACATTTTATATAGTTGCAGGATAGCAGAGAAAACACATGCATAGTGTCTTTAAAAAAATAGCACACACACATACACACACATATATTCATATATACAGCAGAGACAAAAAATATACGGAAGCAGTCACAAAAATGTATTTAAATATTTAAAAGGGAATTCCCACTATCTGCATTATCAAGACCTAATTTACACAGCTTAAAATGTTTTTTTCAAATATTTATTTTTTGATTTACAGAATTATTTCAACTGCTCAAAAACTTAATCATAACACAAAGGATTTTCTCACATTTTAACATAAATTCCACAATTTTTCTAAATCAATGCTGTCCACTGAGCCAAACACAAGAGAAATGTATTTGCGTATGTTAAGTCATTTGTATAAGAAGCCGATTGATGTTCGGCAACTATGTTCTAAACCAGCAATCCCCACACATATAAATTCAAACTTATCTTTGTGTTGGTGTTTCGTTTTTGAGCGTAATATATTTTGTTCTTCTTACGGCAGGGCTGCCAAGACATATTTGCAATATATTTGTAAAACTTTAATTCTACTCAATTCCCCTTGTTCAAAAACAGATTAATGCACATATGATGTATTTTAAATAGTATATAATAACTTACTTTCAGCTATGATTATTCAAGCTCTACAAAATAGCAAACCTTGAGTTTAAACTAATTTAAATAAAAAATCAATTGTTGTCTGGTAAAATGTGACTACACAACCGGCATAGATAAATAGTCTGAGATTAAAGTGGTAGCCCTGATTGTAGTAACAATTGAGTACACATTAAATAAAAATACAAATTATTTCTTATTGTTCTCTACAGTATTGTGAGAGCACTCGCACGCTTTAGCGGTTTTAAAGATCACTGTTCTAAACACTTACTAGTTGTTAAACAACTTTCGCAAATTGCCCTCGTTGATTAAAGCTTGTATCCGTTTGTGTGATTGTATTAGTTTATTTACGTTTTGGCTTCCTATAATGCACAAATTCCCAATTTTAATTAAAAAATTGTACCAGCAAAGAATCAAACACATGCACACATTCCAGCACGCATCAATTCAAACACACATACGACCAATACTATACACACACTCACACACACACATACACTTATACACTTATTTCAAAAAGTTGGAGTGAGAGAGAAAGAGCACACACATAAACATGTGTAATGCAGCTGAAAGTGCATTTTTCAATCGAAAAATAAAAACAACTGCAAATGAAAAAAACAAATAAAAAGACATGAATGAAAATTATAAAAATAAAACTGAAATGAATTAAAGCTAAATTTATTTTTTGGTAAAACAACAAAAAATCCTAAATTAAAATTAAATGTCTATCCAACTGTTTGTTATCCAAGAACGAAATGAGAAAAGATAAAAAGAAAGATTGAATTGGCAAAGAAAACTCATTATTGGGAGAGGCAATGCAACTGATGTGACATGCACATGCAGGCACACTTTATTTTATATTTTTCAGAGTGCGTGTGCAAACGTTTAATTTTTTTTTTTTTTTTTTGAATTAAAAAATGCAAAAAGATCTCACACAACCATGAAATATAAGTTCGCTTAGGTTAAAAAAAATCTATTACGGGACTTACACTGAAAAAAAGCAATGTGAGTCCGATCACAGAGGAGATGTGTAAACATCTAGTAATGATTTTTTTTTTTTTTTAAGTTGGAAGTACTTATGCTTTTAGTATCTTTTTTTAAATTAATTAATTAAAAGTATCAAAACTTTCAATATTGTAAATACATATGAATTTGTTGGTTTTTGTTTGTTTTATTAAACTTATTTGGTTAGTAAATGCGCACACTGCAGTATATGTATATGTATATGTACTGCATTAAAAATTGCAGTAAGCAGTAAATTTACTGATTACTAAAAAAAATTCAGTAAATTTTTACTGCTAATGAAATTTAATTTGCATTACCAGTAAAATCGTAGGGCCGTAATCATAATAAAATTGTAGCAAGTAGCAAAGTTTTTTCATTAATATTTTGAAACTTTTGTATGAAAAACATTTAGCCACTTGGTAGAATTTCATTATGAATACGGGCATTACTGATTACTGAAAATTCAATGCACCTCATTATATAACAAATCATTTAGGCAATTTATAAAAATTGTAGAAAAAAATTTTAGTAATCAGTAAAAATTTACTTGTTACACATTTGTTATTGTTTTTACTGAAACTTTAGTGGTACTGCAGTGCTCATCTATGGTAAATGCCTTTACTTTTACTTTTTAATTTTTAATTCCTGTTGTTCATCGTTTAGTTGTTGCTGTTCTTGTTATTGTGTACGCATTGCCATTAATATAAATTCAAATTCAAATTCAAATTTTTTTATTTAGCTTTCTTCCTTTTTTAAGTTTTTTCAGTTTAAACGATTTTTTTTTCAGTTTTATCGCTTTTTTCTCGTTCTGGCGTTTTTTTTTTCTTTTTGAGTTTTTTTAATTTTCGCAATTTTTTTCATTTTGGCGACTTTTTTCTGTTTTTGGGGTTTTTTATTTAGTCGATTTTTTAATTTGGTGTATTTTTTATTTATATTGGCGATTTTTTGTTTAAGGATTTTTTTCATTTTGGCGATTTTTCCGGTTTTTCGCGATTTATTTTAGTCCTAGAGATTTTTTTTAATTTGGTGCTTTTTTTCGTTTTGGCGATTTTTTTTATATTTGGCGAATTTAAATTTTTTTGATTTTTTAGTTTTACCGTTTTTGAAAATCTCAAGAGTTTTGCTCTTACGGTTTCTAAGATACATCAAGTTGTCAAAATTACAAAGTCAAAATTGCATTAACTGATGGAACACCCATGGATTTAAATCTTTTAAATTTAGTGTTAATTGTTGTAGTCTGTATAAAAATACACTAACGTTTAAAATTTCAAGTGTATATATGTACATACAATTGTATGTATATTACATGGGATTTTAACATTTTTCGTTGCTCGTTGTGGAACACCCTTTAGTTTTTAACTCTAATGTATTTGTTGTTGTAGTGGCTAAATGTCTACACATTGTGTCCAAATTTCAAGTCCGTAGCTTTTACGGTTCATTTTCACCTTTGGTGTACGGAAATATAGAGAAAAATAACCGGCGGCGGCGCACCGCCGGCTTCGAGCCGATCGACTTGTTTCTCTGCTTGGTATTGCTTCTTTCAAACACTAATACACTCATACATAGCTCACACCGATTTGACAATACTGTGAAAGAAAAGCAAAGAAATCTTAGCAAAGAAATCTCTGCAAAGAAATCAAAGTCAAAAGATTTTTACCCCCTAGCGTATAGATGTTCCTTTTAAATTTGAAAATTGAAAAAAAAATTAAAAAAAAACAAAAAAAAAATAGTCAATAAAAAATTTGGTTGCCTCAATGCAATTAATTAAAACAATTAAATATATAAAACAAAATTAATTAAAATTTTTTTTAAACTTTTAAGTTAATTCAAATAATTAAATATTGGAACAAATATTAAATAAAATTTCTCCAAACTTTTAATCAATTTAATTTTACATTAAATTTTGCTTGTACTCGCAAGTCAAATAAATTTTTGATTGATGATTTGCATTTTTTTTCAATTAAAGTTTTTAATAAGAGAAAAATCTTTTCTGTATCAAGTGATATTTAGCTTAATAAGCAAAATTTATGGACACCCTAATTGCGAAACTGAACCAAATCATATAATCATTATTTGGATAAAGTTACATAATTGATTTTATTTCAATAAATTAAAATATATTTTTATATAAATATCTTAAAATAAATATTCTATATAAATAAAATCGTAGCGTGTGTTTGTTGCTAACGCATGATCCCTGGAACTATAAGAAGTATGGGGCTGAAATTTTAAAAACAGCTTCGGGTCAATAACTGATAGGTTTTTGTCTTGTTTTTGGCCTAACAAGTGACCATTGTGTGGAGTAATTTGTGGTTAAAAAAAATAATTGAGGGTAAGACAACGTTTGCCGGGCTCCGCTTGTATTTTTATATAATGAAAACTTCTTTGGCATTTATTTAATTTGTTTTTTATATTAATTTAATATTTCCGCCAGGTTTTTGCCTGCCGGTTCTAAATCAGGATAAAGGAGGAGAGTTCTAACTAACGGGAAACCCCAATACTGACTTAAACAAATGCTTTTCTCCAGCTTTGATGGAGGATGCATGCTGGCCTGATAAGTCGAAGCATTATCAACGAAGTTTTATTTTTTTATCGCTTAAATTTCCTTCTCTGTACATTAAAATATTCCTGCAATAAACAATTTTAATTGAAAATAAAATCAAAAATTAATTAAAAACGTATTTAAGTCAATTCAATATTTGTTTAAAAAGTTTATTAATTACAAAGTTTAATTGAATTCATTACATTTTTTTTATTGATCTTTGATTTAATTTTCAATTAAAATTGCTTATTGCAAAACTATTTTATTTTTAATAGAGCTGTGTCAAATCGTTCTCTTCAGTGACCGGTCATTTTCGTTCAATTAGCAAAAAATTTACCCGTTCGTTCAATCGTTCACTTTTGAACGACAGTATGAAACAATGCTATTTTGTAAGAACAATAAAATCTGTTGTATATACGAGTATTTAAATAATGCGAATGAATTAATTGAAGAATTTATTAAAAAAAAGTTGAATTATTTATTTAAAAAATTATATTTAAATTCATTTTATAAATAATTTCTTGTTCTTTCGACTAGAATATTGTACATTTTATTTTGGCTTAATATTTAGTTTAATATTAAGATTAAGAAAGGTACTTTTATTTGGTTTTACTATTATTTTTCTTCCGATAATTAATAAAAGCATTGTAACTCTTTTATCGTTATTTATATATCAAAAGCGCATCAATGTTTGAATGTTACTTCTCAAAGTTTAAGTTAAATTTTTGTCCTCAAAAATATAATATAATAATAATATAATATAATATGTATAAACATATATACAGTTAAGGTCTAACATCTTTACTTTGTAAAAACACTAGTAAAAATACTTCTTGTGAAAAGACTATTAAATCAAATTATAAAAAGAATGATGGCAGTGCCACAGCGATGCTAAATAGAATTTAGTATACACGTACCTAAACCTTTTAAACCACAAAAACTCAACTCAAACAAAAAGAAATAACATAAATAGCAAACATGAACGAAAGCAAATTTGACATAAAAGACTTGAAACACAAACTGAATGAACGAAAACATCGAGCGGTACACTACTGATCTAAAAACGTTCAGTAAAACCACCGGATCAGTTCGTTCAATTAACTGATTCGTTCAATTTAACCAGTTCGTTCATGAGCTACACAGTTCTAATTTTTAAGCAAAAGCTTAATTGACTTAAATACTTTTTTAATTGATTTTTGGATTGATTTTAAACTAAAATTGTTTATTTATTTTGTTTATTGTTTGAATATTTTTTCCGGTGTGGAGTAGCACTGTTTTATTTGTGCTAACTAAATTTAAAAACAAAATATTTCGGAGGTAAAATATATTGGATTTAGACAAACTTTTATAATGATGGGGAAAGATGTTGTTCACAAGTGATTTTAAGACTTCTAATGAAAGAAAAGCTATTTCTTTTAATTAACCCCCTGTTTGTGTAAAAAATTTGAATTAAAAATCTTGGCGTTTTTGTAACAGACTAAAGGAAACTTGTACAACTTTTCTTTTTATCTATTACAGAAATACTAAGATTTCTAACTCAAACGTCGTACACAAACAGGGGCTAGATCTTTTAAATTAACTAAAAAAGATCTTGAGCAAAAAATTAATAACTATTTTTTTTTATTACCAATGGAATTGAGTATTTCTTAACCTTAATATAAAAAGGCCCTAACTCCTTAATTTTTTTAAAATCGAAATTTTTTAATTTTTCGATACATTAGATGATCTTCTAACGAAACATACAGAAAATTCTAACTATAAAAAATAATAAGTTAAGGCCTTCCTTTACTACGGTAAAGATTTATACAAAAAACTCGATGTAATAAGAATCCTCACAAAAACATAAATGTGAAAAAAGGCCAAGTTCCTATCAAAAACTTCGGCCATTAAAAGTAGTGAGATATAAATTTTGACCAAGTTCTTGTTTGGCACAATACCTAGCCTAGAAATATATTATGTATGATATAAATTTGTAATCATAAGGGTGTCATATAATTTCTAGATAATCTGATAATGAGCTAAGGCCTTTTTATATTACGCTAGTGATTTATATAAAAAAAGCTCATTTAAAAAAATGAGTCAGGGCATTTCCCAGAAAGTTAATAAACTTTATAACTATATATTTCAAATTACTGTTTGTAATACAAAAAAAAAAAGTATTCCAAGTAATAACAAAAAATAAAAGCAAAGTTAACGATTTAATAATCTACTGCAACAAATCTTTTATCAACACAAATCATAGACAGCTGCTGCAATTGCTGCACAACTTCTAAAGAAAATCTACAAATAATAACTTAATTTAAAAACACTCTTGCAATCACCAAGATAACTAAGAAATGTAGGAAAAAAGAAAATGCTTACAAACAAAATATATATAAGTATCTCAACGCAAGTGTGGAGTTGAAGGCGAAAATGGGTTTTCGCAAACATTCGTTGCTAATTTAATGTTAAATGATATGAAATTAAAATGATTTTCTTTCCTTTTATTTTTCTTAAGCAAAATATTTGTTTTTCTACTAAACATTATACAAGTCGTTGTGTTCCACTCATTTTTCACTTAACGTATTTGATGCTTGTCGGAAGATTATGCCAGCTTTAAGTGTTAAAGATAAATAATAAATTTGTTACAATCTTTAACAAATAATTTAAGACAAATGGACTATAATGTTAAATTAATGTGTTTGTTAAGTTTTTATTTTTTTTTATAGCAACAAGTAATTTATCTATTGCCGTTTTTATAATATGAACATTTTTTTTTTTTGTTGGCTAAAAGTAACAATTGAGCAGAAAGTGATATAGAAAAATTTCTAATTTTGTGAACTGATTTGATTTTAATTGCCCCAGTTTGGAAATGAAAAATAAATTCAGTAAATTGCGACTTTGACTCGCATACGAAGGGTTTTGCACGGATACTACATATCGCTAACTTAATATAGAAAGGCCCTAATTCAATATTTTTTTTTTTTAAATCGAGATTATCGGCCTTTCTATATTACTTTATGAACTTTTGCCTATAAAATCGAATATTTTACATGATGTGGAACTTTTTTTTGCGCTTTTTCTTAATTTTGACGCTTTTTTCGTTTTCGGGACTTAATTTTTTTTTTAAGTTTATGTGTTTTTTTTTAGTTTTAGCGTTTAATTCTTAACTTGGTGATTTTAGGTTTTTTTTTTTGGCGATTTGTTTTAGCCTTAGTGATATATGTACACATATCGTCCCTACCACGTCAAACTATCCAATATGCAAAATTATTTTTTTAAATTCGTTATCTTGGTACCCAAATTTATACAATATGCCTCGTTTAAAAATGCTGAAATTCTCACGGACTATAGATAACTCAATAAGAAATATTTGAAGCCTTGCAATTTTAGGAATACGCCGACTTTAAATTCACAATTGACGGGTCTTCTGAAAAGTTGAAATTTTCATATTGGATAGTTTGACGTGGCAGGGACGATATATGACTTTTGAAAATTTTTCTCGTTTTGGCGATATTTTAGATTTTGACGACTTCTTTTGGTGGTTTTTTTCGTTTTGGCTTGGCGATTTTTTTTTAGTTTTTGGATGAATTTTTTTCTTTCTGTGATTATTTTGCATTTGAGCGACTTATTTTATCTTTTAAACACTTTTTTATTTTGGGGATTTTTGTTTTGGATTAAGATTACTTAGTTTTAGCGTTTTTGAAATTTTTCAGCGTTTGTCTCTTATGGTTTCTAAGAGATTTCTTAAATTTCAGTGTAAATTGGTGTTGTATGCATAAAAATACACTAACTTCAAAATTTTTCAGTGCTCGTTTAAGAACAGCCTTTAATTTTTATTTATTATAAAGGGTGTCCCAACAAAAGAACGCAAAATTTAAAGTTTAAATAAAACACAGATATTTAAAAAAAAAATCGTGACACTTTATTATATCGTAAAGTAGACAAAATGAGATTATGTGTGGAACAACAAATCGGGCAGATGGCCGCCGCGGCTTTGCTGGCACACATGCGATCTTTTAATGAAATTTTCAATGGCCGTTTTGCATAAATGCTGCGGTATTTTATTAATGCAGCGTCCAATTTCCTCTTTTAAGGCTTGAGTTGTCGTCGGCTTATTCTCGTAAACCATCGACTTCAAAGAACCCCAAAGAAAAAAGTCTAATGGTGTTAAATCGCACGATCTAGGCGGCCAATTCTGGTCTCCAAAACGCGAAACAACACGACCGTGAAATGACTGATGCAGCAATTGAATTGTTTCTCTGGCTGTATGACATGTGGGCCGTCTTGTTGAAACCACATGCCCTCCACATTCATTTCTTCAATTCTAGGCACGAAAAAACTGGTTATCATTTCACGATACCGAACACCATTGACTGTTTGCGCTTGACCTGCGCTTGAGCGACATCAGCATGTACAGCTGCGACATTTTCGGTCGATCGACCTGGTCGAAGGCGCGTTGTTGCCTTTACATCACTAACAGACCCAGTTTCAGCAAATTTATCCATTAATGTCTTTACAGTTGGCTCTTTTGGAGCATTATTGTGACCCCAAATTGATCGCAAATTTGCGAACTGTAGCCGCAAAACTTTCACCATTTTGGTAAAACAATTTCACAATGAGAATGCGTTGTTCATTCGTGTAGCGCTCCTTTTTTACTAACCTCGTACCTTTTACTAGCAAACAATAACAATTGTTCAAATGTCAAACAATGACACTTCGAATGGCGCCAAATTTAAATCTTGCGTTCTTGTTGGGACACCCTTTACGGATCTGAAAATTTCAGATCAGTACTTCTTAAGGTTCTCGAGAAAACAGCCTGTGACAGACAGATAGAGAAACGGTCAGGCATACGTATCTGCAGGCGGATAGACGGACATCGTAGCGAATATAATTTAATGACGTGATTGAAAGCTAGTCTGTGCTTTGAATTTTTGGACGTTGCTAACATTCTTCTCAAATCTTTGTCTTAAGTATAAATAAGGGCAATACATTTTCTAAGATGGATTTAGTCATCATAGTCAACTATTATTGTTGCATAATCAGTGAGTGCGAGAGTCCAAATTGAGTGAAGAACAGCGGAGTGAGTCTTGAGTAAGCAACAGCGAAGTTAACATCGCACAGTGGCGTGCATTAAAAAAAAGTAGTAAAAAGTCCGCAACTTTTGAACTAGTTAACCTATTGCCATGTTTTGGAAAGTAAAAGTGTTGAAATTTTGAGAAAATATATTTTTAGGTACCCTGTTGTAAGACAGGGTAGCTCCAAAGAGCCTCAAAGTGGGAAACTGTGGGTATCGAAATTCTTTCGGAGCTTGTAACTTTCAATTTCAGCAAAACAATCAACGTTAAGAAACAAAAATAAAACATGTTTAAAACACTATTTTATCTCTTATAGTTTCTAAGATATTTAATACTAAATTTTTTTTTTAATTTTTGACCAGGACTTTCTTTAATCGTTAGTACATAGCTTCTTTATTACTTAGAAGTTGCATCGTGGTATCCGGTCGTGCAAAATTTAACATTGTGTGTTAAATTTTTTTTTTAATAACTATGTGGAGTAGATAAAGTGTGAATAACTCTAGATCGTACATAAATTGTTTTGTTTACTATAATAGACGAATATTCTAACAATTATTAAATTAATAAATAATAAATAATTATTAAAGTTTATTATTCACAATTATCATTTTTCTTAAAAATTTGTAAAAATTTTATATAAGTTTTCTATAACCTTTCTGTATGAAATGTTAAAGTGACCATGCATTCTTCACAATATTGGCATTATGTTTGAAGTAATCCGTCCAAGAACTTTATGAAGAAATCTTATATACATGTCCCTAAATAATATATACAGCATTAGTTTTACATATAAATTTATATTTATATAAATACAATACCCAAAACACTCCAAATCAAAGTTAAGAACTTGATTTATTTCAAGTTTATTAACATTATTTAAATTATTTCTTTTAAAACCCTTAGTGAACTCTTTAACAATTTTTAAGTGCTAGGGTAACCGGACAACACAGGATGTTAAACAATATCCTTGTTATCAAAATTTTAAAAACAAAATATATATATATACATATAAATATGTATGTATGTATATATATTTTCAAAGCTTATGCCATACACTCCTTCCACATGTATACTTCTACACTCATACTTACATTTTATATGTATGAATGTATATATAAACATTGATGTATGCATTTTATATTGAAATACACAACTGACATTTAAGTGCCTCGTTAACACACTTTTCTGCCTTCAAGGGTCCTTTTTACACTCATATTTTGTTGCCTGATGATATTGCTACTGCTGTTGAAAATTGAGAGTAAAACAATTTAGGGTTTTTTATTGTTGCAGGCTGTTCCACATACAAGCGAGTGGAAAAATAAGGGCTTTCTATAAGGTAAAAATATAAAATTTATGCTTGTATATACATAAAATTTAATATTGTATAATTTTTCTCAACATTTGCTTGAATAAAATTTAAACATTTCCATATGATCAAACGCATAACAACGAACGACTACAGCATGTGTTACAAGTTAAGCCCTTAACATTATTATTATTATTTTTTTTTCTTAGTTGTGTTTGTTTAAAATATAATCTACTTAAAGCATAAGATTAAATGAAAAAAAAAAAAATATTTTGTATATGAAGAAACATTTTTTAAAGAAAATTAACATATTTTTGGTACAAGATTATTGCTCAATTTTGCTCAGAATGAATATAAAATAAAATTGTTTTTAATTAAGCGGTTTATGGTTATGATAATTTCTTAACAAATTATTAGTTTTAGCTTAAGGTTGAGAAAAAGGAGCTGAGACAATATGTTGACAATAATGTCGTTTATTTGAATATAATAGCGTGACTCTTTTGAAGTGAAAAATCAATTAACGCCTTTTTAAACGTCTTCAAAAAAAAAGGAGAAGGTTATCAATTCGTCAGCATTTTTTTTTTTTTTTGACATTGTTACTTTATAACATGGTGTGTTTTAGACCGAGTGTAAACTTATTTTTTTTTTCTAAGAGGGTATAGCTTCCAATTGGTCCCATTGTAAAAATGTGGATGGGGACACGCCTAAATTTTTTAAAATTGATTTTGATATTTTTTTGATATTTGATTGCTGAGATACCATGCTATCACCTTTGTTGGTTCTTGTAATTACACAATTTTAAAGTTGAAAAAATGGGTGGGGCTACGCTAATTAAAATTTACTATTATATTTCAAGTGGTTTTACTTATTTGTTTTTTATGAAACTTACCATTTACCTTGAGCTCTAATATAGACACAATCTTTCATTTAAAAAAATGGGCGTAGTCACGCCCACTAAAATTTTACATTTTATTTTACGTGGTTCTGCCTTATGCAAGCCACAGGCTTTGCGGCCGTTGGTACAACACGTTGGTTTATCAAGTTGTGCGTTTTGGACACTTTTTGGGTACTACTGCGCATATTGTAGGCGATTATTTTTTAGTGCAAAACGAAGAAGAAGAATGTAAAAAAGGGCAGAAAAAATTTGGTAAAAAAAATTTGGTTTATATAAAACAAACAACAACAAACTGTTAAAAACACTAAAAGAAAGTGAACCAAAAGACTTACAAAAATTACATTTGCATGACATTTTAAACGCACATTGAATTTGTGCGTGACGTTTTTTATATGATACTACGAAGATAAAAACAAATTATACAACCTTTTTATACAACTTGCCAAAAAATCAAATCTTTTTAATCTTTCATACAACCGAGGCACAACTTCATACAAGGACCCCACACACTTTACAATCTCATACACAGTCTGCTCATGCTGTACCAACGGTCGCAAGGTCTGTGGCTTGCTTTACCGATTTTCGCAAAACTTAGCACAATCTTAACACAATAACAAAAATAGGCTGAGGCACGTCCATTAAAATTCAATTTTATATTTCACGTTATAACAGATTTTTTTATTTTTTTTTTATTTTAAAGAGTTTACTTCCAGTTGGGTCCCATAATTTTTTTTGTTTTGAAAATTTTCTAGCAGTTTTTTGCATTGAAGTTTTTATGGCAGAATTATTTTTGAAAAATATTTATAAATCAAATATAGAATGCCTGTGGACAATAAACCAATTTTTTATTAAGATTATAATGGGTAATGAGACAGGTAATGTTTCCTTTTTATTTATTACTAGATATACCAAACGGACGACACACTCGTCCGTATTCTAGAATCAAAATGTAAATAATTTAAGATTGAAAAAAATGTAGCTATCTAAACGTCATAAAAAATTCATTAAAACACAGCCACACACAAACTTACATACATACACATATGCAAGCATAATTAAATAATACATGAAATTAAAAAAACTAAACAAAATCCCTTTAACCAAGTTAATTCAATTTATTCAACTCTCTTCCTTTAAGTATTATGGCTTTCATACAACAACAAATAAGAGAAAAAAATTGTTAGATCAAGAGAAATACTACAAACACACACACACGCACACTCATGTTTTGTTTCTTTTTTACTTGTAAGCTAATAAATGAGTGTATAATATGTGTGCATGCAGTAGTAGCAACTTTAAACGCTTATAGCTCCCAAAATACTGAACCGATTTCAATAAAATATAGATTCTGGACATCTGTATAAAAAATCCTTTAAAACCATATAAATCTTTTTAAAATCGGTGCAGTGGTACCAGCGTAAAAGGGATTACAAAAAACATGTTTGCCTATTAATTATATAGATGTTAGTCAATGATCTAAGTAGAGGCCTAAATCAAATTTTTTCAAAAGATTTTGTAGTAATTTTTTAATTTCTTCTGAAAAGTTTATACTTAATTTCAGTCTGTTATGTAAAATTTTCCAACTCAAATAAAACACTACTAATGCATCTACCCACCTTTTCTGTTCATTGTAATCTGCTACTGAGTCCTTCATAAACCGCAGAGTTTTTGTTAAAAGCTTTTTTTTGCTAAGAGTATGCTAAAATAGCAAGTAAACCGCAAAACAAAATGAAAATTATTTGCAATATTAAGAACGTACAAATTCAGGTGGTGTAAACCAACAAAATACTTTTACAAGCAACACTAAATTTGTAAAATTCCTCAATATAAAAAACTGATAAAAGCAGCAGCACTACGGAAATATTTAAATTAAAAAAAAAAATAGGAATTTTTACTACAAAATATAGCTTGCAAAAAGGCACTTCAACATTTTGTAGAGCCACTTAATAATAAATTGCATTTTTTTTTAAATATATGAAACAGTGTTTAGCTCTGCAACAAAAATGTTTCACTTATTGTTGTTTATTAATTTTGTTTTTGGTTTCAATAAAACACTGCAACCATTAAGCATAAAATAATATAATTTACATAAATTGTTGGTTTTGAAAGTTAAATGGTTTTTTTTTGGTTAAATGTTTCCAATATTAATGCTGTCATTTAATGTTTGGTATAACATTTCGGAAATAAAAGCACCCATTAGTTATTGGTGGAGAGTTTTGGTATTAGGATTTATTTATGTTGTAGAATTTATAGCATTTTTAGTAGATATTAAAAGAATTTTTTTTAAATGTGATTGAAAGTGAATGTAACAGAAGCAAGGAACAAATTGTAGCTGCCCGTTGCCAACACTGGCTAAATAGCAGTGTAATAAAATCTTCATCCAGGCAGTGTGTTAAGTTTTTCGTCATACTTTTCTTTCCTTTCATTTCCAGTAGTAAGTGGTGTAATATACGATATAAGAGAGATAGCTAGTCTTATTGAAGCCATCAACTTTATTAAGGATATGCGACAGAAATCAATTGCCAACTTTGAGGATACAAAAATTAATTTAAATTTGTATATGTATATTACTAGATTTAAAGGGCAAACAACCCTGATATTAAAAAAGGAGTATCAAAAATAATATAATACAATATATAGAGAGATAACCAAGAATGATAAAATAAAGATTACGCCTTGCGCATGATTTACCGTGTGATGACGTAGTAGTCCCCTGGCAAAGGTTACCAAGTCTGTATCACATGTGAAATTTATAATTTCTTGCAAAAAATTTATGTATTTTGTTGTAGTTGGCAGCCCTGAGAGATCTCCAAGAAAAATATTACATGTTGTTGTTTAAAGGCTGCAAAACTAAGAAAAATAAAAAAACAAAATAAAAATAAAGAGATAAGAAAAAGAGCAAATATTAAATGTGAGTTGTGTGCGTGTAATAGTTCTTCAGTTGAATTTTACTAGACAATGAGAACACAGGCTGAGTGACGTCAGAATTCCATCATGTGCAGAAATGTTTTTTTATTCTTGCGCGCTGGCGAAATCTTTATTTAATCATTCTTGGAGATAACTACTAAATATTGAAGACAAGAAGTTTTTTTTTTGTGCAGAAATTGTTTGACCATATAATATTCACCTTTATCGAGTATAAAGCCTGGTACTCTGTTCAACATTTCACGCGAAATGCTGCCAATGTACATATCGATGGCTTAATATAAAAAAAGGCCTAACTCGAATTTTCAATATTTTACAGGTGAAGCAAAAAACTGAAGAACAAATAAAGCATTTACATGCAGAAATAGTTTTTTAAGTTGCCATAAGTCCTTGATTTGGAATTGTAACGTACTAAGATCTTCAAGGAAGATGCAATTATACGTTGTCGCCCAGAAAACATTAACAACACGATTTCGAAAAAACTTGAGTTAGGACTTTTTATATTAAGCCATCGATGTAAAAAAAATATTGACACGAATATTTCATGAAAAAATTATGCAGAAATAGTACTCTATTTTCTTGGGAAAAACATTTGAAATGTATCTTCAATATTTTAAGTTTTCATGAGAAATAGGTAGAGTGCCACTTGTTTCATAGGGAATTTACAACAAACACATGGGGCGTTTCTACAAATATAAAAAACTGTAGCATACTTTAAGGCGCTAATTAATATTGGCTTGCATGTCAAATTTTTCGTACGAATTAATCAATGTCGATAAACATTTTTCACAAATTTAAACAGAGTGATATGCTTAAGAGAAGAAATATTTGGCATGAACAAACAAAAATTCAGTAAAGTGCGACTATGACTCGCGCACATAGGGTTCCGTACGAACACTAGATATGTAATTTAATACAAACTTCTTCCTATATAATATATAGTTTTGGCATTTTTTTCATTTTTGGGGTCTGTTCGGTTTTTTTGTTTTGTCTTTTTTGCGTTTTTTCGGTTTTGGCGATTTTTTTAAGTTTTGGCTCTTTTTTAGTTTAGACACTTTATTTTCTTGTTTTGGCGATTTTTTCGGTTTTTTGGCGTTTTTTCATTTTGACGTTTTTTTATTTTTGGTTTTTTTTTTCAATTTTTTCGATTTTTTTTTCATTTAAATTTTTTTTTTAGTTTTGGCGACATTTTCGTGTTTTGGTGATTTTTTTCAATTTTTTGCGTTTTTTTTTCATTTTGGCGTTTTTTTTTTCATTTTGGCGATTTTTTCGAATTCGGCGATTTATTTTAGTGTTAGAATTTTTTTTTTAATTTTGGCGATTTTTTTCGTTTGGCGATTTTTTTTAATTTTTGGCGACTTTTTTTGGTTTGGCGATTTTATAATTTTCGGTTTTTTTAGTTTTACCGTTTTTGAAAATTTCAAGTGTTTGCCTCTTACGGTTTCCAAGATATAGCAAATTGTCAAAATTACATAGTCAAAATTGCATTAACTGATGGACCACCCTTTAACTTAATTTTTTTAAATTTTAGTGTTAATTGTTGTAGTCTGTATAAAAATACACTAATTTTACAAATTTGAAGTTTCAATATATATATGTTCATACAATTGTATGTATATTACATGGGATTTTAACATATTTCATTGGTCGTTTTGGAACACCCTTTAATTTTTAATTCTCATGTATTTGTTGTTGTAGCGGCCAAGGTTCAGGTCCGTAGCTCTTACGGTTCCTGAGAAAATACCGTGTGACCTACAGACGGACAGACGGACAGCGTAGCGAAAACAATAGGGTTCCTTTTCACCTTTGGTGTACGGAACCCTAAAAATGGTGAGCAAAATTATAAAATAGTATGCAGGCACAACAACCACGGGAACACATTGCTCTTGATCTTTTACTCCCGATAATATTTCATATCTTGCACTTTTGATATTAAAAGTAATTTTAATTATTAAGCCCGGTATGGAGTTCTTACGGAATTTCACGTTTGTAAATTTACATTTATTTCTACATGGAAAAATAATTGTGTAGGCTTTTGTGGAGAATTATGTTTGCATACACACAAATTCATTTATTTTTCAATTTAAAATACACAAAAACACCAAAAATTAGTCACAAATTGATGAAATTATGATTAGAAATGTCAAAAATTCCGTGACCAAACAATTGTTTGAACATTCATTTTTGTTTCAGTTGAGAAAAAAAGTTTCCACTTATGTTTATAACATCCCTAAGATAGGTAATAAATTTCAAAAATTCCGTGATTTTTCTTTTGAAACTCCGTACTAGCAAATGGAAATAAATT
Organism: Tachina grossa; assembly: GCA_949987645.1. Classification (NCBI taxonomy): domain Eukaryota; kingdom Metazoa; phylum Arthropoda; class Insecta; order Diptera; family Tachinidae; genus Tachina; species Tachina grossa. The sequence goes on from OX465275.1 coordinate 29,955,550, forward strand.
CCTTTATGAAATTTACCAACTTGAATTTCCGTAATTTTTTTTACGTACAGTTTGTATGAGTACCTGAAATTCCGTATGAACTCCGTACTAGGCTTTAAAATAAAATATTCTTTTGAAGTTATTTAATTAACCCTAGACGCTCTTTCTTCGTCTAATCGACGATCATCGTTTACGATTTCTCATTTATTTTCTTTGTTACTCATTGCTGTGTACTCATTTTTCTTATAGCTCTAGTCATTGCCAAGCTGCTGAAGTGTGCACATATGCAATCTCGTAAGATGTGTGTAAGTATGTTTTTTTTAAGTTTGTGTTCGTCAAATCGACAATTGATCTCTGTGCCTCTTGCACTAAATGACTGAAAATTCCAACCAAACTAAGTTTATTTTTTAGTTTTAAGTGTCAGTTTTAAGATTTTAACAAATCCCTGAAATAATTTTTTATTTTAAATACCGCCTTTTGTGAATTTTTTTTACCATTTAAAAAAAAACTTAAAGTAATTTTTTTGTTTATTAGTTTTAAGTTGCATTGAAATAAGCAAACTTTATGTTTAATACGAATAAAAACTAAATTGTTTTTTCAATAAAACCAAAATTTTATATATTTTTTAATTGGGAGCGTTTTGGGCCAGATAAAAAATGCACTTCGTCGATTCGACGAAGAAAGTGCTTATAGGTATAAAAATAAGAAAGAGCGTCTAGGGTTAAGCAGTTTTTTCTATAAGAAATGTGCGCTGGTGCAGGCAGAACTGTGACTCACACAATCAAATGGCAGTCTCAAATGTGTTTATTATAAATAAAACTATTTCTTAAAAGCAACATTTAAGACCTTTTGAATGTAAATATTTCTCTTACTAAACAAAAACACTACACTCCTCACTTGTAAGCAGTGTTGTCAGACTAAACGATTTATTTCTGATTTGTTCTAAAAATTTAATATAAGAGATAAATTGATCAGTCTTTGAAAAAAATTTAGTGTACATAAGAAGTCAACAATTGTTTTTTATTTTCTCTATAGAAAATTTCCAAAAACATTATTTCTTTTTTTCTTTGATTTGGCTGTTCGGTATTGTAAATTTTTTATTTCTTATTTTCTGTCTATCCCACAATGTTGAAAGTCATTTTGTTGTTTGACTTTGCATAGCAAAAGATTAATGATGGCAAAAATTGTTGCACAAGATCACAAGTCAACGACAAGAGATTCAAAGAAGACTAAGAAAAAATAAACAATATTACACGACCATAAATAAAATGTAGTTTGGTGGAAACTTGTAAACTTATTTATAGTTGGAAAAACATCAAGCTGCAAGTATTTTCTTGCCATTGCAAAAGAAGAGAAGAGCAAAAATGTTTAAAGCTTATGAGTTTGCAATCCAATGGTCAATATATAATATCCAGATGTTTGGCTTTTTCTTACTGCAAATTTAGTTAAATGTTGGTTTCATTTTATTTTTAGTTCCTTTAAATAAATTACACAATATTCTTCTGTCAAGAGGTTTTTGTGTGACTTGCCAGAAAGGCAAACAAAAAAATCTGTTAAATAATATTAAATATTGATGCAGTAAAATGGAACATTTTTTTTATATAAGTTGGGGTTAAGAAATATACATGAAGTTAGTAAGCAGAGGAGGCAAGAAGTTTTAGAAATAAAATTAAAATGGGGATGTTAGAAGTTTGTTGTAAGCATAAACGTTAAACTCTAAATTTAAAAAATTATTATTAGTTTTGTAATAAAATGTTTGTTTGTTGCTATTAACAGCAAGTAGACTTTTTAATTTACTTTTACAACATATTTTTCTACGTGGCTGTGGCTACTGTCAGTGAGATAAAAACAAAATTTCTTTTGTGAGTTCGAGTGAGTAGTGAGTAGTGTTAAACTGCATAATAATTTTGTTTGTCAAGGGTTTGGTTGAGTAGAAATTAATTAAAATGCGAAAGTAAGTTTATATGTCCCACACGTGACGCATATTGCCTTTTTATAATGATAACTATAAACAGTCAAGTGTACAAATTGAATTTTGGTTTTTACAGCCAACTTTAAGTGGTCTAAAAATTAACGAAAGTTTTTTTTTTTTTTAACAGTGTAATAGTAGTTGATTTCTGGTGATGAAAAAGTGTCTGCACGAAAATTAAGAAATATAATATCCTTCAATTTTATTAATGTAAACTGACTGCTTCCTACCAATTTTAAATATACTTAAATAGTCATATGTGAAAATTTCGCTAATTGCATAAGGAAGAAACTCTGAACCTCATCAGCAGGGACAAGGACTTCATGCACTTAAAAAGGGTATTTTAGGCGCTTAAAATATGACATTAAAAACACAAAATATGCCCTAAAAACAATAAAATATGCACATATTTTAAAAATTTTTTGTTCAAAGAAAAGTTTTAAATTCACATACAACTAATTAAAGACACAAAAATATTTTATTTTCCCAAGAGGTGCGTGTACATGCCTTTTATATTAAGTTTGTACACCATATTATAAATGATATAACGATTATTTCTGCATTATTAGCTCCAAGCACGAATTTTTAAAAATTGTATTTTTTTATACTTTTGAATGTTAAGTTCTATCAATTTTTTTAGAAAGAAAGAAAGCTTTTGTGCATTGAAGAAAGGCTCAAATTTAAATAATTTTTATATAATCTTACATATTTAGTTAACTCAACCATTACAATGGATTGAATTCTAGCTATTAGATTTTTTTTTAAAGCTGTAATTTTTAAAAGCAATATCAAGTTTCCGCAGAATTGTTTAACTAGTTTCGGCTTTAATAGCAAACGATTTTCTCTTGAAATCATCAAAATGACAATGTTTATTACATTTGGTAGGCGTGTGTGGTTGTGCATTCCTTCTACAATTCTAAAACAATGCAAGCGAATGAATTTGCCAATTGTTTTGCATTAATAATTTGTAAATAATTTTTTTTTTTTTTTTTTTTTTTTTTGAAATTTTAACTTTTGAGCAAATATGACACAAAAACCATGAAATTATACCAAAATATAAGACAAAAATATGCATATATGACCAAATTATGCAAAAATATGTATTTTCAATAAAATATGCAAAAATATCCACTAACAAATCGATGGCATTTTCACGCAAATTCAATGTTTCGTAAAGATATTTCGTTCTTGCCACTATCAGGCTTAAGGAAAAAAACATGCATTTGCATGTAATGAATGTAATGAATTTCAGTAATGAAACTAAAATGACATGCAAGCGAAGAAGAGAAAATATTTCGGAAAGTGAACTAAATTAACATAGGCGTAGAAAGTCTATTCCCCTAAAAGTAATAAAAATTTCCTGCAATTATCTATTTTAATATTACTCATGAAAATCATCATTCATAATTCTCCCACCCCCAACCGAAACAGTTTTTAGCTACTCTAATGAGGATAAGGGAAATAAGACATTGCAAAGAGCCTAGAAGCGGGTTCAATATTAAAATATTGCTGGACCTTCTATAAATACCTTTCTTTTCGCTTAAGTTGAAAAACTTTATCTAAAGCTGTTCAAAATGTTCCAATCACAAGGAAACAAGATAGTGGTGGACATGATACAATTATAACAGGTACATGCACAAGCCCAGCCTGTTAATGTATACAATACGAATAGTTGTCAAACTTTGTTTACAAGCTGCAAAAATTTTAGTGTATGTGAGTGCATAAAATGATTACAGTGTTGCCAATGAATTTACACATGGCTGTGTCTCCAATTACACATTGAAGAAAATTACACTACACTTCTTTTGTGTAGGTTAAAATTAAAACAAAAATAAATAAAAATAAAACGCAAAGTAGAATTTCACACAGATTATACAAGAATTTAATTACATGGCCTACACATGTGAGTAGAAATTACACACTGTCTAACTACACACACATTGGCAACACTGAATAACTATAATCATGCAGGAATGCCGCGTCTGCAATTGTACATTAGTTACCCTGTAATTGTTATTTTTATAAACAAAAGACATTTGTTTCTGACAATTTTCCATTTGCTTATAACGGGTGTTTTTTTTTAGAGGTATAGAACTTCAAATTGAGGTATAAAACACAAGAAAATCGTTTTAATGTCCATCAATTTGGCTTTATTGAAGGATAATTTTATGCCATTAATGTTTAAATATGATTTCGGGCATGTGGCCGCCGCGGCTGGCTCGAATAAAGCCAATTCTACAGGTCCGATTTTCAACCACTTTTTCGAGCATATGGGGCCGTATGTTGGCAATAACGCCACGAATGTTGGCTTCCAAGTCCCCTAACGTTTCTGGTTTGTTGGCGTAGACGAGCGACTTCACATATCCCCAAAGAAAATAATCCAATGGTGTCAAATCGCACGATCTTGGTGGCCAATTGACAGGTCCATTCCGCGAAATTATGCGCTCATCGAATGTTTCCTTCAATAAATCGATTGTGACGTGCGCTGTGTGGCATGTAGCGCCGTCTTGTTGGAACCACAACTCATCCACATTCATGCCATCCAATCCGGGAACAAAATAGTCGGTTATCATGGCTCTATACCGGTCTCCATTAACGTTAACTGACTCTCCAGCATTATTTCGGAAGAAGTATGGCCCAATGACTCCACCAGCCCATAGAGCACACCAAACAGTCAGTTTTTGTGGATGTAATGGCGTCTCAAGGGTCTCATGTGGATTCTCTTCACTCCAAATGCGGCAATTTTGCTTGTTGACGTAGCCATTCAACCAAAAATGAGCCTCATCACTGAACAAAATTTTGCGATGAAAATCAGCATCGAGATCAATCTCATTTTCGGCCCATACACCAAAATCACGACGCATTGCATGGTCTCGCGGCTTTAATTCTTGCACAAGCTGGATCTTGTAAGGTCGCAAGCCAAGATCTTTGCGCAAAATCTTCCATAAAGTTGATGGACAAAGCTCCAATTGCTGTGCACGGTGGCGAATCGATTCATTCGGGTCCTCTTCAACACTTTGCTCTACAGCGGCAATTGTTTCTTCGGTGCGCACTGTTCGACGTCTCTGCGGATGCGTATTATCACATAGAGTAAACGTAGTGCGAAAACGATCCATGGTTAACCGAATTAATTGCTCTGATGGACGATTATGTCGACCATAAAATGGACGGAGCTTGCGGTAAACTTCGCGAACTGAACCATTATTTTCGAAATAAATTTGCACGATTTGCAAGCGTTGTTCTTTTGTCAACCTGTTCATGATGAAATGGCAAACCAAACTAAATATTGATTACTTGACAGCCTACTATACCTCAATAAAAAACACCCATTACTAACAAAATACATGTGTTTTTGGGTGTTGTATTTTTGTTGTTGTCGTGCATGTATCTAGTATAATTGTATCATGGTGGTGGAAGTAACTGAACTAGCACAAAAAAATGATGATTGATATAGCCGAAAGTCGTGAGAAGATTTTCAAAGTTTTGTGATCTGAGTCCCAAAAAGGTGTTGCTTATGAAAGACACTCCTTCAGATCAAGGCAAGTAAGTAACTTGCAGTGATGGTCCTTCACCAGAATTTGTGAATTTATGGTAAAACTAGCACAATGTTGAATGAAAATTGCGAAACAAAAATAGATATGATAGATGGAAGTGGCGGAAATTTGAAAGGATCAGTTACATGGAATATGATGAAGAAATGAAAAAGTCGTGATATAAAGAAAAAAATAGATAAAACTGTATTTAATTACTGTTGTTTGTTTTTTTTTTTATATAAAAATTGAACTATGTCCCGTACGAGACGCAATTTGTTTATATGTGACAAAATATAAAAAAACCAATTTTTTATTATAAAGCCTAGTACGGAGTTCATACGGAATTTCAGATTCTCATACAAACTGTATGTAAAATAAATTCAGTAAAGTGCGACTCTGACTCGCGCACGAAGGGTTCCGTACGCACACTAGATATGTAATTTAATACAAACTTCATCCTATATAATGTATAGTTTTGACATTTTTTTCGTTTTTGGGGTCTTTTCGGTTTTTTATTTTGTTTTGGCGTTTTTTGCGTTTTTTCGGTTTTGGCGATTTTTTTAAGTTTTGGCTCTTTTTTTAATTTTGACACTTTATTTTCTTGTTTTGGCGACTTTTTTCGATTTTTGGCGTTTTTTCATTTTGGCGATTTTTTTTTATTTTTGGCGATTTTTTTCATTTTTGTGATTTTTTTTTATATAAATTTTTTTTTTTAGTTTTGGCGACATTTTCGCGTTTTGGCGTTTTTTTCGATTTTTGGCTATATTTTTCATTTTGGCGTTTTTTTTCCTTTTGGCGATTTTTTCGAATTTGGCGATTTATTTTAGTGTTAGACATTTTTTTTTTTAACTTTGGCGATTTTTTTAGTTTTGGCGATTTTTTTTTGGTTTGGCGATTTTATAATTTTCGGTTTTTTTAGTTTTACCGTTTTTGAAAATTTCAAGTGTTTGCCTCTTAGGTTTCCAAGATATAGCAAATTGTCAAAATTACATAGTCAAAATTGCATTAACTGATGTAGCACCCTTTAATTTTAATTTTTTTTAATTTTAGGATTAATTGTTGTAGTCTGTATAAAAATACACTAATTTTACAAATTTCAACTTTCAATATACATATGTTCATACAATTGTATGTATATTACATGGGATTTTAACATTTTTCGTTGCTCGTTTTGGAACACCCTTTAATTTTTAATTCTCATGTATTTGTTGTTCTAGCGGACAAGGTTCTACATACTGTGTCCAAATTCCAGGTCAGTAGCTCTGACGGTTCCTGAGAAAATACCGTGTGACGGACAGACGAACAGCGTAGCGAAAACAATAGGGTCCTTTTCACCTATGGTGTACGGAACCCTAAAAAATTAACGAAATTGAGGTTAGTAAATTTCATAAAGAAATTTTCATTTGCTAGTACGGACTTTCAAAAGGAAAATATACAGAATATTTTAAATTTATTGCCTATCTTAGGGAGCTATAAATATAAATGAAGACTTTTTTCAGGCAACTGAAACAAAAATTAATGTTCAAACAATTGTTTGGTAACGGAATTTTTGACAAAAAAAGAGTCAGCTGATTCGTAACAGAACAGAAAGTAAAAACTAATTCTGGCTTTAGTTATAATTTGCTTCTTAGAAACTTTTTCTCCATGTGTCAGAGTTTCGCTGGAATTTGCACTTAACCATATTCATTTGAAATGTTGGTTGACTCAACTTATCATTGAAATACTTGCTATCTAGGATTGAGGACTAGTATGAGTGTCTATTAAATAGCAGAGAAAAAAATTAAAAAACTATGTTATAATTTAAGAACTATATGTAATATAAATGCCTAGAAATAGTTGAATTTGTCTGTACTTGACGGTGGAATGCTTTATCAAATTGTAATTAATTTTTGTTTTTTTTTGTGTGTTGTAAATTCGAAAATAAATAAAATTGTGTGTATAAAAATGTAATTCTACAGAAAAGGCTATACGATTATTTTTCCGTGTAGAAATAAATGAAAATTTACAACCGTACTGGGCAAAAAAAAATTCTGGCTCCTAAAAGTATGCTAATTTTTTCGTATTTATAGAACAAGGGTGTTAAAGACCATTCTATTGCTTATTTTTATAAAAAAAACAAACTTCCTTTCTTTTCGAAACCGTGGGCCAGTCCGTGAAAATTAAATTTTAGAATTTTCATACATACATACATACATACATTTTTTTAATACCTACGTTACTTTTCGTTGCATAAAGAAACACTGCTGTGTTTATATCTACTCAATTTCTATTTAAGATTCAACGTTACCGCTATAGTATTTTACGCTTCCGGTGTTGACGTTCTGATTTTCCGGGAACTTTTGGAACATATTGTGCCTTTTAAACCATATACACAGAAAAAAATATCATCGAAATGTAACCAACAAAACAAATTGTTAATATTTAATTTAAAAATTAACAATGATCATTGTTGCTAAAACAAATTTTAATTTTTGTAGTCAATTAACAAAATTATTTGTTAAATTATATCATAACGGAATGCGCACATGAACACAGAAAAAAAAAGAATTGAAAATACAACTAATTTATTTGTGAATTCAAATAAAATATTATTTAAAAAGGCACCTACAATGATTTTTGTAAATACTAACACACATTTCTAACATAAGAAAAAACAAAATCAACTCAATTATTTCCAATTAAAATTATTGTGCTATTCACAATTGAGTTGTTAACAAAAAACAAAAATTTTTAATAAATTTGTTTTTCAAGTTCTAATGTGTTGTTTTTCGTTGTTTGTTTAATTTTTTTCTTACAAATTGGTTTTTTGTTAAATTTTAATTTAAAGACGTTTGGGATGAGGCGAACCGGCAACCTCTTGACTAATAGAATAACGTACTTACCACTCAGCTAAAGAGAAAATCGTTATCAGGTACGCAAATAATGAATACACGCAAAACATGATTTCTTATGTTTCTTCTGCATGGCGCTTTTCGTTGATATAATCTAAAAATAACTTTGTTGATTAAAAAAAAAAAGCCACGACGTTTTTCGGCTTCTTATCGGAATTTATACGTATACAACACCAACAATCAAAATAAACAACAACATCAGCACATGACCACGTTGAGTCAATCAACAAGCAAGATAAACACCAACACAAACAAATGAAATTAAATGATATTTTAAAATACGCGGAATTGATAAATACAATATTCAAGTTAATGACAAATATTATTGAAATTAAAAATTTTGTTCAACAACATGGTTTTGTTGAACATAAATCTTTTATTATAGTTAATTTTAATTATTATTCGAACTCCATTTGTTTCTATATTTATGATTTTAACAGGCTAAAGTTCGTATTGGCTTAAAAAGCGATACGTACTTTAGTCTGTTAAAATCATAAATATAAATCTTTTATATTTTTTTCTGTGTAGAAGAAACAAGAAATAATATTTTGTGTGTATTCATTATTTGGGTATCTAATAAAGTATTGGTCTCTAGCTGAGAGGTAAGTAAAATGATTTATTACTTTTGAGGTTGCCGGTTCAACTCCGCCCAAAGACATTTAATGTTTTTCGCTAACAAGCAAAAAATCTTTTCGAGTATTGTGATTGTGTATAAGAAACATTGTTAAAATAACAATTATGATTATCGAAATTTGTACAAAACTCAACAATTCACATTGTTAATATAACAATAACTTTAATTGAAATAACTTTGAATCTAACAAAAATTAATGTTGAAAAAATAAATCAATTTCAACAAAATATTTATTGATATATTTAATTGAAAATATTTTAAAGATTTTCCTTTAACTTGCAATTTCGTTAATTGTATTTACAAAAATCGATGTAGGTTCAAAATCAATTAACTATTTAATTCATATAACAAAAAAATTAATTGTATTTACAAATCATTTTTTTCTGTGTATGTATCAATATTGATTGATAATCACCTAAGACTATATGACAAAACATTTTAAAGGCCTATTTATACAACCTGAGTTATTTTCATAATCTGTTCTCAAATTTTTTAGTTCTTGTTGTTTGATATACAAAATTTTTCAACTATAGTATAATGATATTGATTAAACCTTTTTATACTCCATTTTAGCTACTTGTTAAAAAAATCCTTCTTTTTTGTAACAAATACCATAAAATACAATTTTACAATCGAATGGACAAATAAGATTATTTGTATTTTAATAAAAAAAAGAAAGCCATCGAAAAAATAACAGTATCAGCACAAATCCCATCATCTGCCATTTTTAATGCATCTCCTTTTTTATCTGCCATGCTTATGAAAATTTCCTAGGAACTAATGGTGGTTTATCCTTAAAAAAAATCAAACAGCAAAAAAGGGCGAAAAAAATAAGCAATGTGCTTCAGATAATGTGCGTTTACTCTTGCCAACAATTCAATAAAAGATGTGAAAATTATCTGATCTGATAAGCCGTCTGCTTCGTTGCCCTCATGATATCATTTGATTGCGAGATTGTTTGGTTTGCATTTATGGCAGTTGGCAAATTTTTTTTTTTTAATTCCATCATCATCATCGTCATCATTATCATTATTAAGCAGGCACTGGATTGGCAGCTTAACACAAAAATTGCAATTGTTTCAATTTTACAAACGCATAATGATGTAGATTCTTCGAAATGGTTTTTTTAATGCATCAAACATATAAATACATGGCATTGCAAGAGACCACAAACATTGAGCAAGAAACAAAAAAAAAGCACACGAGCCTTACATATATATTTATTTGTTTGTACGAAAAGGGATTTAAAAGGCTAACGAAAAATATGGCTGCGAGTTTAAGAGCAGCAAGAAAAAAAAAACGCGCAGTTAAGGTTGAAAAAACAATTACACATTTATTTAACTGGAAAATTATTTGCTTGAACGATTATTTGTTTACCAGAAAAAAGAACATTTTATTTTAATATTCAGCAAGGATTTTGCGTGTTTATACAACTAAATTACGCTTATTGGGGATTGCATTTTTAAAAGCTTAATATATGAAAAAAAGTATAATATCATATATATCAGTAAAAATTTAATAAAAAAATTTCTTGTACTAAACAATTTAATTAAGCATTTAATTCGCAGCTTTCTAGAATTTATTCAGTAATTACCAAAAAATCGGTGCCTGTTCACTGGCACTCAAGGTGTTCTAAAACCGTACTACTATTTAATAACCCTATAAAATAGTCTTAGTATTGTAACTCCTTACCAAGTAAAGTAACTTGTTTTATTTAATAATCTTTGATGTTGCAAAATTGTTAAGTGTCTCAATTTAAACATCCCAATGGAAAATGTTTATCTCGCGGTATCATGTAAACGTTTATTCCAAAAGAATTTTTTTAAATTTGTTCAGCAGAAAGGAAAGGTTTCTCGGAAATCAAACGGAACATGTCCTTTAATTAATTTTATAGTTAGAACTGTTCTTTAGCAATAAATTTTATTTGTATCTCTATTTACTAAAAATTAATAAGATCTCTTTACAAGCTGTAAATGAAAGACCTTAGATTTGAAACATAACTGTCCTGAGAGCATAATAAGCAATATGGCACAAACCTTCATTTATTCTGCAATAAAAATTAAACAGATATAATTGAATCTAGAGTAAAGATCTTCCTAAAATATGAAATATGTTTAAATGGAAGAAAATTGGTTATATTTTACCAAAAATGTTTTTTATTTTAATTTCCAACCCTGGAAACATAATATTAATTTTTCTATTTTTTAATACTAATTTATTTATTTCTAAAATATGCAATGCATTAAATTACCAAAAAAATAATTATTTTCATTTAATTAATTTTAATATACCAGAAAAATTAAACTTTTCCAGGTGTGGAGCTACGCTTTTTGTTTTTATAATTTGTATCTTACTAAAATATAATGTATAAATAATATGTAAACAAAAAGAAAAAAGCTATTTGACTAATTTGCTTTAAAGTACGAAAAAAATTAAATTTTCCAAGCCTGGAATTATCTTTTTAGATTTTTCTTATTCATTTTACCAATATGATAGTTCTTAAACATATATAAAAAGGTATATTAAGTGAACAAAGAAAAAAAGAAATTAAAATAAATTGTTTAATTAGTTACTTTAATATTCAGAAAAAAGTTAAAAATTTCCAGCTCTGGAGCTGGAAAAATTTTCTTTCTAAGACGTAAAATATATATAATTTATAAAGACAAAGAAAAACATTAATTAGACCTAGTTACTACTACAGGGTGGGCCAAAAGAAACCAAGGGGTGTAAAAGTTTAATAACTTTTTTGTTTATTAATTTTTTTTTTATTTTTTCTTTCAGATTATATAGACAACACTTGGAGAATTTATAATGGAGAGGTTCACAACTGAACAGAGAACCAGAACAATAGAATTTTATTATTTAAACCAGAGATGAAAATTTGATTATGAGTGATGAAGCTCATTTTCATTTGAATGGCTTTGTTAATAAGCAGAACTGTAGGTTCTGGGGTTCTCAAAATCCAAGAGCCATTCATCAACGCCAATCGCACCCCATCAGGTGTACAGTATGGTGTGGGATCATATCTGAAAATGTCATTGGGCCCTAGTTCTTCGAGAATGAAGATGGAAGTGCTGTAACCGTAAATGGAGAGCGGTATCGGTTTATGATAGAAAATTTTTTATGTCCTGCTCTTGAAAACAGACCTGGTATGTGGTTTCAGCAGGACGGAGCCACTGCCCATACTGCCCGAGACACAATGGCATTTTTAAGTCAAATTTTTTGAGAGCGAAGAATTTCTCGTAATTCGGAAATTATTTGGCCAGCGCGATCGCCAGATTTGACAGCACCCGACTATTTTCTTTGGGGTTTTTTGAAGGAGCGAGTGTATGTGAACAAGCCAGAGACAATCCTTGAACTCAAGGCAAACATTGTTGCAGAAATTCGAACGCTATAGCCACAAGTTTTGAAAGATGTTATGGAAAATGCTCTAAAAAGAGCCCATCAGTGCGAAGCTGAAAACGGTGGTCAGTTAAAAGACATCATTTTTCATACTTAGTGTAAAAATATTTCCATTTTGTATATTATATAATCTGAAAGAAAAAATAAAAAAAAAGTTAATAAACAAAAAAGTTATTAAACTTTTACACCCCTTGGTTTCTTTTGTCCCAGCCTGTATATATCACAAAAAGTTTAAGTTTCCCAATCCTGGAATCATCCTTTTTGATTCTTCTGATTTCTTACACTAATATCTTTCTTCTAAGAATATAAGATATATTTATTTTATAGAAAAAAGGAAAAATTAGTTTTAGTAAATTTTTTTTATATAACAAAAAAAGTTAAAGTTTTCCAACCCTGGAAACGTCTTTTTAATTTTTTTTTATTTCAAATACCAATTTTATTCATACTGAATTATAAAATAAGTTTAGTTAATAAAAAAAATAAATAAAAATTAGTTTTCGACAGTTACTTGGCAAAATAAAGTTTTCCAGCTCTGAAACCATCTGCTCGATTTTGCTGCTTTCCAATACCAATCTTTTTCTAAATATTTCTGACCCGCCAGTTCAAGAACGAGGTCTCTAGCTTTTCTGGGAGCTTCGGAAACCCGGTTTCACGTACAGACAGACGTACAGACGGACAGACGGACATCGCTTATTCGTCTTCCCTATACATAAGAATCCAGAATATATATGAAGTATTAAAGTTGCTTATTAATATTCTGGAAATTACAAACGGAATGACAAAGGGTATAAAAAGCTATACGCATAAAAAAAACACAAACTATGAAGCTACTTTAGGACTCTAACCTGCGATCCTCCGAATATTAGACTAGTGCAGTGGCTTCTAGCCAGCAGCAGGCTATTTACGAACATAAAAACAATTAAACAAGAACAGGTCACACAACTAAGCACAAAAGTGTATTGCAGCTATAAATAAATCAATTAAGCATCAAAAAACTTAAACAAAATGTTATTCCCTGTAAATTTAATATTTTACTGCAATCAAAATTTTTGCAGTGTGGTTTTCGTTGTTACATTTTTCTGTGTGTAGGCATTCAGACTGGAAAGATCTAAGAAAGTAAATACAAACTAGATTTCTAACTTGACTGAGTTGGGTAGGTTTTTGTGGTTATTCATCAGTACCTGGATTCAGTAACTTTTTGCGAACCGAAAATCGTAATATTTATCGACATATTTATTCGCTTGCGATAACGATAATGTGATTCTGTAATTTCTTTTTAACGATAGTCTCCCGCTTTATCTTACTCACCATTTAATTAAAAATTTTATGGTATCTCTGTATAGAAAATGTGAAAATAAGCGAAAAGCACAAAGAATAATAAAGAAAAACTCAATGAATTTGATCTAGTGATTTTATACTATTTTTATCCAACCGACAGCGAATATCGTTAAAACATGTTACTGAATGGCAAAGTCGATAAATTTTCGTTATATTTATTATAACGATGCGATTATAGTAATAAAAGTTACTGAATCCAGGTACAGGTATTTTCTACTTACATTTCTTTCTGAAAACTGCACAACATGATGCAAAAGCATAAGTGTAGTCCCAAACGGTTTGGGTAAATATTGATTGATATTGATATGATTTCAACAATATTTAAATGTACAGGGAAAACAAATTTGCTGAACGAGCTGGTAAATTTTGCAATTTGTATTAGATATATAGGGAAAGATTATATATGCTGAAGTCTTCAAAAATCAATGCAATTCATTTTACTAAACAATATATTTCTATTTTATGCACTAAATTTCACTTTTCTCTTAAAATTTTAGTAGGCTGGAAATAATTTTCATTCATATATCGCACAAATGATAGTGTTTAATTTTAGTTTAACACTTCAACCTCTATGTTCATGCAATTCTCCCGCATGACATAAAGCGCTATAGAATTATGCTGCAGACACTTGTGGTGCGAATGAAGAAACTCTTTGAAATTTAATTTGCCATAAAAATTTATGAATTATCAAAAAAGCCAAATAAATTCTTTCATTGCATTCTACTATTCATTGTTAGTGTAACAAGTAGAGAAGGATAAGATTGTTGTGAATAAAGACTTAACTTACGCCAAAAATATTTTTGCCAAGATTTTGAATAAAAAAGGAGCCTTAACAGGTATTGGATTAACACCTTGTTTGCACAAGTCATGTATGAAAATCACTCAAATGAAGTAAGAGTGCAACATTCGGTAGTTCTGCCGTACGTTTCAGACATATTCCAGACATACACACACAAGTGAAAAAATACTTGATTTATACAGGGTGGCTCAGAAAGAACGAAGTGGTGTGAATTCCTTATAACTTTTTTATTATAATTTTTTATTTTTTATTTTCTTTTCAGTATTTTGTAAAGAAGACTTGGACAATTTATAATGGAGCAATACGCAACTGAAAAACGTGCCCAAATCGTTGAGATTTACTTTTCTAATCAACGGTCCATTGTGTTGACTCAGCGTGCATATCGTCATCAATTTAATGTGCGGGTTGCACCCTCTCAGTCAACAATAAACCGTCTGGTTGCAAATTTTCGACAACAAGTAGCAGTAAGGAACCTTCCTGGTTCCGGCAGACTACGAACTGTGCACACATTTGACAATATTCAAGTGGTACAGGAGAGTATTCGGGAGGATCCAGAAACATCAACCAGGAGATGTTCGACACAACTTGGCCTCTCAAGAGGGTCGCTGCAGCGCGAATTTTGCATACCATAAGAATGTTTCCATACAAAATTCAACTTGTCCAAGAATTGATACCGACAGATTACCAGCAACGACTTGACTATGCAATTTATTTCCAGCAAAAAGCACAAGAGAGTCCTAATTTTATTCATAACTTAGTTACGAGTGACGAAGCCCATTTCCAATTAAATGGGTTCGTTAACAAGAAAAACTGTAGGATATGGGCTACGGAAAACCCGAGAGTACTTCATCAACGACAATTACATCCAGTTAAGTGTACTGTTTGGTGCGGTGTTTCTTCAGAAAGGATCATTGGCCCATATTCTTTGAAAATGAACGAGGTGTCGCCATTTCCATCAATGGTGATCGATATCGAGCCATGTTGGAAAATTTTGTAAGGCCGGCCAGCCGTGGAAAACCATCCGCAAATATGGTTCCAACAGAATGGAGCCACAGCGCACACTGCGAGGGCCACAATGGCTCTTTTACGCGACATCTTTGGTGAAAGAATAATTTCGCGTAGAAGCAATTTTAATTGGCCTCCGCGTTTCCCGGATTTAACCGCTCCAGACTGTTTCCTTTGGTGTTATTTAAAATGGAAAGCTTATGTTAATAAGCCTAGGACTATTGAGGAATTAAAAACCAATATTCGAGACGAAATTAACAACATAACACCGGAAGTTTTGCGAAAGGTCATGGAAAATGTGTTGGAAAGAGTACATTTGTGCGAAGCAGAAAATGGACACCACTTGCGGGATATCATTTTTAATAACTAATCTAAAAATATTCCCTATAAATTTACTGTATTTAAAAAACAAAAAATTAAAAAAATATGTCTTAAATAAAAAGTTATAAGGAATGCACACCACTTCGGTCTTTCTGGGCCACCCTGTATTTTCCTCCAGTGCAATTTATACTAAGTGACCTATGGGAATTTTTCTACTAAGGAATTTGAATCAAAGATTTTATTTTCGACATGAAAACAAGTTGAATATTTTCTTCTGCACTTCGAATGTACGAATTTCTTACATTATTAATGCCAATGCTTGTGGTTAAATTAGATTTTCATATAAAAATTTAGTAAAAGCCTATTCTTATATATACAATATGTTTAATTAAAAAGAAAAGAAAAAAAAGATTTACATATATAGTTTCTTTTATATACCAAAGAAGTTTAAATTTTCCAACCCTGAAACAATAATTTTTTTAGTTTTTCTATGTTTTTAGTGCTAATGTATTTTTTTCTTTAATATAGAAAATATGTCTTTATATAACAAAGAAAAACATTAGTTTTATTAAGTTACTTTTATGTACCAAAAAAGTAAAATTTTTCCAGCTCTGTAGGTATGCTTTTTTTTCTTATTTTGTGTACCAATTTTTTTTTTCGAAAACACCAACTATTTTTAATTTTTAAAGATAAAAAAATTAAATTTAGTTGATTTCTTTTATATACAAAAAAAAAAAAAATAATAAAAAAATAAATAAATGTTCCAACCCTGGAATCGTTCTTCTAGTTTTTTTCTGATTTCTTTTAGCAAACAATATCTCTCTTAATATAGAATATGTTTAATTTATAGAGAAAAATAAAAGATTTGTTTTAGTTATGCATAAGCTAAAAAAAATTAAATATTCCAGCTCTGGAATAATACTAAATGAGTTGTAACGGAAAAAAATCAGTTTAAATTATAAAAGAGGAAAAATTTGTTTCAGCTAGTTACTTTTATATGAAAAAAAAGGTTTAAACTTTCCAACTCTGAAACCATTTTTTCGATTTTGCTGATTTTCGTACCATTTTTAATACACCAAAAAATTTAAATTTTTAAGACCAAATAATCGATCACAAACAGACAGACGAACAGACGGAAATCGCTCATTCGTCTTTCCTATTGATAGGTATGGCATATTAATTTTATTGAAGTTACACTACTTTACGAGTTTTGGTGAAGGGTGTAAGAAAGCAGTTAGTAACCTTTTTCGCTTAAGCCATAATAATAAAAATTTATTCACAACTGCATGCATATCACATGAAATATAACACAAACCATCATTGTCTATTATCATGTTTTTTTGCACGTGTTTTTGAAACAAGAAAACTAAGCCGATGCACTGGTATATACACCATAATAATGCTGAAAAATGTTCTTTCTGTTGCCAAGTCAAAGTGAACCACGAGAGTAAAGGATAATTCAAAATTTCACACCACCATAAAGGAAAGGAAATTGTGTGTTCTCTCGTATAGCTTTCGTATATAAAATCCTTAAAGGGGCAGTGAAAATTGAGCCTTTAGCACTTAGTTATTGTCACTTTGTTGCAAACTCTCTGTGCCAAATAAGCCACAAAAATGTTTAAGTACAAATGTAGATACTCGTAATTTTGCCTTGCAAGTAATTTGATTTATCTGCATACATACATACATGTGTATATGCAGGCATGAAAGAGCTGCTCTTGTCAATCTGAAGTAAGACATTCCTGTAAAGTGGATATTATTCATACTAAAATTAATTGTGCAGAAACAATTAAAAAGAAATTTGATTGAGTGAGAGTAGATATTCATATCATATGGTTATTTTATGGCTATTTTAAGTAGCAGATCAGCTTAGGAAATCTTTGGTAATGTGATTATAAATTACATAATATGCAATTGGTTTTAATTGCTGGTTTCTTTACTTAACACAAATCGAAAATCAAGTTAGCAATAGCTTAAGTAAATTAAACAAATTGAATTAAAGAGGGGGGAGATGTTAAAATATATATTTTTAGTATATATATATTTTTAGTTCAGAATATATTTTAATTTTTTTTTAAAGAAAATTAACACTCAGGCAATATGAATGCCTACTACCATTACTTGATGTTACCTTCATTCGGAAAGGAGTAGTGATTAGAGTTGGGAAACTATCGATAGTGCTACTATCGAAAGTTTTCGATAGTTTAATAAACTTTATTGATAAATGATGATTTATTGAAAGTAAGAAAAACAATCGATATAATGACGATACTATCGTGATAGTACCGAAGTTGTAATATTCTCGTATAATGTACATATTTATTTACACTAAAATTTCAAAACAAAATAATTTTAAACCAAATAAAATAGTATTTTATTTGTCACTTCAATAAATAACAAAAGTAAAATAATTGTATGAAAAATAATTGATATCAGCGGAAGAAATTTTCGCGTCATTCAGTTATTTTTTATGACAAGCAACATATTTAAATTTTTTGTTTTCAGTGGTATATCATTTACTATCGATAGTAACTTAAAATATAGATTGTTTTTAAGTATTAATCACAAAAAAATTAACTATCGACAATATCAATAGTGCCATCGATAGTCTTCCACCCCTAATAGTGATAGAAAAGACAGGTGGAGGAGGAAGAGATAGAGGAAACCTTGATTCTTTACAACTCTGATTTTTGCATGTTTTCTAATAATTCAGTGTTGCAGCGCCTCTGCTGTCAATGAGGCGTATTAAATTTTCAAAAATTTGTTTAGTAGCCATTTTATTGGTAATTGTTCTTCAACGATGATTTTTCTACAGAATACCGACCAAGGACGGCACACTCTTCTGATGTTACATTAGGATTAATATCCCATAAAGGCAGTGTAGTTCAGTGATCAGTGACAATGCCTTTACTAATTGAACTTTCCTACTACGAATGATATAAAGGGATACTAATGCAAATCAGAAAAATGCGTGGTATTGTTATTTTTAATGACTGTCCCATACCGGGTTCGAACACATGACCTTTGGTTTGGTAGTCAACGTACTAAGTACTTGAACCACTACCATCTACAACTTTGCCGTAGCTAACTTTGTCAAAAATTAAGAGTCCGTGGAATTAATGCTGAAAAAAGTGAATTTTTTTTTTTTTTTGTTTTCAATTTTCGCAAAAAAGTGCACGAATATATTATTTTTTAGGTTCGATATGTTAACTTAATTTGTTTGCTAGCCTCTTAGCTATATTATTGCGTCATGTAGTCTAGAGCTATCACCAAGTCTGAATGAGGTGTTGGGTCAACTCTGTTGGCCAATAAACTGATTCCACCATTTTTTTGAGGGCGCACTGATTTTCAAAATCTTTGCAGGCCCATAAAAAATATTAGTTACAAAAATTGCTCTACTATCGAACCATGTGGATTTTTTACTGTTGCGCAGTGTAATAAGTAAGTCTATGGACGAATGATTGACCGTGAGCGGTTAGAAGATTGTTCTTTTCTGCAAAGAACAAAATTCAATATAAGCAAATTTAAAAACAAAATATTTTTTTCTTTTATAAATACCTTAAATTATCTTCATGTAAGCTGAGCTGTCAGAAGCACACCAAAAATATAAATTTATTCTGTTTAAATAAAAAAAATTTTTAAAATAAATTTTTTTATATTCTTTAAATATTATCAAAAATTCACACAATTCATCTCATTAACGCGACAGTTTATCAGAACCCATGTGCGCAAAAATCATTTCATTTTGATTGATAAATACTCGTACAATACATTAACTCTCTACATAAAGATATTCCACTTCATCTACTCTGAACTTTTAGCTGCAACAACAAAATGAAGACATTGTAAAGACACAATGGAAGACAAAGCAAAAAGAAGAAGAAAAAAATAAATACTTAAATATTTCACACTTCACTGATTGTTTTTTGAAGAGTGAAATTGTTTATCAAATTTTGGTTTGTGTATCAATTTATTTCTTAAAGTACAAAATAAGCTTGTGCCAAGGGAAGGGGAAATGATTTCATAATATACTTATGTACTTAGATACACTTACACGTGTGCACATACATGCACGCATATTTATTTAATATTTTCAGTAAAAAATCTTGCAAGTACTTAAAAATATTGATGAGCCGGACGGAGTCTGCTTTCGCTACAGTTATTGATTTTTCTTAGCTTTACCAGCCTAAATATTACCTATTCAATATCGTATATATAGTGAAGCGATATTTGAGCAACTTACTTATTTACATTTATTGATTTTCTTTCAAGTCAAGTCGCTTTTATTTGTTGTTTTATTCCATTTTTGTCACTCCTGTCATCAGCACCGTCATTTAAAATGACGTTTTCCTGTTAATGACATAATTTGTTCAACTTTTATGTGAAACATAAAACTAATAATGACTTAAGATAAAAATCTATAATAAACTTAAAAGTTAAGTGTAGCAGCAGCAAGTAAAGCTGATAACAAAAAAAAAAAAAAAAAAAAAAAAAAAAAAAAAAAAAACAAAGACCAGACAAAATCAGCTTAATCTGTCATGTCAGTGCAGCAGGAGTTGTGCAATAAAAACAGCCATGATACTCGTATAAAAATATTTTTAATGACAAAGTGAAAGTAAATAAAAGTTTATGTACCTTCTATATCAACGTTTATAGTGAGTTTTCTTGCGTTCAGACGGTAAAATGAAAAGTTGTGTGTTGTGTCATTTTCTAAGGCCATATAAATTTGATGTAGTATTTCTAAGGATCACCAAAGTAATAAATGTGTTGAAGTCACGATTAATACTCGACAAGTGGTAAATTCATCTCAACGTAACTGAAAACACTTCTCAACAATAATTAAAGTTTATTTGCATTAACTACTCGTATACTGCTGGTAGAGGTTGCAATGTTGTCAAGACAAAAAAAAATTATTTTCTAAAAATAGTTAAGATGGGCAGCTTTGAATAAGAAAAAACAAAAATCATCATTTCAATGAAGATATAAAAATATTTCCTCGCTCAAGAGCTGCATATATAAATCTTACGTAAAGAAGAATATTTAATTACTTACTTAGAGTGACATAACTTTGTGCTGACCTAAACAAAACGAAAGCAACTATTTATTAAAAAAAAAAATTAAAAAACCCTTTTGCAACCAACTTTGAACCGTTAAATATTTTAAAAGAGCATTCGAAATGAAAAATGGTAAAATAAACCATAACGAAACGAAACTTTCGACTTACAATTTATATTGAAAACAAAAACAAATTTTCATATTTTATTGTTGTTTTCAATATAAATTTCAGTCGAGAGTTTCGTTTCAGTTTCCTTTCGTTATTGTGAAACAGGCCAATAGTTTCCGGACTTTTTATTTTTTTCGTATTTACAATATGGAGCCTGTTGGCCGCCATTTTAATTTTGACAACTGAGATATCTTAAGTGGCACTCCTAAGATTAAGACAAATTGACTGACGGAAGAATCATCAAAATCGGTCCCTGCATTCGCTTTATATATCGTGCCATAACCGCGAAAAGAGCTTAAGCGACATAATTTTCAAACTTGAATTTTTGACCCAAATCGATCATTTGTGATCGTAAATAGTCGATTTTCGTCAAAAAGACGAAGTCCAAAAAATGTGTCGCTTAAGCTATTTTAGCGGTTATGGCTCGATATAATGCCGCAAAGAAACACACATACATAAATACATACATACATACATACATACACACATACATACATACATACATACATACATACATACATACATACATACATACTTACATACATACATACATACACACATACACACATACATACATACATACATACATATACTGATAAACACAATACCGTTCGTTGCGTTGCGCAGTCGAGTAAAAACGGAAACCCAGAAAATGAATTAATGCATTTAATAATTTTTTTTTATTACATTTTATTACAAATTCATGCTGAAGAAATGATGTTAACAAACTAAATCCGGTTTAATGCATATTGTTGTTAATAAAATGCGTGGCGGCACACAAAAATGCTGATATTTTTTCCAGCTAAAGTCTAGTTTAATATTTCCTTAGAAATTTGACATATTCCATTCTAAAAGAACTGAAAATACTCGGGCCTAATCAAGGCACATTCACCAGGTAGCAGCGGAAACGCAGCTGAGCTATTTTTTTTTAAATTATAGTTCATTCGAAGCTTCAAAAATTGTTTGCGAAAGAGAAATTAAAAAAAAATGTTAAAAACTTTTCAATGTGAAAAATATTGAAATGTTACAAATAATTAATACACCAATAACACGTAGAATAAATTATAAGACAGACACAGAAAATGTAGCACAAAATTATAGAAATTTAATAAGTAAAAAATAGATAGGGCAGTTTGTAAATATGTATGTTTAGTTTCTTAGACACAAATATAATAATACAGCTTTTAGATTAAGTAGATGATAAGAGATAGATATATATATATATATACATATATCTATATGTATATACATATATTAATGTTTTTTTATGTTTTATATGTTACCCAATCAAATTTAATTTATTTGAATGTTTCTGTTTTTTGAATTGTTTTTGAGTTTATTTGAATTTTATATATGTATGTATGTTTGAATGTATGTATATAAAATTATTTTTCAAATCAAAAAAATTTTTACCTGAAGAAGACACACAAAGGCGTGTCGAAATATTGATAAATAAAAGCTGTTAATTTTTATTAAAAAGACCTCAAGCTCAATCAAATAGTTACTATTTTTAAAACAAAAGGTCAACTAAATTTTCGGAAATCTGTGAAAAATATTTTAAATTAAACTATTTTCTTGATCATTTTAATTAAAAACATAAAATAAGGTCGAAAAATTAGATAAAAATATTTGAAAAATATTTTATTAAATAAATGCTTTTGAAACAAATTTGAAAACATGAAAAAACTATTAAAAAATTGTGAAAAGTGCCTAAACGTTGCAAATTTTGTTAGTGGTAGCTGCCGTGAAGAAATTTTTTCAAATTTATGTGAATAATTTTCATTATTATTATTTTACTACAAATTCTATTTTTGATATTTTGGATCAACTAAAAGCCATGTTGTTTTTTTTCATTGTTATATTTTTTCATTGTTCTTGTAATCCTGATATTACCTGGAAATAAATGTGCCTTGGGCTAATCGTCGCATTCTTTAACAAGCTGATTCGAACACATTTTTTCAGTTTGAGATTATGGCATTCCATATCGAACCATATTATTATATTATTCCATACCGAATTCCATAATTTTAAACAGAAAAAACGTGAAGAAATCAGCTTCTTATCAAAAGCAAGGATTAGACCATTGAACTTAAGCCCGATTAAGAACTTATTCCTTAAGTTTTAATAAAAATATTAGGGTGGTTAGATTTTATTTTCCAAAAATAAATTTGCTCAAATAAATTTTTCACTTAATAAAATTTTATACACCCAAATATTTTTTATACTAAAAAAAAACTTTTTTGCACTTAAAAAATATTTTTGTTATATTTTTCATAATGCAAAAAAATGGTATGTATATATAAAAAAAACTATTTTATTTTATAGTGAAAAATAAATGAAAAATGCGCATTTTGTAAAATTTTGTGTAAAAATTCTATACTCTGTTTTATAAAAAAAACGAGAGCTGCCTTAGACACCTGGTTAAAGCTATGCTGCTGAGCCATATAAAACCAACTTAATGTATTAAATAATAATGCAATAAAATTATATTAAATGATGATGTCAAATTCGGCGCAACTATTTCTAAAAGTTTCCATTTATTTCACATTACTTTATTTTCTAGTGGAATACGTTTAAATAAGTGTATTGCTTGATAGCTGGATAACAGCTGATCGGATGTGTTTTCTGGTTTGCGCGCATGTGCAAAATCAAATAGTTTGTTTCGTTTATTTTCGTCTTCTGGTTTTAAGTACAAACAAATAAAACAAAAATTAATTTATAACCGTAATAGTATTGATTATTATTGTTACGAAAATCACGTCCTAGCTCCTGTGTCGTGACATAACTAGCATAGCTATAAAAACACTTTGGATAAGCCGTTGTATTTTGAAATTATTCAATATATTGTTTAATCTCAATAGAAAACCTGTACTGCATATAATATAATATGATTTTTCCAAAAAAAAAACTTTTTGGTAAAGCTCTGGAAGAGGAAATAAATTGTCAAGGCGAGAGGCGTCATATATGGGTGGATTTTAGAGCCATGTTTTCTTTGGCAAATTTTCTCAGATTTCTTAAATTATTTTCATCAAAAAAAAAACTAGTTAAAAAAATACTGAAAGCATCTGGCAACTTTGGTTTCATATAACATATGGTTTTAATTACAGACACGCCCAATGTTATGCACCACTTTTTTTTACTATACCAGCAAAAGAGGAGAATGTTTCTCATCAACACACTAATAACGGTCAATTTCTAAATTTTTTAAATTCTACAGGCATTAACAGTAACATTACATCATGTAGATACAATAATTTAATTTAGCTGAAAAAAAGCAACATTGAAAAGTTCAGTTTTTTTATTTTCTTAAATTTTTTTCGTACATTTTTTGACACAACTCTAAAGCTAAAAATTTTTGTCATTGTATTTTCACAGCTCTAGACTATAAAATATCAGCCAACCAACATTTAGCTGTTAGCTGTTATATCCCTGGTGCTGTGTCAGCAGTAAAAATTGTACGAACTGCAACTTTTTTAACAGCAACGCCAAAGGCGTTAGTATAAATTATGTTTTTTATTAGTATTTTTTTCAGTTTTTTTTTTCAACAAGATGCCACTAGAGCAAGAACAATCATGGTAGTAGGATGCATTTGTACTAACAAATATATTTTTATTTAAGTTAAAAATTTATTTTTAGTAGCTTGCTGTTTTTAAAAACGAATTTAGCAGTGCTTTGCTTTGAGCATCAAAAATATTTCGCTTCATTTAAAGATGTTAAAAATTTAAACTGATTATCAAATAAGACTCGTAGTTATAATCTAAAATACTTAAAAGTCAAAAAATTGCAAAAAAAAAATATGATATGAAAAAAAAATTCCCACATTTGTCTGGGAAATTTCTAACATTACCCTATTACTTACATTTTAAGCATGAAAAGCTCTCTACCAAAGAAAAAACCTAAAGCATAAAGTATATTTTTAAAATTTTTCGTTATTTGCATATTTTCACCAAAGTACAGTGGCAGCAGCTGCAGCAATTTGAGACATAAGTAGGTGTCAACAAAAAAACCCTGTTAGAGATAAACATTCTAAATAATATTTTAAATGATGTCCTTGTCTTTAATGTGAAAACTCCTTGTTATGCAGAAAATTTCTGAGGAAAAAAATATGTACACATGGATGAACAAAATGGAAAAAGGTGCTAACAAGATTTATTATATTTCTTAAGTGTCTTATTAAATTTGTTAAGTGCTTGTCGAGGCATGTATATATGTATAAGCATAAACATATGTTTGTACTTTTGTATATATGTACATACATTTAACAAGAAAAAAGTTTTTATATTCTTAAAAGATTTCTTCAAGAAATGTTTTGTTTAAAGATTTTCTAAAATACATGGAAGAGATTTTTATTTTTAGTACTTAGGGCCTGTTCATCTATATGCGAACGATTGTTTTTCTTTAGAAACTAAAACAAAAAACTTTAATTTGTTCTTGTTTTCAATATAAATATTCAATGGAATCTATCGTTTGCATTTAGATGAACATGTCCTTACTTTTAATTATACATAATTATAATTTATAAGCTGACCTTATAGTTTTCAGCATTTCAGCAAAAAAAAAATTAAATTTTATTTTTTTTTCACAATATAGTAGCGTTACGTTCTTAACTTTTTCAAATATTATTCTTGTTAGTTCAAATCTTTTCAATTAAATAAGAATTCCACAGAGTACAACTATTATTAAATTAAAATATTTTATTTACTCAAAACTGATATTAAAAGCTTTTAAACACGTAATGTTAAATAAGTTTTTGGTAGCATACCACGAAGTTAACTATTCTGTTGTTTACACAATATTGTTGGTTTAAGCTTAACAATAAAGCTTTTAAACGAATATTGGAATTGTCTGAAAAGTCAGTAGATTTCGATCGTTTATTTTCTTCTACAAATTGTTGTTTGTCTCTGAGAAGGCTAAAGCTACGGTTACACTTGTCAAACATTTGCCCAAAAAAACGTAACCACTAAATGCTAATGAAAAATCTTTAAACTCGAAACTGTTTAATATGATAAATAAGTGTCTGGATCAAAACTTTTTTCACTAGTGTTTGTTGGTTGCTCTTTTTTTGGGAAAATGTTTGACAAGTGTAACCGTAGCTTAAGTCTCCTACTGGTTTATTTGATACTCAAATTTAAATAACTGAAGATATTGTTTCAAAATTTTATTATTGGATTGATGTTTCGGTCTTATCTATCGTTACATTTAATAAATTATATATGTGCCACAAAATTTCATGCAAAATGATTTTTAAAATTGCAAATTAAAACAATGAAGAATCATAATAATCATCAATAAATTAAAAGAAAAATGAGTGATAGGCAGAGAATTGTTTGACACTAACAAAATTGAGCATTTATACTTTTTGTTAAATTTTTTTTTTGTTTTTTTTTCATCGAATTGAATTCATTTTTTATTGCATCAATCATTATAAATTTAAAAAAAAGACCTGTTACAAAATATTAGACATTTTTTTTATCAATAAATTTTAAATTACTAAAAATTTTTAATTGGCAAAATTATTCCTGACAGGCTGTACATCGGTATATAGAGTTTTTTCAGCTTAGCACGTCTTTTTTTAAATCCAAAATTTTCTAGAATAAATTTTTTATCGCTTATCATCTTTTATTAAATTTTAACTATAATTTAATAAATTGCATATTTTTTTTGGACACATTTCTTTCAAAAACTATTTTTTTTAATTTCAAAATCCAATTAAAACTACTCTGCAGCTGCTTTAACATCAACCCAATAACAAAAATATTTCAAAAAAAATCGAATGTCATTGCTTTCCTTTATTTTTAACACAAATATTCTGCTCACATTCTACACTAAAAGAATAAACTCATTCTGCAACATTGTATGACCCTTTTGTTTGAAATCATTGAAGGTTGGCTAATTTTATTTTACTTTTCGAAATGAAAAATAGTTTTCAATTTTTACAGCTCAATACATATCCAATTGTCACTCAATTAAACAAGTTAAAATATTTGCTTTTTAATACTTCCATTTAATTTTGGTAACTTTTTTTTTCTTTCAGAGTGGTCAGAGGAATTTTGAGTTGACACAGTGGCAAACAAAAGTAAAGGTATGTTTGTCTTTTATATTATATATATTAATAATTTTTTGATAACATTGTGTTTCATAATAAAATAAGTTATAAAAACCAAACACACAAAACACTATTTCTCCAATCAATACCTTAACTTGAAAGAATAAAACAAAAATCGATTAAAAATTTAATTGTATCAACTAAAGTTTTTATTCATTAAATTTTTAAACAAAAGATCAATTGACTCAACTAAATTTTTAGATTTAGGACATTTTTGTTTGAAAATACTTTTGAGTTCTAATGTTAGAATTCCATAAATTATTTTCTTGAAAAATGGTTGTTGTCCCTGATAATGAAAAATAAAAATATTATTGCCGTGTTTTAAAACATAAAAATTAGATTTAAGTATTATACAATAGTTTGAAAAAATATATGAAAAAATTTATGTTGGATAAAAATCATAAAGCAAATACACGAACCTGCTGGCATAGATAATAAAAAATAATTGTTTTAAAGGATCACAACTGCGGTTTTTTTTGCCCATGGACAAGACGGCACAACCGTCTAAAATTAATTGTGTAAAAAAAATAATAAAAATAATTTTTAATTGATTGTTTAAATTTATTTTTAATTAAAAGGATTTATTTAAAAAAAAATATTGTGAAGAAAATGGATACTTTTTTGCATGTTCTAACAGATGTAATGAGAAAATTTATATAATAATAAATTCAGTATAGTGCGACTCTGACTCGCGCACGAAGGGTTCCGTACGAATACTAGATATGTAATTTAATACAAACTTCAGCCTATATAATATATAGTTTTTGCATTTTTTTTTTTTTTTTTTGGTTTTTGGCTTTTTTCAGTATGGCGATTTTTTCATTTTGGCGATTCTTTTCATTTTGGCGTTTTTTTCATTTGGGCGATTTTCTTAGTTTTGGCGTTTTTTTCGCATTTTGGCGATTTGTTTTTTCGGTTTTTGGCGTTTTTTCAATTTGGCGATTTTTTCATTTTCGATTTTTTTTCATTTGGGCGATTTTTTTTTTCATATAAACAATCATTTTGGTTTGGTGACGTTTTCGCCTTTTGGCGATGTTTTTCGATTTTTGGCGTTTTTTTCATTTTGGCGATTTTTTTAATTTTGGCGATATTTTCGAATTTGGCGATTTATTTTAGTGTTCGAAATTTTTTTTTTTTTAATTTTAGCGATTTTTTAATTTTTGGCGATTTTTTTTTTGGTTTGGCGATTTTATAATTTTCGGATTTTTTAGTCTTAATGTTTTTGAAAATTTCAAGAGTTTGCCTCTTACGGTTTCCAAAATATAGCAAGTTGTCAAAATTACATAGTCAAAGTTGCATTAACTGATGGACCACCCTTTAATTTAAATTTTTTTAAATTTTAGGATTAATTGTTGTAGTCTGTATAAAAATACACTAATTTTACAAATTTCAACTTTCAATATACGTTGCTCGTTTTGGAACACCCTTTAATTTTTAATTCTCATGTATTTGTTGTTGTAGCGGCCAAGGTTTTACATACTGTGCCCAAATTTCAGGTCCGTAGCTCTTACGGTTCCTGAGAAAATACCGTGTGAAGCACAGACGGACAGACGGACACCATAGCGAAAACAATAGGGTTCCTTTTCACCTTTGGTTTACGGAACCCTAAAAAATTAAGATTAAAAAAGTTGGTTTTTTGGTGGTTATGCACTTCTAATTGCTTACCGTTGCTGCGTAGGCAACTCATCCAGACGTGCATAGCCAAGAAGCCACTAAGCCCATAATGAATATGAACCAAGTTTTGTACATTACAATTACTTAAGAATTTGTATAGTATAAATTTTAATCAGAAGTAAAAAGTTTATACTCATACTCTCAGGAAACTCTAAAATAAGCAAATATTTACAGACTTAAAACTACTTAAAACTACTTAAAACTTAATTTTCTGACTAATAGTGGAAATCAAAGAATTGATTGTTTTGAAATAAATTTTTCTATACTTCATTTTGACAACACACCAAATAATCCCCTGTTTTTTTTTAAACCAACTTTGCCACAATGTCCAATAAACTTCCCATCAACATTATTAAACACAACCTTGAATATTAAATTTGTTCAACAATTAAAAA
The DNA here is from genome assembly GCA_949987645.1 of Tachina grossa. Lineage (NCBI taxonomy): Eukaryota > Metazoa > Arthropoda > Insecta > Diptera > Tachinidae > Tachina > Tachina grossa. The sequence continues at coordinate 29,984,820 of OX465275.1, forward strand.
TCCTTAACAAAACAGACACCAGCAACACCTTCGGGAGTACAACATATAATTTCATTAAATATTCCAATCCAATTAAAAACTTAACTTGTCCATATTTCACAAAGGCAAAAAGTAAAATAAAATGAAAATAAAATAAAAATTAAGGGCAAGAGATACTTTGCGTACAACATCTAGTAATAAAATTTATATGATCTCAGTTCATTTTTTTGTTTCTTCTTTTTGACTCACTTCAAAAGTTTCCATATTTGTAGGTATTCATTACTTTTTTGCTCCCACCACTGTTCGAACTGTTTTGAATAGAGAAGATGAAAGAAAAAAAAATATTTTCAACATTTTAATTTTGAAATAAATGGAATAGTGTGGGTAACAAAATGACAGATTGTCAGGCAGCTGGATAGATTTTAACGATTTCTACACAAAATAACTTTTCTCAATGATTCAATCACAAAAACTTTTAATTACTTTAAATTGTATTTTATTATTGCTGTGTTACCACTGCTGCTCACTGCTGTTTTTATTCCTTGTTTAAATACTAAAAACTAAACTTTAGTTTTAGTTTAAAGTTTTATCACAATTTCACTAAAGCAATAAAACGGAGAGCATATAATAAATATTTAACTACAGCAAGTTAGTTGCAAAACGTTGTATTTTTTGCTAAAGGAAAATGAATAATTTTTAATGCAATATATTAAAACAACTTTTGGTTGAAGATATAGGCCGTAGAATAAGGCAGCATAATGATGGGTTTTAAAAATTTAAATATATGTATTTGGCGTAGAGTGTATTTATATATTCAACTGTGCTGTCACATCTTACTTTTCTTGAAGTAAAGTTGACTATATCGCAAACCATATTTCCTTTAAAAATATTGACTGTATCACAAACATCTTTTTTGTAAAAAAGTTGACTATATCACTGCACTCATTTTCTATAAAAAATTCGACTTTATCCTTGTAGATAAGCCGGCTGTATCAGAGCTCACTTTTCTTGCAGATAAGTCGACTTTTTCTATAGAAAATCTGACTGTGTCACAGCACACTTTTCCTCGTAAAATTCCAACTGCGACACAGCACATTTTTCTTAAACAAAAGTCGACAATGTCACAGCACACACTTTCTATAAAAAGTCGCTGTATCAGGCCACACTTTTCCTCGTAAAATACCGATTATGTCACAGCACACTTTTCTTAGACAAAACCTGACGTGGTCACAGAAAGATTTTTCTATAAAAAAGTCGATCACAGCACACTTTTTCTTTACAAAAGTCAATTGGGTTTTAGGAAATTTTTCTATATAAAAATTTACTGTATCACAGCGCGCTTTATCTATAAAAAGAAGTCGTCCTTATCATATTACACTTTTGCAATAGAAAATTCGACTGCTTCAAAGAACACTTTTCCTCGTAAAATGCCGGCTGTGTCACAGCAAATTTTTCTTAGACATAAGTCGACTAGTTTGCAGCAAAATTTTTCTATAAAAAAGTCGACTGTATCACTGCAGACTTTTTGTAAAAAAACTCGACTGTGTTACAGTACACTTTTTTCATAGAAAGTCGACTGGACCACAGCAAAATTTTTCTATAGAAAATTCGACTGTATCACATCACACTTTTTCTCTAAAAAAGTCGAACGCTTTACAGCACACTTTTTCGCTAAAAAAAAATTCGACTGTATCATAGAACACTTTTCCTATACAAAATCCCATTGACTCATAGACACAATTTGCTTATACAAAAGCCGAATTTTAAACAACAGCCATTTCCTACAGAAAATTAAATTATACTACGCCATAGCACACTTTACCTATAGCAAACCACTTAAAAAATTACTTTAAATTTAAAAATTTTTTAATAAAAAGCTGCCAAGATAGGTTTAGACAATTTTCCTTGATTGGCATAGAAATAATTATTTTTAAATTCCACGAAAAATTAACCCAGACCACAAATACTATTTCCACTTTTTCTCTCCTTGATGAACGCACTCTCATAATTTGAAATTAATGAACTTTTTACTGATAAACACTCACACAAACACACCCGCAAACAAATAAAAGAAAAATTATCCCTCAATTACTGTGGCAGCAAGATTAATGAATAACAATGATATTTTCGGCATTGAAGGTGCTAAAACGGGTATTGATAAGGCCTTGACATTATGACGTCATTTAAAATAAATGCGACTTCGGGTCGCACTCAAAGGGTTCCATATGGACTCTAAATAGGTAAATCTATACGAACTTTTTAGTTTAGGCTGTTGTTTCTTTTTGGCGTTTTTTCTAGTTTTTGGCGATTTTTATCGGATTTTGAAATTTTTTTAGTATTGACGTTTTCTTTAGTTTTGGCGATTTCTTTCAAAACCATTATCAAGCAATAATGCTCATGTTTTGTTTGCTCTCGTGTAAAATTAGCCATTATAAAATGGCAAAAGGAAACTAACCCAACAGCGATCAGCTGTTCAATCGGTTGACAAATAAGGCAGTGTTACCAGCTCAAATTTGTAATCCAGGAAAATCACTTTGACTTATTTTATTTTTATTTTTTTATACCCTTTACCAAAAAATTGTAAAAGGGTATATATAGGTTTATCATTCCGTTTGTAATTTCTAGAATATTAATAAGCGAGCCATAAACTATATATATTCTGGATCCTTATGCATAGGGAAGACGAATAAGCGATGTCCGTCTGTCCGTCTGTCTGTACGTGAAATCGGGTTTCCGAAGCTCCCAGAAAAGCTAAAGACTTCGTTCTTAGACTGGTGTATCAGAAATCGTCGAAATAAGATTGGTATTGAAAATCAGCAAAATCGAGCTAATGGTTTCAGAGCTTGGAAACTTAAACTTCATTTTGCCATACAAAATGACTACCGAAAATAGTTATTATTATTTTTTTATTAAATAAACTTATTTTATACTTCAGTATGAATAAAATTAATATTTCTTAATAAAAAAAAAAAAAAAAAAAAATTAAAAATATTAAATAGACGTTTGCAGGGTTGGAAAACTTTAACTTTTTTATACAAAATTATACAAAATGAATTTACTAAAAGAAATATTTCCTTTTTTTATAAATTAAATATATACTAGATATACCAAACGGACGACACAGTCGTCCGTATTCTAGAATCAAAATGTATATAATTTAAGATTCAAAGAAAATGTATCTAAACGTCATAAAAAAAATTCATTAAAACACAGCCACACACAAACTTACATACATACACATATGCAAGCATAATTAAATAATACATGAAATTAAAAAAACATAAACAAAATCCCTTCAACCAACCTAATTCAATTTATTCAACTCTCTTCCTTTAAGTATTATGGCTTTGATACAACAACAAATAAGAGAAAAACAATTGTAAGGTCAAGAGAAATACTACAAACACACACACACACACACACTCATGTTTTGTTTCTTTTTTTACTTGTAAGCTAATAAATGCGTGTGTAATATGTGTGCATGTAGTAGTAGCAACTTTAAACGCTTATAGCTCCCAAAATACTAAATCGATTTCAATAAAATATAGATTCTGCACATCTGCATAAAACAGCCTTTAAAACCATATAAATCTTTTTAAAATCGATGCGGTGGTACCAGCGTAAAAGGGATTACAAAAAACATGTTCGCCTATTAATTATATAGATTACATTCTAAGAAGAAAGAAATAGGGTTAAAACATCAGGGGGAAAATTACGGCACTCGTTATCGAACGAAATTACGAAACATTTCCATATAAACTCTATTGAAATATTTCGCAATTTCGTTCGATAACGAGTGCCGTAATTCGCCCCCAGAAAAATCAAAAAGGATAATTCCAGGGTTGGGAAACTTGAAATTTTTGTGATATAAAAAATTAACTACCGTAAACTAATTTTTATATGTTTTTATTAAATTAACTTATTTTATACTTCAGTACAAATTAAATTGGTATTTCAAATTAAAAAAGAAAGTTAACAAAATTAAAAGGGCGTTTCCAGGGTTGGAAAACTTTAATTTTTTTTCTTATACAAAAGTAACTTACTAAAACAAATTTTTCTTTTTTTTACTATAAATTAAACGTATCTTACATTCTTAAAAAAATATTGTTTTTAAGAATACAGAAAAAACAAAAAGGGGGATTCCAGGGTTGGGAAACTTACACTCTTTGTGATATAAAAAATTAACTACCGAAAATTAGTTTTTATTTTTTTTTTTATTAAATAAACTTATTTTATGCTTGAGTACGAAAAAAATTGGCATTCAAAATAAAAAAAAACATTAAACAAATTAAAAAGACGATTCCAGTGTTGGAAAACTTTGACTTTTTTTGTACAAAAGTAACTTACTAAAATGAATTTTTCCTTTTTTCTATAAATTAAACATATCTTAAATTCTTGAAAGAAATAGATTTGTTTATGAAATCAGAAAAATCAAAAAGAATGATCTCAGGGTTGGGAAACTTACATTTTTTGTGATATATAAAAGTATATAAGTCTTATTAATTTTTATCTTTTTCTTTATAGATTATACATATTTTACGTTTTGGAAAGAAAAGTTTGGTGTAGAAAATAATAAAAATAAAGACCACAACTCCAGAGCTGGAAACTTTTAACTTTTTTCTAGATATTAAAGTAACTAAATAAATCATTTTTCTTAATTTCTTTTTTTCTTTTTTTACTTAACACACTTTCTATATTTTTTTAAGAACTAGTAGATTGATATAAGGAATCAGAAAAAATCTAATATAATGATTCTAGGATTTGTAAATTTATTTATTTTTGTAGATAAAAGTAACTAGGTCATATTATTTTTTCCTTTTTGTTTATACTTTATGTATGTGCTTATGTATGTATCTCTATACTACATAAAAACACTTTGGTAAAGGGTATATAAGATTCGACACAGCCGGATATAGCGCTCTTACTTGTTAAAATTAAGAAAAAAAAAAAAACCTTTTAATTTTTTTAATGCTGTAATGTTTTATAGGAATCATGATTTATTGTTTCAATGATATCATGTAAATGTGGTCCTAGTGTGTGGTATTGTGTATGTTTGGCCCTATAGTCCCTGTCAGGGAGTTCAACTCTAACAATGGGCGCTCGAAAGAAGTACCAAAAGATTTTTGTGAAGTTAATAAGAAATAAGGCAAGTTGTTGCCAGTTTATGTTCACAAATTAAAGTCTGATTTTATTTAACATTTAGCTCTGCTTATAAACTATTTTACATTCTTCAATTTTTGAGTTTCTTTATGTCTTTAATTTTGAGGTAACAACATAAATTAATAATAAAAATAAAAGCGTGTCATTTAAATTTTATAATGTAAGCTTTTTGTTAATTATTACAATGAACTGTGCTGCAATGCAATTAAACTATGATACAGTGTATTACAGTAAGTGAGGTACACTACACGCTCTTAAAACGTTGCAATAAATTCGTTATCGTTCACTTGCAAAAAATATATTAAATATTTGCTTAATATAACATATTCATTAAATTTAAAATGATTTCGAAATGTATATTATTTAAAATTTTCCTAATATTTTTTTTTTTTTTTTTGGATATCAAATACATTTTATTTTTTTTATGAATGTTCTAAGCTGATTTATTTATAAAAAAAAATATTACGGCCTTATAAAGGCTTAGTAAGAAAATTTTTGTATGGAAAGTTGATTTATGAATCCTTTGTAAATTCTTAATAATTATTGTTTACTTAAAGCCTAAAATTCTTAAAAAAATATTTAAACAAGGTTTCTAAGATTTCGAAATTTCTTCACCAAGTTCCATTAAATACTGCAAGAACTTAACTACTTTATTTATTAAATGTTCTTAAGGGCCCTTCTGATATTATAATACACTTTGCATTCACCTGCTACGCAGAAGAGTGTAAACCTAAATATTTCAATTTGAAATGAATGCACACATTTTAACCATAGCCTACAATCCTCTTTATACTCGCAAATGTACTATATATGTTTGAATAAATGTTATGTTGGCCTTAAGTATATTATGGCTGGCTGATGAGAAAAACAAAATTAAAACAATTTTTATGCAAATCTTCTCCTTTTTAAACACTTAACAGTAAGGAAAATAGATAAAAGGCCACAGTTGAAATCTCGTAAAGTACGGAAAAGCTAGCTTGAAAGAATATATGGGTAATGTTGGGTAAATTTCTGATTTGTTACACTCTTCTTATTGAAAAATAAAAAATTTTCATATATTTATAAATTTATCATTCCTTTGCGAGAATATTTCCATGGTGAAAAATTTATAAAAGTAAAAAATAGAGGAAAGTGGATTTGAATCATTTATCAGCTGAGATAAAATTTGCCTATTGTCACAATTTCCAAATGGGTGCATGTGTTCTACGTTACAGCAAAAGTCTTTCATAATCATTAAATTTATATAAAATTTTTTAAAATAAGCTTTGTATTCTTATTGTAAGACTCGTAATACGTTATTGAAGTCTAATGATAAGTTCTCTAAGACGCAATTTACACTGTGCCTTTTCTTCTTGCCTGTGCAGGCAGCCTTTTTTAGTTTATTGGTGAGAGGTGGTGAGAGGCTTGCGGGGTAGAACAAAAGGAGTAAAATGAAAATTCGAGGGGATTTATGACATTTCTCTTTGCCTTTTTCGTACTCTCAGCATTAAACGAGTATATAAATGCCAAAAAGGCATGAATAAAAAAGGCTTAATGTAAATGTGTGCGACTTTTCGTAGGGGGTTTAAAAGAAAATTGTCAATACAAGGCAGGCTTAAAAGGCATAGTGTGAAATGGCTCTAAGCGGAAACGAAATGCATATAAATGTTGCTTAAACCAAAAAACTTAACCTTAAAGTAAAATAAAGACTTCTTTATTTTGTAAAGATGTTTGTTTGAGGCTGTCAAACTTATTATGTTTTGTTATGCCTATTGTAATTCTCAATAACATATTAAAAATTTTACTATTTTATTTATTTTACCAACACGCGACATTTTTTTTAGCATAGTTCACAAATCATTTGTCATTTTGGAACAAAATGCATTTATATAAAAATTTTACTAAATGTTTTCCCTTGTACTTATAATTATTTCACAAAAAATAACACCAAAATAAAAACAACATTTTGATGGTCATGGCGTTAAATGAAATTTTGCCTATCTTTTTTAATAAATTCATAAATATATTTAAGGCATTTTATAATGGCGGATCGCTTAGAGTGGCGGTTTATCTGATGTTAAATTAAAAATATAAAAAATGTTCATGCTAAAGCTCAATTAAGTGGCAAAGGAAGGGGCACACTAATACAAGAACTCATATTCCAATGATTGTTTAGAACATCATTTATAATGCGAACAAGCAAATGGATTGTGAAAAAAGTACTATCAAATTTAAATTTAATAAAATTTCATTAAAGAAACTTTTATATTAGAATTTTTATAGAAACTGAAATTAATGTAAAAATTTTTGGGAAATTAATCATTAATTTTATAAAATTGAAAACACTTGAACTGCAAAACTTTTATTGGCAGCAAGAAAACTGGATAATTTTAAACGAATCAGCAAATAATTGTTTAAAAAACAAGTTTTTTTTTTATTTTTTTTTAACAAACACAACCCGCGAAGTGATTAACTTATCTGCAGAAAATACCCAGAGTCTAAGGCGGAAATCGAACCCACAAACTCTTGACTGAGAGGATACGATCGCTACCACTCAAGCACAGGGGCTCCCAAATGAAGAGCAGAAAGTTAATCTGTGCGTTTCTGTCCATATTTTTTTGCTATAGGATAAATGAAAGCTACATCCTTTTATGACAAAAAAGGAATTTTTAAAATCGCTCAAAAAATTACAGAGTTATGAACTTACCCACATACACAAAAAAAAGTCAAGTAAATTGATAACCTTCTAATTTTTTGTCTTTTTCTAGGGTCTTTATAAACTTTAAGCTTAACGCATTCATCAATACATAAATCGTGCCATAACCGCCAATAAAGCTTAAGCGACATACTTTTCGAACCTAATTTTTCCACCAAAATCGATCATATGCGATCGAAATTGAGCGATTTTGGTAAAAAAAACGAGGACCAAAAAATGTGTTTAACCAATGGTTAAACTTTTTTTGCGGTTATACTCGATATAAATAAATTCAATCAAGTGTGACTTTGACTCCCACACCAAGATTGCCGTACCGCACTTGTTTTTTTTTAGCGATTTTTCGGGTATTGGTGATTTTTTTGTTATTTTAGTTTTGCCGTTTTTTCGTTTTGGCGAATTTTTTGAGGTTTTTGACGATATTTTTTTTTGCAATACATATCGAGCCATAACTGCTAAAATAGCTTAAGCGACACATTTTTTAGACTTTTTTTTTGACGAAAATCTACTATTTACGATCGCAAATAATGGATTATGGTCAAAAAGTGAAGTTAAAAAATTATGTCGCGTAAGCTATTTTGGCGGTTATGCTACGAGATATTTAAATTTAGTGTTTTTCTTTTAATTTTGGTGCGTTTTTCATATTGGCAATTTTATTTAGTTTCTGGCGATTTTCTTTTAATTTTGTCTTTGGACCTTCTTAAGCTACGGTCACACTTGTCAAACATTTGCCCAAAAAAGCGTAACCACTGAATGCTAATGAAAAATCTTTCAATTCAGACATAAGATTTTCAAGTTAAAGAGTAGCCGCTTTTGTTGGATTCTATGACATTGTGCATTAGTTGTGTTCGAAACTGTTTAATATGATAAACAAGTATCTGGATCAAAACTTTTTTCATTACTGTTTGTTGGTTACGCTTTTTTGGGCAAATATTTGACAAGTGTGATCGTACCTTTATTTTTGATGATTTTTTTTTTTGCATTTAAACTTTTTTTTCCATTTGTTCAATTTTTCATTTGCTTGATAAGCAACTGAAGACAAAATTAAAATTTTTGTTCCGTATTTCCCTATTAAATTATGCTTTTGCTTTAAATAAATTGGCTACTTTAGTTTCCAGAAATACACCAAATCTGATTATGGCATTAGCCTTCGTTTTGTAAAACTATTTTTTTCTTTTAATTTTAATTTTCCCATTGTCAGCACATTCCGATAAAATGTTGGTTGGATTTTCCTTTCATATATTATCTTCCCCCAGAAAGCACAGAATTAATGTAATTAAGAGTTTAATTCCTTCTTGGTTACAGCCTCGCCTCCTTTTCCACCCTCATTGAATAATTATTTTTATTACGAATTTAGTAATATTTGCTGTGCTAAAGGGACAAAGTTTTCGTTATAACACGCTTTTTGATGATGCTGGAAAAAAATGTAAAGGAAATTAAATTTGCTCTTTAATTATAAACTTTTAACATTCAAAATTATATAAAAGAGACAATTATCTCGATGACATTTAAGTAAGCCGGGTTACAGCAATTTCATAAAAATTTTAGCCAACAACAACCACAATAACAGCAAAAGCAAATCTTATAAATCCAAATGATTTTTCTTATTGAAGATGCCAGCCAGCCAGCACATCAAAAGAATTCCAATTGAAATAGTTTAATGATGTGTGTAAATATTTATGTTTACATCGATAAAATAACAAAAAGGACATTTCAAAAATATCTATCTGCATGTGTGTAAGTTTCTGCTTGCCTGAATATCTATGATGTGTAAGAATGCCTGTGTAATGATTTGTTAGTAACATTTGATGCTTACGACGATTAAAGGAACCCTTATTATTACAAATATAAATGTGTGATTTTAGTGCTTTGTGAGAACCATAATTTAATGAAATATATGATAAATGTTGCATTGAAATGTTTTTAGTTTATGCTGCACGTATTTGAATAAATGTTTGCTTGGTTTGCTTTCACATAATCATTTCTTAAATTATAGAACAAATGTAGCCGCCGCTTTGCTTTCATATCAATTTATATAAATTTTCCATTAATGTGCTTCATATTCATTTTATTATATCTTTTATTATATTTGTAAGACAAAAGTTTCTTTAGTTTTTTTTTTGTTCTTTCATTTTTATCACTTTTCATAAGAGTGTTTTTTGCTTTTATGTACAAGTCTTTACAAATTTTTATGAGGACTCTGACTATTTTAGTTTAATAAAGATGAAAGAAAAAACAACAACAGCACATTATAATGAATAGACGTAAAAGTTCTAATAAAATCAATATGGTCCTACAATATTCCTTTGCAATAAATTTCTAGCAAATGGCCAGAGATGAGAAAGATTTTTTTTATTTTTAGGGGGTCTATAAAAATTAAAATTGTTGGTATTTGTTTTAAACGAAATATATATATATATATATATATATATATATATATATATATATAATATATGAACTAAAGTAAATTCAGTGAAGTGCTACTTCGACCCGCGCATGAAAAGTTCCGTACGGACACTAGATGTGTAATTCAATACAAACCTAAAGCCTATATAATATCTGTGGCGAAAAGAAAAAAGTACTTAAGTCGAGACAAGCTGATTTTGAGTTAATGGTGCCTCCGTAATCGGCATATTTGAAAGTACCTGGTCAAAATCTCAATTGATTTGTTTGATCTTTCAGGAAGTTATAGCACTTTGACTTGTGACTTATCTTTTTTAGACTTCTAATCTCATTTGGAACAATAGTTTAATTGAGAAAATTCTTTGGTATATTTCAACTTAAATGTATTACTTATAGTGTGTAGAACGACATTTGCTTAAAAAAATAAAGTTAAACAGAGAATTTCCCAAATTAAACGTAAAGGAAAAAAATTCTGAAAATCGACTTAAACGCTTAAAAATGCTCTCCTGCAAAACAGTAAAATATGACTTAAGCACTTTTTCCTTAATGCCAAATATATAAAGTTTTGCAATTTTTTTCGTTTTTGGGTTTTTTCGGATTTGAGCGTTTTATTAGTTTTGGTGTTTTTTGCGTTTTTCCGGCTTTGGCGTTTTTTTAAGTTTTGGCTTTTTTTTAGTTTTGGCACTTTTTTTGCTCGTTTTGGCAATTTTTACGGTTTTGGCGTTTTTTCATTTTGGCGATTTTTTTTAATTTTTGGCGATTGTTTTCATTTTGGCAATTTTGTTTTTTTTTGGCGATTATTTTTTAGTTTTGGCACCTTTTCGTGTTTTGGCGATTTTTTTTTTCATTATGGCGATTTTTTTCGGTTTTGGCGATTTATCTTAGTGTTAGATTTTTTTTAATATGGTGCTTTTCTTTGGAGATATTATTTTGTTTTTTGGCGATTTTTGTTTGATTGGCGATTTAATAATTTTTGGATTTTTTTAGTTTTACCGTTTTTGAAAATTTCAAGAGTTTGCGTCTTACGGTTTCCAAGATACAGCAAGTTGTCAAAATTACATAGTCAAAACTGCATTAACTGATGGAACACCCTTTAGTTGAATTTTTTTTTAATTTTATTGTTAATTGTTGTAGTCTGTGTAAAAATACACCAACTTTAAAAATTTCAAGTGTCTATATACATACAATTGTATGTATATTACATGTGAATCGTTGCTCGTTTTGGAACACCCTTTAATTTTTAACTCTCATGTATTTGTTGTTGTAGCAGCCAAAAATGTACACATGCTGTCCAAATTTTAGGTCGATAGTTTTTACGGTTCTAAAAAAAATAGCCTGTGACAGACGGACGGACAGACGGATGGGCGTCTGTCTGTCTGGACAGCGCTGCAGCGTAGCGAAAAACAATAGGGTTCCCTTTCACCTTTGGTGTACGGAACCCTAAAAATCATGTTACTATAACTTGTTTTTAAATGATGTAGGACAGACAAAAAACTCAACAAAATTGTTCAAGTGACGCCTCAATAAGCAGTTTCAATGTATTTTTAATAAAAAATATTTTACTGAATAAGTAAAATAATAATTTGGGATTATTAGTTCGTTCGTTAATAAACGTTAAACTTATAAAGCTGCTTTATTTTAAAATTTTATTGGGTGAATTATTATGATAATTAATTAGAAATATAATTTCGAATTTTTTGTGGTTTTGCATTTCATTTTATTTTTTTTTTTTTAAACTAATATATATTTTTTATGTTTATAAATAAACACAACCCGCGTAGCGATTAGGTTGTCTGTAGAAAACACCCAGACCCTATGGCGGGAGTTGAACCCACGACCTCTGGACTAAGACGATATCATCGCTGCCGGTCAGCCATAGGGGCATCCTGTCAATATATATATGTACGTAGTTACTACAGTCATCTTATTTGAATAAATCAAAGATTATGTTATATAACAGTTTAGGGTTACCAGCCTTGCGAGAACCAGCTCACTTTGGTCCGATTTGGTCTCATCGTGTTAACTTGGTGAGAGAGAGGGATAACTTAAATGCCCTTTATTTATTACGAAAAAAAAACAAATCGTTATAACATGAAATGAATTTCAGATATTCATATCCTTTTGTGATACTTTGCATGAATGAAAGAAGAGTTAGTTAATTTGCTATAAGTTATTTCTTATGCAATACCTTAAGCAATATAAAGCACATGTGTGCTTTTCACAAATTTCGACACACCTGCTACCAGCTGAAGTCAATAATATTTATTGGCATATGTTAACAACGTGTAAATACATTTGAATTTATGTTGATTATTTGTAATATCTGCAACATCATAAGCTTTTAAGCCACCCGCTAAAATACAAAAGAAATCCCTAAACATTTTAGCAATAAAATTTTATTTCTTCAGAATATTTATGATAAGAAATTTTAAGGGTATTTAAATAAATAAATTCAACAGTAAATTTTATATTTTATAAGACAACAGCAACAATAATAAACATAAGTAAACTAAATGTAAGAATAACAAAACATACGTGCAACATCATATTTGACAGACATTTAATTTTAAATCTCTAGAGCGTGTTGATCACTGTCTGTCAGAATATATAAATATTATCTATAGATTTTACAACATTCCATTAAATTTCTAAAAAGAAAAAAAAACCTGTAAAATTCTTAATTATGATGTATGACGACTTAAGGTTCATAGCGCTGACATGTAATATTTTTATTACAAACAAACACACGACACCCCTAAGCCGAATTCCAAATACTCTATTTCACATTGATTGTCAAAAAAAAAAATACATACATGTTTTGTCAAAAGACAGAAAAGTTTTTTTTTCACATTTATTCATAAAATTTATGCAACCTCACTCACACAATCGTTTAGGGAATTATGTAATTTTATTCACGTTCGAAATTCTAAATAATATTTCTCTGACAATTGCAAACGTGAGAAGCATTTACTTTAGTGTATTAGTTATCCCTAAAACATCATCAGGCATCATATGTGTTTTTGTATTTAGTGGAGAGAGAAAAAAAAACACATGCAAGTGTATTTAAGTTTACCAAGTTCGGTAAACAATTCATATTCAAACAATGATATTACATCACTAACGCAACATCATGATGATGTTGTAATATTGATGTTGCTGATGCTGATGCCGCTGCTGACGATTCTGATGATAAGATGATGTTGTGCGTTAAGAGGAAAATTGTTTTGAGTTCAAAAGTAAACTATTATTTTGTCGTATAAGAGCACGTACATATCTACGTATGTTTTTCTTTTTATGTACAATGATGCAAAAAGTAGTAAGAATATTTATATAAAAAAAAACATACATGCGTATGATGAATATATGTTATTATAAATTACTTATATGTCATTATTTTAAGGGTGAAAGTATTACAATGCGAGTAGTTTTTAATATTGGACTAATTTGATTTTTGTTCAAGTTTTAGGTTCGTATGCAAAAAAACTAAACAAAGCCTTATAAACGGTTGTTAAGAAGAATTCCTTAAAGTTGTATCCAAAAATGATTATTAGCTTAACAAACCGTTGGTAAACATTTGTTAACTTGAAATATTTTAAATAACATGTTGTGCGTACATGTGTAAACCTTTGGTAGGTTTGTGAAATTGCTAAAAGGTTTGTAAAAATGTTTAAATAATTTCCTTTCGTTATTTATGTTTTGTACATCAATCAGTATGAAAATATGCACATAATCGCATACTATTTAAATAATTTACTTATGAACTTGTATAGTCAATATGCACAGATAAAATTATTCCCAAAATATTTTCAAACAAACGTGTATTTTGAAATATAATTTAGTTTCAGTAAATATTTTTTATTGTTCCAGTAAACTATTTGTTGCAATTTTATTTTATGTAAAAAACTGTATAGAATGAAAATTATCTATATAAAGTAAAATTTGTAACAAAATTTTTTAGATTTATTATTTTAACCCCCGACTAAAAAAAGGGGTGTTATAAGTTTGTAGTGTGTGTCTGTGTATCTGTATGTCTGTCTGTGTCCACGTACAGGCCAAACGGCTGGACCGATTTTTATTTAGTTTTTTCTGTCTCAAAGATGACTTGATCGAGAGGGTTCCTAGCTATGTTTGAAGTAAATCCGTCCAGCCGTTTAGAAGATATAACATCTTTTCAGAAAAAAGTCGGGGGTTTTTAAAATTTTTAATTTTTGTTATTTATATTTAAATTTGTTATTTTCAGTTATATTTATTTTTGTATACTGTAATATCATTTGTGTGATTTTTTTTAATTTTTTCTGCAAATTATTTTATAGACATAAAAAGCATTTTATTTTTTTTAAAGATTATTGTTGGAGGTTTTCAAACTTATTATGTTTGTATATTGTGATTTTCAATTTTTGCAAGTAAAAAAAAATAGCTGCACCTTTTATTTGATTCAGTTATTTTTTTTTTTCAAATAAAACTTTTACTAATTTTTTTTAGAAAAATTGGCAAGAATTGTTATTGATTCAGTTAATTTATTATCTGATAATACGAAAATTTTTAGTGAATGTGTTTGTAAATTATAAAAAAAAATTTGCTGAATAATACAAAAAAAAATCTGCAAAAATGTTTTTTTGTTCCTATTTATACATTTGACTGAAAATATTTTGAGTTTCAGTTAACTTTTTCTCTAATGCCATAATAAGTTAACTAAAAATAATTTTTTATTTCCAGTTAAATTTTTACAAAATTGTTATCAGAATCTATAAATTTCTCTGTAGGTTCGCATTCATACAAAATATTTACTGATTCAATGAATTTGGTTACTGAAAACGAAATTTTGTTTTTTATGTGTGCATATACGAATGTATGTGTGCATGTGCATATGTATGGGTATTATGTATTAATATATAATTGTGTATATATGCATGTACATTAGACCTAGCGCAGCTTACATATTTTATTTTATTTTTTTTGAATGTATGCGATTTGATGCCAAAATCGATGTAGCAAATTTTCAGGCTGATCGGATGGTTCTAACCCGTGCCAAAATAAGGTCAAAGGTCAACATTTTTAAAAACCACCGAAATATTTTTTTACATTTTATCAATATTTTTAATTAAAGAAACCATAAATTATAACATCATTTATCTTTGCCATAAAAACAGCAAGTGTTTCAGTGTTTTGTTATAATGTACGTCGTGAAAATAAATCAGGGGCCTAATTCCCACATTCGATTGCGAGCGAATTATTACTCGAATGTGGGACTTTTCTAACTTTTGGGATTTTCGCATTCGGTTTCGAATAACACATATCAAAATTTCTAATGTTAGCATTCGATGACGTGAATAAATTCGAATACAACCGTTCGTGTTTTTACTCGCAAGCAAAAAGGCATTCGAAATCATGTTTAACATAGAAAAAGCGAAGAAAAAGAAAATGGATGTTCAATATTTGACTTATTTATTTATAAATAAATGAATGCGCAAATGTAAGTATAAAAAATAAAAATTAAAGAATTCCTAATTGACTTTAAATATAACAAAACACACTGACTTGGCAAATAATGTTTTGCTTAAGAGTTGTCGGGGAAAATAAAAAAATCAACCAACTCTGGGAGCATCTAAATAACAAATTTACTGCTTGTGGTCAACCAATAAAAGAATCTAAAATGTGGCTAGTGCTCTATTCTCTAACTTTACACTAATTTATTATAAAGTTATTAATTAAATTAAAATGAAAATAACATTTATATATATTCGTTTCTTTTTTCTGCATATAAGTACGTGTATATATGCTTTTGTACACATATATTTTTGCACACATATGCTTTTGCTTACAATTTATTCAGTGTTATGAAATGAGTTTTTATACAAATATATTTGCCTTTTTCCAACACTGAAACAAAAACTCGATTCGCTTGGTAACGAGTGACATTATCGGAAAATTTCTTGCCATCAAAATTAATTTCTATTCGAATGCAATTCCGATCACAAGTGCAGAAATTAGGCCCCTGTTCAAGAAAGTGCAAGATTGGCGTTGGCTGAAATATTGCCTTTTTGGGAAAAAGCTAGAATCTCAAGGGCAGATCAAAGAATATATGCTGAAAAAGTCATTAAACTTTATGAAGAGTGGGGAGCAGTCCAAAAAGTATATAAATCTCCGTTCTCGAGTCATCGCAAAAAAATGACGTTTAGGAAAAGTTAAACAATTTATTTGACATTGCCCACGCTAACGCTCTCAAGCTGATAAGTATACAGGAAGATAGAGACTTCTTAACGAAGCAGCGAGAATACGGTTACCATGTCGCCACCATATTGCAGAAATTCTCTTAAGAACTGTGATTGAGATTAGTTTCAGGAAATCAAGTGGCCCAGAAGTGGCGATTTTTTAACATTTTGCAGAGGAATCGAGCACAATAAGTTAGAAAGGATACAGCAGTTGTATGCAGAATGAACAACCCAGAACTTTTTTCTTGAATATTAAGCTAAAGCCCACATTTGGCATGATCATAGAGAACTCCTAAAACTTGCAAGATTCATGCCCAAGGCCGTATATTGTCTAAAAACTTATATTTTTCACGCACACTTTAAAATTTTTGCGAGTCAGTAGAATGGAATTTGTAATATTTTAATTTTCTTAGTAGTTCTCTATATTTTATACTGGTTTAGAACCGGAACTGCAGTTGGAGTCAAAAAGAGATATGCAGTGCCAAAACGAAAAAAATCGCCAAAATTAAAAAAAATCTAACACTAAAATAGATCGCTAAATTCGAAAAAATCGCCAAAATGAAAAAAACGCCAAAATGAAAATAAACGCCAAAAATCAAAAAAAAAAGTTGTCAAAACGCGAAAATGTCGCCAAAACTAAAAAAAAAATTTTAAATAAAAAAAATCGCAAAAATTAAAAAATCGCCAAAAATAAAAAAAAAACGCCAAAATGAAAAAAAACGCCGAAATGAAAAAACGCCAAAAACAAGAAAATAAAGTGTTAAAACTAAAAAAGGAGCCAAAAATTAAAAAAAAAATTCGCCAAAAATTAAAAAAAATCGCCAGAATGAAAAAACGCCAAAAACCGAAAAAATCACCAAAACAAGAAAATAAAGTGTTAAAACTAAAAAAAGAGCAAAAACTTAAAAAAATCGCCAAAACCGAAAAAACGCAACAACCGAAAAGATCCCAAAAATGAAAAAAAAATGCCAAAACTATATATTATATAGGATGAAGTTTGTATTAAATTACATATCTAGTGTTCATGCGGAACCCTTCGTGCGCGAGTCATAGTCGCACTTTACTGAATTTATTATCTTTACTCTAACTGTGGTATTCAAAAATGTTTCTTTTTTTTTTGTTTATTTTCTTGAATTTCCATTAAGGCTGTTTTCATTTTATTCAGGTTTTTCTTTTTTTTTTGTTTGCCAAGTAGAATATTTTTAAGTGATTTGAACTCGTAGATAAGATGCATGTTAAAAATAATGTATAATGTACTAACATAACTGCTGCGTTTAGGATTTCTTTTCATAGCTTTTGCATTAACAACAACAAATGTAATGGGTTTTTCTTTTTTTTACCTCTTTGTCTGTCTGTTGAAAGATTTACTAGAAATTTTCTGTACAAATATGCAGCTAAAAGAAAGCACAAAAAACATGTCTTGTTTACTTAATGTACTTTAACATTTGTGGGTTCACATATATTTATGTAGACATGCCCAGCAAAAGTTATTGGTTTCTAGAAAAATTTACAATTGGGCATGAATATGGTAATATGTTTTGTTCATACTAAATTTAAACATAAGCCTAATTCAGGTATTGCGCAAATGGTCTTGCATCGTAGCATATGAAAAATTGTTTTTATATTGATACCCACCACTTAAAACAATTCTTAGTGGTGAGTATCAATACTATGCCATTTTGCATAAGCTATTGCTAAAGTTAATGTTATTTTGACAAAACTGGTTTAAAGTATACTTTAACCTTACATCCAGTGTATAAATTTTATAATTGTTTTAAGGAACATTGTTGCATTTTTCAAAGCTTTTGCAGTTGAGTAAGCAATACGTTGCATCCCCTAAATACACTTTTCTGCAAAATAATGAAAAACAAAGTCGTAAGCAAGACCTCCATTGTGTGATTTTAATGGATTTTTATGTGCTGAAGCCAAATCTGTCCTCAGATTGTTTCCATCATGTTTGGTTTTTGAGCAATTTTCATTTAAATTAAATACTGATATTGGAATGTAAAATAGTAAAATAAAATAAAAAATCTTACATTTAAATGGCTTCTTTCTACACAGAAAAAAATTATTCCCAAAAAAATTTCAAACAAACTTGTGTTTTGAAATAAAATTTAGTTTCGATAAATAATTTTTACTGTTCCAGTAAATTATTTGTTCCAATTTTATTTTATGTAAAAAACTGTATATAGTGAAAATTAATATCCATACAATCTATATAAATTAAAATTTGTAACAAAATTTTTTAGATTTATTTTTATATTTAAATTTGTTATTTTTCAGTTAAATTTATTTTTATATACTGCAAAAAAAATTTGTCTGATTTTTTTTAATTTTTTCTACAAATTATTTCGTAGATCAAAAGAATACTTGAACCTTTTTCATTCATTTTTGATTCAGTTATTTTTTCTGAAATATTTTAAGTAATTTTTGCAAACTTTTTTTGTGCAGTGTGAAATAAAACTTTTATTAACTTTTTTTAGAAAAGTAGGTAAAAATTGTTATTGATTAAGTTAATTTATTTTCTGATATTACGAAAAATTTTAGTGAATGTGTTTGTAAATTATAAAAAAAATTTGCTGAATAGTACAAAAAAAAATAATCTGCAAAAATGTTTTTCTGTTCGTATTAATAAATTTGGCTGAAAATATTTTGAGTTTCAGTTAACTTTTTTCTCTAATGCCATAATAAGTAAACTAAAAATAAAATTTTTTTTCCAGTTAAATTTTTAAAAAATTGTTATCAGAATCTACAAATTTCTATCTAGGTCCGCATTTATATAAAATATTTACTGATTCAATGAATTTGGTTTCTGAAAACGAAATTTAGGTTTTTCTGTGTATGACATAAATTAAAATCTTGAATGAAATTAAATATTATTATAAAAGAAATCACTACTAATTAGTAGAACGCTTTTGTCACAAGTTTTATATGCTATTATAGTTTTGGTTTCCCAGCAGAAATCAGTTCACATTTCTGGGTACCACTTGTTGCGATATCTTTTTTCCATGTGCGCAATATCTCGTTAGAATCTTTCACCATGAAAAAAATCTAAATGCGAATGCAGGAACTTTTTTTAATGGCACGTTACATCTGAAATGTTGATATGAAAGTAGAAGTTGTTTTATAAGTTCTTGGTAATTTGGAGTCTTTCTATTTCCAATAAAATTGTGAAACACATTTTCAAAACTAAAAATGCTCCTCTCTCTTTATTGACTAACTTAAATTTGAGCAATTCTTTAAAGATTTCTCATATCTTGAGACCCAAAACTACGCCTTCCTTCGATATGATCTCACTTACACTTGGAAATATACTTTTAACGTGTTTGAATGCCTTTCCATCTCTGTTCATAACTTATACTGAATCGCTTATTAAGCCTAATTTGATGCACAGGGCTGGCAAAAATATTTTTTGCCTGTCAACTAAGGGTTCATTTGCAGTGTTGTTGATTCCCGCACTCGCATGGGATCTTAAGGAGCAACTCACAAAAAATCAACAACATTTTTGATATGGTGCTAGCTTAACGACTTTTTCTTTTAAATTCACATATATTAAACAAATAGAGATCGCGTTGAACTGCTTTGAGTAGTAATTTCCTATTTTCGCAGGTATCTTTCATAGTTACTGGATGAGCTAATGGTATGGTGTAGCCGAACTTCTTTCCGAGCCATTGAATACATATATTCCTAGTACTGTTAATATTTTTCTTTAAATCCAGGAACCATAAAAAAATAATTCCATTGCTTGGTATGGCCTTGCGATTGAACCACAAGATGCAAGTGTGTTACGGATAAATGTATTGCACAATCTTTGCAAAGTTAATCAAATCAACATTTTTGTACAGATTTTCTTAACTAAATTTTTTTTTTATTTTCATTAAAAATTAGAAATAATTAGAAATAATTTCTTAATCAGCCTTAAGTTGAGTAATTTCAATTCTTATTGAATGAAATATTTTTTTTTATTAATTCATGTGATTTTCCAAAGAAGAGAAGAAAAATTGAAACTAGACTTTTTAGGTGGGGAAAATATCGATATTTTTCTGTGCAGCCAGGCACTTCATCAGCACCCATGTCTATGTACTGGGGTAGTGGTTGTTATTAACATCAGCTATTTAAAGTAAATTTTCCATGAAATGAAATATGAGAAGTGATTATTGTTTATACAATTATTGGTAAAAAGATTTGTAAGTATTCATTTTCTGTTTTTCCATTTTTCATTTTCTATTTAAGTTAGCACGAAGTTATATCACTCTACCTGAGTACATGTAACTATTCTTGCTTATCTTCACATTAATTATTTTTACTAATTCGATCCACTGTCGGTACATATATATAAGTATTATTGTAGTGGCCATTATGTCAAAAAAAGCAATGTGAGTCCCATCACAGAGGAGATATGTAAACATCTAGTAATGAAATTATTTTTTAAGTTGGAAGTACTTATGCTTGTAGTATCTTTTTTTAAATTAATTAATTAAAAGTATCAAAACTTTCAATATTGTAAATACATATGAATTTGTTGGTTTTTGTTTGTTTTATTAAACTTATTTGGTTAGTAAATGGGCACACTGCAGTATATATGTACTGTATTAAAAATTGCAGTAAGCAGGAAATTTACTGATTACTAAGCAAAATTCAGTAAAATTTTACTGCTAATGAAATTTAATTTGCATTACCAGTAAAATCGTCGGGCCTTAATCATAAAAAAATTGTAGCAAGTGGCAAGGTTTTTTCATTCAAATTTTGAAACTTTTGTATGAAAAACATCTAGCTACTTGATAGAATTTCATTATGAATACGGGCATTACTGACTACTGAAAATTCAATGCACCTCATCATATAACAAATCATTTGAGAGCAATTTATAAAAATTGTAGAAAAAAATTTTAGTAATCAGTAAAAATTTACTTGTTACACATTTGTTATTGTTTTTACTGAAACTTTAGTGGTACTGCAGTGCTCATCTATGGTAAATGCCTTTACTTTTACTTTTTAATTTTTAATTCCTGTTGTTCATCGTTTAGTTGTTGCTGTTCTTGTTGTTGTGTACGCATTGCCATTAATATAAATTCAGTAAAAGTGCGACTGTGACTCGCGCACATTCGGTTTTGATCATTTTTTTTTATTTAGCTTTCTTCCTTTTTTAAGTTTGTTCAGTTTAAACGATTTTTTTTCAGCTTTATTCGCTTTTTTTCGTTTTGGCGTTTTTTTCTCTTTTTGAGTTTTTTGATTTTCGAATTTTTTTTTCTGTTTTTGGGGTTTTTTTTTTTGTTTTTGGGGTTTTTTTATTTAGGCGATTTTTTCCTATTGGCGATTTTTTTGTTTAAGGATTTTTTTTCATTTTGGCGATTTTTCCGGTTTTTCGCGATTTATTTTAGTCCTAGAGATTTATTTTTAATTTGGTGTTTTTTTTCTTTTTGGCATTTTTTTTCGTTTTGGCGATTTTTTTTGTTTTTGGCGATTTTATATTTTATTGATTTTTTAGTTTTACCGTTTTTGAAAATTTCAAGTTTTGCTCTTACGGTTTCCAAGATACAGCAAGTCGTCAAAATTAGAAAGTCGAAATTGCATTAACTGATGGAACACCCATTGATTTAAATTTTTTAAATTTAGTGTTAATTGTTGTAGTCTGTATAAAAATACTTTTAAAATTTCAGGTGTATATATGTACATACAATTGTATGTATATTACATGGGATTTTTACATTTTTCGTTGTTCGTTTTGGAACAACCTTTAGTTTTTAACTATCATGTATTTGTTGTTGTAGTGGCCAAATGTCTACATATTGTACCCAAATTTCCAGTCCGTAGCTCTTACGGTTCATTTTCACCTTTGGTGTACGGAAATATACAGAAAAATAACCGGCGGCGGCGCACCGTCGGCTTCGAGCCGGTCGACTTGTTTCTCTGCTTGGTATTGCTTCTTTCAAACACTAATACACTCATACATAGCTCACACCGATTTGACAATGCAAAGCAAAAGCAAAACCAAAGAAATCTCAGCAAAAAAATCTCAGCAAAGAAATCTCAGCAAAGAATCAAAGTCAAAAGATTTTTATCCCCTAGCGTATAGATGTTTACACATCAAAAATATTCCATTCAATAAGAATTGAAATTACTCGACTTAAGCCTGATTAAGAAATTGTTTCTGATTAAAATTTGCTACAGTTCAGTTAAATCTAAAAATGTCTCAAAATATAAAATATTTGCGTCTTTAATTTTTTTTATTACGTTTTGAAAACAAACAAAAAAAATCTATTTTGCATTAAAAATATTTTTTTTCGTCCCTAATTTTGGAAAATCGGAAAAAACTATCCAAATTTTATTTAAAGATAATTTTATTTTGCATCTTAAAGTGTTTAATTTATTAAAATCGGACCAGCAGTTCTCGAGTTATATTGAAATAAGTAAGCGTGACCGCCTTGTTTGTGGGTTAATATATATCAGCCACGCCTATTAAAAAAATCTGTACGTCGTAGACAAAAACTGAAAACGACTTTGAATTTAGGGCACAAAAAATTAATATGAAACACATATTTTTATTTAAAAACTTTTTTTTACAGAACAGTGATATTAGTGCTTTTTATGCATAAACTTTTGTTTGCTGGGTGCTTGTAAAATTTTTATAAGTTTAAAATTTTTTCCTTTATTTTAAAATAACGTTGCCAGCTTAAAGTTAAATATGGGATATTATATTCTGGAATTATTTTAATTAATTTTATTAATTTTTCAAAACAGCTTTTAGCTTAAATTTTATCTTGTAGACCATAAAACTATTAAACCTTTTATTTTAAGCAGTTCTAATTTAATATTTCGTTACCTACAAAGACAAAGAAAATTTCCATTTTCCTCAAGGACAAAGACATAAAAATTTCCACTAAATAAATAACTGGACTATTAGAAATAGTTAAAACTTTATCTTATCTAAAGTAATTATTATACAGGAAAAATCCCCGTTTCTTAAACATGCATCAAGGCTTCATATCCTCAACAAAATAGTTGGCCACATTTCATTTAAGTTCATAAGCCAAGCTAATGCTTAACAAGCCGTTTGTTTTTTCCTCCTCCTGCTGCTATTCATCACATTCTTTAGTTTTAAGTGCTGTACAATATCTTTGCTTTTTGTGTGTTTATGATGTTTTTAAAAGTATGCGGTGTGGAAAGGGGTTTTGTATATCGATATGGATAAGCATTTGTTGTAACGGTTGCTTTGTATATGAAAGCAGTTACCTATCCCTTTATTCTATAGAACGTTAGTCAGTGTGACTGTTTGTTTGACTTGTTTCTTTTCTACTTTAAAGCCAAAACATAATAAAGTGCTTGTCACAGTGATGATTTAAACGAGACCATGATGAATGTTGTGGTGTTGATAACACATCTATGATGAATTACACAAAACATTGCTCTTGCTGCTTCTTAAGGCCGGTAGATGACGGCTGTACCATTAACAACAAGTAGCCTTTTCAGTTTTATTAAACTCTTCTCACCTTTTTTGTTTTCGTAAACGAAGACATGATATTTCATTAAAATTTCCTTCCTTAAGCCTTTTTAATATTATTTTCCTTTTTTTTTTTTGTGAAAGTATATGAAATCTTTAGTATCATACCAGTTTTCCTTTATGCCTGTGGCCAACTACAGGTATTCATATAAATAACAGCTCAGCAGCAGCTTAAAATTAAGGTAAAACATACTTGCAATTTTATTTTAATGAAAACAACGCTTAAATTATTTTTATATTTATTACTTAGAGAAGAGAAAACCATTGAAAATAGCTGAATTAATTTTTTTCACTTAGAACTATTTTCAAAATTTTCAATTAAAATAAAATTGAATGCAAAAAAACAATTTTCATATTAGGTATGTTCGTTCATTAAAAAATTTTCCGAATTTGTAGCGATTGTTACTGCAAAATGTTTCTCAGGAGAGAGCGCCAAAAGAAAGACAAACGAATTATTTCAAATTATTATTGGTAACATTTTTATTTGCACGAATTGTCCAAAACAGCTGTTTTTTGTTTTCTTTCCAAATGAACAATTTGAAAAATATCTAATTTTTTTATAAAAGAGAAAGCATATTTTCGTAATTTATTGTTTTTTTTTAGTTAATTTTAATTATTATTCGAACTCCATTTGTTTCTATATTTGTGATTTGAACGGGCTAAAGTTCGTATCGCTTTTTAAGCCAAATTACATGTGATAATTATTAATGAACAAATAACAGCAAAGTCTGTTGTAAATATTCTGACTAACAACACATAGTTGAACGGAACAGCCAGCCGTTTTCGAAGGCCACTAAACCTTCATCATCAGCGTTCTTTTGTGTTTGGTCCACTGTGTGTGGTGTCAGTTGATGTAGATTTCTGCTTTATAAACTTAGCATTTTATTGCAAAATGGAATATGTGAATTGTTTTGATTCATCGTATTTCAATTTGCTGAAAGCTTTTTTGTATTGTAAGCTCAATTTTACCATCACTATATTTACAACAGTCTTACCATTGTCGTTTTGTTCTTTTTACTAATTATACACATGTTACTTAATTTGCTTATTTTTTGTTCTACTTAAGACAAACTTTTTTGGTTTGTTACTATTAAGTATATTTTTATTTAATTTTTGCCACAGGCCCATGGCTATTAATTTTTAGTTAATTTTTTTTTTTTTTTTTTTTTTTTTTTTTGATTAAATCACATAAATACAATTTATGGTCAAGGAATTTCGCTTGTTTATCATATCTGATCAGAGATGGAAAATTGATTTTTTGGATTTTTTTAATAGAACAAAATTAAAAGTAAATACAAATGAAAAAATCCTAAAAATAGTAAATAATACATCAATTAAAGTATTTTAGTTTGAAAGGCAAATTTTGTAAATAGAAACTTTTTTTGTTTTGAGATTTGTATGGAAAAAATATTTTTTTAAACAAATTTCCGTTATTTTTCATACAAATTTAAAACGTTTAGAAACGAAATTTTTTACAAAATCGGTCCATTAATTCAAAATACATCACAAAAAGTACAATTGTATCATGATTTCCATCCATGTTTCTGATATGAATATGAGTATTGCAAGTTTTTGATAGTAAGTCGTTCATTTATTTTTTCGAATCTGGAAGAGTGATTTTTTTAACTTCTACCTTACTCTCTCATTGCAAGTTTCTGCTAGGAAAGTAAACGAACACAACTTTTGATACAGAATTATTCCCTTAACTGACCTTAAACAAATATTAAAAAAAAAATTCAGCATTCAGAATAATACAGATCCCAGCAAAAAATCTCAAAAAAGTAAATCAGGTTAGGAATTAAGCATATTTTTGTGAAAGCACTTCGCTACTGAATTACCAACTTAATGCTTTTAACAAGGCGTGAGACTAAAATAATCGATTCTTGAGAAGTACTTACTTTTTTATTTGTCAACATATTCACGTAATCCATAAAATCTAAAGTAATCATTCTCCTCATTTATCAACTTGTACAGCATTTTTCCAAATTTTATGTAATGTGATTTGTAAGCGAGCAATGAAATTTGGTAACCAGAAAAGTAAGTCATTACATGGCAAGTAGTTCTAATGGTAATGTGTAATTTTCTTGCTGGGTTAGTAACTGAAAAACATAATATGCAAGCACAAAAAATACAAAGAAAATATTGAAAGTAAAGATTGTTTCTTTTGAAAGATTTGTTAAGCTCTGAAGTGGAATAAAACAAAGATGATTTTTTTAAATTGGCGTGAAATTTCAAAATGTAATCTTCTGGAATTATAATTAGTGTATGACTTCTGCAGTACGACCGTCAAAGGTTGGATTAAACGTAGTCTAATCTGGAGGTCCAATTTTCGATGACTCTTTCCAACACTTTTGGCCGTATATTGGCAGTAATATGGTAAATGTTGTCCTCCAGGTGATCAATCGTTTCGAGTTTAAATTGTACAATCTTTGAAGCCAATTCACGGGTCCGAAACATGAAACTATACGGTCACCAAGCATTTATTTCAATAAATCAATTGTAGCACGAGCTGTTTGACATGTTGCGTCCTCTTGTTTGTAACCACAGCTACTGTACATCATGGCTGTTCAATTGATGAAAGAAGAAGTCAGTAATCATGGCTCTATAGCGGTCACCCTTAATGCTCTACAACAACAATGCTTCCTTCTGTATGCTCTGTACAACATCTCTGTGGATGTGAATTATTATTTAGAGTAAACGTGGTGTGAAAACGCTACATTGTTAATCGAATTAATTGCTCTGATTGGCAATTATGTTGACTGTAAAATTAACGCAGTGTACGGATAGAACATATTTCGAACAGAACTATGGTTTTCAAAATAAGCTTGCACAATTTGGAAACGTTGTTCATGCATCAGAGTCTGAACACAATGTAACGATTATTTGTTGCGGTGCGGTTTTTCACACGATTTTGAAGTAAATAACCGCAGTGCGGAACGGAATAAAATTAAAATCTATTTTATTTTCATTGCGGACTTTCTTATTCTCTCAATTTTTGACACTCTTTCTCTTTCTGATGTTGCCATAGTTTTTGAATAATTGGTGGTGTTCACAACATTATTGTGAACAAAAACATGATTTTGAAGTTCAAAAATTTTTGTCATAAAATATAAAAGTTTAAAAAATATATGTATCGGCGAATGTATAAAATGTTAATCATTTTTTGTTTTTAATTACTGCCATTACAAAATATTTAACACAAAAAGTAAATTTTTTCTAAAAATGTATGCACAAAAAAATTAATAAAAATTTAAACAATGACAAGTATTGCCGGCGCCGTCTTCCGTTGTATTATGTTTATTTTTCTCTTCCGCAACGAGAAATCGCACCGCACCGCAAACATTGTGCTTAGACTCTCAGTCTAAACATGCTGAAATGCCAAATCAAACTAAACATAAATCACTTGACAGCAGACAAAATGGCTGCCATTTAAAAAAAAATGTATAAAAAGCATTCTTTATAACAAAAACTATTGCATTTTACTTATCTGCTTAGTAAAAAATATACAAACACACAAACACACAAGCCAGTGCAGATGATAGCCACAGAGAACGACAAAAATATAAAGCTTCTAAAGTGATGACCTATTGCAAACCTACATACTCACAAAAGCCAACAGAACGCATTGTACAATGCTTGAGCTTGTGTATTATGTAACACATTTGTTTACAAAAATATTAAAAGAAAACTGACCTTTTGTTAAAAAATTATAAATTTAAAAATAATTAAAAAATCTAAGCAAACATGATTCAATCAAAAAATTATTTTTAGTAATATTATACTCCCATATGCTGTTAATTGTTGGATGTTGTTAACATTCTTCTGGAATATGTATGTTAAGTAAAGAACATCGAATTTAACATCGTGGTATTCTATCAGTGACTCCTAAATGAAGTCTAGTTTGATATCAATAGTACACTGGTGGTTTTAAAAGCAGACACGTAAAACTTTTTATTGTTTTTTTTTATTGTTACCATATAAGTCGTCGCAAAAATCTTATATTTGGATATCATGAGGCAGGCTATGAAATTTTTTATTTGCCGTTGGCTGAAGTAGTTTGCACTTTGACTACAAAATCGAAGGTGCTGGGCTCGAGCCTGGTCTCCGAAACTCATTAAATAATAATACTACGCATTTTTCTTATCTGCATTAGTGTTTTTTTTTTTTTTTTTTTTTTTTGTATGATTTGTTGTGAGAAAGTTCAGGTGATGAAGATATGAATTAGGCCTATGTAACACCAAAACATACTACTTCCTCGGCATTGTGTAGTAGAATCATCGGCGAAGTAAACTAACTAATAAAATGGCTACTAGCCACAGGTTCAAAAATTTAACACTGCTCATTGACACCAGAGGCGCTGCAACACTGGATTATTAAAGACGTGCAAGAAACAAAGTTGTAAAATAATGAAGATTTTCTCTATCTCTTTCTTTATCACCTGTCTTCTCTTTCACTATCCCCTTCCTTAAGAAGATAATACCTAGTAGTAGTAGTAAGCATTCATTCCCTGAGTCCTATTTCTCTTAAAAAAGAAACAAAAACTACTGGGCTCCCCCCTAACTACAACCCTGGAATATAAATAACACCATATACGACACATTATAAGCCAATGATCTACTTAAGTTTAATCTTAGATACTATAAAAAAAAACTTATTTTTTTCTTATAAATTAAAATAAATTAAATTTATGTTTCCTGGACCTTTGGCATGTTCTCAGCTACCCAAGAAATTATTTAGCAATTCGTGTTGACCTTTTTTAATACAAACTTGTTTGATTTTTGTTTGTCAAACACTATAACTGCCATTTTCTAACAATGCTAGAAAAAGCCTACATGAAAAAACATACAAATTTACAGTATATAATTCTAAAGAAAAGCAAGTTAAAAGTTTTTTTCTATTGAGAAACTTTACACCCATCTCAATTTAATATAATATTTTCTTTGCTCCTTTTTCTCCTTCAGTATGACTTTTAGTACAAATATTACGGTAACGACAACTAATAAAAGCAAATGTTTTCTACATTGAATATTTACAATAAATAACCCAATCAGCATTTTATGAAATTAATGATCATATTCGTGTCTTTTTCGACTCATCTGCGCGATTTAAATAAGCACTTATGCGCTCAATTTCGAGTCGAAAATGACTGTTCATTCGGGAGAAAATGGTACCCTAGCCGCGAGTCTTCTAAAAGAGTCTTTTGTGACTAGCATTTCTGATCAATTTCGATTCACTCTTTGTGGGTATTTACATTCAGTTTTTTTGTTTTAAAATTTTATATTTTCTTGATCTTACTGCACGAGCTTGCTGATTGTTTTTATTTTTTAAACAAATAACTTTCTAAGTGTTTCTGGGAATCATTTTCGAGTCATATTTTAAGCGCAGAACTGATTAATCAGTTTTTCATCATCTAAGGCAGTCGAAAGAGACTCAGTTTGGTGAAACAATCTTTCACATGCTGACTGGGAAAAGGAACAAAAAAAAAATAAAAATTCAATACATATCAAGCAAGCACATACACATACACGAACACGCTAACGTACCCACCCAGTAAGCATTTTATGAAATTAATGATCATATTCGAGTCTTTTTCGACTCCTCCGCACGATTAAAATAAGCATTTATGCGCTCGTTTTCGAGTCGAAAATGACTGTTAATTCGGGAGAAAATGGTACCCTAGCCGCGAGTCTTCTAAAAGAGACTTTTATGACTCGCATTTCTGATCAATCTCGATTCACTTTCGAGACAGTTTTTTTTCTTTAAATTTTTATATTTTTATATTTTTATATTTTCTTGATTTTACTGCACGAGCTTGCTGTTTGTTTTTGTTTTTTAAACAAATCACTTTCTAAGTGTTTCTGGGATTCATTTTCGAATCATATTTTAAGCGCAGAACTGATTAATCAGTTTTTGATCATTTAAGGCAGTCGAAAGAGACTCAGTTTGGTGAAACAATCTTCCACATGCTGACTGGGTTACAATAAATAAAAGGAACAGAAAAAAATTCAATACATATCAAGCAAGCACATACACATACACGAACACGCTAACGTACCCAGCCAGCAATTTTTGAAATTTTCAATCAAATTCGAGTCTTTTTTGACTCCTCTGTGCGATTGAAAAGCTAGAATATGCGCTCATTTTCTGATCATAAATTATACTTTAATCGGTACAAAAACGTGACTACCCGCGACTCTTCTTGATAAGTCACTTATGAGTCTTTTTCTATATTAGTTTAGAGTAATTTTCGACCTCTTTTCTAGTAGTATTTAAGGTATTTTTCGAATCGTTTTCTGATCATTTATTAGACTTATTTCGCTCAATTTTTTACTCTTTTTCGAATTGTTTTTCAGCCATGTTTCTTTCTAATCGCTTACGAGTCATATTTGAGAAACTTATCAGTCAGTTTATGAGTCTTTTTATTGTCATTTATGACTGATATTTGAGTCATTTATCATTCGCATTTCTAATCGTTTTTGACTTTTCTTCTAGTATTTTTTAATCAGCTTTCTGAATCCTACGTTTAATGTTCAAACAGAATTACGGTACAAACACATTTTCCATACAAATTGACACCAAAAGGAAGTTACAGAGAGCAGTCTAGAGACAGAATCTATTTTATTTTGACATTATGCGTAAAGATTGCCCCGTTATACTTAAAAATAACATATCAACTAATGTTTAATCATCTATCTGCGTAAAACATGATCATAAAATACATAATTATAATCACTTTTAAGACACCTGCATGATTTGTTTTTGATTAAGCATTTTTCAGTCTTCCAGGTAAGCGAAATATGATAATAACAAACGGAAATAATAGTCACATTTTACACATCTGGATGATTAATTTGTGATTGCTATACAATTTGTTATTGTATTTTAAATCGAACTATTTTACCCATTAGCGCGAATCTTTTTCGAGTCCTTTTTTGATCGTGTAAGTGATTAATCAGTTTTTGATCACGAATAGTGATCTAAAAAGACTCAGTAAGGTGATTTTTCAGAAAACTATCTTCCAAATGCTAGATGGGTATGTACACAAACAAAACAACAGCTTGGGAAAAAATATGAAGCTAAAAATTGTATAAAAAAGATACATATGTACACATATACATATACACCTACATATGTATGTGTGTATGCATGTATACACATAACAGAAATGTTGCGTGTATTAGATTCATGTACATTTGATTGAAATTGAATTTTAAAGAATGCCATCAGGTGCTGACATCTAACAAGTAAAACAAGTTTTATTGTTAATGTATAACTTTTCTTTATATCCTACACAACAGCATAATAATAAAGAAAAAGAGAAGGACTAACAAAGCAAAAAAAAAAAAGAAAATACAAAACAGAAAAGTAAATACACACTCATACAAAGACACACTTTGTTAAAGCTAAAAAAGTAACGAAACTAGAAAAGTTAGATTTTTATAGGCTGCCAACGAAGTATGACTTGCACAGTGGGGCACTTTATTAGTTGTAATAGCTGCACAGAATATATGTAATGAAAGAAATAAAAAATATACATTAGAGCGGGTAAATTAAATTAAATCTACACAAAATTCTAAGAATATTACCCTAAGAAAGTAAGGCTCTAAAATCAAAACCTATCTCCCACTAAAAGGAATAAAAGTTCGAGCTATTCACACAGAAAAAATTATTCCAAAAAAATTTTCAAACAAAAGTTTGTTTTGAAATAAAATTTAGTTTTAGTAAATATTTTTTACTGTAACACTGCAATTCCACATGTAAGTGATTACTTGTAAGTTGTGTATACCTATTATCAACGAAAATTTCGAAGAAATAACCGAAAGTCTTGCAACTTACTTGAGAGTTTACACAGTCAGTTGTTAGTTCAATTTTCAAACTTTTTCGTAGCCTTCATGTCTTTTGAAAATTTATTTGCTTTTGAATGAAAAAACTACGTTTATTTCAAAAATATATGAATCCAGTATTGCCGTATTGCCAAAATCATAAATTACTGAAAACAATATTTTTTTCAACAACTTTTTTGTAAAAATGCATGAAATTCATATGTAAAAATATAATCAAGATGCGTTGTTGCATAGTTTTGTTCTTTTTAAAATATTACTTCCTTATACATATGCAAGAAATCAGCAATAAATATTACTCTTATAATACGAAGTACTAATAAATTTATACAAAACTCATACTCGGTAACACTGTTTCTTCATTTGTCATTTTACTTACAAGGAAATTATGTTGTAACCCCCGTTGTCACATGCCAGTAGTTACTTGCAAGTAGTGTATACGTATTACTGACGAAAATCAGGAGAAATATAAAAAACACAACAATATTTTGAGTGGCTACACAGCACAGTGCAAGTTAAAATGTCGTCAACAAGTAAAGTTCTAGATAACAGCTTTGCTTCAACTTTTAGTGCAGTGTTGCCAAGAAGTCAATATTGAACTTTAATTGCATTGTTAATATATTTCATTTAATAAAACATAAAATTTATGTTCAAACTTAGCTCTAAAATGAGTCTATGCCATTTCTCAATATCCTTTTTATATAAAAAAAAAATTAGCTATAATACTAACCAAATTAATGAAATAACTCTCTACTCGGCAACACTGTTTTTCGTTTTGTCAGTTTACTTGCGACAACTGTAAAAATTTACTTGCTTCAAAATTTCATTGCAAGCTGACTCGCAAGTGGCAAAAGTGTGACTGTGTTAGTAAAAAAATGTGAGTGTATTGAGTTTTTTTCACTTGCACTTGCATGTGGCAACGGAGGGTAAGCTAAGCAGTAAGTAAAAAAATGTTATTGTATTAGTAATTTCAATGTATTGAGTTTTTCAAACTTGCACTTACATGTGTAAATGCTAAGTAAAGTAAAATTTGTAACAAAATTTTTTAGATTTATTTTTTTTCTGTGCCTATTCACAGAAAGTATTGTGACTGAAAAATAGTCATAACTTTAACATTGCGACTAAAGACTAAAATTTCCGATTCTCAAAACAAAATTCTATCAACATACATTTTTAAAATAAATAGTAGGAATGTACCCTACAAGAAATGAATGACTGAAACTAACACAAACAACATTTTTTTACTAACACATTTGCAACAATTTTACATTCAATTCAACAGTTATTATAGTTGCTCTACTCTAACATATATGCTAGAGTGAAACGAGTAATGTACATATGTCAGAATTTTTAAAATATTGAATTTTAGGAATTTTATTGAAAATAATTCATAGTTCGTTCATTTTGTAAAACTAAAATGTAAATATAAAAGTGGTAAAAAAATTATGGTGTTTGTGAAAAAGGTAAGATAAAAACAATAATGAACAAAAGAAATTTTATACAATTTAATTGAAAATATACATATGTATATATGTATTCGTTTCATTTTCAATTTTTAGATATTTGGAAAGATCAATATGCGTTGGGAGTAGAAGAAGGCGGTAATACAATTCATTCTGCATGTCAAAAGTTTACAAAAGTGTTAAAAAGATGAGTAAAATAGCGAATAAAAGAATTCACATTAAATTAATATGTATATTTATTTTCAATATTTCAGATATTTGTCAAGAGCTAGGTGCGTTGGAGATGAAAAGGTGTGAAGAGGGCTAGATACCGCTGAAGTTATTTTGTGTTTTTATTTGTATTTTTTGTTTTAAATATGCATGTTATTTACTTGTGTAATTTAGTTATTTTTTATAATAAAAAGCAAATAAAATAAAAATTATATTTGCTGTCAATATATCAATCATAAATGAATACTCAATTATTCAATTATGAACAGTCAAACTTGAGTAATATTTATGCAATCATTGATTACTAAAAGGCACTGGAGTGAGCAGTTCAACTATATGTTATATTCATTGGTTAGAGAGAGATGCAACATCACACGTACACAAAAGTTTCCATCACATTTTTCATTTTGCCTTTAACAATGTGATAGAAACTTTGTTCTACGCATTGATGGATATATCCTGCATGACTTCCGATCAAATGAGCAGTCAATTGACTGGTAGTGTTCTTTTAGGGTAGACAGTCATAGGAATTGTGACAGGCATTTTAAACTAAAATAATTAATATAAAATATTTAAAAAAGAGAAACTAATTTAAAAGTGGCAAAATGGTTGTACATAATATGTACATTTTTGTTAATAGCCAGTTTTGGGAGTGATGTACAATTTCAACAAACAATCGAAGGGCAAGCTGTGCTCCCAGATTTAACCCTTATATTTATATTTTTTCCCGCGACTTTGTTCGCACTTAGAAAGAAACTGAGTAGGCTTTAAATTGTGTTTAGGGCAATCTTAACTAAAACAGACAAAATACCAACAGTGAAAATTTTTGCGATTTATTCTGTTCCGCACTACTTTCTCAATTTTTGTCTTTCATATCATTCTTTTCCAGACAATAATAATAAACAAAAAAAGGTTAGGTGGACCAGGCGTTCACGCGTGCTGCCGTTACCAAGGGAAATAGGGATTCATTTTCTGCAGTTGATGCCACTAGTCCATACATGCATGTAAGGACTAGTCCAAAGAGGAGTAGAAGTACTTCAAAACTACCCAAATATATGAAAAAAGCTGGTCGATTTAACATTGCGATGTTAAAGTTTGACATGTGGTCAAACTTTGCATTACATCGGACTAACTCCAAAACTACCGCATATGGAATAGCTATAGACTAAACAAACACTTATCGTGCAGCATTGAATGCTTGTATGAAAACGCTATTGTCCATGACTGCATTATATGGGACCATGATGTAACTATTCTATTTCATCTATATTGAACAACATTATTTGCAGGGGTAGATTATTTGAGCGTGCTAGTTCTCATGCGATACTTTTGACTTTTATATACATATGTATGTATGTATATTTTTTTATTTATTTTTTATTTGACTTCATTCAATATTCAAAAGCCATAATTTTTAATGTCACAATTTTCATTAACATAGAATGTTAACTATAAAATTTGGATTTTTGTCACTATGTTACTAGAATACAAAGTTAAGACCGAGTCACAAGAGTAAATATAGAACTCTGTCATAACAAAAGTTGTGATTGACTTGAGACTTTTTCTCGGAATGACGCAATTTACACTGTGCCTTTTCTGCTTGCCTGTGCAGGCAGGCTTTTTTAGTTTATTGGTGAGAGGGGGTGAGAGGCTTGCGGTGTAGAACAACAGGCACAAAATGAAAATTCGAGGGGATTTATGACGTTTCCCTGCCTTTTTCGTATTCTCTGCATTAAACGTGTACATAAATGCCAAAAAGTCATGAATAAAAAGGCTTACTGCCAGTTTATAGAAGCCATGTAAAAATTCTCGGTTGTCTATTTATAATGAAAACAAAAACAAATTTTGTGTGCTTTGTTTTTGTTTTTAATATAAATAGGCAGACGAGAATTTTCACATGGCTTCTATGAACTGGCAGTTAATGTAAATGTGTGTGACTTTTCGTAATGGGTTCAAAAGAAAATTGTCAAGCAGGCTAAAAAGGCATAGTGTGAATAGCGACAATAGACCTGTAAAATTTGTTACACGTAATTCACACGTTGATTTTTCAATGATTTTTTGAAACACGATTTTTGGAGTTTGTAGGCGAACGGTATAGAAAAGCAAAAGGGGAAGAAAAAAAATCACATTTTCCGTTTTACGAGTTTTTTTTTCAAATTCTCTTTACAAATATTTTAATTTTTTTATGTTGCTTTGTTTTATTTTTTCATTGAATGCGACAACAGCTTTTCTTTAATACAAAACAGTGTTACCTGTAGGTATTTTTGTCACTAATAGATGATTATAGGGAATATCGGAAAAATATTTTATTTTGAACAAAATGTAGGTATTTTTTTATTCTCATATTGCATTTTTTTTTTTTTTTTGCATAAATGTAAAAATAACTATACCAAAAATATATTTTTGCTCATAAACCGTTTCAAAATTTGTTTTTGCTCGAAATTGAATTTTATTCAATTATTTTGGTGTCGCAGTGTCTGTCTTTGGTAACATTGCTGAGAGAATATTTATTTATATGTGAGAAGATAAGAAAAAACGCTGTCAAAATAAAATAGATTCTATCTCTCGACTGCTTCTGGCGCTACTCTTTTGTGTGAATTTGTATGGAAAATGTGTTTATGCCGCAATTCTGTTTGATCATTAAGGCCTTAAATGTTTTTAATTTATCTTTCTTTAAATTAAATTGTAGATTTTCGTATGGGGATAATTTTTTTAATATGTGGGGATAGGAAAAAACGGGGTTTCTTTAATCTACTGGCAACACTGATAGTATTTGTGGAAGAAAAAAAGTAAAAACTAGAAACATGGAAAAAATCATCGTATGAATGTAAAATATTTTTGGAAGCAACTTTTAAAAGAGAATCAAAAATAAAACAAGATTTTTAATTGGGCCTTATTTTTCAGTTGAATTTATTTTTATATACTGTAAAAAAAATTGTCTGATTTTTAATTTTTTCTACAAATTATTTTATAGATATAAAAAGCATTTTATTTAGTAAATAAAGAAAATACATATTTTTTTGTAAAGATTTTTGTTTGCGGTTTTCAAACTTATTATGTTTGTATATTGTGATTCTCAATATAGTATTAAGAGTCTTGCTATAAACATATGGAGTTTGTTAGCTAAATTCAAAAATTTTTGGGTTGAAGTGCACTGACGAGTTCCAAAAGCGGGAATGAAATACTTAACCATAAAAAGAAGCCAATTTTTTAAAGTAAAAAAAAAAATAGTTGAACCTTTTATTTGATTCAGTTATTTTTTTTTTCTGAAATACTTTTAAAGTAATTTTTGCAAACTTTTTTTGTTGTGTCAAATAAAACTTTTACTAATTTTTTATAGAAAAATTGGTAAGAATTGTTAACGATTCAGTTAATTTATTTTCTGATAATACGAACAATTTTAGTGAATCTGTTTGTAAATTATAAAAAAAAATTGCTGAATAATACAAAAAAAAATCTGCAAGATGTTTTTCTGTTCCTATTAATACAGTTGGCTGAAAATAAATTTGAGTTTCAGTTAACTTTTTCTCTAATGCCATAATAAGTTAACTAAAAATAATTTTTTATTTCCAGTTAAATTTTTACAAAATTGTTATCAGAATCTATAAATTTCTCTGTAGGTTCGCATTCATACAAAATATTTACTGATTCAATGAATTTGGTTACTGAAAAAGAAATTTAGTTTCTTCTGTGCATTTATAACCAAATAACAAAAGTAACATTTTGAATATGTTCGCTTTCGATTTTGATAAAATTTGGTATGAATGATGCCTCTAGCATAACTACCATTAATACGAAATCTTTAATCATTATTCGTTCTAGTTTGTGAAATATAGTGACTTCAAAATTGGGAAAATTTAACAAACTTGCTATATTTCGCAAACTAGAAGAGCTTTACCTTTCGACATGTTCAAAAAGTTTTCTGTTTATGTGACTGTTGCTTTAAATAAATTTGGAAGTTATAGTGGTAGATATCTTGTGAATTTTTCTTTTCTTTTGATTTTGCAGTTTTAATTGCGTATTTATTCGCTTGCTGGAAGAAATGTTGTTGTTGTTCTTTTTACTATTGCATATCGTTGGCTTAATACGAAAAGGCCCTAACTCATGTTTTTCATAGTTTACAGCAGGAGGAAAAAACTAAATGAAAAAAGATGCAATATTGATAAAAAAAATTTTAAACGCAATTTTTATTAAAAAGACTACATAAGCACATAATATTGCGTTTAAAAAAATTGAAGATGCAATATTGATAAAAAAAATTTTAAACGCAATTTTTATTAAAAAGACTACATAAGCACATAATATTGCGTTTAAAAAAATTGTTTATCAATATTGCATCTTTTTTTATTTAGTTTTTTCCTCCTCCTGTAAACATGACTTAGAGCCTTTTCGTATTAAGTTAACGATATGTACATATAGGAAAAAGCACTCATACACACACAAAATGTACATTAAAACACATACACACAAACATTTCTGCTTCGTTAACTTCGTATTTATTTATAGCAGCTGTCAGTTAAACCGAAGTTCTTCGATGTGTATATCTATTCATTTATTGCGTTGACTTCAACTACGACTCTTTCAATTTCAGTAGCAGAAGTAAGAGCAACAGGTTATGATTGGACAGACAAAAAATAAAAAGGCCGAATAAATAGCACAATTTTACGACTTTTGCTATTTCGACTGTAGCTTTTTTGACACTTACTACAACATTAACTTATACACGACTACCAGCTAAGTTGTTCTCTTAACTCTTTACTCAAGGCAACAAGACTTCACAATAAACAACTTTATGATCGACTACTAGAAAACTAAATTGACTTATGGTCAACTAATTATAGACTTATCTGCCAGCAGATGCGTCACCCTTTTTATACTTCACACAAGGCTTCCAGAATGTGTCAGCAACGTTTAGACAATATCAGCAGCATTTCCAATGCTTGTTTTCAATTGCGAAATTATTGCATGGGTTAACTATGTACATACGTATGTATGTATATGCATACATCATTCAAGAATCAGTTTATGGTGGTTGTTTAGTTGTGTATATTTGTTATGTATCCCTCTAGTCAGCCTAGAACCATATGTCTACATGTCAATACTCTTTCTCCAGCGACAATTTCACTAGTTAAAATGTCGAAAACTTTCCTTTTATGCGTGAGTAGAGATACGTTAGAGACAACAGTTCCAGTGTATTTCTGGTGATATTGTCAATGAACGCGTCAGTAGTTTGTTTTTCTTTTTTATTATGTTGTGCAATAATATAAAAAGAATATATGTAGACGAAGGTCACTAAAATCTACGAGTGAATCTTTGGTTCAAATATCTCCATATGGTTGTAAAAGAACTACCTTCTCAATAGTGCTAAGCTAAAGTCTACTGGTAGATTTTCAATGACAACCGTATATTATATGTCAATAGGCGATTACATTGGCTGGTGTACACCTAGTCAGATGTGCGAGAGCTTTCCGTGAGCACCTGCCATTACGGCCTTATCTCACGGGTGCCAAAGCACCGGGTGTGGGTTAGACGCCAGACCAACGCCCCCATGCACCCTATTAGAATGAACCTATGGTCCACTCCATAAGGCACATAGGTTGCAATCTTTGAATATAGTTATCCCTGTACTATATTCAATTACCTTGCTGAGGTAATTTGAGCTATCTAAACTCTGCTGCTATGTCCGTGCCCATAGCAGCTTCTGTTGAATGGCAACAGCACCTAGAATAGTGTCTGGCTGACCAATCACTAGCATTGATTTCACACTGGGAAGCCAAGACTATTCTCCCAGCGATTTTGGTAGCAACCACAGCCACCACGATAATTCTCCGGCTTCCACGCTAAGGTGTTGTGTATACACCCATAGCGAGGTCCCCAAGAGAATTCCTCAACCATTGCCGGCACAGCTCAACCACTCATCCATAATGAACACATGCCTGTGTCGCCAAATAACCAGTGCCTACTCCACACATACCAAAATCATCCCTTTAACCCCTTGGGGTATACCCCATTGGGGTAGGACGAACTCGGCATTTTAGCAAAGTAAACTGACGACCGCTACATGCACCCAAAACTTCAAAGCAGCTCGGCTGTCGGGCAACCGGCACCCGTGGCACCAGAAGTAGCCTCTGGTTAGACCTCGAAGTTCCACCACAAGGGCTTCACCTCTATCGTCTTTTGAACTCAGGGGCAGTTCTAGGTGACG
Organism: Tachina grossa; assembly: GCA_949987645.1. Classification (NCBI taxonomy): domain Eukaryota; kingdom Metazoa; phylum Arthropoda; class Insecta; order Diptera; family Tachinidae; genus Tachina; species Tachina grossa. The sequence goes on from OX465275.1 coordinate 30,024,486, forward strand.
CTGCACCTAACTGACATCAACAGGACCTGTCTTCCTTTTGTTATAAATATGTGCACATCCGTTACTCTGTTTATATTCAGAGATTGGGTAGTTACACATAAGTTCTATGGGTAATGTACCAAAGGTACGTCAATGGAAAAAGCCACATCACCCCAGCTGGGGCCCCGGGGTTGCCACACCCGTAGTCCATAACAGACTCCCCTGGGGGGGTACACCTAGTCAGATGTGCAATCGCTTTACGTGAGTACCTGCCATTACGGCCTAATCTCACGTGTGCCAAAGCACCGGGTGTGGGTTAGACGCCAGACCAACGCCCCCATGCACCCTTTTAGAATGAACCTATGGCCCATTCCATAGGGCACATAGGTTGCAATCTTTGAATATAGTTATCCCTGTATTATATTCAATTACCTTGCTGAGGTAATTTGAGCTATCTAAACTCTGCTGCTATGTCCGTGCCCATAGCAGCTTCTGTTGAATGGCAACAGTACCTAGAACAGTGTCTGGCTGACCGCGTCACACCAACCACTAGCATTGATTTAACACTGGGAAGCCAAGACTATTCTCCCAGCGATGTTTGGTAGCAAACCACAACCACCACGATAATTCTCCGGCTTCCACGCTTAGGTGGTGTGTATACACCTAAGCGAGGTCCCCAAGAAAATTCCTCAACCATTGCCGGCACAGCTAACCACTCATCCATAAAGAACGCATGCCTGTGTCGCCAAATAACCAGTGCCTACTCCACACTTACCAAAATCATCCCTTTAACCCCTTAGGGGTCTACCCCTTTGGGGTAGGACGAACTCGGCATTTCAGCAAAGTAAACTGACGACCGCTACATGCACTCAAAACTTCAGAGCAGCGAGGACCACTCACGCGAGAAGAACGCAAGCTCGCCACCAAAACTTCTGCGCCTACTAAGACCCGACACTAAAAAGTGAGAGTGTCCTGGGGTCGTATCCAGGACGAAAAGCCATTTTAGCACAGAATTTTTGACAACCGCAATGCATTTATCTCTAAGCAGCCCAGCTGTCGGGCAACCGGCACCCGTGGTACCAGAAGTAGCCTCTGGTTAGACCTCGAAGTTCCACCACAAGGGCTTCACCTCTATCGTCTTTTGAACTCAGGGGCAATTCTAGGTGACGCTGCACCTAGCTGGCAACAACGGGCGTACAATATTTGTTTTCCTTTTATAAATATGTGCACATCCGTTACTCTGTTTATATTCAGAGATTGGGTAGTAACACATACGTTTTACGGGTAATGAGCCAAAGGTCCGCCAGCGGAAAAAGCTACATTACCCTAGCTGGGGCCCCGGGATTGCCACACCCGTAGTCTACAGAATTAATCCATACACTCCCCTGGGGGTGGTACACCTAGTCAGTAGCACTATTGACAATTTCACTAGAAAATCACTATAATTTTACTATTGATAACGAGCTAGGAAATATCGATATTGTAGACTAGAGCCAATAAAATTTACTAGTGAATCTTTGGTCCCAATGTCTCCATGTGGTCCCAAAAGAACTACTTAGTCCGTAGTGCTACAGTCTAGTGGTGGATTTTCAATGACAAGCTAATGTTAAATGTCAATAGATGATTACATTGGCTGGGGTACACCTGGTCAGTACTACTACTGACAATGTCACTAGTAAGACACTACAATTTCACTATTCGCACTTTCTTCAGGGTATGGACTACCATATGTGCCTGTAGTTATGTGTATCTTTTTTAGAAACATAAATTGTATGCCTGTGTATTTAGTTCTTTTACGAAACAAATTCTGGATAATTCGTTTTGTTTACCAAATGTTTTCTTTATAAAACATTTGCATTGACTCTGTTCGAATATTTTTTTGTAACAATATATTTGTTGTTGTAGCGGCCAATATTTCACATATTCAGGTCCTCAGGACAGACAGACGTGATAGCGAAAATATTAAGGTTTCTTTTCAGTTTTTGAATACGAAACCCTAAACATACCCATCTGTTGAACCATTAAGAGAAGCCTTAAATTGTCTTAATCTTTCGAAACATGTCAAATACATCAGTTACATAGCAAGTTAAAAATTATACGAAGCAATAAAAGCTTTTTACTATTTATTTTTTCTCAGGGTATCCTAGATCTAAATTTTCAGAATATTTCGAATGTCCTTAGTACTCTTTGTACCTTAAAACTTATCACATGCAGTTTATTTTCCTTAATATATGTATAAACTTTAGTTTAATTTAAACAAACAAATAAACAAAAATTACTTTGAACAGACATTAACTGAAATTCGTTCAAACTTTTTACTGATCGTACCACTGTTCATATATTGTATCATATGCCTAGTTCTTAATATTAGCTTTATTGAATTGAATAAATTTTATTTATTTTTTGTTCAGAAAAGAAGAAACGGCTATTGATGCCTGTGGCTTCAGGAAATATTTTTTAGGTTTCCAAAACTTGTCATTTTTCATCACGTTTCCTTTTATCTTTCTTCATAATAAAAATTTAGAAAAGGAATTCATTAAATAATATGCTTAAAATGGTTATTTGAGCGATTTTTCATTTCAAAGTTAACAGAACTTAAATAAAAAGTATATAAAGTTTTAATAATTCGTGACAGGGTAGTGAAAGTCATTTCTTAGATGACATTGAAGCAGTAGGAGTTACACTTCAAAGCTTAAAGATATTTCTACAAATATAAAGAACTCTAACTGAGAGGATTTTTTTATATAAAAATATAATAAGCAAATAGCTTCTATATTAGACGGTATTTCTTTAACAAGAAATTTAACTTCATTTTGAATTTACTAGGATTTTATTTTTCTATTTCCAAAAATTTTCGTATTCAAAGCTTTATAAAATGTAATATAATTTTATCAGTAAAACTGTCATAGTAAAACCTTTCAAAATTATAATAGTCTTAATAAAATCTTTTTTATTAATGCTGCTGGAAAAAAGTTAAAACCAAAAAGGGTAAATTTACTTAAACGGGGTTAATTGTCTTTGCTTTCGAATCTATTTAACCAGCAATGAAGTGAAATCATTAGCCTCACATTAAAATATTCAAAAATGGATTTCATTGTTTGAATTTGCCAAATAAACACAATGCCACTTAACTTATTCCGTCATTTAAACGATTTGCATTTAATTGTCTGCACTTTTATGTATTTAAATGCAAAATTTTCCGTCAATCAGTTTCATTGCTTTAAGTTGCTATTTAAAAATGTTTTGTCAGCTCTTCCACAATGTAATTTCATACTTGTTTTTTTTTTTTTTTTTTTTTGATGCTTTCAAATTCATTTTATTATCATTGATTTTTGTGCTGAATTTTAAAACAGTTGATAATGATTTTAAAAAAATTATATGTTAGTGGTTTGGCATATATAGATGCATTTCGTAGCAGCTATAAGCAAGAATAAAATTTTTAAAAGTCATTTTGATTTTGTCATGAGTTAAATAAAAATAAATGATTGAATTAAGTAGTTGAAAATAGGTTTGTTCATTTACTAAAAATTGTTACGAACTTGTAACAATTATTACTGAAAAGTGTTCTTTAACGCTGCAGCAAAACCTTCAATAAATGGCTTTCAATTTCATTACATTTATTGTGTGTCAAAATTCTTTGAAATTGATAGCTATGACCACAAATTGCTAATCAAGTCAAATTTGTAGCTTCAATCAATGTGTGCTGTGACCAGTGTTGTTAGATAACTTTTTCTAAAAATCGTCAAATTTTAAAAATAAAATCGTCAAGATTGTCACAATTTTCAAAAAAAAAAAAAAATTCGTCAAAAAATCGTCATACAAGAAGAATCTGTTTTATTAAACAACTACGGCCCTATGCATAATCAAAAAATGGCATGAAGTTAGCATAAGTGGCAAAATTAAACTACGTGTGGACGAGTTCCTCTATACAATTTGACATTAAAAATCGCCGCATAATGTAGTTTTAAAACACGATTACAAACACGTTAAGATTATGTTAAATTTTGCCGCTTATGCTAACTTCATCCCATTTTCTGATTACACATAGGCCCGCTAATATGTATATCAAATTAGAAATAAAAGACTATTTTATGTAACAAACAGCAATTAATCGACTTTATTGTCAAAGATAAAAACTATAAGGCGAAATTAAAGCAAAAATTCAGAATATATAATAGCGTGTAACAATTTCTAAATAAAACTAGTTTCAAAATAAATCTATACATACATTTTAGAATTATGTTTTTATACCCTTTACCAAAAAATGGTAAAAGGGTATATTTAGGTTTGTCATTCCGTTTGTAATTTCTAGAACATTAATAAGCGAGCCATAAAGTATATATATTCTGGATCCTTGTGCATAGGGAAGACGAATAAGCGATGTCCGTCTGTCCGTCTGTCTGTACGTGAAATCGGTTTTCCGAAGCTCCCAGAAAAGCTAGCGACCTCGTTCTTAGACTAGTGTATCAAAAATGATCAAAATAAGATTGGTATTGAAAATCAGCAAAATCGAGCAGATGGTTTCAGAGCTGGGAAGCTTAAAGCATTCAAAATAACTACCGAAAACTAGTTATTATTTTTTTTATTATTAAATAAACTTATTTTATACTTCAGTATAATTAAAATTAATATTTCTTAATAAAAAAAAATACAAAAATTAAAAAAATTAAATAGACTTTCCAGGGTTGGAAAACTTTAACTTTTTATACAAAATTATACAAAATTAATTTACTAAAAGAAACTTTTCTTTTTTCTATAAATTAAACATATCTTATATTCTAAGAAGAAAGAGATTGTGTTAAAAAATCAGAAAATACAAAAAGGATAATTCCAGGGCTGGGAAACTTAAAATTTTTGTGATATAAAAAATTAACTACCGTAAACTAATTTTTATATATTTTTTATTAAATTAACTTATTTTATACTTCAGTACAATTTAAATTGGTATTTCAAATTAAAAAAGAAAGTTAAAAAAATTGCAGGCTTGGAAAACTTTAATTTTTTTTCATATACAAAAGTAACTTACTAAAACAAATTTTTTTCTTTTTCTCTATAAATTAAACATATCTTAGACTCTTAAAAGAAAGAGATTGGTGTAACAAATCAGAAAAATCAAAAAGGATGATTCCAGGGTTGGGAAACTTACACTTTTTGTAATATAAAAGTAACTACCGAAAACTAACTTTTATTTTTTTTATAAAATAAACTTATTTTATGCTTGAGTACGAAAAAAATTGCTATTTAAAATAAAAAAATAAAACAATTAAAAAAATTAAAAAGACGGTTCCAGGGTTGGAAAACTTTAACTTTTTTTGTACAAAAGTAACTTACTAAAACAAATTTTTCCTTTTTTCTATAAATAAAACATATCTTAAATTCTTAAAAGAAAGAGATTGGTGTAAGAAATCAGAAAAATCAAAAGAATGATCTCAGGGTTGGGAAACTTACACTTTTTGTGATATATAAAAGTAACTAAGTCTAATTAATTTTTATCTTTTCCTTTATATATTATACATATATTACGTTTTGGAAAGAAAATTTAGAAAATTTAGTGTAGAAAATTATAAAAATAAAAACCACAGCTCCAGAGCTGAAAACTTTGAAATTTTTTCTGGATATTAAAGTAACTAAATAAAAATTTTTTTTTAATTTCCTTTTTTCTTTTTTTACTTAACACACTTTCTATATTTTTTTAAGAACTACTAGATTGATATAAGGAATCAGAAAAATCTAATATAATGATTCTAGGGTTTGTAAATTTACTTTTTTGGACATAAAAGTAACTAGGTCAAATTATTTTTTTCTTTTTGTTTATACTTTATGTATGTGCTTATGTATGTATCTCTATACTACATAAAAACACTTTGGTAAAGGATATATAAGATTCGGCACAGCTGAATATAGCACTCTTACTTGTTTATAAATAATTTTTTAATTTCAATACTATAACACTCCGAAGACTTACACCTTAAATAATCTTTTGAAAACATAATAATTTCAAGAGTTTCTGTATCCAGTAAATTTCAGATCTTAATATTCTTTCAAGACTAGCTGATGGCAAAGGCAAAAACAAGTAAAAAACAAACCCACTTAAGTTATGAAAGAATTGTTTATTGTTTGGTTAACTTTTTAATAAAGGAATAATTTCAGAGTCCATATTTAAACTAACTGATATTGAAAATAAATTAAATTTTTGATATATGTGTCATCGAAATCAAATCTCTTTTCTGCAAGGCTTTGTTGACATATTTATGTTACCAAATACTTATTTCAAGAAATCGTCAAAATCAGAGGAATATTTGAAACAAAATCGTCAAACGTCATTTTGGGAAATTTGTTATAAAAAATCGTCAAAATAACGTAAAATCGTCATATCTAACAACACTGGCTGTAACCAGCTGTTCAAACTGAAAATCAAATTACCATATACATGGCTAGGTGAATTTGAATGCAATCTAGTTTTCAATTTAAAAAAAAAGTGTGAGTGTATTCTAAATTGAATGGAATTAAAAGTAAAAAGTATCTCAAAAATTTTGCAAGGAGAGAGCGTCAAAAGAGAGAAAAAAATTCTAACAAATACACCAGAAGAAGTACAATTGTATCATAATATCCATTTATGGTTCTGATATGCATACAACTTTCTTAGAAGTTTTTAGAAGTAAAGCGTTCATTTCCTTTTTTCGTATCTGGGGAAGTAATTTCGTAAATTTCTGACTTAGTCTCTCGTTGCTAATTTCTGCTAGGAAAGTAAATGAACAGATCTAATGTTTATTTAATAATAAGAATTAATTTTAGAAAATAATTAAAGTTAACACAAATTTTATTTTTCTAGTAAAGCAATTGTACTTTTCAAAAAATGAAGACATTTGGAAAAACACACGGACTGGATAGTATATGATCGATAGTAAAACCTTATGCTCAGCTTGCCGATTTTGGTGACCAATTTTTGTATAGACCTCCAAAGATTTCGAGGGAGCACTGCCAAAGAAAATGGTGTTTTAAGTTTAAGGCCAACAGCTAATTCAGATTTGGTGATAGCGTTTAACTTTATTGGCAATAAATCTTGATAACGTTTAATGCGAAAAAAATAATTTTTTCGTATTCTTTTATTTATGCAAAACTAAGGAAATATTTTTTTTTTTTGCAAAAACGATTGAAATAATTTTTTCCCACTTTTTTTTCAAAATAATTTAGAGGGACTGTTAATTTGTTGCTAAGAATATTTGGTAAAGTTATAGCTATGGGAAGGCTGGATTTTTTTTTTTTTTTTTTTTTTTTTTTGTTAAATAAATAAATATCTCATTAATATCACTTTTTACATTAAACATTTTTAGACTATACTTTCATTGAATTCTTCTTTATTTTATTTGTTATTGTTGCATTTTTTTGCATTGAAAATTTTTGAAGTTGCTGTTTTAAGATTTTATTGTTGTTTTGCTAAATATTTTTGGTGAAAAATTATTAGTGCTGAAAAAAGTGAGAGCAAAAAGAGGAGTTGCAGAACAAAACGTGCCTTTTTGATTATTTCAAAATGTTGGAAAATCAAAGATTATGATTTTTACCCGATTATTTTATAGCATGAACCCAGAATATATAACAAGTTCCTTCCTTATTATAAAATGCATCAGACCACAATAAGTCGCAACAATAACTGTTAACGATGTACGAAATTAAAGGACTTTTAATATGGAAATAGTACGTTTTGTTAAAATAAAACAAAAAAGTTACGTTTTGTTACAAATAAAAAGCAAAAAGAACGTTTTGTTATGCGTATTTTAGATATGGAAATATTGTATATTCGAAATATATTTACATATTCAAAACAAAATCTTTAATAATAAGTCGATACATTTACTCCTGTTGAGAATTGTTTAATATATGTTTCCTGTCGTGTTCCAGTATTTGAATTTCAAACCGTCTTTTGTATTTCTTCCATCCTTAAACTATATTTTTTAGGCTCTACGTTATATTTAATAACTTTCAAATACCAGCTAATAAGCAAACTATTGTATGTATGTATACCATATTCAACTATTTCATTTAGTGATCAAACAAGGAATAAAAGTAAGAAATGTTAATCAAGCAAAAAAATAAATATTTATATGACATGAGACACTCCGCGAAAATTACTGTTATAATTAGAGATGTGCGAGTGAGTGTTTTTTTGCCTCATAATAACGCACGCTCAGTCAATCGTAAAAATCTGGACGTTTTCCATCTATAGTTGAAACGAAACAAACAAAAATAAAAAATTATTATGAAAAACCTACGTTTTGTTAAAATAAAAAAATTCACGTTTTGCTCTGCATCGTTTTTAATGACCAATTTTTTTTTAATGAGAAGGGGAAAAATATTATGCAAATAAGACTTTTTTATAATAGAAATTACTTAGCCATATTAATGCAAATAAATCAAAAAACATTTTCTAAAATAAATGAAAAAAAAACAAGTTTTGTTCTGCGACTCTTCAAATATTCAGTTTTACTGAAAATCAACAGAGAAGTTTGCACTTGATTATACGGTTTTGAAAAAAAAATTAGCGTTGAAAAATTTTGAAGAACGAAAATTATTAAATCAAATAAGTGAGCTATTAGGAAGCCTAGGTACAGTCAGATGTCATTGATACGTCCACAAAAGTTGTCTAGCTTTGCCATAGCTATAACTTTGCTAAATATTTTTAGCCAAAAATCAGGAGTCCCTGGTAGTTATACTGAAAACAAGTGAAAAAAATTTCTCTTTACTTTTGCAAAAAAGTGCATGAAGAATTTAATTTTTAGGCATAAAATATTTACGAAATATGTTTAATAATTTCTTAGCTACATTATTATAATTTAGAGCTATCAGCAAGTTTTAATTAGCTGCTGGCCAAAAACGGAAGACACTATTTTTTGAAGGCGCACTGATTTTTGAAATCTTTGAAGGCTTGTAAAAAATTTTTCACCAAAATCGTAAAACTAAGTATAACATTTTACTACTGTTGGATAGTACTATGAAGTCAAAACTGCCAGAATCTTGTAGATTTTTACTATTGCACAGTGTTATGAGCATTTCGTATTGCAAAACAATAATGTATTTATTGTTAGTATTTTTCATGGGAATTGTTTAAATTGAAGTTTAACATTTGTTAACGCCCTAATAATCCCAAATTATTATTTTACTTATTTAGTAAAATATTTTTTTTATTAAAAATATATTAAAATTTATTATTGAGGGATTTAGCTGGATCCTATGAGCACTTCACTATTGCTAATGCGGATCATAAGGGAACCTGTACCCAAAAATTTCTTAGAACAACTAGAGTTATTAAGTTGAAACAAGAACTCAATAATGAAGTCAGTAAATTTCTTTTTATCATATAATATCCAATATAAAAATAATTGCCGCGATGAGAATAAATGTTTATTATTCAAAAAGATTTGTATGAATGCTATCAACTCTTTGAAGTAGATTACTTTTTCGTCTTAATAAATTCTATTTTACCCTGAAAATTGGAAGTTATCGACTTTGTAAACCAAATTATTATTATATAAATATATAATTTTAAATATACTTAAAATTTTTGTGGAAAGGGATTATTTTTGTAATGTTCCGTGTACTTGTTATCCCTTGTCAGCTTGATAAAACTTCCCTCTAGTCAGCCTAGAACCATATATCTCTATGTCAATACTCTTTCTCTAGTGACAATTGCACTAGTTAAAATGTCGACAACTTTCCGTTTATGCGCGACTAGAGATACGTTAGAGACGACAGTTCTAGTGTATTTCTGGTGGTATTGTCAATGAACGCGTCAATAGTTTGTTTTTCTTTTTTACTATGTTGTGCAATAATATTAAAAAAATATATTTAGACGAGGGTCACTAAAATCTACTTGTGAATCTTTGGTTAAAATATCTCCATATGGTCGTAAAACAACTACCTTCTCAATAGTGCTAAAGTCTACTGGTAGATTTTGAATGACAACACTATGTTATGTGTCAATAGGTATTTACATTGGCTTGGGTACACCTAGTCAGTAGCACTATTGACAATGTCACTAGAAAGTCACTATAATTTTACTATTGAAAACGAGACAGGATATATCGATATTGTAGACTAGAACCCCTAAGATTTACTAGTGATTCTTTGGTGCCAATGTCTCCATGTGGTCCCAAAATAACTACTTAGTCAGTAATGCTACAGTCTAGTGGTGGATTTTCAATGACAAGCTAATGTTAAATGTCAATAGATGATTACATTGGCTTGGGTATACCTGGTCAGTAGTACTGCTGATAATGTCACTAGTAGATTACTACAATTTCACTATTCGCACTTTCTGCAGGGTTCATACATATGTACATACACACATACATGTTTATGTAAGTACACAAATAACATAGAAAACCTTTTTTTAACAAAAGTCATACTCTTATTAACGACCTGCTTTTGAAAAAGTTGCCCTTTTCAATTTTAGTAAACTTTTGTTAATTTGGTAAACTTTATTTGAACTTTTTACTTTGTGCCAAATTATATTTATTTTCTTTTTTCTCTTTTGTCATTTAACAAAATAAGAAACTACAAACTGTAACTTTTTAAACAAGCAAAAATATAATTTATATTGATGCACATAATTAGAGAATTTAATTCAAATATCTACAATATGACCGACCGACCTGCTTGCAAAAAGAATATAGTAAAACTTTTAAAGAAAAAAATCAATATAAATTTAATTCAAAATCTATTACTAGTTAATGAGAAATACCTCAAGTTTAAATAACCTAAGAGAGAGGTAGAGTAATAAATCTGCTATTAACTGCGTTGTAAGGATCATAAATTATTCCGTTCAATTGAAAGGAAAAGTTATTGGAGATTTTGCAATACTTTAAAAACAAATTAAAAAGTTTAAGAAAAATACTACATCCTTTAGTCAATAATAATCTTCAGTATATTATATTTAAGGAAGAATATAAAGCAATATATATATTTTGAGGAAGTTAAAAGAAAGAAGGGCTGTAAATTTATCCAAATGTACCTAATAAGTATGAGCGTAACAGACATTGTTAATGAACTATGATAACAAAATGTTCCGGTATCATCTCAAAATAAAAATGAACTGATACCAAACCCAAGTTCTAACACTTTCTATGAAACGCACTAGTCCCAAGTAAATAACAGTTTATATATTTGAATTAATAGATTTTTCCTAATATATAAATGTGCCGTATCAAACCCACTGTCTAAAAAAAAAGTATTGTATTATTTTCTTAAACTAAAACTAAATTCTATAGTTACTTTAATATCCAGAAAGAAGGTCAAAGTGTCCAGCTCTGGAGCTGTGGTTTTTATCTTTATAATTTTCTACACCAAACTTTTCTTTCCACAACGAAAAATATGTATAATCTATAAAGGAAAAGATAAAAAAGATAGACTTAGTTACTTTTATATATCACAAAAAGTGTAAGTTTCCCAACCCTGATAGAAAAAAGGAAAAATTTATTTTAGTAAGTTGCTTTTGTACAAAAAAAGTTAAAGTTTTCCAACCCTGGAATCGTCTTTTTAATTTTTTTAATTGTTTTTTTTTTTTATTTTAAATACCAATATTTTTTTCGTAAAAAGGAAAAATTTGTTTTACTAAGTTACTTTTGTACAAAAAAAGTTAAAGTTTTCCAATAATAAAATGTGTGGTTGAATTTTACTGATGATTTGTTACAGCAACAATGAAATATATAAACAACGCTGAACCACCAGCAAATAAATTTCAAATTTAATAAAAAAAATAAAAATTAATTTTCGGTAGTTAATTTTTTATATCGCAAAGAGTGTAAGCCTCCCAACCCTGGAATCCCCCGTTTTGATTTTTCTGTATTCTTAAAACCAATCTCTTTTTTTAAGAATGTGAGATATGTTTAATTTATATTAAAAAATGGAAAAATTTGTTTTAGTAAGTTACTTTTGTATAAAAAATTAAGTTTTCCAACCCTGGAAACCTCGTTTTAATTTCTTTAATCTGAAATACCAAATTCATTCTTACTGAAGTATAAAATAAGTTTAGTTTATAAAAAAATAAAAGTTAGTTTTCGGTAGTTAATTTTATATATCACAGAAAGTGTAAGTTTTCCAGCCCTGGAACCGTTCTTTTTGATTTTTCAGATTTCGTACACCAATATGTTTCTTTTAAGAATATAAGCTATGTTTAATATATATAGAAAAAGAAAAATTTGTTTTAGTAAGTTACTTTTGTATAAGAAAAAAGTTAAAGTTTTCCAACCCTGGAAATGGATTTTTCATGTATTAAACTTTTTTTTAATTTTTAATATCAATGTAATGTGTACTGCAGTATAAAATAAGTTAGTTTAATAAAAATATAAAAAAATAGTAAGACCTAGTTAATATTATATATTACAAAAAGTGTAAGTTTCCCAACCCTGGAATCATCCTTTTTAATTTTTCTGATTTCTTACACCAATCCCTTTCTTTTAAGAGTCTAAGATATGTTTAATTTATAGAGAAAAAGAAAAAAATTTGTTTTAGCAAGTTACTTTTGTATATGAAAAAAAATTAAAGTTTTGCAACCCTGGAAACGTCTTTTTAATTTTTTTAACTTTCTTTTTTGATTTGAAATACCAATGTAATTTGTACTGAAGTATAAAATAAGTTAATTTAATAAAAAAAAATATAAAAATTAGTTTACGGTAGTTAATTTTTAATATCACAAAAATTTTAAGTTTCCCAACCCTGGAATTATCCTTATTGATTTTTCTGATTTTTTAATCCAATCTCTTTCTTCTTAAAATATAAGATATATTTAATTTATAGAAAAAAGGGAAAATTTCTTTTAGTAAATTAATTTTGTCTAATTTTTTATAAAAATTTAAAGTTTTCCAACCCTGGAAACGGCTATTTAATTTTTTATTTTTTTTTTTATTTTTTTTATTAAGAAATATTAATTTTATTCATTCTGAAGTATAAAATAAGTTTATTTAATAAAAAAATAATAATAATAACTATTTTTCCGTATTTATTTTGTATGGCAAAATGAAGTTTAAGCTTCCCAGCTCCGAAACCGTCTGCTCGATTTTGCTGATTTTCAATACCAATCTTATTTCGACCATTTCTGATACACCAGTCCAAGAACGAAGTCTCTAGCTTTTCTGGGAGCTTCGGAAAACCGATTTCACGTACAGACAGACGAACAGACGGACATCGCTTATTCGTCTTCCCTGTGCATAAGGATCCAGAATATATATACCTTATGGCTCGCTTATTAATATTCTAGAAATTACAAACGGAATGACAAACCTATATATAGCCTTTTACCATTTTTTTGGTAAAGGGTATAATTAAACATTTTTGGAGACGAAATAAAACACTAAAATTTCAATGTCAATGCCTGATTTAGCAATTCAAGTTTGAAAGTTGCATTCGTAGTCGAAAATCGGTAAATCGAGTTTATAGATTTTTAGTGATAAAGATTTAGCTTTAGCGAGTTACAGAATGCGGGGGCTGCTGTTAAATAAACAATTAAATTCAGAGCCAGTTCGATTGCTTTTAAAATAAGAACTAGTTATATGAACCAAAGAAATATGTAATTATTTTCAAAGCGAAAAATAATGCTAAACTTATTAAGATTACTTTAAAAAATGTCTGCTTTTATTTCATCATCATCTAAAATATTTTATTTCGAAATCCCTCTACCAATGCTTAAGCACACAATTACAAATTTCTATAATGATTGTGTAAGAAAATCTTCTTACAGCAACATTAAAATCTTTAAGACTTGTTTTATGTTTCTTAGTTTTTACCACAAAATGAAACGTGATAGTTTTAAATGGTTGTTGTGGTTGTTGTTGTTGTTGTTGCTGTTTGCCACTGCAAATAATAAATAAATAAATTTATACAAACAACAACTAACAAATAGAATAACTACAACTAATGGCGTCATGCGAATCTTCTTCTCAACAAACATAAATTGTAAATGGGACCATGGTTGAGAGAAATGTCGCCAGTTAGTCGGATTAAACAAAACACTGCTGTGTAAACTGCTGCTTGTTGGAGGTGAAATTTAGCACAATTTAGTTGGCATTTTAGTTGGATTAAAATATAATTCTGTTTTAATTTATTTTCTTTTTATATTTTTTTACTTTATTTTTAATTTTATTTTTATAATATACAACACCAGCAATGCAAAGCAGTTTTAGTGTATTCAGTGAATGGGTTAGTACAAAGAGTGCGATACAAAGAAATATTCAATGCTGTTGGTTAACAGTAATGTTGGTAACATTTTTATATTAATAAAATAAATTTTAGTGCTGGTAACACAACGACGAATTTGTCGCTATGAATTCGCTGAGTATCAGGCACAACAGCGACGAAAAAATAACAGTTGTTATAAATCGTTAATTGATAAATTTTTAGGGTTCCGTACACCAAAGGTGAAAAAGAACCCTATTGTTTTCGCTACGCTGTCCGTCTGTCCGTCTGTCCGTCTGTCCGTCACACGGTATTTTCTCAGGAACTGTAAGAGCTACGGACCTGAAATTTGGACACAGTATGTAGAACCAAATACATGAGAATTAAAAATCAAAGGGTGTTCCAAAACGAGTAACGAAAAATTTTAAAATCCCATGTAATATACACACAATTGTATGAACATATGTATATTGAAACTTGAAATTTGTAAAATTAGTGTATTTTTATACAGACTACAACAATTAACACTAAAATTTAAAAAAATTAAAATTAAAGGGTGGTCCATCAGTTAATGCAATTTTGACTATGAAATTTGGACAATTTGCTATATCTTGGAAACCGTAAGAAGCAAACACTTGAAATTTTCAAAAACGGTAAAACTAAAAACCGAAAATTATAAAATCGCCAAACCAAAAAAAAAAATCGCCAAAAATTAAAAAAAAATCGCCAAAACGAAAAAATCGCCAAAATTTAAAAAAAATTTCTAACACTAAAATAAATCGCCAAATTCGAAAAAATCGCCAAAATGAAAAAAACGCCAAAATGAAAAAAAACGCCAAAAATCGAAAAAAATCGCCAAAACGCGAAAATGTCGCTAAAACTAAAAAAAATATTTTAAATAAAAAATCGCAAAAATGAAAAAAATCGCCAAAAAATAAAAAAAAAATCGCCAAAATGAAAAAACGCCAAAAACCGAAAAAAAATCGCCAAAACAAGAAAATAAAGTGTCAAAACTAAAAAAAGAGCCAAAACTTAAAAAAATCGCCAAAACCGAAAAAAACCCAAAAACCGCCAAAACAAAAAAACCGAAAAGACCCCAAAAACGAAAAAAAATGCCAAAACTATATATTATATAGGAAGAAGTTTGTATTAAATTACATATCTAGTGTTCGTACGGAACCCTTCGTGCGCGAGTCAGAGTCGCACTTTACTGAATTTATTTTTTTATTTTTTAATCAAATAAAAAATTAATTCATTTTGCATCGTATGTCGGCGTAATAAATAGACATTAATGTATGGCAGAGTTCTAGGCGAATTTCGACCTCCACACTATAGAAAATTTTATCATTTTGCGGCCATAATTAATTTCAGCCAAACGACAGAAGCGATTGAAACGATTTTTTTGGAATCAACCTCCAGAAGCCTCCTTCTTAACTTCGTTAAAGTTTTTATCACTTAATGTCACGGAGAAAAAAACTTGCCACTAACGCTCACGTCCTTTTGACATGGCATGACATGAAATGACATGCAGGACAGCTTTTCACTAATATTAATAATGCACTCACCTTTGACATTATTTTAAATTTATTTAAGGGAAGATTTTTTAAATATTTTTTAAGTATTGAAATTTTTTTGGAAAAAATATTTTTTTTAGCAAATTTTCATACAAACTTGAAACGTTTAGAAACTAAATTTTTTACAAATTCTGCCAATTGATTTTTAAAAACTATGAATTTTTGTTATGAAAACTATTACTACACTCAATCTTTATTTAAAATCACAAACAATATATTTCATAGAGTGGCAGTAAATCAAAATTGTCGAAATTTTTTAAAAAAGATTTGTTTTCTTTATTATTATTTTTTTATATTTAAGTAAAAACCTAATTACATTTTCAGTTACGCTCCTTTTGTAGACCTTTCAAATTTTAGTTTTAGCCTGTATTATAAAAGTTTGACTACACTAAATGAAATTCCTGTTATTTCAACTTGAAATAACTTTGATTCAACATGATGCTTCAGTTGGATTTTAAAGAACGCAAATATTAAATTAACATAAAATAAAGTTCTTTCAAAAGGAATAATTTTCGTTGAATGTTATATAAGATTAATATGCTTTCAGCCCTGTTGACGAGTGGTAGCGATACTAGCCTTTTAGTCCAAAGGTCATGCGTTCGATTCACGCCTTATACCTTGGGTGTTTTCTATGGACAAGCTAACTGCTTCGCGAGTTGTGTTTGTTCAAAAAAAAATATGAAGTAAATTTATTGACGAAAAAGGTTAAATTAACCTTGTTTACATAGATTAACCTTGCATACATATATTATGTTGAATAGTTTTAGGGAATATAAGAATAAATATTTGTATATAGTAGTTATATATATATATACATTTTTTTCTCGTGATATATATATATATCGTGATATATATATATATATATATATATATATATATATATGTATATGCTAAATACAATCGTTGCTTGTAGAATCATTGTTCCATAAGCACACTTTTGCTTTCTTTATAACGGGTGTTTTTTTAGAGGTATAGAACTTTGAATTGAAATAAAACACAAGAAAATCGTTTTAATGTCCATTAATTTGGCTTTTTTGGAAGGATAATTTTATGCCATTAATGTTTAAATATGATTTCGGGCATGTGGCCGCCGCGGCTGACTCGAATAAAGCCAATTCTACAGGTCCAATTTTCAACCACTTTTTCGAGCATATGGGGCCGTATGTTGGCAATAACGCCACGAATGTTGGCTTCCAAGTCCCCTAACGTTTCTGGTTTGTTGGCGTAGACGAGCGACTTCACATATCCCCAAAGAAAATAATCCAATGGTGTCAAATCACACGATCTTGGTGGCCAATTGACAGGTCCATTCCGCGAAATTATGCGCTCATCGAATGTTTCCTTCAATAAATCGATTGTGACGTGCGCTGTGTGGCATGTAGCGCCGTCTTGTTGGAACCACAACTCATCCACATTCATGCCATCCAATTCGGGAACAAAATAGTCGGTTATCATGGCTCTATACCGGTCTCCATTAACGGTAACTGACTCTCCAGCATTATTTCGGAAGAAGTATGACCCAATGACTCCACCAGCCCATAGAGCACACCAAACAGTCAGTTTTTGTGGATGTAATGGCGTCTCAAGGGTCTCATGTGGATTCTCTTCACTCCAAATGCGGCAATTTTGCTTGTTGACGTAGCCATTCAACCAAAAATGAGCCTCATCACTGAACAAAATTTTGCGATGAAAATCAGCATCGAGATCAATCTCATTTTCGGCCCATACACCAAAATCACGACGCATTGCATGGTCTCGCGGCTTTAATTCTTGCACAAGCTGGATCTTGTAAGGTCGCAAGCCAAGATCTTTGCGCAAAATCTTCCATAAAGTTGATGGACAAAGCTCCAATTGCTGTGCACGGTGGCGAATCGATTCATTCGGGTCCTCTTCAACACTTTTCTCTACAGTGGCAATTGTTTCTTCGGTGCACACTGTTCGACGTCTCTGCGGATGCGTATTATCACATAGAGTAAACGTAGTGCGAAAACGATCCATGGTTAACCGAATTAATTGCTCTGATGGACGATTATGTCAACCATAAAATGGACGGAGCTTGCGGTAAACTTCGCGAACTGAACCATTATTTTCGAAATAAATTTGCACGATTTGCAAGCGTTGTTCTTTTGTCAACCTGTTCATGATAAAATGGCAAACCAAATTAAATATTAATCACTTGACAGCTGACAAAATGGCTGCCAGTTAAAAAAGTGATGCCAATTTAAAGTTCTATACCTCAATAAAAAACACCCATTATATAAACAATAGCTCACTTTAAATTCAGTTTTTAGAAATAATCCTTCTAAGACTTGCACATCCCTGAAAAATTTCCATTAAAATTCTATCCCTTGTTTTTATTTATTGTGAATAACAACTAATGTTAAGCTTTTAAAAATTATTATATCTCTGTCTAGTATTTATTTTTATTTTATTTTATTTTTTATTTTAATTTCTACACAAGTAGTTGTGTTTATATGTCTGTATATATGTATATAGGTTATGGTCTGACTACTCATGTTCTCGTTAAAGAAAGAAAAACAAAATGAGCAGAATGAAAGACAGGATAGTCATAACGAGGAGATATTATAAATGATTGATGGTCATGATTGAAATGAAATGAAATAAAATACCATCATTTACTTGGGGCATTAAAAACAAAGCTTTGCGGATTTTATAAAATCTTTATTGGCAATTTGTGGAACAAGTGTAACTTGAACATTTTTAATTAAAGTAAAATATTACGAGTTTTGTGATATGAATTGTAAATATGAGTTTTAATGAGTGCTATTGAAAGGGGGATTGAACAAAAAAAATATTGAAACTAAAACTGTAATTAAAAATATTATAAAAGCTTTTTTAGTGGGGATTTCTATAGAAAAAATAAAATCTGTAAAATATTTCAAAACAAAGTAATTTTATAAAAATTTTACTCTAAACTTATCACTTATAAAAAAAAGATATCAGATTTTTTTAAACTGTTTTCTCTTACACTTTCCAAATCAGAGGAATTGTTTCCAAAGTACTTTGATACTGAAAAAAATTTGGCTTGTTTTTATGGTTAAGCAATTGTCTAAATGCATTTCATTACCCCTTTTGGAACTCGTCAGTAGATTTCAACCTAATTTTTTTTTAATTTTGCTGCTTTCAAATTTATTATGTTTGTATCATAGCTGTAATAAGTGAATGGAATGAAAAATAAAAATATTTTTATTTCAGCTTTAGTTTTTATTTTAAATTAGAAATAATAAAAATTCAAACAACTATTTGTTATGTGAAAATTCAATACAATTTATTTATTTAAAACGATTGAAATTTTTTAAATTTATACATTGCTCAAATCCATTTTTTAGAGTGTTAAATCAATTTGCAAATACGAACAAAATTGTATTTCGAAATACAATTTTGTTCGTATTTTTCAAACAAAAGAAAAATTACTGAATTTAAATATTCAAAATTTGAATAAAATTTATTTCAATATTATTTGACTACGAAAAAATCAAATAGTTTTTCTCAGAATTTAATTTGAAAAAAAAAAACAATAAATTAATTAATTAATTAATCAGGCTATTATTTCTTGAATAGAAACTATTTCTGATAAGTAAAAAGAAATATTTATACATTTTTAGATTTTTTAAATTGAACTATAGTGAATTTTTAATCAGAAATAATTATTAGTCAGGCTTAAGTTCAGTAATTTCAATTCTTTTTATTAAATGAAATATTTTATTAATTAATGTGAGTTTCTAAAAAAGAGAAGAAAAATTAAATTAGACTTTTAAGCTGGGGGAAATAACGATATTTTTCTGTACAGCAACGCACTTCATCAGTACCTTAGAAAGAAATATTTATTAGACTTAAAAATATATAACAACCATTTATGATATACATATTTAGGTCAGAGAGTTCTATAGTTGAACTTTTTTTAACGCACTCATGGTATCAGCAATGAAAAATAGCACTTTTTGTGCGAACGCGTTTTTCTTATCTCTTTTCTTACTACTGAGGCTCTGGTATTCAATATATTTTTCATTATGATATATTATACATATTAGGTGTACAATAAAATTTAAATTTCATTTAGAGCTAGCACATAATGATTTCGCACAAGTTTTGCAAAAACCCCAATTGAGGTAAATATTTTGTTATATGAAAATAACGTTAAAAGTAGACAAAACGCGGATATGGCGCTAACTGTATTTCTCAATTATCCAAGGTGATAGATAGTTGAGGCAATAGGTGGATTCCTCTAGAGGTCATCGCTAGATCTGCATTACTAGAAATTAGAGATGTGCAAATGTCGTGATTTTATCGTGTCACGCGTGAGTCATGCGTGGTTCACGTGATTCGTGATCAAATATTATAACTAATCACGCGTGAGTGCGTGAGCATGATTGAAAAAAACTTACTCACGCTCTCACGAGATAACATTCCTGCATAGGTACATATGTAACTGTATTCAATGATTTGAAATAAATCATTTTATAATAATAAATGCATATATGTATGTATAGTAATATGTATGGTAGTATGAGCTTATAAACATAATGAATACCCCCAAACAAAAAGAAATCGTGCCTACATGTCGTTTGGAATTCGTACCGACTTATCGTAACGAATTCATACCGACATATCGTTACGAAGTCGTGTCAACCATTTCATACAAAAATTGTTACGATTTCGGTAATATTTCGGTGCCGAAATCTGAAGATTTTGTCGACCAATCGTTACGAATTCTTTACGAATTCGGATATTTTGTTTAATGGGTACATACAGCTTTGTAAGTACATGTGTATGTATGTATGCTTCTTAGATACCCTGTACGAAGTATCAATTGAGAAACACTACTGATTAAACAGTGCCTTTGTCAACAATACTACTGACGAACTGCACCGCAGGAAATGTGTTTTGCTTTAGGGGCCGTCCATATATTACGTAACGCTGTAGGGGAGAGGGGTGGGGTTCGAGTTTTGTTATGATTTGATATGGTGGGGGTGGAGGGAGTCTTTGAAAATGTTACGTAACAGAAAAATTTTAGTAATTTGTATGTTTTCTCATTTAATATGCTTTTCTTATTTATTTGATTATCATTTATTTAATTGATCATACGTCTTACCTTCACATTTATATTATGTATGGATACATACATACATGTGCGGAATGTCAATTTTTGATATACGACATTTCGAATTCGAAGATTTAAATATGAAAATAACTTTGCTTTACTTTAATTTACATTGTAAATTTTACAAAAACACGAGCATACATATATACATAGATATGTACACATGTATAATATAAAGGGTGTTTTTTATTGAGGTATAGAACTTTAAGTTGGCATCACTTTTTTAACTGGCGGCCATTTTTTCAGCTGTCAAGTGATTAATATTTAGTTTGGTTTGCCATTTCATCATGAACAGGTTGACAAAAGAACAACGCTTGCAAATCGTGCAAATTTATTTCGAAAATAATGGTTCAGTTCGCGAAGTTTACCGCAAGCTCCGTCCATTTTATGGTCGACATAATCGTCAATCAGAGCAATTAATTCGGTTAACCATGGATCGTTTTCGCACTAGGTTTACTCTATGTGATAATACGCATCCGCAGAGACGTCGAACAGTGCGCACCGAAGAAACAATTGCCGCTGTAGAGCAAAGTGTTGAAGAGGACCCGAATGAATCGATTCGCCACCGTGCACAGCAATTGGAGCCGACTAACCGACTATTTTGTTCCCGAATTGGATGGCATGAATGTGGATGAGTTGTGGTTCCAACAAGACGGCGCTACATGCCACACAGCGCACGTCACAATCGATTTATTGAAGGAAACATTCGATGAGCGCATAATTTCGCGGAATGGACCTGTCAATTGGCCACCAAGATCGTGTGATTTGACACCATTGGATTATTTTCTTTGGGGATATGTGAAGTCGCTCGTCTACGCCAACAAACCAGAAACGTTAGGGGACTTGGAAGCCAACATTCGTGGCGTTATTGCCAACATACGGCCCCATATGCTCGAAAAAGTGGTTGAAAATTGGACCTGTAGAATTGGCTTTATTCGAGCCAGCTGCGGCGGCCACATGCCCGAAATCATACTTAAACATTAATGGCATAAAATTATCCTTCCAATAAAGCCAAATTGATGGACATTAAAACGATTTTCTTGTGTTTTATTTCAATTCGAAGTTCTATACCTCTGAAAAAAACACCCTATACATATTATGTAAGAACCTATTTTTCAACCCAAAAAACATGAAAATTATATTATACATATACTTTTTCGTGAGCGTGCGTGATCGTGATAAGTTGTAAAACACTCGCGCGTGATTAAAAATATTTTATTCGTGAGCGTGCGTGATCGTGAAAATGTTCAAAATCATTCGTGCGTGAAAGTGCGTGAGTAAAATAATTTTCTGCGTGAGCGTGCGTGTCGTGAGTCAGAAAACACTCACGTACACATCTCTACTAGAAATTATCTCACAAGGAGTATTTTCAATAAAAGAAATTTTTTTTATTTGTATATGTTTTCACAATTTAAAACTATTTGAAACTTTTTTTTATGAATTTGAAATAATCAATAAAGTTTTTGTTGAATAATATAAATTTGACTTATTAACAAAAAATTATTTGAATTTCAAAAACTCAAATGAAATAAAATAAAATTTCATTCAAACTATAGAAATATAATTTAAAAACATTTCAGTCGCTGGATTCAAATAAAGCATTAATTTGTTATATTTTTATTTGAATTTCTGAAGACGTGATTTTTTTAAATTTTCTGACAAAAAAGTAAATTTACATTTGAAAAATTTTATTTCAAATCAATAACAACAAATTTTAATTCATTTGATGAGAAATGTCAATGATTTCAATGAAATTTTATTTCTTAAACAGAAATAAAATTTAAAATTAATTTAATTTTATGAAAAAAATCAATTAAAAAAAATCACATTGAACAGCTATGGTTTGTATATTATGATACTCGATATATTATGAGGAGTCTTAGTTAGAGATGGCAAGATTAATCGCAAAGATTAAATTAATCGATTAATTTTGACCAATTAATGATTTAATTGTATCGTAGACTTGCTTTCAATTAATTGCAATTTTAATCGATTAATTGGCAAAATAATCGTTATTTTTTTTAATATTTTTGGTATTTTATTAATTTTTTTCGATTTTTTTATTTCGAGCACATGTTTTTATCTGTGCTTGGCAGCATTGTTTCTTTGTTCTTTCTTACATCACTAAGATTCTTGTTACCCTGGAGTTAATGTCGACGTCGTCGACGTCGTCAAATGTCAAAAAAAAATTAAATCGTATGAAATTGTATGAGAGCAGTTAATCTCAACGCGTTGCAACGCCGTAAAAGTTCAATCTGTTTCAACTTTTTCGGCGTTGAAACGCCGTCAACGACGTCGACATTAACTCCACTAACATTGCGCAAAATGGCACCTATAAAAAGTAAAGCGTGGAAGTATTTTATTAAAGAAAAAAATAACCTGGTTGTGTGTAACTTTTGTAAAAAAAGTTAAAATTTTCAAAACAACACATCAAACATGTTCCAGCATTTAAAATTGAAACATGCAGCTGAAGTTGATAAGTTTAAGGTAAGATAAAATAGTTAATTTCCTTCAAAGATTGGGTGCGTAATGCATTATTTTATAGCATGATTCCAAAACAAACGACGATGACAGTAAAACCATTGATGAAAATAGTGTGGATACTGTGATCGACATGTCAAATGAATGCGAAGGTAGCACAGATGAAATACCGAGTAGTAGCGCCAGTCAGCCAAGTAGCCGGCCAAGTCAGTTGAGGAGCACCGTCAGTCAGCCATTACTTTTAAAAGCATTTTCCAACATTCAGAACTATTCCTCCGGATCAAAAAACAAAAAAATTACACATAGAATCATGCACATGATCGTCAAAGATAATTTGCCGTTTACCTTTGTCGAAGGTATGTTTTGTGTTCATTTATTATTCTATTATTTTATTCTAAGAAATTTAACTTTTATTAAAGGTGCTGGCTTCTTAGATTTTATGAAGGAAAATTTCCCACTTTACAAAGTCCCAACAAGGAACACGATAAAGGCTGAAATTGATAAACTGTATGAAGTGGAAAAAAAAAACAAATGTGTGTCATTGCTTTCAAATCTGCGTTGTGTAACCCTGACCACTGATATATGGACTAATATAGACATGAAAAGCATGTTGGGAATAACCGTTCATGGGTTGCTTGATACAAAGCCATTTAATGGAACAATTGGTGTGTATGAATTGAGTGAGTCCCATACAGCTTCCCATATATCTGAGATTTTGTCCGATGCAATGAAAAATTTTTCTATTGAGGAAGATAACGTTAAGGCTGTTGTCACAGACAATGCAAGAAATATTGTCAATGCAATCTATGAAAAATTCGGAAAAAGGCGTCATATTCCATGTTTCGCCCATACGCTGAATTTGGTTTGTTCGAATTCATTAGATATTTCTGCTGTACAAGGTATTATTTTAAAATGCAAAACAATTGTGAAATGGTTCAAACGCAGCGTTAAAGCCAATGACGACATGCGAAAGGTGCAAGCAGGCGCTGGCGAACCAGAGGGTAAATTTTTTAAACTTTTACTAGATGTAAATACGCGCTGGAATTCCACCTATTATATGATCGAGCGGTTCATCCAACTTAGCGCCTACGTCAGCCAAGTTTTGTTAAATTACCCGGATTCTCCGCCCATTATAACGTCAAGAGAAAAGGATGAACTAATATAAATATGTACATTTTTAAGACCTTTAGAGGCCATGACAGTGCAGATAAGTGGCGAGCGACATGGAACTCTCAGCCAAATAATACCTCTAGTTCATTGCGGTCATGAGCAAATTTCGAAAATTCACCCATGTCAACCAGCAGCACAAAAACTGAAACAAGAAATTTTAAAGCAATTTGATAAAAGATTTGCGACCATAGAACAGTCTTTCCTCTTAGCTGCATCCACTATCTTGGATCCCAGACTTAAAAGGGTTAATTTTAAGGATCCATTGGCTTTGTCGTCGGTATTAAGATATATTCGTGCTGAAATAACCGAAAAAGATGACAAAATGGAAACAGCAAGTGAGTCATCGGTTGAATCAGAACATGATTTTGATTTCTGGGCTCCACACAAAACTCTCGCGCACAAAAAAAAGAGAGCATGTGACGATGTGCAACCTCAAGACGAGCTCACTTTTTATTTAAACTCCCAAGTTTTGCCACTTAAATCAAACGTAGTAGATGCTTGGGATGACATGAAAACAGTTTATCCCAAGCTCTATGAAGTCTCTCAAAATTATTGCCACTTGATTGGAACATCAGTGCCTGCGGAACGGTTGTTTTCCAAGGCTTGATCCACCGCAACATTAAAAAGAAACCGACTAACAACTAAAAGGTTGTCAAAATTATTATTTTTACAAACATGGCTGAATAAAAAATAACAATTTTTCAAGTAAATTGCTTTTAATTATTAATTTTTTTTTATAAATCGGCAATTAATCGCCAATTAATCGGTTAATTCTTATTAATTGCAATTAATTGCAATCAATTATTTTACTTCTGCAATTAATCATATGATTAATTAATCGATTAATTTTTTTTTGCCATCTCTAGTCTTAGTATAAACATACGACGTTTGTTCCCTAAATTAAAAATTTTTTTTGGGTTGAAGTCTACTGACGATTTCAAAAAGCGGGAACGAAATGCATATAGACAATTGCTTAACCATAAAAACAAGCCAAATTTTTGGATTAAATAAAGACTTTATGTCAAATAAATATACTTCAGTATTTCATGTATGTACTTTGATACTATTTGTATATATTTTTTAGAGTTCCGTATAACAAAATTGAAAAGGAATTATTTGAATGGTTTCGCTATGAAGCCACAGGCTGTTTTCTGGAGAAAAGTTAAAGCTACTGTTCTGAAATTTTCATAGAATAGGTAAGACTTTGGCCGCTACAACAACAAATACATGACAGTGAAAAGGGTGTTCTAAAACAAACAATGAAACATGTCTAAAACATTATGTAATATACAGACAATTATATATATACACTAGAAATGTTCAAAGTTAATCTACAGACAACTAACATTGACATTAAACAAAATCAAAATTATAAGGTATTCTATGTGTTAATGTAATTTTAACAAATTGCTGTATTATGGAAACCATAAGAGTAAAATTCTTGAAAATTACAAAAAACTATTACCCAAAAAATCCCGAAACGAAAAATTGCTTAAAAGGAAAAAAGCGCTTAAAACAAAACAAAACGTCAAAAACCTAAAAAAATCGCCAAAATTAAAAAAATCGCTTAAACTAAAAATATGTGTTGTAATAAAATAAAAAAAAAACTCATAAAACCAAAAAAAAAAAAAAAAATCACCAAAAAACGAAAAAACTCTTAAAATAAACAAAAACGTAGATACTAAAAAATAATCGCAAAAAAAAACGCGAAAATCAAACAAATCGCTAAAACTAAATATATGTGTTGTAATAAAACAAAAAAAACACGCATAAAAACAAAAAATCTCCCAAAACAGAACAAAAACGCTTAAACTAAAAAAGAACGTCAATAATAAAAAAAATCGACAAAAAAATTAAAAATTTTAAAAATTAAATAAGTGCTGCACGTTACTCTTCATAAGCAGGTCAAAGTCGCACCTAGATGAATTTAGTAACACATTTTTTGCCCTCACAGAGACTTTGTTTTCACATTCCTCAGAATTCATTAAATCTTTTCCATACATATTTTTCAAATAAGCTTAATTTTTCAAATTAACTGAACTTTTTTCCAAACCCAGAACAATGCTAGTTTCGTTAAATACTTCTATGGCAATAAGGCAAAAATGTTTAAGTCATAGTTTACTGTTTTGCAGGAGAGCACTTTTAAGCGTTCAAGTCGATTTTCAGAAATTTATTTCTTTTGTAGTTAAATTGGGAAATTCTCGGCTAAGCTGTAATTTTTTTTAAGCAAACATCGCTCTACACACTATAAATAATACATTTAAGTTGAAATATACGAAAATGTAGCCTAATTTAAGCTATTACTCCAAATGAGATTAGAAATCTAAAAAAGATGAGTCGCAAGTCATTGTGCTATAACTTGCTGAAAAATTGTACAAATTAATTGGAATTTTGCTCACGGGTACTTTAGTATATATAGATTAAGGAAATACCATTAACTAAAAATCAGCCTATCTTGAGTTAAGCACTCTTTCCTTTTTGCTACAGGCTTATGCCCTAGTTCTGTTCGACGATTGTATCGTCTTGCGTATGGACAAAAAAATTGGAGTTTTAATTCTTTAAAACAATTATTATTTATTGTCTATGCTAGAAGGTTCGTGCATTTGCTTTATTATTTTGTTCCAACACATATTTTTTCATATATTTTTCAAACTATTGCATACTAATTTAATTTAATTTTTTAAAAACATGGCAATATAATTTTTTTTATTATCAAAACCAACAAACATTTTTGAAGAAAATAATATAGAGAATTCAAGCACAAGAACTCAAAAAAATTTAAAAATAAAAACGTCCTAATTGAGGGAATTAATAATTCTCATATATGTATGACTACCTACTTTAATTCTTCATTAAAGTAAGTGCATGTATTTTGATCTAGTTTTTTATTAAAGTAAAACTATTTCCAGCTTAAAGAGAATAATAACGAGAAGTTTCTGATATATTTTTCAAACTTTTTTCTGTTATTAGAATTATCAAAGTTGTTAGCTAATTTATGGATTCTTCCATTGAATTTATTACCTTATAAAAAGTTTATAAAAATAAAAATAAAAAAAAAGAATAAATATAATTTGTAAATAACATGTTTCTTTTGCTATGTTAATGCAAATGAAAGTTTTTTTGCAGTAAAATAAATAAACAAAATTGCAATTATGTAAAAATACTGTTATCAAAGTTTTATCATATTGAATAAATAACTTTGGAAGTTTGTTGGCATTATACAGTGGGTACTAGATAGTTTATACTTGTGCAAAAAACGTTGTTCAATATTTGGTTTATTTTTATTTTTTGGTTTCTTTAAACACAAAAAATCAATACCCATTATCGGCTTATTATTTTCAACTATTCAATAATATTTGAATAAATGTATGTAAGACTATTTGTATTTGAACTTAACTAATATAAATTAAATTCAAAGTATAAAGAAGAAATCTCTAAGTTATTAATCATTTTATTTAGGTAATATGTTATTTACATTCATCTCGTATGTATTTTTAGCTTACTTTTAATTTGGGATAGAATATATTCCTCTCTTTCTCTCTCTCTCTCTGTCCGAACTCAATCAAAGAAATGACAGTTCCAAAAAATAGACAATCAAGATTTCTTGTGAAGAAAATTAACTTATGTATGTATGTTATGTATACTATTCATGCATGCCATGTCAAATGCTGAATAAAAAAAAATGAAAAAAATAATAATTCTTGCAATAAAGAAACAAATGTTTGTTCATAATGCAATATTTGAAGAGAGAAATAAATCTCGAGGGTATAATTCTGTGGAAACTTTGACGATAAAAACAGAATTGCATTGGCTACGTAAAGACTCCTATACAGAATTATTACAATCATTTACACACATACATGTATACATACATACATACATTTAAAACTATACAAAGTTGGGATGCATAAAGCATTAAACAAATAGACCACAGCAGGCTACATGGCTACACGACTACGAGTGCCGCTGGCAACAAATGTTGCCTGGTAGACAGCTACTCAATCATTTTGAAGATGGCGGCAGCACCATAAATATATGTTTCAGTGGTGCCGCTTTCAAATATTTCACATTTTTAAAAATAAAATAGTTTGTTCAAAAATATAAAAACAAATCAGTTTATCTCTTTAAATTTGTTTGCGAATTTTAATATTTATAGGCTTAGTAATTTCTTCAATATATTTAGCAATTTTTCGCGAACTCGCGATTTTTTCACGTTTTTCTCGTTTTTTTCCAAACTTTTTATATTTATAACGGCTTTCGCGATTTCGAATCAATTTTAGCGCTTGTTTCCGATTTTGCAAATTTTCGCGATTTTTTTTTGCAAAGTTCGCAATAAAAGCGACTTTTTGAATGTTTTTAGTGTTTTAAGAGTTTTGTTGACTTTTAAACAATATTATTCTTTGTTATCATCCCGCTGTTAATACGTTTTTGCAAATTTTCGAATTTTTCGCGATTTTTGCCGAATTTTTTTCATTCCTTAAAATTTTAGCGATTTATAATCAATGGTATGGCTTTTTTAGAATTTTGCAAATTCTCGCGATTTTTGCAAAGTTTTCGATAAAAGTGGATTTTTGCGTTTATTTTAGCTTCCTGGTGTTTTGAAGATTTTAAAACATTATCAAACTTTGCCGTCATCCCGGTGTTAGTAACGTTTTGTGAATTTTCGTAATTTTCGCGAATTTTTTGCATTCCTTACAGTTTTAGCGATTCTTAGGGCCAATTTCACCAACTCTATTTAAATATCAATTCATATTTAAATGCCGATTTTCATTATTTTTTGTATGGAAAAATGAATTTGAAATATGAATTGATATTTAAATAAATTGGTGAAATTGGCTCTTAATCAATATTATGTTTTTTTTTTAAATTTTGCAATTTTTCGCATATTGTCGATTTTTCGCTTTGCAAAAATATAATTACTTTTGTAATTAACATTAAAATTGTGTAAATTTCTTTTTATTTGGCGATAAAAAATATATCTTGGTAATAATTATTTTGTTTAATATATTTTGCTATACCGTCAACACTGTTTTTAGTGTGTAGCCATAAAAAAAAGAAATTAGTTTAATTTGACTACAACGACAGACAATAACCTGTAGCCTGTTGCCTTGTTGCCTTCAAAATAATCATTCTCATATAAACATGTGTGTTCTATTTTTGACATTTTGTAGCCGATAGCTTGCTGTGGTGAATGTGTTTAATGCTTAAGAAAAACTTTGTTCATTTATGAATGAAAATGTATGAGAGGAAATTTTAAATTTCGTAGTAAACAAAATGTTAATTTTTGTTCATAATGCGACTACAGAGTAGTAGAAAAGTTAAATGTATGTGCATAAATAAACGAATAAAAAAGCGAAAAAGTTCAATAATAAAGTTTAAGAAAGTTGTCGAGCATATTCAGTTAAACATATCGCTCATTTACTCCAAGAATATCATAACTGAAAAAAATGGAATTTTTTGGTTAATGATGCAGAACTTATCCTCATATCGTATAAAAATTTCATACATAAATGTATTGTTTACTCAACTCTTGAGAGAAAAACTAAATTTTCTTTTTTCAGGAATAAGTTCTTAGTCGTGCTTAAAGCCAGGTACAAATTTCATACGGAATTTCAGGTTCTCCTACAAACAGTGTGTACAAAAAATTACAGAAAATGAAAAGAAAAATTAAATTTTTTTTAAACGGCAAGTCGCAAAAAACGTAAGTATTTTCATACGAAATACAGTTTAGCTACTTAGAAAAATACTATTAACAATACGAACACAAATGTCAAATATTACTTAGTTTTGTGTTTTCGACTTGTAAAACTTGTCTCTCTAGAAGCCAACTAAGTTTGTAAAAAAGATTACTTTAAAACTTTATTATTTTATGTATTCATACTAATTCAATTCACTGCCAGTTTATAGAAGACATGAAAACAAAAAAAGCACAAAAATTTGTTTTTGTTTTCGATATAAATAGACAAACTAGAAATTTTACATGTCTTTTAAAAATTGGCAGTAAAGGTACGGTCACACTTCTCAAACATTTGCCCAAAAATGGGTAACCAACAAACACTAATGAAAAAAGTTTTGATCCCGACATTTGTTTATCATGTTAAACAGTTTCGAACACAACTAATGGACAAGGTCATAGAATCCAACAATATTAACTAGTCTTTAACTTGACAACATTTTGTCTGAATTGAAAGATTTTTCATTAACATTTAGTGGTTACGCTTTTTTGAGCAAATATTTGACAAGTGTGACCGTAGCTTTATTTTTTATTTGTACACAATAGCAATAAAATATGCATTTAAACATTGCACTTTTCAACAAATTGACTAAAAATTTATTTAACTGACATAGCTCTACGTGATGTGAAATGCCTTGAGGCTCCTTATTAAGGATCTGAAATTAGAAAAGTCCAGCATCTAAAGTTTCTGAGTTATATTGAGAAAAAAAATTCATAAAATTTTAAAATAGATACCAAATATTGTCATTTATGTATAGATTTATTAAAATTGAACCCTAAATCATAAAATTTTTTTGAGCATTCGTAGCAAGTACAATATTTCTTTTCTTTTAAGTGTAATTTTATCGGAATAAGTGAATTTTATCTCTGTTTTATGGCTCTTTTCACGTTGTACAATTATAAACGAACAGGGACTTTAACGGCAAGTTTTGTATGAAGAACTCTCAGTTAAAGTTCCTGTTAAGTCTTATGCCAGGAACACAATTGGGACAAACGACGAATTTTTCGGTGCGAACTTTTGTCATAAAAAATTAAACGCATTTGTTCATATGAAAATGAACACAACACCGCCGTAGAACGAAATTCGTCGTGCGTGATGAGCTCTGAGATAGATTTATTTCAATTTTGTACGCCGACGAACGACGAAAAAACAATATTCTCTCTCTCTCTCTCTCTCTCTCTCTATTTACATACACAACAACCAGTGTGACCAGAATTTAAAATAAAATTAAGCTAGATCACGTATGTCTTTAATATATTTTTAGATAATAGCCATTTGGATTAAAAAAGGCTAAAAAAGCTAAATCCCTTTTTAAAAAAGCTAAACAAAATAAGCTAAGAGCTTAATGAAAACTTTAAAGCTAAATTCAGTAGAAATGAGCTAAATTTAGCCCAAAATTAGCTAATATGGTTACACTGACAATAACCAACTTTATCAATTATAAGAGCCAAATTCGCTGAGTAAATTCGTCGTTATTGTGCTTCACACGACGAATTTACGCAGCGTATTCTTATTGATGAATTCTTCGATGTGGACAAAATTCGTCGTTCGTCCCAATTGTGTTCCTAGCATTATACGAGACTTATACGATGACTTTTTCCCCTGCATCTTTCTTGAACTCTTTTATATATTGCTACGCCTCTGATCGCCTTTGTACCCCGTTCGTCAATAAAATCTAAAAGAAGTCACGGTAAAAAGTCATCGTGTGAATCACGTATTAATCATACATTGTGAAATTGTACTTTATTGTTATATTCTTAATGCTAAAGTATTTTAAATAATTTTAATAAAATTAATTTTTAAATAAAATTAATTCAATAAAGTTTTGAAATATAACAAATATTAAAAATTTTAAAAACCCCCTACTTTTTTCAGAAAAGATGTTATATCTTCTAAACGGCTGGACCGATTTTTTTCAAACATAGCTAAGAACCCTCTCGATCAAGTCATCTTTCAAACAGAAAAAACTAAATGAAAATCGGTCCAGCCGTTTGGCCTGTACGTGGACATAGACAGACAAACAGATACACAGATACACAGACACACAGACACACAGACATACACTACAAACTTATAACACCCCTTTTTTTATTCGGGGGTTAAAAATAGAAATTATAAGCTTGGTGCGCTTATATAATTAAATGGCGCATTTTTCACCATTTTAGTGCGTTTTGAAATTTCAAAGTTGGCAACGCTGCTTTTTACTACTTTTTTTATTCAACAAATCGAATCAACGTTGCGTATGAGTAATATTTAATAGAAATTGGAAGTATTTTAGAAGTACTATTGCCTGCTCTTAGGCGGTGGCCTTAGTATAATATAAAACAATGCGTATGAGTAATACAAATACCAAGTAAAATATTTATATAATCATGGATTACAGAAAATTTAATTTGATTGGCTAAATATCGTCATAAAATACTTTTGCATATTCGTATCGGAGACAATATTTCTATGGCAATAAGGAAAAAGTGCTTAAATCATATTTTACTTTCAAGTCGACTTTCAGAAATTTGTTTATTTCACAATTATAACCCACGTTTGTAAATTTACATTTATTTCGAGACGGAAATAAAATCGTGTAGCCTTTTGTGTAGAATTATGTTTCAAATTCATTGATTTTTTAATTTACAACACACAAAAACATTAAAAATTAATAACAATTTGATTAAAATTAGAAATATCAAATATTAGGTGAGCAAACAATTGTACTAACATTAATATTTGTTTTAGTTGACTGAAAAAAGTTTAAACTTATATTTATAACATCCGTAAGACAGGTAATACATTTCAAAAATTTCCTGTACTTTTCTTTTGAAAGTCCATACTACACATCGACGGCTCCATTCTAAAACAGCCTAGGTCAAAAAAGTCAGTTTAAGATAAACGCCTTCAAAGTTTATTGATGATGTCTTGGGAATGTTATTAGATAGAAACTTGTAATCATATAGTAACTGAAATATATATTTTTTTTAGTTTATTCGAAATTTAAAAATTTGTCGTAGATCATAGTTAAAAGTGACTTAAAACTACAAATATATTACTTATTCCTCTAAGGTTCTTTCTCACCTAAAATTGGTCATCTAAGTACACTTAGCATGTTTTATTTTGAAGACAAATTTAAACTAATTTTTTTTTACTACTTAATTTCAAACTAAATTATGCCAAGTGTACTTAAAACATTTAAAAATGGAGGTTTTTTAAAATTGAAAAATTCTGCTAAGTACATTTTTGCACCTAAATTTTGATAGAATAGTCCGATTATTATCAAAATTGTACACAGAATCTAAGTTAATAAACGGTGAATTCAGAAATGCTATTCCCAGCATAACATGTTATGTCGACTTGACACGTTTTGGAATGGGACCGTCAAGATGGAAATTTCTATATGAAATTTACCAACCTGAATTTTCCTTAGTGTTTTTTTTCATACAGTTCATATGGGACCTGAATTTCCGCAAGAACCCTGTGCAGGGCTTTAAGTAGTATGTATTATTAAACACTTTTGTTGTGATTACTGTTTCATTTTATTTATATAAAGTACTCGCATATTTCCAAGAGAACCAATGAGTATTAAAAGAGAGAAATAAAAACAAGCTGTTGTTGTGCGACTAATTTATTTATTGCTTTTATATTTTTCAATATCGTTTTATTTATATTCATGCCATTTCATAGTATTATTTTTAAATTTGAAAGAAAACGACTGAATGCAACAAAGATTCTTATCTGGCAATGCCTTGACGTATTGCCATGTAAGAAATATTGTCGATGTCACGACTTGTCCCCAATTCGATTCGAATTTGATTTGATTTTCTGGCAATATCTTTCAAGAGGTTGTAATATTCTTGAACTTTATTTTCTCAAAATGCTTAAATAAATAAGTCTCCTACTCTAACAAAATGATTCAAAATTAAAGATTTAATATAATATTCCACTTTTCATTTGCCCTTTTTATTTAGCGTAAGAAAAGCATTTCAAATAATTTATTATTTTTTCTTTTCTAAGAATAATTTCTAGTCAATATAAATTTAACATCAACTACACGAGATACTCGAATCTTCAAATACATCAATTTTTACTTAGCTTAAGTGCTGACATTCAATCGATAACACTAGATACTTGAAAGCAAATAAACTTTACTTTTTTTGCGGTATGTACAAATAATCGTCGTTAACTATGGAATATAGTCATAAAAGAAAAATAAGAATAAAAACATTTTCTGAAACTTCTTAAAGAAGGCTTGAAGGAAAGAAGTTTTCTATAATCTGTAAATGGATTATTTGATTTTTGTAGAGAGAAAAAAAAATATTTTATCTACTTTGCTGCTTTTGCCCAGCCGTGGGTGGCCTTGTAGAAGTTTTGTTGGAAGTCAAGCAAATAGCTGCTCAGATTTTAAAGTAATATTTGAAAAAAAAAAACTTTGACTTAGCAGGCTGACAGGTAGCAAACTTTTGTTTAACTTTTTTATATTTTATATATTGCTTTAAAAACTATTAAATACAACAAGGATAATGTTTTATATTTGTTTTGAAAGTTTTAAGCTTTAACAAGTAAGATTTATTATGTATAAATAAATAATAAAATGTTTGTGGCAATGAAGAGCAGCGCTAGTGCTCCAAATTTTTACTTTTTTCCAGTATTGAGCTTATGAATGTCTTAGCAAAAAGTACAACGTGGAAATAGTGCTGAAAAATTCAGAAGTCGTGAGTAGAAAGTATTTCAAGCAAAAACTTTTTAAGATTTTTTAGTGGATAGTACTTTCTTAATGGCTTACAAAGTAATGAGTGGTACATATTTATCTAATTATTTCATATAAATAATAATGACTTACCCGTTATTAAGCAAGTATGCACTTTTTTATATAATTATCGTCATGAACATGCTTCACTTTATGTCCAAGTGTGTTTCCTTTTCTTTGTTTTTGTCATTATTATTGTTACTCGTATTTTCTCCTTCCACTTTGCTTTATCGCCTTAACCCTTAACACTGTTCGAAATATCTGGTACTAAATATTGTTATCAGTCTAAAACGATTATAGTTTTTGGATGTACAGGAAACTTTCACAAGGCTTACATGCTATTACAATGTCTGACGATTCGATTATTTAAATAAAAATTTTATTAAGAAATAATTTATTGTCTCATTTAAAAGTTTTAGGGCCAATTTCACCAACTCAATTTAAATATCAATTCATATTTAAATCTCAATTTTCGGTAATTTTTGTATGAAAAAATTACTTTTAAATACGAATTAATATTTAAATAAGTTTGGCAAAATTGACTCTTAATGCTTAAAAATGTTTAGAAGATGCACTTTTAGTATTCTTCTTGATTTGCAGTATTTATTGCTAAATATATTGTTGCAGAAACGGCCGTTGACAAATCTAATGCAGCATTATGCAAAAATATTTCAACAGTGTTGTTGTAAGTGTTACGCGAAAATATTCCTATAGGGTCATTAAAAAAGACATCTAGAATAGTAACAAAGAACTAAATACATGCGTAGCACATACAAGCATCATTGAACGTAAACAAGCAATAACAACAACAAAAACCGTCTTCTCGTTAAGAAGATACACATACCTATATATATGTACATGCATGCCAATTCCAAGGAAAAACAAAAATAAAGTAAACAAATCAATGAATTAATGATGTATGAATATACACATGTATGTACATAGTTACCATATGAACTTAATTGGCCACATTGTAAACAACATTTGAGATGACTTTGCTTGAAAATTATAGTGGTATTTGTGCGAATTATAAAAAAGGGTGATGTATGCAATGTCGAGTTAGTTACAGTTGAGTCAGGTTACAATCAGGGCTGTCAGATGTGGCGATTTTTCGCCATATGTGGCGATTTTTCAACTTGTTTGCGTCCAAATTTATGGTTTGGCGACATGGCGAATTTTTTTGGCGACAAATAAATTTCTTGGCGATTTTTCTGGCGACAAATAAATATGTTGGCAATTATTATGGCTATTTTTTTTTAACAAAATTGAACTTCAAAATTTTTCTAATTCAGGAAAATTAGTTTGTTGAAGGAGTAGTTCCAAAAAAAAAAATTCCTACCAAAACTCGTCTGCAAGAAGTTAAAGCAACTTGATTTTGATGATCTTTCTATATTAATTATAGTTCATAATGAATTTTTGTATTTGGATGGAGAAAAATTTACAAGAAATAGTTTTTGGCGATTTGATTTCTAATTTTTGGCGATTTTCTGATAAATTTTGACACGATAATTTTATAAAAATTTTTATTAAAAAACTGTTATATCGAAACAAATTTATTATCAAATATTTACTAAGAAAAACTGCATAAAACTCTTTTTTGGCGATTTTTAAAATCAATTTGGCGAAATAGGTGGGAAAAAATCTGACAAACCCCGTTTATAATTAAAGCGTCTATTGTGAAGAGATCATTTGAAAGAGTTGTCTACTAAAGAGTTCAGTCACAAAACATACAGAAATGTCACGAGACGGAAGATACAGGTATTTTTCTGTTTGTCTCGTTATCCTTTAAATTTTGTCGTCGTTTTTGTTTTGCTACGTCTTTCTAGTGCAAAAAATTTTTTATTACCTATGTATGTTAATTGGTAACTAGTAATACACTACAGTATCAAATACACTATGCTTTTCTCTTTTTTCCACGAATTTTAACAAAAACCTGATTGGAGCTTTTTTTACCTGACACTTTCTTCACTTCTGTGTATTCTGTGGTTCAGTTCATTATCGTGAAGAAAGAGTAAACCTCAGTTGAAAGTCGTATATAAGCGTGTGTTATAGTAAAAACAGTGGAACATTTTGGTTGTACGAAGAAAGAGCATCAACAGAAGCAGTCTTCGTGTGCGATGAGCAACAGACAAAGAGGAATTGCTTCGATACTAGCACAGCCAGCTGAGAGACGTGCGTGTGTGCTGTTGAGCGAGGAAGACGCAGTAGTAACCAGTTATGTATAATTCAGTAATTTAAGTTGTATTTGTGTGTTTAAGCTCTTAAGCTTGTATCATTTTTAACTCTACTTACTACACTAGGGTCTTTCATTTATTTGCAAATCTTCGAGTCCATGGAAAAGCGTTTTTAAAGATATAAAAAGGTAACAATACTTTGTGGTTACTGGGCCTTTTAATAGTTAAATACTTCAAACCTTTGTTTTTTCCCTTTTCACATGTTTTATCTCGCTATAGCATTTTTTTCTGTAACAAAAAAAAATTGATATTTAATTTTAAGAATTAATTAAAACCCCTAAAATCAGCACTATTTAAGCCAAATTAAAAGGAATAATTTTTATTATAAAAAAGCTGGCCTTTCGCTAAGCAAAGAAAACAGGGAATTATTAAAATAAATAAAAGGACAATAAAGTAAATCTTTGCATTTATTTTACCATTATAAATAATCTTTTGAAATTTATATGTACGAAGTTGAATAGGCAGGAAATTAATTTCTACTTAACTCAATAGTAAAAAAATAATTTAATGAGCAAAATCGTTAAGTAAAAATAAACTTGATCAAAAAAGTTTCCCTTACATAGAGAATAAAAAATTTAAATTGAATTTCTAAATCAGGTCAGCTTGACTAATGCCTTCTTATATAAACTCATGCTGGTTCTATTAAAAACTGAACTACATTTTTGTTTGTAATGTTAGTGAATTTTTGGCATCCCTTGACTATTTTAACAGTTGAGGAAAAATTTATTGGTTTTAACTTTGTAGCAGTATTGAAAAGGGTAAAAAGG
Organism: Tachina grossa; assembly: GCA_949987645.1. Lineage (NCBI taxonomy): Eukaryota > Metazoa > Arthropoda > Insecta > Diptera > Tachinidae > Tachina > Tachina grossa. The sequence continues at coordinate 30,062,452 of OX465275.1, forward strand.
AAACAAATTCTATTAATAATCAGCAAAGTTGAATTTAATTTACTTAAAAACTCAGATATAAAATCAGATGGACCAAGTCAGTTAGGATTTTCTGAAGAAAATGAAGGGTGAGGCGAACAATGTGTTGCAAAGAATGCATAAAGATATTTAAGTAAAAAAAAAAGATAGAGCACTGAGAAGATTAGAATTAACATTTTTTTCTTCCTTTTAAAGTTAACTTAAAACTATCTGTCATGCTCTAGTGTTTTACAGAACAAACCTTCAACTTAAAGGAAAAATATCTACCAGGAAAATAGAGCCATATAGCCCATTCAGGCTCGATACACGAAATGAATTAATTTCAAACTAAAATCACAAAATAAATCAAAATTGTTCACGCAGATTATATGATGACACTTGGGTTGATTTTGCAAACATCTCAATTATTGCAGCAGATATTGAAGCACTTTTATCAGTTGATAAAACTTTTTGTTGCACTTATACAAATTTTTCTTCCAAAAATTGTCTTCAATATAATCATTTTAAATCTTTTTTTAACCCCCGACTAAAAAAAGGGGTGTTATAAGTTTGTAGTGTGTGTCTGTGTGTCTGTATATCTGTGTATCTGTGTGTTTGTCTGTGTCCACGTACAGGCCAAACGGCTGGACCGATTTTCCTTTTGTTTTTTCTGTTTGAAAGATGACTTGATCGAGAGGGTTCTTAGCTATGTTTGAAAAATCGGTCCAGCCGTTAAGAAGATATAACATCTTTTCTGAAAAAAGTCGGGGATTTTTAAAATTTTTATAATTTTTGTTATTAATTTCATATTGAATAAAAAAAAATTTATTTCTTTTATTGTCGTGCAAAAAATGGAACTGACGCAAGACTAGTCACTCCTGATAGGGACCAGTCCGAATTTAAACACTTCCCATGAAGCGCAGCAGTCACTTTTACATGAGAATGACCTAGGAGGGGGTTAATTGATACTTTGTATGCACTTTGTATTTATGTAGATGTATAATAATATAAATGATTTAAAAATGTCATTCCAACACTTAACAAAGTAACACTGAAATATTTATATTTTATATTTTTTTGTAAGTCCTTCTGCTAGATTTTGTGCTGGCTTAAATGGGCTATTACTGAATTAGGACATTAAACGCCAATATTTTCTTCCATTTTCAATTCTTGTTTTCATTCTTTTCAATATATATTATTTTTGTAATCAATGGTAACAGATTGAAACGAATATTTCAATTTATTATACATATTTTAAAAGCAATCCTTTTTGCCAACAAGTATGCTTTTTATATGTTACATGACAAAAATAAAAAACCCAATATCAAAATGCTCTTAGACACAATTTTCAACTCATATTGAGTTATTCGTACGAAATCATTGCATAAGAATTTGACATGTCACGTGCCTGCCCCATTGATACTATCAAATGTTACATTTATAAATACGTACATTTTAAGCAAAAGAATGTGTTTGCATTGGAATAAAAAATAATTCTGTGAAAATTTAGCTGAAAATAGAGTATATCATGAACCTAATATATATACACATGTGATACAAATTAATGTTTGTAACAAATGACTTGAATGCAAAGATCTGATAGAAAATGTTTGAAAAAAATTTATGGGATATAAAACTAAATTTTAATGGGCGTAACTCCGCCCATTTTTTTAATGTAATATTTTGTATTTTTTAGAGCTCAAGGTGTGTGCTAAGTTTTGTCAAAATCGGTACAGTAGAACCACTTAAAATAATATATTAAAAATTTAATGGCCGTGACTCCGCCCATTTTTTCCAATGGAAGATTGTGCCTATTTTTGAGCTCAATGTGTTTGGTTACTTTCGTAAAAATCCGTTAAGTAGATTCACATGAAGTATAATTATAGATTTTAATGGGCGTAGAACCGCCCATTTTTGCATATTTAAAATTGTGCAATTGCAAGAACCAAAGGTGTTTGCAGCAATCAAATAAATAGAATATCATAACATTAAATTAAAAAAATTAGTGGACATGCCTCCGCCCACTTTTTTTTACAAAAAAAAAAAAATTTTTACAATCGTTCGAAAATGTACCAAGATATGAAGTAAGAGCCCCCAAAAAATAGAGACGAATTGATAACCTCCTCCCTTTTTTTTTGAAATCGGTTAAGAAAAACACATGACAACATACATTAGGAAAATGCATAACGATATTTTGTTTTATAATAGTGTGTCTTTTACTCCTTTTGACTTTTCTATTTTTACAGCTTGATTCAATGCCAAAGATGACTTCGACTTCGAATCGTTGTATGAGAGTAAATATGAACAAATCAACGCATCTCTTACGTCTTTATTTATTGAATTTTAGTGTGCAATCACTAGATTAATTAAAAAATTTTAGTTGCATTCAGACATAACTTTAATCAGCTCTATTCTTTCCCGTTATTCCTACCCTCTTCAAAAAAAAAAATTATTGCATACTTTTACGTAAAATAAAACAACTAGAAATAAAAAAGTTTCAAAATTTAATCAAAATTTCAAGCAGATTCTAATTAATGCTCTAGTTCAGTGTTCTTGTTTTTAAATTCTCTAAATTTAAATTCTCTATTTTCTTCAAAAAAGGCTGTTGTCTTTGATAATGAAGAATATCATTAAAAAATTTAATTAATAGACCATTTACACCAGCATAAAATCTAGCAGATTTTATTTAAAATCTTTATGAAAATCTATACCGTTTAGACTAACTTTTTTTTTGACATTTATCAAGATTTTGTATCTAGAACAAAACCCATTAACTAAAAAATTTCCAAAACTACAACCAAATTACTGTAATGTAGCTAAGTCACACACCTTTTTAAATAGACCGTAGCTAATTGACTAATTTTTTTCATAAATATGTTGTACAGAGTAGTAAAAAATAAATAAAAATATTAGATTTTTATTAGATTTCATGCAAATCTACTGACAAAATAGATTTTGTTTTGTGTGTGAAATCTAGTAAAAAGCAATAAGATATAGCTCGAAATCTTGTAAGTACTAGATTTTGAGTTAATGTAAATGCCCTATAAAGTATTATTCAATAATTTGAAAAATATATGAAAAACTATGTGTTGGATATAATGTTTGGAGCAAAATAATAAAGTAAATACATGAACCTTCTAGCATAGACAATAAATAATAATTGTTTTAAGGAATCACAACTGAGGCTTTTTCGTCCATAGACAAGACACGATTGTGTTAAGGCATAAATATGTATAAAATTTGTTTTGTATGAATTAGTCTTGTATGAAATTCGGAGTCTTAGTCACAACAACATGCAGAAGTTAAATAAGACGAGTTAAGATTTATGCTTCTTTTCATGTTTATCTTTAAATGTATCATTCATTCATTTTCAATCCTGACATCATTCATATGCGCAATTTAATATTCATGTCATGTCGTGTCATTTTGGGGTTAACATTTATGTTCGTGTCAGTGTTAAAGTTCATTGTACTATCATTTTGATGTTCACGTTCATATAAGTGCTAATTTATATATATCAGAGCTCGCAATAATTGGTCTCTCTAGTGCTTCTTGTCAGAAAAAAAAAACACTTGTTTACTGACACAATGCGACACTGTCGCGAAAATAAACCCTCAAACTTCGTTCTTCTTTGGCTTGCTCTTCGCTCAACAAACGATTGTTTTCATTCGATCACTCGGCTCATGTGTTCACTCAATACCCTTTATTTATATACATACTATGTATGTCATGGAGATTTGTTGTTTTTATTATTTTATTTTATAAATATTATTGAGCAGAATACATGAGGATTAATTTTGTTTTTGTTGCACACATATCTGTCTTTTATTTTACATTTACACTTCGTTGACAAATAGTTTGATTTACCTATATTTATATTGTTATTTATTATTACTTTCTCCCTTCCTCTTTAATGCTTTGCCTGGGATGAAATATCTAAGGCAACAACATAAAGCAAACGCAACAACAAAAATGAAGACCTTTTTTACGAATACTTGTTTGGCTCACTTACTGACCCTCATTAGCTGAGCAACGAACGATTCTGTTCTTATCATGCGAACAGTAAGAAACCGATTCGTGTGTTACCCTTAATCCATAACCCGGGAGAGAGAACACGATTGAAACGAGAAAGATGGTTGCTGTTCAGACACTGAGTGATTCCTTCTCATTTTTTTAGGTCTTTTGAGTTAAAAGACTGCACAGAGAAATTTGGTTGAGCATGTTTTGCGAGCTATGATATATATATAATATATATATATATTTGTTTGTGTTTGTGTACATATTCATGTTGAGAGATATTCATGTTGAATTTTATGTCCACGTTTATGTTAACCTTCATGTTTGCTTCCATGTTCATATCTCTCAACATACTATTACTCATTTATATGTTCATGGAAATAAAAAACATTATTAAATATTACCAAATTTAAGATTTTCACGAACTAAAAATTTTTGGTGCTTCTCAGTTGTATCAATTACATTACATTTTATTTACGAATTCCTAGAGATTTATTGCTACTGACAACCAATCTACTTTTAAACACAAATTAGCTGGTACTAAAATAAAAATATTTTAGACTTATATTAGTTGTTAAGAAAAACCAGTAAATATGGAAAATAAAAGAAAATAAGACTTGGATATATTTTTTTATTTTTTTTTTATACTCTACATAATTTTGAAAGAACTTCTGTAAAAGTACTTGGAATTAACAAAAAAAAAGATATTCATCTAAGGTAAACTCGCTTCAGTTCACTTTGCACAATTCTTAGTTAAGAAAAATATTTGTTAACATCTGAAGGAGGTAAAAATTACAAGCAGCGAGAATAGTCACTGGGAAAGTGGAGACCAACTGATATGGAATCGCTTTGATATTATTTTCTCAGTTAAATAAAATAACTTTTACATAGTTGACATTATTTTTTTATATTTTTTTCATATTCCTGTTTTTAATAATAGTAAAATAAAAACTTTGAAACATACCCATAACTTTATATTCACTCTCTCATATAAATCTGTGGGCTCACACTTCAGCTTAACACCAAATGATGGATTGATTTCAGTGACACCTCAAAGTCATTGTTGTATGCAACACGCCACCTATACAAACATACACACATACATACACGCATTCGTGCACTTGTCCATACATACACAATTTAAATGTATTATATTTCGTTCGAAAAATTCCATGAATACTAATGAATTTTCATATTATTTACCATGGCCCGAAATAAAAAATATTGTTTTTCTTACAAATTCATTTGATTTTATTTATACATTTTTCTGCGTTTTCTCTTTTATACATATTGAATTGCATTTCACTTTAAACTGGCACAATTGTTATTAAAAATAACCATACAGATAAAATATTATTTGGATACGGATGTATATGCAATGCCAGAGAATATTCAACATTTTTATCTGAATTCAGATGCAGACCAGTTGATTTAATGCGTTCCGATATTTGATTTAAATTTGTATAGGAGAAATTGAGGGTGAAGCCAAAAATCTGTAAAAAGACACATAAATTGAGGTTTAAATTTTTAAGCTTAATAATTTTGAAAATATATATTATATATATACATATATTATATATATATATATATTTATTTTAATTAATAATTCAATTGGAAAGGCACGGTTAAGGTTTTGCTGAGTATCATTTGAAGTACTCCTTGGTGCATTCAGCTAAAAATAAAAAACACGCTCATATGCAAGCACACGCATTAATTTTAAATTGTATATATATTAATTATGTTTATACACATTTTTTAAATCATGCAGTACAAACAACTATAACTAAAATTCATTGACTGTATGAGCTAAAATCATACAAACGAGTATGAAAATACTTTGAGTGTTAATCGGCTACACATGCGTTTATACAGGGATGATTTATTTAAATATACGCATAAGGCATGTTTTCAAACAGTCAAAATACATTTTATATTCCATTTTTAACCCCCGACTAAAAAAAGGGGTGTTATAAGTTTGTAGTGTGTGTCTGTGTGTCTGCGTATCTGTGTATCTGCCCTACAGAAAGTGCGAATAGTGAGATTGTAGTGTTATACAGGCTGGGCCAAAAGAAACCAAGGGGTGTAAAAGTTTAATAACTTTTTTGTTTATTAATTTTTTTTTTTATTTTTTCTTTCAGATTATATAGACAACACTTGGAGAATTTATAATGGAGAGGTTTGCAACTGAACAGAGAACCAGAACAATAGAATTTTATTATTTAAACCAGAGATCAATTATTTTAACGCAAAGAGCATATCGTCGACATTTTAACGTCAGAATTTCGCCCTCTGAAGCGATGATTCGTTGCTTAGTTAATCGTCATCACCATCATGGCAGCGTAAGAGATTTGCCTCGAACCGGTAGACCACGTTTAAGTCGCACTGCGGAAAATATTGAACGAGTACAGCAAAGTGTTAACGAAGCACCAGAAACATCTGGCAGAAGGCGTTCTGCTCAGCTAGAAATGTCTCGTACGTCACTACGGCGCATTTTAAAAAAAGATTTACAGTTATACTCATATAAGGTGCAATTGGTCCAAGAACTAAAACCCGCAGATCATCAGCAAAGTCTAAATTTAGCAGTTAAATTTCAAGAGTTGGCCAGAAATGAAATCAATTTTATTGAAAATTTGATTATGAGTGATGAAGCTCATTTTCATTTGAATGGCTTTGTTAATAAGCAGAACTGTAGGTTCTGGGGTTCTCAAGATCCAAGAGCCATTCATCAACGCCAATTGCACCCCATCAGGTGTACAGTATGGTGTGGGACCACATCTGAAAATGTCATTGGGCCCTACTTCTTCGAGAATGAAGATGGAAGTGCTGTAACCGTAAATGGAGAGCGGTATCGGTTTATAATAGAAAATTTTTTACGTACTGCTCTTGAAAACAGACCTGGTATGTGGTTTCAGCAGGACGGAGTCACTGCCCATACTTCCCGAGACACAATGGCACTTTTAAGTCAAATTTTTGGAGAGCGAATAATTTCTCGAAATTCGGAAATTATATGGCCAGCGCGATCGCCAGATTTGACAGCACCCGACTATTTTCTTTGGGGGTTTTTGAAGGAGCGAGTGTATGTGAACAAGCCAGAGACAATCCTTGAACTCAAGGCAAACATTGTTGCAGAAATTCGAACGCTACAGCCACAAGTTTTGAAAGATGTTATGGAAAATGCTCTGAAAAGAGCCCATCAGTGCGAAGCTGAAAACGGTGGTCATTTAAGAGACATCATTTTTCATACATTTTTCAAACAAAAAAGTTATTAAACTTTTACACCCCTTGGTTTCTTTTGGCCCACCCTGTACTAGTGACCTTGTCAGTAGTAGTATTGACCAGGTGTACCCCAACTAATGTAATCATCTATTGACACTTAACATTAGCTTGTCATTGAAAATCCACCACTAGACTGTAGCACTGCTGACTAAGTAGTTCTTTTGGGACCACATGGAGACATTGGCACCAGAGATTCACTAGTAAATTTTAAGGGCTCTAGTCTACAATATCGATATATCCTCTCTCGCTGTCAATAGTAAACTTATAGTGATTTTCTAGTTAAATTGTCAATAGTGCTACTGACCAGGTGTACCCCAGCCACTTTAATCACCTATTGACATATAACATAGGGTTGTCCTAGATTTTCTACAAGTAGACTTTAGCGCTATTGAGAAGGTAGTTCTTTTATGACCATATGGATATATTTGAACCAAAGATTCAGTAGTAGATTTTAGTGACGCTCGTCTAGATATATTTATTTAATATTATTGCCCAATATAATAAAAAAGAAAAACAAACTATTGACGCGTTAATTGACAATATCACCAGAAATACACTGGAACTGTTGTCTCTAGCGTACCTTTACTCACGCATAAAAGGAAAGTTGTCGACATTTTAACTAGTGCGATTGTCGCTGGAGAAAGAGTATTGACATAGAGACATATGGTTCTAGGCTGACTATAGGGTGTGTATCTGTGTATCTGTGTGTCTGTCTGTGTCCACGTACAGGCCAAACGGCTAGACCGATTTTCATTTAGTTTTTTCTGTTTGAAAGATGACTTGATCCAGAGGGTTCTTAGCCATGAAAAAAATCGGTCCAGCCATTTAGAAGATATAACATCTTTTATGAAAAAAGTCGGGGGTTTTTAAAATTTTTAATTTTTGTTATTATATACACAAATGTATGAAGAGCAAATACCCTGAGTATAATTCGTATATATTTTGCCCAATTAAATATTCATAGCCTGAGTATAAACATGCGCTTGATATGCAGGTTTTCCTTTTTATTTTTAGTTGTAGCGTATTTTAGTTTTACGCAAAAATGAAGTAGAGCTGCTCTTTTATGTTGGAAACTTCTGAAGTCATAGTTGCTTGAGAGAAAATATGTAAGCGTACAAATTATTTGCACTGTTTATACAAAGTTACAAAAATTAAGACCATTTACTTATGTATATTCGTTTTGAGTATTCATTGACATTTTTTGGCATTAACTGAGTCTTGCTTCATGACAAAGGAATATATTTTAAATTTATAACAAAAACTGGACACTCCAAGAACGATCTATTGCACTTTTTGTCAGCTACCAGAGAGCCTCAGCTAGGCCTGCTCTCCTAAGGAAACACAAAATTTTCAGTGGTTTTAATGGTGTCAGTATACAATTCTCCAATAAGTGCTTGCCTATTGGCTATTTGTCTATTGGATACATTTTCATCAAATTTAATTACAACTGAACTTTCTGATTTTCAGACTGCTTTCTTTAATAGCTTCAAAAAGGTTTCAGGTAAAATTATTGCAATAGTCCTTATCAAAAATTTCATTCTACTCTTCAAATGGAAGACCTGAACTTTTCATCAAATATTAAGTTAAGTAATTTGAGGGTGGCAGTTAGAATTTCGGCCGCAGTTATATCCTTCTTGTCCACTGTATTACAGTGAAGACTCTTATTAAGAATAACTCATACGTTTGAACCTATCAGAGCTCAATATAAAGCTGCTTGCAAGTTACACTTCAAAACTGGTAACGTCAGTAAGTTCCTCGGACTTAATAGAGTTCATGGCACCAATTCCCATTCATAAGAATGTTCTATGTTTTCTTCTTCGTGAATATCTTGACTGCTAATGATACAATGATGGGTCAACACAGATAGAGATTTGTTTCCTGCTTCTTGAAATCAAAAAAAGCTGAATTTTTCTTATTTAAGAGAATTTATAACCGCTTGATCATGCAGTAATTTTTTGTGGCCCGCCTTCTTTTTATTTCTTCCTCAAACTTTCGCACGAGAGTAAGGGAATCTCTACATATTCCATATACAATGGAACCTGTAAAGTTGCGCCAGCTGTTGTAAGCTCATCATCCCTAGAGCTTAACTGAAAGCATCTATGGCCCAGAATCCAGACGATCATAATATTGAACCGCACTGCCATCATGTTTAGACAGGATAGGCAGTAGTCCATTGCTTTTGTTGTTTTTAGCGGGCAGTATAGTGTCACGATAGTGGCTCAACTTTGAAAAATTTAATATGCCTCATTGACACCAGAGGCGCTGTATTACTATCTTATTAAAAACGTGTAAAAAGCAGAGTTCTAAAAGAATGAACCTTCCCTCTATAACTTCTTTCACCACCTCCCTTATATATTACTAGTCCTTTCCAAGTAATAATAATTGGCATTCATTGCCTGGGTGCTACTTCTCTTTAAAAAAAATAAATTCAGTAAAGTGTACTTTGACTCGCACACGAAGATTGAACCCTTCCTGTGTGGGTCGGACACAGGCATGTGATAATATATTAACTTTGGCATTTTTTTTTTTTTGGATATTAAGATTTTTCGGTTTTTGGGGTTTTTTTTTTGTTTTGCCGTTTTTACCGTTTGATTTCGGTTTGGCGATTTATTCTAGTTTTACCGATTTTCAAGTTTTTGTTCTTTTTTTTTTCATTTTGGCGATTTTTTCGGTTCTTGGCGTTTTTTTTTTCATTTTGGCGATTTTTTTTATTTTGGCGTTTATTTTCGCTTTTTGGTGACTTATTTTAGTTTTAGAGATTTTTTGTTAGTTTGGTGCTTCTTTCGTTTTGCCGATTTTTTTTCGGTTTTTGGAAAACCCTATAAATCTTTAGTATAGTGGCTAAAGTTCTACATATTATGCCAAAATTTCAATTCCGTAGCTCTTACAGATCTCGAGAAAACAATCTTTTCACCTTTGGTGTAAGGAACCCTAAAAAAGACCTCTCATTTTACCAGAAGTACCATTAGTCAAAATTTCCCATAGATAGCATACAGGTCCTCTAGATTTATTTATAAAGGACGCACGAGAGATTTTGTTCAATATTATGCTATTATCCATTTTCACTCCACAAATATTCATCAAATATTACTCACCTTATAATTGGGAAACTCTGCGGCTAACATATTATTATATTTCAACTCTTCGTAAGAAGATTGTGAGCCAAAAGTAACACTCTGTTCCATGTTTTGTAAAATGGCCAACAAACGTGGCTGGAAAGCTCTAAGCACAATTCAACAATAATTAATCACAATAGCTTATTAGGGAAACTCAAGAGCTCAATTTCACATCAACTCTCTCACCTATTCCATATAGTTTTGCGCATGGAACGCCATGAACTTATTTTCTTCATAACTTTTCTCTCAATATTATATTTTAATTCCCCTACACTAGAAGATGCACGATATTTATAGTCCGCGCAATGAAAACCAGCCAGAGGAGCAGGATTTTTTTTAGTAAAACCAGACAGCCAACATGAACTATCACTCCAGTTGAAACTCATCATGCAAACACGAGATTCAGCTTGTATATTAAAATAGAACTAAGAACGAAATCTTGCTTAACCATAAAAGCTATTTTCGAATTGATGAAATATGTACTTACATTATTACGAGTGATTACCATTTTTACTGCCTGCAAAGGACAAAACACATCTTTCAAGCCATAACGTTTGGCAGTACAAGGATCTATAAAAAACATTTCACCTTCATCGCTGGTGTAAAGAACAAAAGTACACTCTCCATAAGGATAAGCCAAGCCTAAAACTAAGGAGCACTGCAGGCCAATATACAGCAAATAATTGCAGAGTAATACACCCAAATCCTTGGCAGATGCCCAAGTTGTGTCCAATAGCAGCTGTTTTGTAATAAATTTTAAATATGACTCACGAAGTTTGCTTTCTTTTTCCTTCTTCTTTTCATTTAAACCCACCTGATTATTCAGCCAAAGTCCTGAAAATCTCATACAAGGATCATAGTATTTAGGTTTGGCTATTAATAAAACAAATCTACAAGCACTATCCAATAAATTCTCACTAGCCTCGACTGGTGGAGCTAAGGGCTGTAAGAGACGTGTGATGCATAATCGTTTGCCTTCTGCCGTACATACTAAAGGCTCCATAAATCTTTGGGGCTGCAATTCGTGGGCCTGTATATTCCAGTTACTAATATGTTGACGCACCTCTATTAATTCTGAGCATTCTAAACATTTTGCATTTACCAGGGGCAATTCAAATGTCGGCTCTAAGCTAACATAACACCATAGCCTGACAGATTCTCGAATTTCAGGAAACTGTTCGGTCATTATTTTAGTTTCGTTACTAGAAACGATATTTTCCAGAGATGGCCTCTTATAGCCGATTATAACTTTGGGTGTTGTCAACTCAAAAATAGCATCCATCTGCAAGGAATTTAAATAAATCAAATATACACAGAAAAAAACTGGATTCATTTGACAATTTTAATTAAAAAAAATAAAAATAAACAATTTAAAATTTTATTTGGGTTAAGTAGGCTTTTGCTTAAAAATTTCAATTGATTTAAAGTTTAATTAAAAATGTAATATAATCAATTAAAGTTTTATTAAAAATTTAATTAATTAAAAAGTGTAAGCACAATTGAATTTTTAATTGATTTCTGGCTTTTTTAATTAAAAGTGTTAAAAGGAGACACAACTTTCCTTTTTTTTAATTAAATTCAAAGCTTAAAATAAAAATTTGATAGAGTCTATTAAAGTTCTGCTTAAAATTTTAATTAATTTATATATTTATTGATGCAATAAAATTTTTAATTGATTATTTGCATTTTTTTTATTTTTTTGATTCGAAAAAATTTTTTATACCCTTCACCAAAAATTGTAAAGGGTTTATATGAGTTTGTCATACCGTGTGTAGTTTCTACAATATTAATATGCGACACACAAACTTTGTGTCAAAAAGTATATATATTGATAAATAAGCGATCGTGAAATCGGGGGGTCTACTCTGTAATTCGATTCGAAAGAAAATGCTTTCGAATTTACATGTTATAAACATACAAATTCGAAAGCTTTTTCTTTCGCTTCGAATTACACAGTAGACCACCGGGTTTACGAAGCTTCCAGAAAAAAGAGAGACTTCGGTCTTGGGCTGGTGTATTGAAAATCAGCAAAATCGAAAATACAGTTACAGAGCTGGAAAGTTTAAACTTTTTTTGCCATATAAAAGTAAATAGCTGCAACTAATTTTTGTTTTTTTTTGTAATTTAAACTTATTATATAATGGGTGTTTTTTATTGAGGTATAGAACTTTAAGTTGGCATCACTTTTTTAACTGGCGGCCATTTTGTCAGCTGTCAAGTGATTAATATTTAATTTGGTTTGCCATTTCATCATGAACAGGTCGACAAAAGAACAACGCTTGCAAATCGTGCAAATTTATTTCGAAAATAATGGTTCAGTTCGCGAAGTTTACCGCAAGATCCGTCCATTTTATGGTCGACATAATCGTCCATCAGAGCAATTAATTCGGTTAACCATGGATCGTTTTCGCATTACGTTTACTCTATGTGATAATACGCATCCGCAGAGACGTCGAACAGTGCGCAACGAAGAAACAATTGCCGCTGTAGAGCAAAGTGTTGAAGAGGACCCGAATGAATCGATTCGCCACCGTGCACAGCAATTGGAGCCGACTAACCGACTATTTTGTTCCCGAATTGGATGGCATGAATGTGTATGAGTTGTGGTTCCAACAAGACGGCGCTACATGCCACACAGCGCACGTCACAATCGATTTATTGAAGGAAACATTCGATGAGCGCATAATTTCGCGGAATGGACCTGTCAATTGGCCACCAAGATCGTGTGATTTGACACCATTGGATTATTTTCTTTGGGGATATGTGAAGTCGCTCGTCTACGCCAACAAACCAGAAACGTTAGGGGACTTGGAAGCCAACATTCGTGGCGTTATTGCCAACATACGGCCCCATATGCTCGAAAAAGTGGTTGAAAATTGGACCTGTAGAATTGGCTTTATTCGAGCCAGCCGCGGCGGCCACATGCCCGAAATCATATTTAAACATTAATGGCATAAAATTATCCTTCCAATAAAGCCAAATTGATGGACATTAAAACGATTTTCTTGTGTTTTATTTCAATTCGAAGTTCTATACCTCTAAAAAAACACCCGTTAATTCAGTTAAAATTAAATTGATATCACACATAAAAATAATTAAGTCAAAAAGACGATTCCAGGGTTGGAAAATCTTTTCTTTTTCTCTATAAATTAAACAAATTTTATATATAGAGAGAAATATTTTAGTAATTGAAATCAGCAAAAACTAAAAAAGGATGATCCCAGGGTTGGATAATTAATTTTTATATACAAAAGTACGTTCATTTAATTTTTTCTTAAGAAATTAAAAATAATCGATGTTTTAGAAAGATAAGTTCTGTAAAAAAAAATTAGAAAAATAATTGGTGTTTTAAAAAGAAAAGTTTTGTATACAAAATAAGAAAAATAAAAGAACAACTCCAGAGTAGGAAAGCTTAAACTTTTTTTGGTACGTAAAAGTAACTAAATAATTTTTGTTTTTATTAATAATTAAACACATATTTTCTATGTTAAGAAAAAAAATACAGAAATTTTAAAGATCAGAAAAAAATATAATTCCAGGGTTGGAAAATAAATTTTTTTGTACCTAACAGTAGTCTACAAAAGCAAATCTTTTTTCTCTTTAAATTAAACATATTTTATATTAAGAAATAAATATTTTGTTGGAATGGATCAGCAAAAACTTAAAAGATGATTGCAGGATTGGAAAACTTGTCTTTTTTGGAATTTAAAAGTAACTAAGTGAATTTAATGTTTTCTTTTTCTTTAAAAATGAAAAATAATTCCAGAGATGGAAAACCTGAATTTTATTTGGTGCACAAAACTAACTAAATAAAATTAATTTTTTCATCTATATTAAAGAAAGAAAGACATATGTATGAAAAATATGAAAAAAATAGTTCCAGGGTTGGAAAATTAAAATTTATTTGGCATTTAAAAGAAACTAAATAAAACTTTTTTATTTTCTTTTCAATTAAACATATTTTATGTATTAAAAAGACCTTTACTCATTTGTATATGAAAATCTAATTTAACCAAAAATATTGGCACTAATTAGTCCTACGAAGCTTTATATGTTCAGTATTATACATAAAGGTAAAGTGTGTGTGTAATTAGTTAAGTGTGATTGCAGATTAATTAATTAAAGTTGCTTGCAGACGTTTTAAAATAGAAATTTGCTTAAGTACTTTTATGAATTGTTATTTAATTCAGTTTTCGGTGTAGGGATCAATATGGTAAAGGCTGACGAAACTTTTAAGTTATCAGATTCAAAATGCTTTAAATGTGAGTAAATAAATTTTCATTAGAAATTAATGATTTCTGTTAGATTCATTTCTAAATATTTTCCCTCATGAATTTTCAAAAGAAAAAATATTAATAATGTCAAAAGACAAGGTACAGAATAAAATATTCAACTATTGCTTATGTCGAAGATAAAATCTTTGAATTAAATTCGCTTGTCTTAAAAAAACCCACAGTGCACTAGGGGTAAAAATAAATCATTATTTTTTCACTTACATATGTATATATGTATGTATATAATCCATACATACTTCGGTGAAGAGTATATAAGATTCATCACAGCCGAATAAAGCACTCTTACTTATTTTCTGTGCAGTTTATCATAAATTTTGTGCATTTGCATTGTTTTCCGACAATATTTATTTTGATTCTTTAAACATAAGTTTGTGTTCACACGATTCCATGCCCTTACTTGTACCCAAAAATTTTATCATCTTTACTGGGAATTAGTTTTTTATTTACCTTTTGTTGCATTAATAATGCATTAATAGGAATGCAATATTCTCCCAACCAATTGTTTTGTATTCTTTGGTATATGTCAATATTCTTAAAGGCCGTATCATCATTCATTTGGTTTTCTATAACTTCATCGTACAGAGATATTTTCAAGTCATCATGCAGTTCTGTTAAGCTGCCACTGAAAATATATAAAAAAATATTCCAATAATCAATTACATAAGTTATAACAAATTAAAATAAAAAAATTACCTTAATTGCAGTATAAGCTGCTCATTCCAGGTTGGATTTGATCCTTCTGATGTCATGGTGCGGCAAAATTTATCCTTATAGCTAATGGCTACAAATGGTCTTACATTTGAGTATTTGAAATCTAAAAGCAATTTTAAATTAAAGACCTTAAATATTTGAAGAACATGAAATATACTTGCTCTGCAACATAAAAATATTGGAAGATTCTGGCGTACTCGAGCCTCTTCTCTCTGCTTCCTCAAGGTTTGCAATTCTAACTGGGATACCAGTGGCCCTGGTAATATGGCAAATTATTTTGAAATTTTGCCTACATTCAGCTGTCAAGCTGGGACTATGAGAGGAAAGTGATAAATTTTTATGCCTATTTATAACCAGCCTGGGCTGGAATATAAGTTTGATTGTTTGAAATAAAGCACTAAAGAAAAAAGACTTGAAAATCTTTGTTACTTTAATGTATAAAAAAATTGTCCTTACCTCCAACTCATGGGTTCATTATTTAGCAATAAATTCTCTCTCCCTTCTGCCAATTTAGTAAGACGTGTACACTGATTTTGTATGGCTGCATAAAGATTTCGCAGATATTTTTTGCCTCCATGTTTGTGCAAATCTATAGGATCCATCCAATTACCCGTTTCCAGAACTGCTTCTTCCGTTTCCCATTCAAACTCAAGTTCATGATCCAACATGGGTATAAACTTTAGATCCCTAGTTCTTGCATCATTTCCCATATTACGGGATCTTAAAAGTTTCAATCTCTGGTTATTTTCCAACTCCGAAGGATCACAAAAGTGTAAGAGGTCTTCTTCGAAGGTACAAGTTTCAGTAGTTAAAGGTGGAATTTGTTCGATATCATCTTCCGTATCGCTGCTTTGATTTGATTTACCTAGAGTAGGTTCAACTTCTTCACTTGCGTTAACAAGTTTTTGCTGATACCAGCCACGTAAAAGGCTTTTAGGTATTGACGTGTGCTGTTTGGTTGTACAAAATAAATTTGTAATCATATCGTTGGGATAGAATTCTTCATCAGTTTGTAAACTTAAGCGCATATAACCTGATATGGGTTGCTTATGGGAAGAAAATGTTACGGTTATTATATGAGGTTCTGGCTCTATGGCCGACCTGAGAGGCAACGGAACAATAATATTGGCCACTTTTTGAGCAGATGATATTTTTGTTTTCTTATAAAGCTGAAATGTTAAAGAGAGAAAAGACGCTTAAATAATTATTAAAAATAAATAAAAATAATAACAAAAATTAAAAATTTTAAAAACCCCAGACTTTTTTCAGAAAAGATCATAGGCGTAGCTAGGCCTTTCTGGGGGGAGGGGCAATGCCCCCCCCCCAGACTTGACTTTGCCCCCCCCCCGGAATTTTTAACAAATTCTTTTTAAAACATATTCTTTTGCATGTAATATTAAAAAATTCTATTTTTTATTTATTTTAAAATTACTCATGAAAATCACCAGTAATTTTTTTACAAACTTTTCGAATAATCGCTAAATATGCATACTTTTATTAGATAACAAATACCCAAAAAACTATAAATTCACAGCACTTCAAAACATCACAAATAGTAAACTCCATGTGAATTTATAATGCATGTGTGTAGATATGTATGTGTGTATGTAGCTTTCAACAAATTCTTAATAAAATTGTATTAGTGTACGTAGTTAGTAGCAAGATAAGTTGTTTTAAGGTGTTCTTAAGATTTTCTACTGTCAAATTGTCTGTAACAATAGCCACCAATTTTTATTTAGAGTAAAATTAAAAAAAAAATAGCGAAAAATTATGATCTGCAAATACCTTGTATAAATTCATATACTATATATACTCGTACACACACATGTATGTATGTATGTATGCATATTTATGGTTCAATCCAGGGCTGCCAGATAAAATGATGGAAAAATCGCCGAAATCCCGATAAAATATAAAATAATCGTCATTTCATGTCCGAAAAATCGTCAGAAAATCGAACAAATCAAAATTTCCTCTTTAAACATGTATACATATGTTTTATTTTTATTACAAAACAAAACAAAACAAAACAATTCATGTTCATATACAACTTTGTTAGACTAGTGGAAAACTTGTGAAAAATATTCCTGGGTCCAAATTTTGGTATCAGTACTTTTGATGACCGAAATTTTTGATAGGATATCAACTTACACAGGTCAATATATCGTTGGTCTCAAATGGAAAGGCCCTAACGCAAATAATTGTAACTTTACAGGAGAAGGTAAAACATAATAGAAAGTGTAATATTCAAAATGTAACTTTTTTGTAGAACTACTTCTAAAAGCGCTATTTTTTACACTATTGCAATAAATTTTTGTGATGAGGTGTATTAGTGTGAAATTTATTGAAATCACTGAAAAACTCAACTATCGATATGTATGCATGTATATATATGCGCATAAAATTTTTTTCAATTGAACACGTATACATACATACTTGCATACATATGTTTGTACTTATTTATGTATGTATGTTCATTCATCGCAACAATATAGTATTGATTCAGAACTTCAATATTGGAAGGGTAACTAAATAATAAATGGCAATTTTCTATTTTTATTTATGCACCAACAGATAAATTTTTTTTTAATTAAATAATAAATTATTAAGAAATGAAATCATGAATGATGAATGAAATCATTTCTTGCTTGTATCTTTTCAAAATATTGTATTCAAATATAGTATATACATAAATAATTTTTCCATATGAACATATAAACTTGTTGGAAACGAATATTAATTTTATTATTATTTAGTTTATTATTATTAGATTATTATCATTATTATTTAGTTTTTTTCTAATACATACTTTACTTTTTGTCTATATATTGTTTTTGTTTTGAATGTTTTGTATTTTTAGTTTTAATTATAACTTAATTTTTGTTATTGAAACTGGACTGTTAATTTATGTTTTAACTTAAATAAAAAAAATGTTAAGTAAAAAAAATCTGTATAAAATTTTTTAAACGCACTAATAATCCCAAACCAATATTTTACTTATTAAGTAAAATATATTTTTTTTTAATTTCCAATTTCAATGTATTTTTAATAAAAAATATATATTTAACTTAATAAGTAAAATATTAATTTGGGATTATTAGTGCGTTTAAAAAATTTTAAGCTTAAATTTTAACTGTTAAGGTTTTTAAATTAAAACACAAAATATTTTTTTTACAAAATATTAAAAATTAAGTTTAATTTAATTGAAGTTTCAAAACAAGAATGAATAAATGAAAATGAAAATTTTATGACATGAATGAAAATAATTCAATGCCAACATGATTATAAATAATTATTATTGATAAAGTTGATTTATTTGCAAGTGTCTCCAACATCTCTTCTTTTTAAAGTTAATCAGATATTCCAAATCTGTTAGGGGGCTTGCGATTTCGTTGTGGTCTTAAATGCAAGACGGGGGGGTTCAGCCATAGGAGTGCTGAATGCAAACGAAGTGCTTGATTGATTATCAGGAGTGCATGGTGGAGTATTTTGTACAATTCTTCGCTCAGGATTTAACGTAGTTAAATTATTTTCTGCTTGTTGTTGCTGATTCGATTGATTAATAATACTGGGTTTAATTCCAAATAACTCCAACAAAAGCTGTATTGAGTCTGACTGACATACATTGTTGTTATCATATCGTCTTTTAAGTTGGTTAACATGAGACCTAATTAATTTTGTTTTATTATCAAAAATGTAAACATTATAGTTAACGTTTCCAACTTTTTCGACTACAGAACCTGGAATCCACACCATTTTATTATTTTTATGTACTTGAGCGTAAATAAGATCTTTCGGTTCAAAACTTCTGTCCTTGGCTCCATGCTTAAAATTGAATTGTGTTTCCATTTTAATATCACGTTGTAATGGTAAAATTGAATGTTGAGGCTTTAGTAAGTCTAATGTTGTCTTAATTTTACGTAAAAGAAATAATTCTGCAGGAGACTTAAAATTGTCTCTTGGAGTTGAGCGATACGTTTGAAGGAATACTTGGAGTATTTCGTGACTATTTCCCTCATCCTTAAGTTTTTGTAAAGCTTGTTTAAGCGTTCTTACAAATCTTTCTGCTTGACCATTTGATTGTGGGTGGTAAGGTGCAGTCTTAATATGATTGATTCCACGCAGTTTGACAAATTGTTTAAACTGCTCACTGACAAATTGCGTACCATTGTCTGAGACTATTGTATCACAGTCTCCATATCTTGAAAACATTTCTGAAAGTTTAGAAATAACTGTTGAAGACGTGATGTTTGAGACTTGGTATATTTCAGGCCACTTTGAGTAGGCATCTATTATAACGAAATAATATTGCGAATTGCATGGTCCTGCTATATCAATATGCAAACGCTCCATTGGCTTTGATGCCAACGGCCATGACTGTTATGTATGCTTCGTGGGTGCTGTTGCTGCAACTGCACATTTATGACAGCTTCTTACATAAAATGCAATGTCATCATCTATTCCTGGCCAGTAAACATGACTCCTTGCCAATGCTTTCATACGTTCTTTTCCAGGATGGCCACGATGCAACTGTTTTGTTATCATGTTTCTTAGACAATTTGGTATAACGATTCTGTCATTATACATTAAACAACCTTTAATTTCACATAAACCTTCCCGTCTGGAATAAAATTGTGTAAGTTCTGCATTTCGATTTGATTTCCAGCCATGTTTGAGTGAGTTAATGACTGATTGTAATACCGAACATTTCTGTGTTGCTTGTTTTACCATGTTGAAAGTAACAGGTAGTTCATTAAAATGATCCATTAGTGTTGCGGAACAGTTTTCTTCAAAAGTTGCACAGGCTATTATTATTTCTTCATCTGCTTTTAACTCATTGTCGATAAGTCTTGAAAGCATATCAACACAACCAAATTCTTTAGTACTTATGTACTGAATTTTGAAATTGTACAGCATTAAAGTGAGTGCCCATCATTGAAGTCTGTTTGCTGCATATACGGGAATACCTTTTTTATTGCCAAAAATTGATAAAAGCGGTTTATGGTCTGTGTACAAAATAAACTCTCGTCCATATATATACTTGTGAAATTTTTTTACGGCGTATACTAGACCTAATGCCTCCTTCTCAATTTGAGAGTAATTTCTTTCTGCAGGAGTGAGAGTACGAGACGCATGTTCAATCACTTTTTCGGATTTGTCAGGAAAAATATGACAAATAAAAGCTCCAATGCCTTTTCCAGAAGCATCTGCTGCTACTTTTATTGGTAAATCTGGGTTGTAGTGAGTTAAAAGAAGATCAGAATTTAAGATATCTTTAAAGTTTCGAAAGACTGCTGACATTCTGTTGACCAGTCATACTTGGTGTCATCTTGAAGAAGTCTATCGAGAGGCGTTCTTAAATTGGTCATATTTTTAACATATTTTCCGTAATAATTTATAGATCCTAAAAACGATCTAAGCTCAGATAAATTTGATGGAGGTGGTAGATTTAAAATTGCTTGTATTTTGGTTTTATCAGGACGTAAACCCGATGAAGACATAACGTTTCCAAGGTATTTTACCTCTTTCACAAAAAATTTGCATTTTTCCAACTTAATATGAAAACTGTACTCACGGAGTCTTTGAAGAACTTTTTTTACGTTTTCTATATGTTTTTCTACCGTTTTACCACCAATAATTATATCATCAATGTAGCTTGCTGTGTCATCTATACCAATTAACATAGTGTCCATTAATTGTTGAAATGCGCCTGGAGCACTCTTAACACCTGGAGCTAGACGATTGAATGTATACAAGCCTTTGTGAGTGTTGATGGTAAGAAGTTTTGCTGATTCTGGTGAAACTTCAGTTTGCAAATAAGCATCTGACAAGTCAATATGCGTAAATAAGCAGCTTTTCCCAACTTTGGCATACAAATCTTCAGGTCGATGTAATGGGTACATATGTGGTTCCAGACAATTGTTAAGACCTGATGAATAGTCTCCACAAATGCGAATTGTACCATTAGGTTTTTTTACGGCAACAATGGGTGCTGCCCACTCTGAGTAATCAACTGGTGTGATTATACCTAATGATTCTAATCGTTGCAACTCCTCTTCTATCAAAGGAAGCATAGCATAAGCAACTGGTCTCTTTGCACGAAAAACTGGTTTTGAATTAGGCTTTAGATGAAGTTGTACTTGCGTCTTTGTACATTTGGATGGAAAACTTTGGAAAATGTCTGAATACTCGGTTTTAATGTTATTTAAAATAGAACCATCGATTTTGTTTTGTTTGATTTGAGAACAAACACTATTCAACGGTTTATCCCACAAGTGAAAAACTTCAATCCAATCTGAACCAAAAATTGAGAGAGTATCAATGTTTACAACTAGTAAATTGCAAAGTTTTACATCACCTTGTAGCCGAACTTGACATGAAAATTCGGCAATAATCTTGATTTTGTCCTTAGAGGCGCTTATGACAAAACGATTTGTTAATCTTCTGCCAGGTTTACCCATTTTATACCATAATTCTTTGCCTATAATTGACACATCTGATGCTGTATCGATTTGCATTTTGACATCGAAATTTGTTTCTGAGGAAGAATTCTGTATATTGACTGTAACAAATTTTCTTCTTGTTGCATACGAAATCCGGTTGATTTGAACAACATTGGATTTTGCCTTTGAGTGTTTTGGATTCTTGCTTTTCCACTTCTTTCCCTGGTTGAATTTTTCTGTTGATTTTGGGTGTTTGCAGTAACCTTCTTTATGTCCTGTATTTTGACATTGTGTACACATGTGTTTTGCGTAGTTGCAAAATTTGGAATAGTGCATTGCACCACAGTTCCAACAGGGTGTTTTCGGTTTTGACTTACCATTTCGGACGGCATATTGCTTTGTGTTAGACTGTATTGCCTTAATAGATGAACTCGGTTTAACTTCTACCATAGCTGTGTCATGTTTTAAATTAATTAACCGCTGAGAGCTAGAAATTAATTTGTTGATGTTTTGGTTGGAATCATCTTCTAGAGCTGACAAGCATCTCATGCGAATTTCTGAATCTGTATGAGACTGTAAACCACAAACAAACACTAAACATTTAAATTGATCAGAGCTCAATTCAGATAATTTAAAGTTTTCACAAATTTTGTTGACACGAGCTCCATAAGAAATCAAATCTTCTTGTGACATTTTAGAAGTTTGAAGACAATTGTATCGAATACTAAACATAGAGGCTTGTATTCCATACATATCCTTCAGGATTTTAACTGAATCCTCGAACGATATATCCCTTGGATTTCTTGGAAGAATATATGCTGAATATTGTCCATAGGCTATTGTGTTGAGTTTTCTCATAAGGAGTCTCACACGAGAAGCATCGTCCAAATCTTTCCCTTCTACGAGAAAAATATCTTCGTAACGAGTATACCAATTGCTAAATGTTGCAGAATTTTCTTGGTCATAGCAAAACTCCGAAATACTATTTGCTAATTTCTCCATAACAGAATCTTGATTGGTGTTTGATGCATTTCCTTGCGTAAGGCTTGCAAGAAGTTTGCTTTGCATCTCCAATAATTCCAGGATTTTTAAATCTTGAGCCATATCCTCGTCGCCAATTTGTTAAGGTTTTTAAATTAAAACACAAAATATTTTTTTACAAAATATTAAAAATTAAGTTTAATTTAATTGAAGTTTCAAAACAAGAATGAATAAATGAAAATGAAAATTTTATGACATGAATGAAAATAATTCAATGCCAACATGATTATAAATAATTATTATTGATAAAGTTGATTTATTTGCAAGTGTCTCCAACATTAACAATTCCCATAAAAAACACTAATTAAAAAAAATTGTGTTTGCCCCCCCCCCCCAGAAAAAATGTCTAGCTACGCCAATGGAAAAGATGTTATATCTTCTAAACGGCTGAACCAATTTTCTTCAAACATAGCTAAGAACCCTCTCGATCAAGTCATCTTTCAAACTAAATGAAAATCGGTCCAGCCGTTTGGCCTGTACGTGGACACGGACAGACACACAGATACACAGATACACAGACACACACTACAAACTTATAACACCCCTTTTTTTAGTCGGGGGTTAAAAATGAAATATTTATTACAGTGAACTATGAAAGTTGTGTAAAATTAATGAATATAAACAAATATTTTATGACTAATTGTTGCTGAATACGAAATTGTTGAGGGCAATATGGTTATACATATTTCGCATTTCATGTATTTTTGTTTAATATAATTTTTCCTTAACACCAACATGGCCCGGGGGCCGCCATGAAGGCTGAAGAACTTCTTTTATCAACTTTTCCCATTTGTGTATGATTTTGCTTTATTTAAATATCGTTAAGCAAAAACTATATGTATTCAAATTAAATCCAATCTTTTTAAGCAAAAAGCAAAATTTTTTGTATATTCGAAAACTCGAATTAGTTTTAAAAGAGAATTAAATACATAATTTAGTCCAATTTATGACAAAAGTTAACATTTGTATGACTAAATGTTAAATTATTTACATGGATACTATATTCGAAGCTTCGAAAACATTTTCGAATTTTCGAAAACATTTTCGAATTTTCGAACATTGCTCCAAATTGTAGTTTTACATTATACATTTACGTGTTTACATAAACTTCGTTCAAAATTATAATTTAAATTTTTTTTTGTGCCAAATTTCAAACAGTTTTCTCATAATACGATATAATTTAAATAATTTTGGAAATTTGTGTGATATGATATGTACACATGTATCAAAACAAAAAAAATATTAAAGCAAATATTTAAATTTTTTGATTAATTTTTAAATAGAATTTTTAAATAAAAAACTGAATTTTCGATTTTTCGAAAAGAGATAGAAGCGGAGGTATAAAATTTAATATTTTTTTTTCTTTCATTAACTGCAAGTTTTTGGAACATGCATTGCTAAATTCTTTAACACTAGAGACATAAGTATGTATATGCGAATTAATTCGAAAATATGTATGCACCCACAATTACCTACCTTAATGCGTATATCCTTTGGAAGACTTCTATTTAACACAATGCCCAAGTTCTCATTGACAATCACACTTAAATCTCTCTCCAAGCGATAAGCTCGTGTCTCTCCCACCATTTGCCGATCAAAAAATATTCGCATGAAATAACTTTGCAACTTACGGGGCCCTGGCAGATCCTTATAATTATTATTAGTAAAAATACGCAAAATATCAACACGTGGTTCTTTGGGATTTAGAAAGCATTTGGCATATTTTTCTTCTAATTCCCTGGATAATGTTTGAATAGATGGCTTGCGAGCCTTTGAAATATGTTTATCTCCCGTCTTATGATGTTGCCTCAATCGCTTATAACGATAATACTCTTGCAATTGTTCACGATATATTTCGTTGAGATCTGCTTCAAAACGTTGAGACCACATTCGGATACGATTCCGAGCTTGGACCAAGTTCAAGTCCTCTATTTTGATGTTCAGCTTAATATTGGTGTAGTGTTGTTCCTGTTCACTTCTAAGGTTCTTCAATTTCACCCAATTATTGAGAATTTCTTGTAAAAGTTGTTTGTTTGTTAGTTCTTCGTCGTAGAGCTTTTCACGCAAAGCTTTAGTTTTATATAGATGCTGTTCTATTTTTAAAGCTTTTTTCTCCTGATCAACAGTTTTATTTGTTCGGCCGCCAGTTTCAGCTGATCTCAAAAGCTCATTTAAAATGTTTCTCTCAATTTGCAGATCAGCATACAGTTTTTCTGTTATTTTCTCTTGTAAACGCTGAGCACGATGTTCGTACAAAAGCTCTAAGTTATTGGCCAAACGGTGCTCTTCCTGCAGTAAGGGATGTTCGGTAAAACGTAAGTCTTTAATGCTTAAAGTTAAAAATTTCTTCGAGGGTATGGTCAAAGGACTTAGAGAAGGTTCTACAAATATAGGTTTAAATTTAAACTCACAATGGGTCTTGTACAAAGTATTATCGCTATAGAACATTGAATATTTTTGTTTCTTTTTTAAAATATTCAAAATACTTGTATCCACTTTCACTTTGCGGGCTTTAAATGCCGTGATATAACGATTAAGCATTGTAATAGTGTTCTTATCAATTTTTTTATCTAATGTAAAAGAAGTTAAAGTTGTTTCCAATACTGATGCCGGCTTATAAGTAAATTCCTGCTGTTGTGAAATGTAGCGTGAACATTCTACTCTTATCAAAGTTTGCATATCATCTGACTCTATTTGTATGAATGTGGAGGCCATTGTGGGCTGTGTATTTCTTGTGCTGCTTGATAAATCATCTGTTGATACTTTTGATAGTCTGCCTTCGCTTATGGGCACTTCACTTTTTACTTCTTCGCTTTCATTAAAAGTTTCATTATCATGGTGCTGCTGCTGTGCTTCGCCATAAAAGAATCTTTCACTGGGTGATTTATTATCTTCATCACGATGGCTATTATTACTAGACTCGCTAAGCAAACTTGTGTTCTCCAACAGAGTCATGACCTCTTTTTCATTTTCCTCAAATTCTTGCGTTAATTGGATTTTTCTCTTTTGTTGTTTTCGCTGCTGAGGCAGTTGCTGTTCCCGCTGTTTCAATTTCTCATGCGTTGTTTTAGATTTTTGGGCTTTTGATTTCTTTTTGCGTTTTGGAACTGCCCCGTATTCACTCATCTTTGAAAGTTGGAAACAAACAAATTTAATGTTTTTCTTTAATTTCCTTTTGACGGTTTTGCTTTGTATTTTTCACACTTTTGACAACGTTGTCAAGGTAATTGAAAATTTCATTGTGTGGCCAAAACATTGGTTAAGTGTTGAATTTTAAAGGTATGAAATTTTATTAATCAAACATATAAGGGTTGAAATGTGCTCTCTATATTAGAAATTTTTAATTTAATGTTATAGCAGCTGTTGAAAAAAAATATTTTGAAACAATTTTAGGGTTCAGTTTTTAACATGTAGCAAAGGGTAGACGTAGCAAAGATTACATTAAACTTACATACATGCCTATTCACAGAAAGTATTGTGACTAAAAAAAAGTTATAACTCTAACATTGTGACTAAAGACTAAGGGTCTTATGCAAAAAAACTTAATAAAGCTTTGCCAAGCAATGTTAAGTAAAGTTGTAATCAAAAAAAATATTGTATAAAAATTCTAAAGTAGGCACCCACGTTGGTTAAGACTACTTTAAGTTGATATTTCCAAAATGTGTATTTTGTACCTCAAATATTTTTACTAATATAGCACATACTGATTCATGTTACATCTGAAAATGAAGCTAGAAGTGGCTGCTCTTATCTTAAATTTATTATTTCTGTCATCTAATGGGAAGCATCACCAAATAATCCAACTGCTTCAAAATACATAGCAAAATCCATAAAAAAATATTAAAATAAATAAAATTATACAAGAATGTTTTAGTGATGTACATACAATCAAAACAAATCGAAAAAAGCTGGATATTCAAATACTCGTTTCATTCGAATAAAACAAATTGTGATAATTTTTCACATTTTTTTACTTTTACTTCATGGTTGTGTTTATCTGTTTTGCTATTAAGTCAGAAGCTCATATTTTTTAAATTAGGTTGCTTTACTTCAAGATAATAAAAATTTATTTAATAAAATAAAAAAATATTTGAATACCCGAATGAAATTGTATTCAATTTTGTACATCATAAGCTGTAAAGTGGTTGTTGAACACGGTGGTGTTACCAGTATTTATTATTAAATCACAAAATATTTAAAGTTATCTTTTGCCTATGATTTTTTAATAAAGCTATGTTAGCCTTAAAGTGTTTATCAACTACTATGAACTTTAAAGCTAAAGTAAAATATTTTTTTGCATAAGGGGGTAAAATTTCCGATTCTCAAAACAAAATTCTATCAACATAAATTTTTAAAATAAAGACTAGAAATGTAGACAATCATAGGACTTGTAACAGGCATTTCAAATTAAAATAATTAATATAAAATATTTAAAAAAGAGAAGTTAATTTAAAAGTGGCAAAAGGGTTGTACATAATATGTACATTTTTGCTAATAGCCAGTTTTGAGAGTGATGTACAATTTCGAAAAAACAATCAAAGAGCAAGCTGTGCTCCCAGATTTTACCCTTATATTTATATTTACACTAGCATTTTCTCGCGACTTTGTTTGCACTTAGAAAGAAACTGAGTAGGCTTTAAATTGTATTTAGGCCAATCTTATCTAAAACAGACAAAATATCAACAGTGAAATCTCGCGATTTATTCTATTCCGCACTCCTATCTCATTTTTTTTATATCATTCTGCTCTAGACAAAAAAAAAGCAAAAAAAGGATAGGTGATCCAGGCGTTAACGCTTGCTGCCGTGACCAATGGAAATAGGGATTCATTCTCTGCAGATAATGCGACTAGTCGCATGTATGTAAGGACTAGTCCAAAGAGGAGTAGAAGTACTTCAAAACTACCCAAATATATGAAAAAAGCTGGTCGATTTAACATTGCGATGTTAAAGTTTGACATGTGGTCAAACTTTGCATTACATCGGACTAACTCCAAAACTACCGCATATGGAATAGCTATAGACTAAACGAACACTTATCGTGCAGCACTGAATTCTTGTATGAAAACGCTATTGTCCATGACTGCATTACATGGGACCATGATGTACATAACTAGTCTATTTCACCTATATTAGACCACGTACTCCAATATTATTTGCAGGGTTTTATGTACATACATATGCACATATGTGTGTATTTTTTATTATTTTTTATTCAATATTCCAATGCCATAATTTTTTATGTCATAATTTTCATTAACATAGTTAGAATGTTAACTATAAAATTTGGATTTTTGTGACTATGTTACGAGAATACAAAATTAAGCCAGAGTCACAAGAGTAAATATAGAACTCTGTCATAACAAAAGTTGTGACTGACTTGAGACTTTTTCTATGAATAGGCATGTTAGTTTGATATTTAGGTTACTCTACTAACAAATAATTGGTAGAGAATTCATGGGGCGCAAAATCTATACTTGAATAATTTTATTTACTCTTTTCCTCCTACAAATAAAATTTAATAAATTCAGTAAATTGAGACTTTGACTCGCACTCGAATGGTTCTGTACGAAAACTACATATGTAATACTATACGAAATTTAGCCTGTATAATCGAAAATCTTACCTGATGTAAACAATTTATTGGGTTTACCGATTTTTTAATTTTAGCGTTTTTATGTTTTTTATTTTTTTTCCTACTTGCAAATTAAACCAGTTTTTGATGATTTCGGCGATGATGGTTTTGGCGATTTTACGGTTTTTGGCCATTTAGTGTTAGCAAATTTTTTAGGTTTGACGTTTTTCGTTCTGTCGTTTTTTTTCGATTTGGCGATTATTTTTTTCGTTTTTGGGCCTTTTTTTTGTGAGATTTTCGGTTTTTGACGACTTTTTCGGTTGTTCTTTAGTTTTAGGATTTTTTTTAATTTTGGCGTTTTTTTTCTCGTTTTAGTGATTTTTTTAGGTTTGCGAATTCTCATTCATCAGTTTTTGATGATTTTTTTCGTTACGGCGATTTTTTCGGTTTTTATCAATTTACCCCCTGTTTGTGTAGGACGTTTGAGTTAGAAATCTTGACGTTTCTGTAATAGATTAAAGAAAGTTGTACAAGTTCACAAAATATTACCAAAACGCCAAGATCTCTAACTCAAACGTCTTACACAAACAGGGGATTAGTGTTAGCAATTTTTTTTTAGCTTGACGTTTTTTTCATTCTGGCGTTTTTTCGTTTTAAGCGATTTTCTAATTCTGGCGTTTTTTTCATTTTGGCGATTTTCGTTTTTTAATTTTAGCGATTTTTTTAATTCTAGCGCTTTTTTCGCTTTAGCGATTTCTTTTCGGTTTTCGGTGATCTTCTACTTTTTGTAATATATTTGGAATTTGAGCGATTTATTTTATTTTTGGTTATATTTTTCATTTCAGCGATTTTTATTTTGGCGTTTTTCATTTGCCTTTTTTTGGGCCTTTTTCAGTTTATTATGATTTTTTTATTTTTAGCGATTTTTTATATTTTGGCGATTTTTTTCTTTTCGAGATTTTTTTTGCATTTGGACGATTTATTATATTTTTGCTTATATTTTTTATTTCCGTGCTTTTTTGCGTTTTTTCGTTTTGCAATTTTTTATTTTGGAATATTTTAGTTTTAAAGTTTTTGAAAATTTCAAGAGTTTGCCTCTTACGGGTTTGAAGATACAGCAAGTTGTCGAAATTACATTAACTGATAAAATATCCTTTAATTTTTTATTTTTTTTAATTTAAGTGTTAATTGGTGTGGTGTACATAAAAATAAACTAACTTTAAAAGGTTCAACATATTTTCTTCATCGCTTTAGAACATCCCATAATTTTTAATTCTGTGGAAATTTCAAATGCATATCTTACAGCTCTTATAGTTCCGTTATTTTGTATTTCAGCTAACTATACATTTTTAAATAAAAAGAAATTATATAAATAAATTCAAGTAGATTTATTTTAATTTCGACCACAAGCAAATGTTGTGAAAATATCTTATTGAGTGTCATCTGTGGCCGAAAGAAAATACAAGTATTTTCTTTTCTATTCATACGCAGTAAAATATTCAAATCATTTGCATTTTCTTAATTTGTTTTGCATATTGTTTCTTTTTTAAAGTGATAGCCGGGAGTATAAAATGTTTTGTAGCAAAACAAAATAAAAAGGACACTTCATGAATCGAAACGAATTAATTTAATTTCGTGTTAAATAAAATTTTTGAGAAACATTAGGAAGGAAGGCCAGCTAAGGCACTTGTCACATCGTTAACAGTTTTTTTTTTCTTTTACTTTTCTACATTTTCAAGATTTTAATTTAAAAGTTGTTACATTTTGTGTAATAAATCTGCAGATTGAAAAAAACTTTGTATGGATATTTTTTTGTCATTATGTAAGTGTATGTTTTTGGCCCTGAGGCGACATGTGACTTGCAAGAGGCAACAATAAAAGTTTTAACAAAATTGTGCTATTGTTGTTTGTTATGAAGTGCAAAGGCCATTTTAAAAATTGTGTAATATACATACTTTTGTAATTTAACTGAATTAATATGTCTGCTCTTTAATAAGTTTTCACTTGAGTGGAGCTTTATGCGTCTTCATAGCAGACAGTACCAAAACACTGCACACGGTAATTGCTCTTTCTGTTTGGTTATTATTTCTCCTTTTCTACAAAATAAAAGATTAATATAAAAACCAGCGTTTAGTCAACATACCTCACTTTTGGCCATAAGTACAGCTATTAAATAAGTTTACCCTCAAACCTTAATCAAGATTTAATCATTATATGCTTGAATATTTTTATATGTACATATGCTGCAAAAATTTTCACATTTAATATTCTACTGGTGGAAAGTAATCAGAGAAGCAACATGATTAAAAAAGTTAAATATAACATAAAAACAAAATTTCAATCTATAGAGTGTGACACGCATTCAAACCCACAACATATTTTGCTATTGCAATTAAGTTCTTCATCTAATGAGGTACAAACAAATTTATATGCGCAAAACGTGATTAAAAATTAGAAAAAGAAAAACCTATAAACTGTGTAAGAGATTTAAGTAACAAATTGCTTGAACATACTTTGCAAATTCCACTATAATGCTGACGTTCCATTTTTTCTGTACGGGGGAAACTATTAAGTCCTCTGCCGAAAAAATATAAATTCTTCGTATTATAAACAAATAAGATTTTGTTTTAATTACTCACGTACTTGGCGAGAGTACATAAGCAGCAAATACGAGGCTAGCTTGATAAGTCAATAGAACTGGAAGTATGTATATCTAGCCTTTATTTAAAAATAATTTTATTTATAAAAGAAAAATCCAAAGCAATTATACAGACAATTTTGATTTCAAACTAATTTTCTCCACAAACTAAAAATTATAAACAAATATTTAGACAAGTTTGATTTTTAATTAGAAGGGGGTTAAATAAGTCACTAAAATTTTACATTGATTTAAATTTATTTCAAAAGTAATTTTATCCATAAAATATAAACTCATAGGAAACATATAGACAATTTTGATTTTTAGTACGATGGTGGCTAAATAAGTGAATAAAATTTTAAATTGATACAAATTTCATTTAAAACTAATTTTCTCCATAAACTTAGACTTCCAAGAAAATATTTAGACAATTTTGATTTTTAATACGAGGGTGGCTAAATAAGTCAATAAAATTTTAAATTGCTATAAATTTCATTTAAACTTATTTTCTCCGAAAACTAAAAATTCCAAGCAAATATTTAGACATGTTTGATTTTGATACGAGGGTGGCTAAATAAGTTAATAAAATCAGCAATTAATATAAATTTCGTTTAATAACAAAAATTAAAAATTTCAAAAACCCCCGACTTTTTTCAGAAAAGATGTTATATCTTTTAAACGGCTGGACCGAACATAAACATAGCTAAGAACCCTCTCGATCAAGTCATCTTTCAAACAGAAAAAACTAAATGAAAATCGGTCCAGCCGTTTGGCCTGTACGTGGACACAGACAGACACACAGATACACAGATACACAGACACACAGACACACAGACACACACTACAAACTTATAACACCCCTTTTTTAGTCGGGGGTTAAAACTAAATTTCTCCGTAAACTAAAAACTCCAAGCAAATATTTAGACAATTGATATTTAACACGAGGGTGGCTACATAAGTTAATAAAATTGGAAATTTCATCTAAAACTAATTTTATCTAAAAAATAAAGAAATAATATGAGGGTGGCTTAATAAATTATTCATAAAAGTGAAATTCAAAGAAAGTATTTAAAAATAATAATTTGTAATGCGAGGGTGGCCTAGTCAATTTGATTTAACTTTCATTTAAAACTAGTTTTATTTATAAAATAAGGCAAATCAAAATTTTAAACAACTTTGATATTTGATTTTTGATAATAAATCAGTAGAATTTGAAATTGATATTTTTCTCATTAAAAACTAATTATATTTATAAAACAAATTAAAGAAAATATTAAAAAAAAATAATTCTTAATACGAGTGTGGCTATGTCAATTTAACTAAAAATTAATGTAACTTGCATTTAAAACTAACTTTATTTATTTAAAAAAGGCAAGGCAAAAGTTTGGAAAATTTTTATTTTTAATACGAGGGCGACTTAACAAATAACTCTCATTAAAAACTGATTATATTTTTAAAACTGAAATTCAAAGCAAATATTCAAACAAATGTGATATTTAATTCGAGGGCGGCCAAATAAATCAATAAAACTGGAAATTTATATAAATTTCCTTAAAACTCATTTAATTTATAAAAGAAAAACGGACAGCAAAACTTTTGACAATCTTGAGTTTGAAAAAGAGGCTGGATTAAAAAATAAGTACAACTGGAAATTAAAATAACTTTAATTAGAAAATCATTTTATTTATAAAATAGAAGCGAAAAACATTTAGAGAATTTAAATTTTTTTAATTATCCCTTTTTGGCGCCGCACCTACAATCCTCAATCACTAACTTCCCCCCTAGTGTTTCTCATAATAATTTATAATTTTGTTTAGTGCAATTTGTTCCCTAAAAACTATCTCCTGTAATTTAGCTTACAGAGTGATACGAACTTTAGTCTAGTCTGTTGTAGAGCTGCAAAGAACTTTCTACTGTACTGTAAGTACCCTGCACTACATTACTGTTCAGCGTGCGTACAAAACAAGCCATACAACACTTCTTAGCCAGTATGTCACATCAATGCCAAGAAGTTAAGTACCAAAAAAGAACTTGAACTACCAAAGAATTTCAATCATTATATGGTTAATAGCAGTACTGTGATTATTCATGACTCAGAAATAAAACGCATATCTGAAATGTAAGTTGTATCGTAAAGCGAAATCAAATTTTTTGTCAAAATAACGAATTTATCAAAAATTACAAGGAAGATTTGAAAGCGTAAACAATTTTAATTTCTAATGTTCGGAAAAACATTTGTTTGACATTTCAGTCACTACAACTGAACTACAATTCCAAGGACAGCGTAACATTGTTCCATTGAAGTTCCAGTAATTTAAAAACAACCTACTCTTCCTTCCTCTTGAAATATTCTATTTTTTCTGCTTGATTTCTTAAATCTCAGGATACATCATTACCAACATACGCACGAAGCAATAGAAGCGGCAACAACAACGACAACAACAACATTATGTTGAAATGTACGTTTTAATCGCTCTAATTAAGAAGGATTCATGTGTAAATATTTGTGTTAATTTGGCTCTGGAAATTCAAGTAAATATAAATGTATTTATATATAGTATATATATGTGTGTATGTATTTGTGCTGATGTATGCGAGCGTTATTAAGAAAATGTGTTGTTTTTGCCTGCATGTGAAAGACATAATAATTTTCTTTCTTCTATTTTTATTATCACCCTCATTCTGAATACCATCTCTCCGGGAGTTTATTCGCATTTGATTGTTCCCTAATTTTACAAAGTCTTTTCCAAGCTTTCAGTTGAAATCAAACAACTGTAAACAAAATAGCTTACTTGGAAAATTCGAAGTTCTCCCTCAAATTTTAATTTTTAGCTCAATCTTTTTCGAAGAATACACCGCATTGCACACATTCTGTCCTATGAACCAGATATACTTTTTCGGAAAGGGGAGAAAAAATAAAAATACACGTGTATCGGCGATTTTCATGTACACGTCAGAATTTTTTTTTTTGTATAAAATATAAAGCTCGTAGTGTCCGTCTGTCTGAAAAATTTGGATAACTTTTTAACCCTTTTTCCGTGATCCAATCGAGCTGAGTTTTTGCAGGCAGACTCGTGGAAATGTCTGTATCATGTCAAATTAAAAAAAAAATAGATTTTTATCAATTGTCAGATTTTTTTTTTGAAATTTTTTTCTTCTCTTTTTTCAGCATAACTTGAAGGGACTCCAAATTTGTACAAATTTTGTAAACGTGTACATGAAAATCGCCGATACACGTGTATTTTTATTTTTTCTCCTCTCTCCGAAAAAGTATATTTGGTTCATAGGACAGAAAAAAAGTTCGTTTTTGTAACGCGTTGATAGATTTTAGTTTTAAAAAAATATGAATTCTGTGAGAATTATTTAGAATTGGGCTGTATATATATTATTTAAAAAATTGGGAGTTGCTGTAAAGCAAAAAGTTGTTGCAAATAAGATGGCAATTTTAAGAAAGATTTTGTTTGGCAGCAACCTTTTTTCTTCATGTTTATTTTATTATTTTTCTTTTCACTCTCTGTTTTGGTTTATTTCTCAGATCTAATACAATGTTTAGTATATACTCATTGTGTGACAAAAATAACTCCTTAAATTTATGAAGAAATCGGTTCTTTTTATTTGGAAAAATTTGACTTTTCTTAACTCAGGCGGAGCATACATATGTATGTACATATGTACTAAGCAGTTTATGCAAATCAAAAAAAGGAAAAAGCTTTGACTATTTATAATTTTAATCAGGAATAACTTTTTAATCGGGATGAACTTCAATATTTTTCAATTCTTATGGAATGCAATAATTTTATTATATAAGGTGATTTGCTAAAGAAAACAGGAACAAGTATTTTTACAAAAAAAATCAAAAAACCCGACTGCGACCAACTTTGAACCGTTAATTATCCCAAATGGTCATTCAACATGAAAAATCATAAGAGAAACCTAAAGATGATTTTAAAATACCTGTCGAATGATACCAAACTTGATATAGTTTGTAATGATTTTAGTTTTTTTTCATATTTACGAAATGGTGTCTGTTGGCCGCCATATTGAATTTTGAGAATTGACATAAATTTAGTGACACTACCGGAATTAAGACAAATCGATTGACGTAATAATCAACAACAAAATCGGTGCACGCGTTAGGTTTGTATAGTGCCGCAAAGGAACACACATACATACACAAATACATACATGCATACATACGTACATACATACATACATACACACATCCATACATAAACTGATAAACTAAATACCCCTCTTCGCGTTGCGTAGTCGGGTAAAAAGAAATAATTTGTTTATTTCAGTAGTTTACTGCTATATACCAAAAAAAAGTTAAATTTTCCAACCCTGAAATCATCTTTTTAATTTATTTTGCTTTTTGATACCAATTTAATTTTAATTGAATTATAAAAAATAGGTTTAAATTACAAAAAACCGAAAACAAATCTAGTTTCAGCTAGTAGCTTTTACGTGGCTAAAAAAGTTTAAACTTTCCAGCTCTGAAACCGTATATTCGATTTTGCTGATTTTCAATACCAATCTATGTCGGACCATTGGTGATACACAAGCTTAGGACCGAAATCTCTGGCTTTTCTTGGAGCTTCGGAAAACCGATTTCACATACAGACAAAATAAAATGATCACTCTTGCATCTCCTAAGAAGTGAATATAAAGCTCCCAAGAGCTTGTCTGGAGTAACAAATTTATTTCAGTTTCACTCGTAATATTCACTCATTACCTTTTAATCAAATTACAACTATATCTTTTGTTTAAAATGATTGTAATTTAAAACTATACAACGTTAGAAAAAACACCTAGAAGGTAACTTCTAACTAAAATTTCTGTATAAATTGAAACAAAAATTTTATTGCTTAATCCCCATAGACACACTTTCAAATTGACAGCATTATCCTGCAAGAATCCTAATTTTGAAGCAGGATATAGATTTTTTTTAAAGTCGTTACCCTTATTTTACTACCTTTTTATGTTACCTTTTTTATATATACATATATGTATGTATGTATATTTATTTTTTTTTTTTTGTGCCACATTTAGTGATTTCCCTGGGAGGCAAAATAAAAATTGATTTCCTTCTTAATATATCGTGCCATTACCGCCAAAACTGCTTAAGCGACATAACTTTAGATTTTAGATTTAGATTATCTGCGGTCGTACATAATCGATTTTCGCAAAAAAATAAAACGAAATCCAAAAAGTGTGTCGCTTAAGCTATTTTAGCGGTTATGGCTCGATATGTATGATGTGTTATTTTTCAGTTTACCGATTTTAAATTTATGCCAGGACTTTTTGCTAAAAGTAAAGAAATTTAAGCAAATTGTTATCCCCTATTACTGGGAAAATTATATTATTACAGCAACGATTGAAAGTTTTTATTTGAATGCATAAATTATTTATCTGGGAAAAAGTTATAATAAATATGGAAATATAAATTTTTTTTTAATATAAATCAAATATTTTCATGCCAAATTACCATGAGTTTTACTTTGAACAGCATTCAATCATATTACAAGTGAAATTGAAATTGATTTTCATTATCATTACGGCCTATAATTTTTAATTTAAATAGCCTAAGTCAAATAAAATAAATATAATTATTAACAACAATATTTATAATAAATTTTTCATTTGTTATGGAAGGCAGTACGAAACAAAGTATTTTTAAATTAATGTAAAAAAGGCTTCAAGATAGGTCGTGTTTCTTTTGCTTTTAATTTTAGGAAAAGAAAAGGTTTCAGGCAACAACTTTAATTTTTCATGACAACAAAATAATATAATCACATAAAACTCTTATATGTAATCCCTTGAATTTTAAAATTTTATTCTACCTTTCTACTCCACTTTCCTATTTGCCAACTATTTGATTTCATTTCCTTTAAATTTTGTGACATTTTCTTTTTTACTTACGAATTTAAATTACATTTTTCCAAAACAGTACCATCGATATGCTGCTGCTTCCCTGATATCAATTGGGAGTATGTTGACTACATATTTGTATTTTAAATTGCTTTAGTTATATTTTCTTTCCCACACACTCCCAGTGGTTATTTAGGCCATACGATAGAATAAATACAATTTGGGATTGAACTTTTTTTGTTACACACTACTCACTCATACATACATACGAGTATATACTTACATACGTTAAAATGTCAATGCTTAAATAGAATTTTAACAACTGAGAATTCCAAAATTAGATTCCACAACAGATAAACATTTTGAAAAATAATTACTAGTTTTTAGTTTATAATTGCTGCTGTTAAGGTTTGGTTTGTGTGCACATGAACCGTGACAACAAATTGTTTCATTTCAGTATCCCAAGGGTAAAATTAGTGACACAAATATTTTGCTTCAAATATTATTTCGACGCATTTTACAAAATTTCAAAAACTAAATGGTGATAAAATGGCAAAATCACATGGAAATAAATAAACAAATGCAATTTTGAGGCAGTTTGCACTTATTTTTTTTTTTTTTAATACAGAATCTCTCCACTATCTGTCATGTGTGCTTTTCATTAATGCGTATTAAGCCTACTCCTGCAATAACTTTCTAACATAGCTTTCAAAAAAAAAAAAAAAAAAAAAAAAAAAAAATACATTTGAAACCAGGGTTGCCAGATTTGTTCCCACCTATTACGCAAAATTGATTTAAAAATCGCCAAAAGTCATCAAAAGTATTAGGCAGTTTTCTCAAAAAAAAAATATAAAAAATTTTATATTGTTAAAGCAGAGTTGCCAGATTTTTATCGACTTATTTCGCAAAATTGATTTTAAAAATTGCCAAAAATCACCAAAAGTCCTAGACAGTTTTCAAAAAAAAAAAAATAATAATAAAATTATATTATATTATGAAACCAGGGTTGCCAGATCTTTTCCGAACTATCTAGCAAAATTGGTTTTAAGCATTTGTAAAATTCACCAATAGTCTTAGACAGTTTACCAAAAATAAAAATTAAATAAAATTGTATATGTGAAACCAGAGTTGCCAGAATTTTTCCGACATATTTCGCAAAATTGATTCTAAAATTGATTAGAAAATTTTCAAAAGAAAAATTAATTTATATTGTGAAACCAAGGTGGCCACAATTTTTCCCGGCCTATTTCGCAAAACTAATTTTAAAAATCGTCGAAATCATTTTTATATAGTTTTTCCTAATTTTTAAATAAAAATCGTATAAAAATTTAACAGAAAACCACAAAAAGTGGAAATAAAATCGCAATAATTTTTTTTTTTTAATTTTTCCCATCCAAATTCAAAACACATTAACTATTATTATTAATATAAGAAAAATCACCAAAATCAGTTTGCTTTATTTTCTCACAGATGAGTTTTGGTAGAATTTATATATCTGAAACTCCTCCTTCAATAAATTAATTATCCTGAATTACAACAATTTTGAAGCTCAATTTTATTTAAAAAAATTATCCATAAAGATCACAAAAAAATTATTTGTCACCAGACAAAAAAAAATATATCGCTACCTTAATATAAAAAGACTGAATCATTATTTTTTGAAAGCAAGATTTTTATATACATATATCGATACAAGAATATCTAATGTATCGCAAAATGCAAATATTTTGATTTCAAAAAAATATTAAGGTAACGACATGTAGAAATATATATTATATTTTAAATAATGCTTAAAATTATTTTATGATACAGCTTATGCAGTTACACTGCATCTTCCAAAGACACCCATAAAATGCTTTAGCATTTTTTCAACCGTTTTCTAAGTATTTTAAAGGTATTCTATGACAATATTTCTAGAAAGCTCTACGATAGTAAATAAATGTAAAACTTGAAAATTAAATTAAATTTCTATATTTATAATTCGAACAGGCTAAAGTTCGTATCACTTTTTAAGCCAAATCAATTAATTAAAAGAGTTTTTATAACTTAAAGATAAATTTCTTCTTTTATAATTCCACCTTACGCTATATGAAAATTTTAAATATTTGATTATTCGACGCAAATAACAATCAAAATAAGTGACATCATTTAAAATCTAATAGACGTGATAGAGGAAACATTTTTCTAATTTTAATATATATTTACATATACATACAAACAAATGCAAGTAATTATGCAAGTATTGACACTCAAACAAAAATAATGGTTTCAGGGGCCTAATTCCTGCACTCGTGATCGGAATTGCATTCGAATACAAATTAATTTCGATGGCAAGAAATTTTCCGATGATGTCACTCGTTACCAAACGAATCGAGTTTTTGTTTCAGTGTTGGAAAAGGCAAATATATTTATATATAAATTCATTTCACAACACTGAATAAATTGTAAGCAAAAGCATATGTTTGTATATGTGTCTGTGTGCAAAAACATATGTATATACGTACATACACACGTACTTATATGCAGAAAAAATAAACGGATATACATAAATGATATTTTCATTTTAATTTAATTAATAACTTAATAATAATAAATTAGTGTAAAGTTAGAGAATAGAGCAGTAGCCACATTTTAGATTCTTTTATTGGTTGACCACAAGCAGTAAATATGTTATTCAGATGCTCCCAGAGTTGGTTGATTTTTTTATTTTCCCCAACAACTCTTAGGCAAAACATTATTTGCCAAGTCAGTGTGTTTTGTTATATTTAAAGTCAACTATAAATTCCTTAAATTGTATTTTTTTGTACTTACATTTGTGCATTCATTCACTTATAAATAAATAAGTCAAATATTGAACATGCGTTTTCTTTTTCTTCGTTTTTCTATGTTAAACATGATTTCGGACGTCTTTTTGCATGCGAGTAAAAACACGAACGGTTGCTTCGAATGTATGCACGTTATCGAATGCTGTCATTAGAAATTTCGATATGTGTTATTCGAAAACGAATGCGAAAATCCCAAAAGTTAAAAAACTCGCACATTGTAGTAATAACTCGCTCGCAATCGAATGCGGGAAATAGGCCCCAGTAAAGTGCGATGATTTTGACTCGCACAAGAAGGCACGTACACCACATATGTAATACTATACGAACTCTAGGTTATATAATCGAATATTTTACCTCAAGTTCACAATTTTTAAAATGCCATACTAATTTTAGCCTACTATATAATTAAATATTTTACCCAATATAGAAATTAAAAAAAAAAATAAGCAATTTCGATTTTGGCGATTTTTTTTTGTCTTGGCGCTTTTTTAAAATTTTAACGTTTTTTCCGTTTTGTCTATTTTTTGCGGTTTTTTGACTATTTATTTTAGTTCTAGCGATTTTTTTTATTTTCAGCGCTTTTTTCGTTTCGGTGATTTTTTCGGTTTTTGGTGACTTTTTTCCGGTTTTTTGCCGTTTATTTAAAATTTTTGAGTTTTTTTTTGTTTTTGGCGATTTTTTCGGTTTTTGGCGATTTATTTTATCTCTAGCGTTTTTTTAGTTGTTTGGTACTTTTTTTCGTTTTGTCGATTTTTTATTTTGGGATTTTTTTTATTTTAGCGTTTTTCACAAGAATTTGTCTCTTACGGTTTTCACAATACAGCACTTGCATAAAAATGCAGTACCTTTATACAATTTCAGGTCCGTAGTTTTTACGTTTCTCGAGAAAACAGCCTGTGACAAGCAGACAAACAAAAATCGTAGGGAAAACAATAGGGATACCTTTCGCCTTTAGTGTACGGAATCCTAAACAGGTAAACAAGTAAATTCATTTGTACACCATTTTTTTTTAACTATATAATGAAATTTAAATATGAATGGAAATTTAAATAAGTTGGTGAAATTGGCTCTAAGTGTCTTATTCCTGAAACAAATATTTTGGTTTTATAAAAGGCTTTTTAATTCAATTTTCATAGAAAATTTGTTTTGTAAATAAAAAAGTTTTTGTATGAATAGGGCAACGTTACTGCCTTGCACATTAATAATAAAAAAAATATTTTCTTGTGGAAGATATTCCAAAACTCTCCTAGCTTATGTTTCTTTGTTGAAAGTCACTTTCAGCTATCAAATGTTAAAATTCGAAAGTCACCATTGGAAGATTATATTTATTAACTTTTGCTAATGACACAAAAATAAGCAATTTTATGCTCTTCCTGTTACTCAAAAGAACTGCTGGATTTAAAGAAATTCTCAGTTCAATTAACATATACCAGTCAAGGAAAAATGCATGCATTAACATAGGTCAACTTAAAAGTTATTAACAATATAACCTTAGTCTTAAGATGATGTGTGAATACAAATAATATAAGTTCTTCACTTGAGAGTATTTTTGGCAATATGAGGATATATGGAAAGGTTAAATATATGTTCATCCATTTCCTTTTAGGATTGCCCATCTAAATACATATCGGAATCATAAAAAATACCCATACACTCTACAAATGTTCATAATAAAGGAATGCAAATTACTTTTATCCGCACAAATGGTTATATAAATATAAATCCATGTAGATATGTAAGTGAAAGTGCATGTGTTTATCTATTAAAATAATTATTTATATGTCTGTCTATGTGCATACACAAGTACTTATTTCCAGGAATAAATTTGTAGAAAATTTTTTCACAATTTGTTACACTGCACACACATGACGTTATTACATTCATATAACTATGTGCCCTTAATTATGAAAGTGGTTTAAGTCATATGCATTTTTACTTCGAAATATTAAATAAATCTTTAAAAAACTTTAATAAATATTTGATAAACTGAAATTAAATTTATATAAATTGAGACTATTACAACTCGAAATTAAAAATATTTATTAATTTCTTCAATTGTAATTGACTAAATATCTCGACTAAAGAAATATATGACTTAGACCACTTTCAAAATTAAGGGCACATATTTACATGTGTAGATATAAACAAAAATAATAATAAACAAATTGTATTCAACTTAACCTAGCAAACAAAATATATTATAAATTAGTATTTATTGTGATTTTTTTTTGTGACAGCATATAGACATATACAGGCTTTGGCATGACGAAAAATTTCATATTTTATTAGTTATGTTACTTCTGCAAAAATGCTGAAGTACTGTGAACAGTACTATGCCTTCGTTACTTAAACAATCTAACTGCAATTAATAAATTGTGTTTATGTCTTTACTGAAAGTGGGCGTGAACCCGCGATCTCAGTCATGATCTAAGCTCTAATTACATACTCCCCAGTGGAATGGTTTCATACACTTTTATTGAAAATCTATAATTATAGATTCTAGATCATTGAAAGTTGGCACATTCTATTGACTAAATTAAAAAAAAAAAGGAATTTCATTAAAATCTTCCTCCCACCGGCCATTTAATCAAAACGATTTTTTGCTTGTTTAAAATTTTTTTATCCAAGCATATGCTTTCAGACTTGGTACAAAGACCTTCTACAATAAAAAAAAATACCCATGCATAGTTTCATCAAAACAAAAGAGTATTCTATCAGTTAATGTAATTGAAAACGGTAAGAGACAAAATCTTGAAATATTCAAAAACACTAAAACTAAAACATCCTAAAATTAAAAAAAAAATGCCAAAATGAAAAAATTGCTCAAATGAATAATATCAATAAATATCATGAAAAAATTTCAAAAAAGAAAAAAAAGCGTCAAAACAAGAAAATCGGCACAATCCAAAAAAATCACCAAAACGAAAAAAGCGCTAAAACTAAAAAAAAACCTCAAACCAAAACGTACAGAACCCTGCGTTAATTTTGTCCGTCTTCAAAAAAGTATAGGAATCCAGATTACAGTTTGAAATCAAGAATTTGTGTTGGCTGGGATATTGCTAAAATACTCACGTATGCACATTCACTAAGTCTCATACTGACATTATAATTTGTGTTATGTTATTGAGTGTTTTTGCACGACTATGTCGACTATTATAATTGGCAATTTGCATATAA
The DNA here is from genome assembly GCA_949987645.1 of Tachina grossa. NCBI lineage: Eukaryota > Metazoa > Arthropoda > Insecta > Diptera > Tachinidae > Tachina > Tachina grossa. Next base: position 30,105,432 of record OX465275.1, read on the forward strand.
AAGGCATGAAAAATTTTAACAGCAACTGAATATTTTACGCGTTTTTAAATTACACACAGAGAGTACTTAAAACACACATACACACATGACTGGGTACACTGAGCAAAATTATAAATATGTAATTTGCCCAATTAAATAATACGAGTTTGTCAGCAGTTGAAGTATTTTTTATAAGTGAGAATTAAAAAAAAAACCTTAGTCTCTTGGTTCAGAAACTTTTTATTTAGTGTCACTTTAAGGAAAATTTTGCTGCTCATGTAATTTTATATTTTATTTAACAAATACAAACTGCAAAGCTACAGAGACATCCATAATAACTAGCAGCAATCAAACCTGCGGCTAGACTAGTATGCTGTCCATGTAAAATGCGAAACGTCAAAGCGGTATTATTTACCAATTATTAAACGGACAACTACATAGAAAACTAAAGATTTTATTTAAAATGAGATACAAATTAAGATATTCGAATTTTTCTGCATAACTAAGCATTATAAATAACCATAAGAGGAAAACTAAAAGCTTCTTAAAGACGCATATAAAACGGTGGATATGTTGAAAGTATCATGAAATGTTGGAAAACGTTTACACTTTTAAATCAAACACAATTTTGTTTTCTGCATGCACCGAAAGAATTTTGCTTCATAAGTCCAATGAAACAATTTCATTAAAATTTGTTCACAAATCTAATGATAATTTCACAAATCCAATGAAAATTTCATGAATATTGTGAAAGAATTTCATTAGAATTGCTTCTTTGGTATTCTGGTTTCGTAAGAATATTTTATTGGATTTATGACAACAATATTTTCTAATTATTAATAATATTATATATTATATATAATTATTATATTTAAGTTATTTCATTCTTCTTTTCATGAAATTATTTTATTGTTTCGATGAAGTTATAGCACTGCATTAATTACACTATTAAATAAATTTTATGAAGTTTTCAATAAAATAATTTTAACGAAACTTGTTTCATTAATCCAACGAAGCGTGACGTTGGTTGAATTTTAATGAATTTTTCATTAGATTAATGTCGAAATTCATAGAATTTCTGCCCAAAATTTTTTCAGTGTGTGAATATTAATTTTGGTTCAGTACTCGCTATTTAAATATTTTTTCAGTGTACTTTTGCTATTACACAAAAATATATATAAATGTGTGAGGCACGTTGTGCTCTGTTGTGTTTTATTTAAAACTCTTTGTATTACACATGTAAATTAAAATAATAGTCAACATTTGAGATGGTTGTTAAAGAAAACAAATTCTAAAAATTATACAGCACACAGACGGGAGTTATTATAAACTCAAAAAAAAAAATAATATAAAATAAACAATTTTATGACGTAAAAAGCGAATATTTTATACATCTGCAATTTTGCTTTCATGAATTCCGTGTGAATTTTTGTTTTCTTCTAAGTAAACATATGTTTTTTGTTTGAAACTACCCAGACGTTGCAAGTCTAAAATAAAAATTGTTCCAACCCAAATAAAATTTTCAAATAAAAAATTAAAATTTCTTGAATTGATGCAATTTTTTTAATGCAATTTTTAGAAGAAAACTAGCAGAAATTAGATCAAGGAAATACAGGCAAAAGGTTAAGTGATGTCTCGAATCCTTGGAAATGGCAAAGTGTACTTATTGTATTTGTAAGAACTGTGGAGCCCATTTTATCATACCTGTGAATTAAATTTTTATTAACCTCAGATCTTTCTAAGTCAAACAAAGTATAAAGCAAATTAAAGCCTCTAAATTTAACTGTTTTATTTTTTAATGAAGCTTAAAGAGCTGTTTCTTTACTTTCATAATCATTTTTCAATTAAAATTACACACCTTATTAAACTTAAAATAAAATTCAAACAAATAAACAAATGTTAAAAGCTAGAGGAAAAACTTTGCATAACATTTTACTTATATCAAAATAGATTGGCTGGAAAACAAACATGAAAACCTAATAAAAAAAAACATGAAACTTTTACCAAAAAAAAAAATAATAAAATTTTTTTTGCACTTAAAAAGATTCGTATTCAGGGTTGAAATCTCAAATATTAACAGTTCAGTGAATTATGTATGTTACACTCAGGCCGCAACTGAAATAGTGTATGAAACTAATTAATCATTACTTTGTGTTAACTTTTAAACCTAAGAGTACACGATAAGGTGTATTCGAATATTTTGTACTCGTTGAAACTTTTTTAAATTAAGCTTGTATACATAACCTGACCAGACATCACGCTTTAGGTCGGATTATCCCATTTTTCATAGCTCGCTCCCATCTCGAATTTCTATGCTGATTTTTACAGTTTTGAAATAATCAATCTTTTATTAGATTTTGTAAATGTAATCGATTAAAATGCATTCCAAATACTTTTCGAAGTCTAGTTGTGTTTTAACTAACTAAAACCCGTTTTGAGATGAAAAAAAAAACATTTTTTATTTTAGACCTTCTCTAATTTATAGAATACAATTCTCATTATTGACATAAGTAGTCATGAAGAGTTTCAAAATTATCATTGCATTAGTTTCCAAGATAATTTTTTTAAGTAAACATTTTCTCTATCACTTTTTAATCCCGATTACATTCTTTCATTGATAGAACCAGCAGAATTTTAAGTTTATGTTTATAGCAAATACCAATATACTAAGTAATTAATATTTAATTTACAACATACTTTTTATAATACTATTCTACTTTAGGTATAAGTAATACGCTGTAAGAAGCAAATAAGCAAGATCGATAACGTCCCTATCACATCAAACTATCCAATATGTAAATTTCAACTTTTCAGAAAAGCACGAAGAACCGTCAATTATAAATTTAAAGTCGGCATATTCCTAAAAGTGCAGGACTTTAAATATTTCTTGTTGAGTTAACTATCGTCCATGAGAATTCCAGCATTCTTAAACGAGGCATATCGTGTAAATTCGGGTACCAAGATAACGAATCTAAAAAACTAATTTTGCATATTGGACAATTTGACGTGGTAGGGACGATATGCTGGAATTATTTTCGAAAATACCGCCTACTTGTTCAATTATGAAAGAATTTTCAAAGACACTCACTGCGCAATAACAAAATAGATATCCTTACACAATTTTAATATTCTCCCTATATATAAGTTTTCCAGATATGTCGAAAGTAAATATTTTTCGTTTATGGGAAGTGCTACACCCACATGTCTAATTCGATTTTTTTGTGATATAATGCACATTATACAAATCGTCACTTACACAAAATTTCACCACGTTTTTTGTTGCATCAGATACAAAGATATTCCGAAATAAGAAATTTTTATTCTGAAGGTGCCACGCCCACTTATTTTATTTCGATTTTTATTTGTTAACAACAATACAGTCAAGTAACTCTAAATATCAAAGGATATTTCAAAAATATTTGCTAAATATGGGTTTTGCCACGCCCACTTATCCAATATTTAAAACAGTTTTTTTAAATTACTACGAATATTAAAAAAATTGACAAAGCGTTCCAGCCTCTCTCCGATTTCAGTAAATTGAAAAACATTAAATTATTATATATAAAAATAATAGTGAAATCGATGCAGTAGTTCTCAATTGACGCGATTACCAACGAACGATATTTGATTTTTATATTTATATACATAAAAATTTTTCCTTATAAATATTTCTGTTAATTTAAAAGTGCATCAACAAATAGTAAACTTAAATTGTAACAAATTGTAACAAATAATAAACTTAAATTGTAACAAAAAAATAGTTATTAACTTGATCCGGTCAAAAATACTTGTGTGGCAACACTCTATTCTTGAATAGATTTTGTTGTTATTTACACTTATTTTCTTGACATACTTTTTACCACTATAATTTGAGCTGAAAAAGTCAGCCAATGTAGTAATGGTAAAGTAATAAAATAAAAAACATATTGTTTATTGAGCTCTTGTTTCACCTTTTATATTTGTTGAGCTTCTCTTTTGTTTAAATGAAAGTTTAATATAATAACTCTAATTTTTCTGAGACATTTTTGGTTAATGGTTTTCTCATGATCTGTATTACCAACAATGAAATGCGCATAGGATCCAGCTAAACCCCTCAATAATCAATTTCAATGTATTTTTAATACAAAAAAATATTTTACTCAACAAGTAAAATAATAATTTGGGATTAATAAATGTTAAACTTATATTATAACAATTCCCATAAAACAAAAGAAAAAACAAAAAACACTAAGGGCCATTATTATAACTTAAAGTTAGTTAAAAGTAGGATTTTATCGGACGTATAAAAAGTTTATCATTTGCAAAATTTTACTTTAACCTAAAGTGAGCGATAAGTTACTTGCAAGTTTATCCTACTTGGTAAGTTAAATCCAATTTGCAATAATTAAAAACTTCCTATACGTCCGATAAAATCCTACTTTTAACTTACTTTAAGTTGTAATAATGGCCCTAAGTTTCTTTTTAGTTGATCACTGTGTTTCCTAAGTACATATGAAAATGTACATATATTACACATCCCGCTTTCTAAAATATATTTATTTTAAAATCCCGCTTTTTGGCGGTATTTTCTTCAAATCGACCATGTCCCGCTTTTTGCCAAAAAAAAAAAAAACTATTTGGTCACGTTATGGATAAGTAATTGAAGTGCATGGTGCGTATACTTAATATCTAAACAACTGCATAATATATATTAATCATACGCCTTAAAAGCAATTACACTTAAACCCAGTATTAATAAACAATTATTTAAAGTTAATGTTGGTTTAGCATACGTATTTTATATGAGAAACCCCAACTTAAGGAAAAAAAATTTTTTAAATGAATAAATATACGAATGTGCTTAAAAATATGAGTGAAAAGGCCTCCTTTTTTATTTATATTATATTATTTATATTCCAAAATTATAACGATTTATGTTCCTGCAAAGATTGTCCCATGTGTAGTATATGACTTTCAAAATATAATAACTTAATTTAAAATATGCTTTCTCTTTGGAAGAAGTATTATCTTATTAATTATTCAATTAAAATTTATTTTATAAGCAAATATAAGGGAACATTTATGTTCTCATTTCTTTTTTCCCTTACACACAAATAACATTTGCTTTTAAGGCCAATTAAATTTTAGCAAGCATTAATTTGTGTTGTTTCTTAATAACGACTACATAAAATATAACTTTTTACATACACATACATGCATAGACAATTCAATTCATATTCTGTTTACTTTAGCGGCTCTAATGCACGCAACACATGTATTTAGCATTAATACAAAAAAAAATTAAGTTATTAAATAAAGTGCATACACTAGACGACACAATTTTAAGGCTCTATATTGATCCTTATATTAATAAATGATACATATTTGGTCCGAGTGTAGTAGAGTCATATAATCTACAGATATTACCTGCCCCTGTGGCTGAGTGGTAGCGCAGCTAGCCTCTCAGTTCAGAGTTCGTGGATTCGATTCCCGCCACAGGCCTTGGGTGTTTTCTGCGAACAAGCTAATTGCTTCGCAAGTTCTATTTGTTTAAAAAAAAGTAAAAACGGATTATAATTATCTCTATCCAACTTTACGCAAAAGCCATTGAAAAAAGGGATTCCCAAAATATTAGGTTTCATTCTATTAAAGAACCATGATTGGATATAGTTAGGGCAAAATTATGTATGAGAAAAATGTTGCGTTTTTTTTTCTATGTAAACAAAATTAAAAAAACTTTTTCCCAAAAACCTCATATTTAAAGTTATGGTGCCAAAAGTGTTTATAGTGAAGATAAATTATTTTGCACTTGCGCATGGCTATCAGAGCAATTTGTATACACATGTTTTTTATGCTCAGTTTATCAGAAATTACAGGTGGAGCTAATAAAATAAATATTTTCCGTATTCCATACATTTTTGGGCATCCAATGCACACTCTCGATCAGATGATTGGAACTAGTTAAACTTCTGTTTTTAGAAGACCATATATTTATTTTTAAATATTTTCTGCCTTATTAATAAAAATTGTATGCCCTAATTCTGTTCGACGATTGTGCCGCCTTGTTTATTGACGGAAAAAAGCCGCAGTTGTGATTCTTTAAAACAATTATTAGTAATAGTCTCTGCTAGAAGGTGCGTGTTATTGCTTTATGATTTTATTCCAAACATTATATCCAACACATATTTTTTCATATATTTTTCAATATATTGTATAATACTTTCATTTAATTTTTATATTTTAAAAACATGGCAATAATATTTTTATTTTTCATTAAAAACAACAATCATTTTTAAAGAAAATAATTTGAAGAATTCAAAAACAAAAACTCAAAAGTATTTTCCAACAAAAATGTCCTAAATCTTCTTACTGAATTAGGACATTAATCTTTATAGAGGCTTAATAAAAAAAACTTTGTATGGAAATCTATTTTATAAACTCTTTATTAAGCTCAAATATTTTTTATAAATAAGACTGTCAAAATTTTACTACCATTGGAAAGGGCACTTTCTTAAAATTAAACAAAAGACAAAATAATATTAAATGTTTTCTATTTATATGAATAATTTAACGAATTTTAATAAAAATGTATTATTTTATAACCAAATAAAAAGGAGGATATACAAGGTTTGGAATTGTCAGATATAGAATACCTTTTCATTATACAATTATAATATATAATAAATTAAGGTCACCATAATATTTGATATTTATAAGTACATTTTTAGGAATTTTTATTAGTTATTATATTTAACATTTTCCTTTGTTATCGTTTTTTTAATTTTGCTGTCGAATAGTGTGTCTAATGCTTGTCAGCATACGTAAGAATGCGACAATGAAAGTGTTTCTGCGTGTATCTGTGTGTGTGTGTGTGTGTGTGTGTGTGTGTGTGTTGTATTATTAAACATACTCAACATATATAAAAATACTTATAGAGCCGAATTGCTTGGAACTTAAACAATTTTTAACTGATGTTTCTTTTATTAAAGAAGAATATGAAAATTAATGAAATATTATGCAAATAATTTCGGCATGACGATGTGTTTTTGCAAGTGAAGACATTTTAAAAAGCAGTTTCTTGTTGTATCCATAAAATATTATTAACATATTTTATGCTCTATAAAAGAGGTTCTAAATATATTTGCATGCTTCTAAGAAGCTATAAGTTATGCATATGTTATATATGATTATGTATCGTTACCTAAAGCGAAAAAGGCCCTTACAAACATTTTTACTATTTTGCAGAAGGAGAAAAAATATGTTAAAATGGAAAAATTTAAGTGTTCCATGCGAATGCTAGTTTTGTTTGCGTAGATTTCGTTTTGTTTTTGTAACGGTTATTTTGATGAGCTACCAATGAATTAATAAAGAAGTTGGTTTAAATTTTTTTGTTAGGTAGAGCGTTTTGCGTTTTGTGTAACGGTACGTATGTTACATCTTGTCAAATCAATCTTTTCAATGCAAAAATATTTTTATAATTTCGCATTACTTATAGTTTTGTTTTTCTAATATTCTCCTTAAAAATTACTACCTCCCTAAAAATGAGCTTTTGCCTAATTAGGCCAGAAAATGCAATACTACTTATACAGACTTTGTCAATTTGTAAGAATCGTATATAATTCTTAGTGATAACTCGTTGTCAAGCTTATGTGGAGTACATGTTTTATAGTCTTCAGTTTTAATCACTGCACTTTCTACAAAAGTAAAATTTGTCTTTCAAAAATCTATGATAAAAAGTATGCATTTAATATCTCATACAACAACTTACTAACTTTCTTTACTCAATAATATCCAATTGTTCCAAGTTAAACGCAATTAAACCTTCATTAGTACAACCTCACTAACTGTTGATTCCAAGCCGTTAACCTTAACTTATTTACTAAAATTACTTTAGAAACCATTTAGTAATATTTTACGCTTTGCTTTTCTTACCCCCATAACTTAAAAAAATTTATGTCTTGCCTTAAACTTTTGTTTTTGTTTTTAATTTCTTATTAAAACAATTTTGCAGTTAAGCATGCAGTTTTGCGTTTTTGCTTAAATATAAACTTTCGAGTAACGACTGCAAGTGGAAAAAGATATAAATAAATAAAAGATAAGTACTTTATCATTATAGTTTGTTGTTTAATTGCAATTTGAGTTGCTGTTATTCTGTTGTTTTGCTAAATACGATTAGTTACGTGAGCTAAATGCAGCGTCTGTACTCGAAACTTATTTTAACCTGCTTTTTTCGTTTACTTTTTATAAAATAGAATTTATGTTTATTTCAAATATAACAACAAAATGAAATAAATTATGGCAAACAGCAAAAAGAACAAGTACTCTTTTACTAACTAATGAATAATGAAAAGTTTTTAATTAATTTAGAATTGAATTATGTTTTTAAGACTTGAAGTCTTAAAGAAATATGGAAAGAAAAATTTATTTATGTTTCATTAATTTCTTGTTAAGAAAAAATTAAGAGCATTTTTGTGTTTGTTTGAATCTAATTTTAAAATAAATAAGAGGAAGTTGCTAGTCATTAAAAAGAAAACAATCACACACACTCAAAAAAGCATATAAGCAGTGTTGTCAGTCTAGGGGATTTGTCCCCAAATTGGGGATTTATTTTCGAGATTGGGGATGACAATTTCGTGTTGGGGATCTGGGGATTTGTTGGAGATGATAATCAAAATTAAAGGGATTGTTTGGGATTTATTTTATAACTGATGGTAACAAGAATGATCTTTGAGCTAATGAGAAATGTATGTCTGGCAAGTCTAAAAATGTATGTTTCTATTCATAGTGAATGATTTCTATAGGTAATAAAGAAGAAGTATCAAAGCAGATTAACCAATATAATCAACACTACCAAAACAGGAATACGTAACAAAATGAAATTTGACTTGTTGAAAGCACTTCTTAGAATAAACACATTTTAAAAATAATTCCATTTGTTGTGACAAATTAATCCTTCTGCTGAAATGCTAAAGCTTTTTAATACAAGTACTTTGTTCAACGAAATTTCTGAGGCTGATGAATCGGAAGATTTCGATTCTGAAATATTTGAAATGGTAAACTTTGGTTAAATTTTTTTTTATACTTGTGTATATTAAACTACGTGTTATTTTTTCTTTGCAAGTTTTATAATTACAAATTAAATAAATATGAATATAAATATATGTAGCTTTCGATATAAATGTTATTTTTTTAATAAAATTAAAAAATTTTAAAAATGCAAAAAAGTGTCAAATCTAATTACTTTCGCATAAAGCCACGTAACCTGTGAGTAAAGTGAGACATTTTTTGAGAAAATCGATGAATAAATTTATTCCAATAATGTTATGAATGAATATACACAAAACTTAAAATACAAATTCCAATTTGTATTGCAGCTATTCTTACACAGAAAATATGGAATTTATGGAGTCTATGCATAAAAACAAAATTTAAAACATTTTCAATTATAATTATAATTATTGTCAATATCCATTCTCGTTGAAGTTGACGCTTGTGGTTCTGATGATCTGCTTTTCTTCGTAGATTGTTGATATTCGTGGTCTGAGTTTGCATCGTCATCCGAGGAATCCATAATATTCAAGGGCTCGTTTTTTCCCATGGGTCCACCAATTTCAGTGTCATCTTCTTCTTCAGTGCTTTCATCTTCATACTGCATAATTTTAGAACTCCGCCAACAAACCTCCGCCAGCATCGCATCTAATTTTTTGCCTTTGAATCGCTCTTCCATTGGCATGGTCACCTGGTGGAACCTCTCTCCTTGTTCGTCTGATTCCTGAGGTAATTGTGCCAAAAAGGTATCAAGGTGGAAATGCAGGAAATCTAATTTTAATGTCATGGATGCATTGATTTTTTCGGAGGTTTAGGTGCATCGACATCAGCAGGGCGGTTAACTGGAAGTGTGGTAGTAAATGCAGCAGTTTATACTTTTGTTTTCAATTGTTGTCTGTTTAATCCAGGACGAAAATTTATGTATGCGTAGCACCTGGATTCATCATGTCTAGTTGTGTCTTCCACCCAAATTACTGGCTTCATAAAAGACAACGTTGCACCTACTCCATGTATCCAATTTACAAGGGTATTATAACAACTTTTGCACACTGTGTTCGGCGTAAAATTTGAACCACTTAAATCTGCTTCATCAAAATAATCACAATACGCTTTTTGAGTTCCTCAGTACACACATTTTGTCGATAGTTTTTGTTTTTTTTTTTTAGGACGATTTGACCACAAACGTAACAAAAATTATCCAATTTTAGGCACTTGTTATTTTCCATATTTATATATTTTATGTTTTCTTGTTATTCACTTTTAAAAAACTGGAGAAAAATCACTTTTACTGTTCACGTTCGTCGGCACTGGCTGAATGACAAAAATCGATCAACTATAAATACTACGTATTTTTCAATATTTTACTGGCAGGTACTTATAAATGGGCGCATGTTTTAAGGGTACCTGGCTATATACCTGATTCACCACTTGTACATTTCAAATTGTGCAAAACTTTCCAAATAATGAATGAGGGTGCAATTTCTGTAAAAAAATCATACAGGTAGTCACCGGAAAACCCCAAATAATTAAAACAGTCCACGATCCTTTTTTTCCTTTTAATTGTTCACGCACATTTATTATCGTTTATTGCTTCGCAGTCATAAAAATCAAATAACCTATTGTTTATTCCTTTTTTTTAATTAGATTTGGCACTTTTTTGCATTTTTGATTTTTTATGAATTTAAAAAAAAAATTAAATTTTTAGGCAAAAAATACTTTTTTCCCTTCATACATTCATTTTTAACTTCGAAAGTGTTGCACACATAGGAAAACGGTATAAGAACAGATTACAGGAATTGTAATTCTTAATTTTCTAAATTTGTTTCAGCTAAATCGGACAAATGGTTCTCGAGTTATGTCAAACAAAAGAGCCTAAGACGTGAAAAATTCCCCTATACGATAGTTACTAACTTCAAATCGATATTAAAAATATTTGAGCAGGTAAAAAGACAAAACGAATGATGCACAAGTTCTTCATTTTGGGCCTGCTTTCACGTGAAATTGTCAGAATTGAGTCCCAAAATAATAATTTGTACTGTGTTATAGATGCAAAATTTAAAATTGCTTTTTATTTTATTATACAACAAAACGGATATAAATGGAAAACTACAAAGTCTAAGAAAATAAACAAATAAAATGCCGAATGTAGTCAACTTTGCACCTTTCGCAAGCTTTAGGGAGATACAATTCATATTTACTTATGCAGCTTGTTTTTAGTTCGGCACATTTTTTACCAATTTCTCGCATTTGAAATACTCTTCTGTTCAACTTTTACCCGCTTACATTACTCGTCTAAGTTAGTTGGGGTATAGAGGTATTTTCTTAATCGTTTCAAGCAGGTTTAAACTCTAGCTTTAACTTAATATTTGGGTTGTTAAATTATTTTGGCACAATTTTGTACGTGTGTTCGCCATGCTTTTGAAATATAATTTTCTGCCCAGAATTAGCAAAGTTGCCTGCAAAATTGTGAAAAAAATTTGCATTTAGTCCTCACTAATCATTATTCTTATGATTTTTTGTAAAGTGCTACCATTTGAAGCAACTCCATTTCGTGACACTCGCTCTACCATTATTAATTGTTCATTCAAGTAAAAAATATTAGAGTGTTGGATTAACTCACAACAAAAAACCATTAGCACCTGCCACCGTGCATATATTTATATTGCGAGTTACATTAAATAAAGCTTAAAATTAAATAAATATACTTTTTGTATGTACATATGTAAATGAAATTAGATATATGTACATACGTTCATTAGGTAGGTTTAAATAAATTAAGTGACCGTGATTAGTGCATATAATTTTTAACTGTGCCATTTATCAAATTTATTCGCATCTATTCAATGACTTAGTTTTACACAAAAAATAACATATTACGCAATTTAAGTAATATTTGCGCATAGTCATAGTCAAAACAAAGTATGCCTTAAGAGTTTAAAACCAGTAATTTGTGTGTCAATACTGGTTTTAAACTCTTAAAGTGTACTTTGTTTATGACTAATACGGGATTTACACTATGACTTTTTACTGTGACTTTCCTAGAGTTAATGACAAAAGGGGTACAAAGGTGATCAAAGGGGTAGCAACATAAAAGAGAATTCAAGAAAAATGCAGGGGAAAAAGTCATCGTGTAAATCCCGTATATGACTATGCGCCATTATATTGAATTGAACTTAAAACTTAACAAAAACTTTGAAGGAGAAAAGTTGGGAAAATTTTTACATTCTTAAAGTAATCAATATGTCAGGTTGAAGTACAAGCCTGCTAAATCCACCTTTGATATTATATGACGGTTTAATTCGGTTCGAAAGAAGAAGAGAAAGAGACGTCTCATAAAATGGCTTTAATATTTATTTTAATTTGAAACTCAACAAGTCTCTTGCAAAATTTATTTGAAGTGAGTTAGCAAGTTTCCACTCTTAGCCGAAGATATGTGTGCCCTTGATTATGAAAATGGCATAAGTCATATATTTTACAGGTCGCGATATTTACAACAACATTTAAAGCTAAGAAAATAAAAACTTATATATATTTTACATTTACCTAGCAAAGATTAAGACTATAATGCCCAACATATCATAGGAAAGTAAAATAGTCAATTTATTGAACCTGCCTAATATGTATTTATAAACCTTTTCTTGCAACCAAAAATTATAATTTCGAATTTACATTTGTAAGAAAGAATAAAGGCAGAATAAAGGCAGCATATACTACCTGCATAAACATAACTTATAAACTTTAACAATAATTCCCTAAAGTTTAAAATTATACGAAACAGCCGTGCATGAACCAACATGTTTTGTGTTAAATTTTATTTATTATTTCCTTTGCTCTCACGCTCAATTTGCCTCTTACGCCCTTTGAATTTAAATCGCTCATATTAAGCAGGGTTTCCATACTTTTTAGTCTTGTATTAAGATACTCATGAATATATATAGTGTCTTAGGAGTGTTGGGAATTAAGGAATATTTATGAAAGTGCAAGCTAAAGATATAAAAAAATTTTGCGAAAAATGGAAACACAATTAAAATCAATCTTTTCGTCCTAAGAAAATATTAAGAAAGACTTATATAATAATTTTTAAGTACTATTTTGTAAACAATTTCGTTTCTAAACGTTTTGAACAGGTAGTAGTAGCGGAAACGCAGCTGAGCTGTTTTTCCCCAAATTAAAGTCCATCCGAAACTTCAAAAATTGTTTACGAAAGAGAAATTAAGAAAAATGTTGAAAAAAATTTCAATGTGAAAAATATTTTATTAAAAATGTTCTTTTACAACAAAATTAAAAAGTGCTTAACGTTGCAAATTTTGCTAGTGGTTGCTGCCGTGGAGAAATTTGTTCAACTTTTTTGAATAATTTTTATTATTTTTAGTTAATTTTTAATTGTTATTCGAACTCCATTTGTTTCTATATTTATGATTTTAACAGGCTAAAGTTCGTATCGCTTTTTAAGCCAAATTACATGTGATAATTATTAATAATTAATTAATTAATTAATTTTTTCGTTTTGCCGACCTTTTTTTAATTTTTGGGTTTTTTTTTTTTTTTTTTTTTTTTTTGTTTGGCGATTTTATAATTTTCGGTTTTTTTTAGCTTTACCGTTTTTGAAAATTTCAAGTTTTTTGCGATTTTTTTAAGTTTTGGCTCCTCTTATTTTCTTGTTTTGGCGATTTTTTCCGTTTTTTGGTGTTTTTCTTTTTGGCGATTTTTTTAATTATTGCGATTTTTTTTTATTTAAAATTTTTTTATAGTTTTGGCGACATTTTCGGGTTTTGGCGACTTTTTTCGATTTTTGGCGTTTTTTTTTTTTCATTTTGGCATTTTTTTTCATTTTGGCGATTTTTTCGGATTTGGCGATTTATTTTAGTGTTAGAAATTTTTTTAATTTTGGCGATTTTTTTCGTTTTGGCGATTTTTTTTTTATTTTTGGGGATTTTTTTTTTTTTTTTGGTTTGGCGATTTTATAATTTTCGGTTTTTTTTAGTTTTGCCGTTTTTGAAAATTTCAAGTGATTGCCTCTTACGGTTTCCAAGATATAGCAAATTGTCAAAATTACATAGTCAAAATTGCATTAACTGATGGACCACCATTTAATTTTAATTTTTTTAAATTTTAGTGTTAATTGTTGTAGTCTGTATAAAAATACACTAATTTTACAAATTTCAAGTTTCAATATACATATGTTCATACAATTGTATGTATATTACATGGGATTTTAAAATTTTTCGTTGCTCGTTTTGGAACACCCTTTGATTTTTAATTCTCATGTATTTGTTGTTGTAGCGGCCAAGGTTCTACATACTGTGTCCAAATTTCAGGTCCGTAGCTCTTACGGTTCCTGAGAAAATACCGTGTGACGGACAGACGGACAGCGTAGCGAAAACAATAGGGTTCCTCTTCACCTTTGGTGTACGGAACCCTAAAAATGAGATTAAACCACAACCATTTTATTTACAAAATAAAGAAAACCTGCCAGTATTTCCTTAACCCGTCAAAACATTGTAAACATCCCCTATAAACGCGAATTACTCTTCATACCAGACTAACAAAATTTACAAAAATTTAAATTTACATTTGCAATGTCAACATGATGGCGATGATTTCCAGCAGCTGAATGAGTGTAAACAAAACAAATAATAATATGACGACCTTTAGCCTGGCAATTTTCGTTGTGTTTTCTTTTATAAAAATTCTTAAAAAAAAAGGTTTTTTCAGTCTCTCTTGATGTTCTCTCCCTCATTCCTCTTTTAGCTAACAGAAAGTACAAGTATTCTTAAATACCGGTTAAAAAGCATAATGGGAAATTTATTGCAACAAAATTTGCTAACAGATAAAACAGCTGTTTTATTCCTTTTTGAGAATTAAATGCAAAAGGAAGAGAGAAGCTGCAAGCTCAATAACTTTGTAACACATTCAATACAAATAACATGACGATAACATCTTACATTTTTTTAAAGTTTCAATGCATTCCTGCAAAAAATTTTCAATTTCAAAAAAGAAAACTATAAAAAAATATTGCATGAAAAATTTAAGCTATAAAGCAGGAAGAAATAAAAGATAAAAGTTTAAATAAATTTGTATAGTCTCCATGATGACAGCAAAAAAATCCATTTCAAACATTTAGTTTGAAATTAATCAAGGAAATAATAAAAGATGCATGTTATGAGATGTGTTTAAGATTTATAAGAATTTTAATCTAGTCAAACACTAAGCAGTTAAATAATGTTAACTTAGTTTTTATTATTATTTACACAGAAAACATAATGAGCCATAAGCGCAAAAAAAGCTTAACCGGCATAAATTTTAATATCGTAAATAACCGATTTTGGTAAAAAAAATTTAATTCGAAAATTATATCGCTTTAGCTTTTTCGGCAGTTATGGCACGATATATCTGATATTTTGAATCAAATAAGTAAAATATCAATCGTTTTGCTTGCGTAATTATAAAAGTATTTGTTTCGTTCTTGTGCAAAATGCCTTTGAAAATTTTAAATAGTTTTTGTCTTTGCCAGAAACGTTTGTCTGATGTTGATAATAACCAGGGACAATGACTTCATTTGTTTAAAATAGTTATTTTAGGCGCCAAAAATATGACATCAAAAACGCAAAATATGCACTAAAAACAATAAAATATGCACTCTTTTTAAATTTTTTATTCAAAAGAAAAGTTTTAAGTTTACATACAACTAAATAAAGATTGGACCCCTGCAAAAGACCATTTGAAAGAACTTTCAAGATATGAGGGATTTTTCAAATGCTTTATTGCAGCGAAGTCTTCTAAAACAAATGCTAAACAACGCTGTTGGCAATACATTTGTTTCAGTTATTGCAGGTATAGAATTAAAGCAGCCCATACACAATTCAATTCAATTTTCAATTGAGTCGGTTGTTGTCCAAATCAAAGCATGTATGGCTTTGTCAATTGATTAGTTTGGCAGTTGTCGAGTTGGTTGAAGAAAAATCAAAAGATTTTGATTATTCATGTTGACTAGTAAATCTTTCAATTCGATTATGCTGTGTGTGCTCGAGTCTCTTGATTAGCTGTCAAAATTTATGTTTGTAGCATTATTTTGTATAGAAAATGTTATGTATTTTTAAAATTGTATTTAATTTGATTGACTTCTAAATATAAAATATAAAAATAAATGAATAAATACAATAGAAGTTTTAAATTTTTAAATTTTTATTTGTGAAAAAAATATAAATTTTACAGTTGAATGAAAATCTTTCAATTCAGTTTATGAAGTGTGTGGCCAAGAATCAATCAGTTGAAAGACTCAATTCACAATTGAATTGAGACGTGTATGGGGTGCTTAAAGAAGAAAATACTTCGTGGCGGAAGAATTTGTGATGCTTGCTTCTTCGTACGCGTGGGCGTATACAAACGTCATGCATGTACAGACACACGCTCTTTTATTTTTCTGCGCACATAGAAACGCACACATGCATTGACATAAGTTGCGTGCGCTTGCTTTAAAAAATCACCCTTAAACTTATACCTGGTTTACATTAGCGCCGCCAGTCTTTCTGTTTAATTTTTTCCTCTTTTTTTAAATTTTCTATAAAATACGGTACTTTTTTTAAATTTTTGTGATACCAATATTGGTCATATTCGTTGAAAAACACCGTATAATCAAAATATTGTACTAGAATTTCAGAGGCCCATAACTCGGAAACTAAGCCTCGCCGCCAATATTTTTATTTAATTTTTTTCTTTCTTATTTTTCAATTTACTATAGAATGGGATACTTGCTTTTAATTTTGAGGAGGTACCCCTAAGCTAGATTTGTTACTTTATTTTTACATATTGTGCTAGTTAAAAAATTAACATTAAAAAATAATTGAAAAACTCTCTTGATTTAAATGAAATGTAAGCGAAAGGGGTTTTAAATGACATTTTACTTGATTTAAATGATTTTACATTTATTTTCCCTAACAATTTACCTACATAATATTTTGAGTGAATTTGTTGCAGATAGAGTCTTTGAACTCCTTTGAAGCCCTTGGAATATTTCGTCACATTATAAAATTTTCAGTCATAATGCGATGATAAAACTTTATTCATACGGATAATATAAGCAAAATGTATTTATATTTTTATCTTGTCCTTGAAATGGTAAATTATCGAAATGCAATCTAAAAATGTGGAACTACATTTAATTTTAAAGAAGCTTGTTTATTACATATATGTCGCAATTTTTTGAACAAAAAATATATTAATGATCTTCATGTTGACATGTGCTAGAATATGTTCTAAGTGGAGACACAAATAATACTGTTCCTTTTAATAAAAAAAAGCAATGCGTATCAAAACTTTCAATATTGTAAATACATATGAATTTGATGGTTTTTGTTTGTTTTATTAAACTTATTTGGTTAGTAAATGGGCACACTGCAGTATATGTATATGTATATGTACTACATTCAAAATTGCAGTAAGCAGTAAATTTACTGATTACTAAAAAAAAATTCAGTAAATTTTTACTGCTAATGAAATTTAATTTGCATTACCAGTAAAATCGTAGGGCCTGTAATCATAATAAAATTGCAGCAGGTGGCAAAGTTTTTTCATTAAAATTTTGAAACTTTTGTATGAAAAACATTTAGCCACTTGGTAGAATTTCATTATGAATACGGGCATTACTGATTACTGAAAATTCAATTCACCTCATCATATAACAAATCATTTAGGCAATTTATAAAAATTGTAAATAGAAACAAAATTTTAGTAATCAGTAAAAATTTACTTGTTAAACATTTTTTATTGTTTTTACTGAAACTTTAGTGGTACTGCAGTGCTCATCTATGGTAAATGCCTTGACTTTTACTTTTTAATTTTTAATTCCTGTTGTTCATCGTTTAGTTGTTGCTGTTCTTGTTGTTGTGTACGCATTGCAATTAAAATAAATTCACTAAAGTGCGACTTTGACTCACGCACATTCGGTTTTGCTTTTTTATTTTTTTTAATTTAGCTTTCTTCCTTTTTTAAGTTTTTTCAGTTTAAACGATTTTTTTCAGTTTTATCTCTTTTTTCTCATTTTGGCGTTTTTTTTTCTCTTTTGGCGTTTTTTTTGTTTTCGCATTTTTTTTCATTTTGGCTATTTTTTCATTTTGGCGATTTTTTTATTTTGGCGTTTTTTTCATTTTGGCGATTTTTTCATTTTGGCGATTTTTTTCTGTTTTTTTGGGGTTTTTTTCATTTTGGCGATTTTTTCTGTTTTTGGGTTTTTTTTTTATTAGGCGATTTTTTCATTTTGGCAATTTTTTCATATTGGCGATTTTTTTGTTCAAGGATTATTCATTTTGGCGATTTTTCCGGTTTTTCGTGATTTATTTTAGTCAATTTCAAGAGTTTTGCTCTTACGGTCTCCAAGATACAGCAAGTTGTCAAAATTACAAAGTTAAAATTGCATTAACTAATGGAACACCCTTTAATTTAAACTTTTTAAATTTAGTGTTAATTGTAAAAGATGTAAAAATACTTTCTTTTTTCAAGAGATACGTGTGCAAGCCTTTAACATTAAATTTTTACACAAGATTATATATGATATAATGATTTTTTCTGCATTATTAACTCCAACTTATATTGCAGTAAGGGAGCGATACGTAAATAGAAAAAAGAAAAGTGTTGTTATTTATTTATTTTTATTTAAAAATTTTATATATTTTATATTTTCGAATGTGAAGTTCAAGCAATTTGTTTTTAGAAAGCTTTTGTGCATTGAAAAAGGCCTTGTAAGATCTGTGGATGTAATCGACTCAAATTTAAATGATTCTTTTTATATAAATGTTATATTTATATATATATATATATATTTATTTAACTCAAACATTATAATGTCTTGAATACTAGCATTTAGATTTATTTTTAAATCCATTATTACTTTTTAAAAACAAAATCAAGTTTCCGCCGAATTTTATCACTACCTTCGGCTTTAATAGCCGATAATTTCCTTTTGAAATCATCAAAATTTTCCATTAAATTTGGTTGATGTGTGTGCCTGTATGTGTGTGCCTGTTCTTCAATTCTACAATAATACAAGCGAATAAATTTGAAAAAAACGGTTTTGAACTAAGAATTTTGAAATTTTAGTTTTTGACAAAATACGACACAAAACCATGCATTTATACCACAATATGAGAAGAAAGTATGCATTTATGAACAAATTATGCAAAAATATACATAAATATGCACTACCAAAACGATACCATTTTTACGCAAATTCATTGTTTCGTAAAGATATTTCGTTTTTGCCATTACGAGGGTTAAAGGAAAAACATGCACATGCATGAAGATCCCTATCTTTGATAATAACCCTAGGCCAGTTGAAAAAAACTGATAACAATCCCTAAAAATTCAGGTATCCTGAATTCAATAGTTATAATATCTAGTTAAATTCAGATAAGCAATATTTTCTTATGCAAATATGTTCCTTAATATTTTTTTAATAATTTCATATGTGCCAAATATAACAATCTGCCAAAAAAAAGTATCCCTTAATCATGTGTTAAAACTTGAAATCTCATTATTGCAATACATTTATGTCCACTTTTCCAGCTCTCATTATTTTTTTCCACCCATTTGATTGCATACCACTTTTTAATTCCAAAATGAAGACATCAACTTGAAACATGGAAATTAAAAAAAATTTAAGTACCACGTAAAAACTACTGATATACATATATACGATTAAAAGCAGAGAAAAGGCTCTACAATTTTAATAACAAAAAAAAATGATAAAGGCCTTTTAGAAAAAGTATCTGCTTGAATCTTGTTGTTATGCTGACAATTTGTTGAATAATGAAGCAACCACATGGACATGTGTATTTAACCAGCTGGCCACATCTGTCATAAATCTGCCAAGATGGATGCACGACAATGTTAAAGCGTGCAGGTTTTTTTTGGCAACAGATCATTGAGAAAATTGTCGAACAAAAGGCCGCTAAGCTCAAACATGACAACCAGAGCGACATTTTCAACAACAACAATTTCTTTAACATTTTTATTAATTAAACTAAATATATACAATTTTACATTAAACGTTGCAAGACAAGCTTGCGAATAATATTTATCAACTAGTTTGATGTAACACCAGTTCAGTAGTCTTTCTTTCACCGATTCTTTAAGTACGGTTTCTGTAAAATTGTCTTAAAAAAAACTATAATCAAAATTTCCCTAAGTTGTCGTTGATTAAAATATCCTCTACGACAAGTTGGCCAATTGGGTATTCCTGTAAATTAATGTACGTGTGTGTGCACAACTGTATGTGTATATGCAATATTTCCAAACAGGCAGAAAAATACAGATGTTAAGCCGGTCTTGTCCAAGGATGTCCGATAAGGATACTTGCACAGAATTACACTAACAGACATGTATTCAGAGGCAACCATTCTTTTTTTCCTGTGCACGAATTGAAGTGCACACGGCAATAAAAACACAAAAAAAAAAGAACCATGGCAGGTATGTATGCACGGCGTTAAGTTTCAACTTTATTTTGAAGTATGAAAATAATGTTATACTTATACTGAAATTTAATTCAATTTAAGCAGCACGATAGTTTAAGACGAGAATAAAGAAGAAAACTTAATTAAAATGAAGGTATCAAGGATCTCATTTTGCAAATCTACAGAAAATGTGTGTATATTTTTAAGTGCAAAATTTTCTGCTGTCAAAAAAAGTTCATACGTTTGGCACAAGATAAATTAACAGCTGATCACCGCTTCCTGAAGTGAGATCAGCTTTTGGCAATTTACATTGATTATAGCAGTGAAATATAAATACAAATGTAATGCCAATTTCCAATTGTTTCAACACAGAAAAAATTGCGTTTTATTTTGTTATGTATCAAGATTAAGTTTGAGAGGTTTGAAAAAAACTTTGTCAGGAACTTTTATACCGAGGAAGTGAACAAGTATGAAACAGCTTTGCAACAACTATGCTTGTTTTTAGCCGATTGTGCGACCCAAAGAAGGGCATTGTGTCTATCAGCCTATGTATGTATGTATGTATGTATGTATGTATGTATGTATGTATGTATGTATTTATGTATGTTTGCCTTTGCGGCACTATATAAACCGTTGTGATAATTCTTACATCAATGTATTTGTCTTAGCCCTGGGAGTGTCACTAAAGATACGACTGCAGTCAAAACTCAATATGGCTGCCAACAGACGCCATTTTGTAAATACGATTAAAAAAAAGTCGGTGAACTACATAAAAATTGGTATCATTCGACAGGTATTTAAAAATCATCTATAGGCCTTACGTATGACCATTTAAAATATTTAACGGTTTAAGGCCTTATTCAGAAAAAAATAATTTATGTTTACAAACCAATTTCCATACAAAATTTGTTTCGTAAACCTTTTGTAAATCAAAATATTTTTTTTTTAATATGGCAGTTAAAGTTTTTCGTGGTCGGATTTTTTTTTTGTATACTTGTAAATCAAAGAAATAAGCTGATGAAAATACATATGGATTAGTTATTTTAAGTTAAAAAAAATTAGAGTTAAAAAATGTCTAAGGACTAAACTAAAAACACACGATTTTTAACATCCCTGCATCCAGTAATCTATCCTATGACTATACTCAAATGAAATAAAATTTTATATCTAGGCGCACGGTAGTGCGCCAGGCCAAATTCCGGCCAATGCACGCAGTGTGTATATTTACAGGAAGCCATTCGAGCTGTTTTTACCCCCCTCATAACTTCGTTCCCCGCTACCGTAAAATTATGAAATTTAAATCTTAAATCATTGGAATTAGAATAAATTCATATAAATTTTTATGCGAAATTTGAAAGTTTTACAATGAAAGGTTCCGGAGATATGGAGGTGCAAAAAGTACATATTTTAAGACATACTCACTGACTCACTGATCACTCATCAAATTGATGAAGCACTTCCGCTATAGCTAGAGAGCTAAGATTTGGTACACGAGTATATCTAGGTGAGCAATGAACCAGAAAAATCTGAAAACCTAAAAATTTTAAACAAGGGGGCGGGGCTACGCCCATAAAAATTAAAATCTGTGCTAGTGAGCTGAAATTTTCTACAAAGCTAGGTCTAGGTGATCAATAAACTAAAAAAGTTTTAAAACCCAAAAATTTTGGACAGGAGGGCGGGGCTACGCCCATAAAGGTTAGAATTAAAAAAGCAAATCTAAGGCGCTTCATGAAAGCTATTTTATTGAAATTTGGAATACATGCTGCGATAAGACAAGCCTTAAAGCATTAAAAAAGTGGGCGTTGACACGCCTATATAATTTCAATCTCATTTTCGTGTACTACGGCTCAGCATATATACTATTTCTGTATGTATTATTATCCGTTTGCAACGAAAATTGACAGGAATAATTAACAGTGACCAAAAAAAATCTTAAGTTTGGAAAAGTGGGCGGGGTTACGCCCATTAAAATTATAAATGAAAAGTTGTGCTAAGGAGCTGAAATTTGATACACGAATAGGTATAGGGGAGAAAACAACAAGAAAACCCTGAAAACCCGGAAATTTTAGTCAGAGGGGCGGGGCTGCGCCCATAAAAATTAAAAATTAAAAGTTGCTTTTATGAGCTGAAATTTGATACACAAGTAGGTCTAGGTGAGAAACGAACTAGAGAGAACTGAAAAACAAAAAAATTTTACCAGAATGGGCGGGGCCACGCTACTATTGTTTGAACTTACAGCCTTATTTATAAAACTTATTAAGACTTTTTAAGAAATTTTTTTATGAAAATTTGTCTTAAAACCCCTTTATAAAGCTTTAATAAGTTAAATAAATAAGTCTGTTAATATACAGCTTTTAACTTAAGCCATTTTAGTGAAACTTTCCATATACGTTACACGTATACAACACTTTAAACTATAACCTAAAATAGTGGGCGTGATCACTCCCATAAAATTTTAGCCTTGTGTTTAATCTACTTCGGTCTAGCATATTTTAGAAGAAAATTATCATGCATTATAAGCGCGGCTCACAACAATATTGTGAGTTTAAAATAGTGGGAGGGGTAATGCTCATAAAATTATAAGGTAAAATTCACGCTAAAGAGCTGAAATTTTATACACAAGCAAGTGTAGATGATTAAACCAATGGAAAAATCTTAAAACCAAGAAGTTTTATCCGCTAAAACTTCAATTCACAGTAGAGTGCTGAAATTTGGAACACAAATTAATCTAGATCAGAGATCACTTAGAAAAATTTAAGAATCCAGTACCTGGATTCTGTAACTTTTTGCGAATCGAAAATCGTAATATTTATCGACATATTTTTTCGTTTGTGTTAACGATAATGTGATTCCGTAATTTATTTTTTACGATAGTCTCCAACATTATCTTAATCGCCATTTAATTCAATATTATGTGGTATCTCTGTATAAAAAAAGTAAAAATAAGCAAAAAGCACAAAGAATGATAAAGAAAAGCTCAATGAATTTGAGCTTGTGACTTTATTTTATTTTCCTTCAACCGACAGCGAACATCGTTAAAATATGTTACTGAATAGCAAAGTCGATAAATTTTCGTTATATTTATTATAGCGATACGATTATCGCAATAAAAGTTAGTGAATCCAGGTACAGAAGTTTCAATCAGGCGTTGGGAACAAGCACTGTTAACTCAAAATTAAGTTCAATTTTATTGAAACTTTTCATCCATATTGCACTTATCCAAAGTAAAAATTTTCTGTTTTAAAAAGTGGCAGTGACTACACCCATAAATCGTAGCTTTTTCTTTCATATACTTCGAATTAGGAGTTTTTAGTCTATTACTCATGTATTTCTCAATAGCTTTTTCATACAAAACTTTACATGAATCATAAGCACTAACAGATATAAAAGTCGGTGGGGCAAGGCCCATAAAATTTTTAAGTAATATTATACTGTAGAAAGCTGACATTTTGTAGGCAAATAGTCCTAATTAATTTACTCAGTCGGAAAATCCAAAAATTAAAGCACCACCTACGCTATTGAAACTTTGTATGCACATTGGGCATATCCTTTTAACTTATGTACTTCGGCTAAGCAGACTTTAATATGTAGATATATTGAGAAAATAGGCGGGATCACTCCCACTAGAATTGACGCTGTATTTTACATATTTTTTTTAGACGACTCTTAACAAATTGCGTACACACTGGCGACCCGTTGTAATAGCAAAATAATTCATTTTTAAGGTGTACAATCCAACACTCATCATGCTCTAACCCATTATTTTATGTAACTATACCATTGTTAACTGTCACAGTGATCATGAATAGAAATAAAATACCACAGAAACCTTAAGTTTAAAAAGTGTTAACATAGAAAATTTTTCAAAAAGTAGTCAGATCCTCACAAAAACATCAATGTGAAAAAGGCCAAGTTCCTATCAAAAATTTCGGCCATCGTAAGGGTGTCATATAATTTTTAGATAATCTGCTAACTTGGCAATATTTTTACACTGCTAAAAAAAAGAGAGAATAATGTTCATTTCTTTATATCGGTAAAAATGTTGTCAAGTTAGCAGATTATCTAAAAGTTATATGACACCCTTACGATTACAAATGTAACTATATAATGCATAGCATATGTCAGTGAAAGGTGTTGTGCCAAACAAGAACTTGGTCAAAATTTATATCTCACTGCTTTTGATGGCCGAAATTTTTGATAGGAACTTGGCCTTTTTTCACATTGATGTTTTTGTGAGGATATATATACATACATATATAGATTAATGTTCCAGAAAGTATTTTATTGGTTGAGGGACGATTCGTGAAATATGAAGCGAATAATGCAAAAAGTCGTGTAACTTATGCAAATGCTAAATTTCACTATATCTTTAAAACTAGAGCTGCTAGAGAAAAATGAAAATGAAAAATAATGATATCATTGTAATCAGCAGATGAAAATACAGAAGAATCGGCTACTTGTATTTAAACAGCAAAAGCACTATTCTGCTTTGCAAAGACCCAGGCACATAGAATCCGTCATACGTTAAACTTTCCATTTTTGAACTGACATCTAAATTGAAATATATGGTCTCTTATGATGTCTGTAACATTCAGTACGTATTCGTCAACGCAACGTTTTAGCATACGTTGAGTAGTTTGACAGATATTGACTAGTTTTTTTTTTTTTTTGGTATGTTTTGATTTATGTTTTTATGTATTGTGGCAGCAAAAAAATAAAATAAACTAAGTAAATAAAAGAGTTGAGTTTAGTAAGTACTAATTATGCCAACCTTATCCGCTATTGTGTAAATGTCTGTTAAAAAAGGCGAAGTATAAGTTGTGATTGATTCTATGTGCCTGGGCCTTAAGCTTAAATTAGACGTGACATAGCTATAACGCCACAGCCATAACCAAACCAAAATTCAATTGGTTTCTAACGTGAGAGTTATGGCGTTATGGCGAGTCACCTATAATTAAATACAGTGTTGCCCATCAGTTTGGTTCAAACGGCTGCTCCTCAGCAAAAAATTATCGACACTTAGAAGCACTAAAAGCTGTTAGAAGCAATACGTTGCATCTCTAGAAGCACTAACGTAAGCGAGACCATTAAAATATGTTCTACGATCGTACACGAACAGTTATATATTATACAGGGTGACCCAAAAGAAACCAAGGGGTGTAAAAGTTTAATAACTTTTTTGTTTATTAATTTTTTTTTATTTTTTCTTTCAGATTATATAGACAACACTTGGAGAATTTATAATGGAGAGGTTCACAACTGAACAGAGAACCAGAACAATAGAATTTTATTATTTAAACCAGAGATCAATTATTTTAACGCAAAGAGCATATCGTCGACATTTTAACGTCAGAATTTCGCCTCTGAAGCGATGATTCGTTGCTTAGTTAATCGTCATCACCAACATGGCAGCGTAAGAGATTTGCCTCGAACCGGTAGACCACGTTTAAGTCGCACTGCGGAAAATATTGAACGAGTACAACAAAGTGTTGACGAAGCACCAGAAACATCTGGCAGAAGGCGTTCTGCTCAGCTAGAAATGTCTCGTACGTCACTACGGCGCATTTTAAAAAAAGATTTACAGTTATACCCATATAAGGTGCAATTGGACCAAGAATTAAAACCCGCAGATCATCGGCAACGTCTAAATTTAGCAGTTAAATTTCAAGAGTTGGCCAGAAATGAAATCAATTTTATTGAAAATTTGATTATGAGTAATGAAGCTCATTTTCATTTGAATGGCTTTGTTAATAAGCATAACTGTAGGTTCTGAGGTTCTCAAAATCCAAGAGCCATTCATCAACACCAATTGCACCCCATCAGGTGTACAGTATGGTGTGGGATCACATCTGAAAATGTCATTGGGCCCTACTTCTTCGAGAATGAAGATGGAAGTGCTGTAACCGTAAATGGAGAGCGGTATCGGTTTATGATAGAAAATTTTTTACGTCCTGCTCTTGAAAACAGACCTGGTATGTGGTTTCAGCAGGACGGAGCCACTGCCCATACTGCCCGAGACACAATGGCACTTTTAAGTCAAATTTTTGGAGAGCGAATAATTTCTCGAAATTCGAAAATTATTTGGCCAGCGCGATCGCCAGACTTGACAGCACCCGACTATTTTCTTTGGGGTTTTTTGAAGGAGCGAGTGTATGTGAATAAGCCAGAGATAATCCTTGAACTCAAGGCAAACATTGTTGCAGAAATTCGAACGCTACAGCCACAAGTTTTGAAAGATGTTATGGAAAATGCTCTAAAAAGAGCCCATCAGTGCGAAGCTGAAAACAGTGGTCATTTAAGAGACATCATTTTTCATACTTAGTGTAAAAAAATTTCCATTTTGTATATTATATAATCTGAAAGAAAAAATAAAAAAAATTAATAAACAAAAAAGTTATTAAACTTTTACACCCCTTGGTCTCTTTTGGCCCACCCTGTATATGCATGTGTATAGTACAGGCATACGTTTGGTGGATGATTTATTGCTATTGCTTCTAAGTGGCTCATGGCGAACAAAATTCATGTATTTTAAAAGCACAATTGCAAGTGATTCCGTTTCATGGTCTCCCTTACAAAAGTGCTTATCATACTTTCTTAAAGCAAAACAAAAATTATTCTGAATCACCCTGTAAAAGTTACTTAATTTTCATCAAAATCCACATGACTTGCATTTTTTACTACAGAATTATTCACATTAAAAACGATGTTGAATCAATCTGAAATACATACACATATCGTGTTTTACTTCAACAACGTCATAACTCAACAAATTTAACTTTTTAGTTAATAATGCAGAATAAATTCTTATATCCTTATTCATATTGTGTAAAAATTTGATAGAAATATTTTTTATACTCAAGGTGTTAGGAGAAAACTAAATTTTCTTTTCCGATTAAGTTGAGTGTAAATTTGAAACTTTGAACTAGTTTTCTGTAGAACTAGTTTTTTTTTGGAGTTATGACATTTTTGAAGCTAATAAGCTATATAAACAAAATAGATTTATATTATGTTACCAAAGGAATAGTGTAACACGTACACACTTATACATACAAATCTAAATGAATATACTATCTGAACAATATGTAACATAATAACAAATACATCCAAATCTCTAAGGCGTACAAAGTTCCTTCCACCTGCTATTGTCTTCTAATTAATGTTATAATACTAATATGTATTCTGCTGTCATATAAACATCTGAATTAAAGAACAAAAAGACAAAAACAAGGATGTGTGTATGTGCATGTATGCAGGTGTAATCCTAAATACACTACACAACTTTCTAAAACACGACATAACCAACAGTTAACAAACAACTGGGGAAAGTAGATGACAGACTAGTTTAATTTAAAGAAAAATTAAACAAAGTTTGATGTCATTTTTGAGTTGCATAATATTTGATCGAAAAAAATTTAACGCTGAATAAATTTTATTTAATAATGTAATAATTGTTTAATACTTTTTGTAGCTATTGCTTAGTAGGCAGTGTACTATTGTAATAGTCAGAAGGTCGCAGGTTCGATTCCTGCCGGAGACTCTGTGTGCCTATGCTGACATCTAAGGTAGCTTCGCAATTTGTATTTGTATAAAAAACAGCTGAGGAGCATTCTAGTCTCTAACACTATCCCTTAATTTCATTCCTGCTCATAACACAAATGTCTTGTTAAGTTCGTCCAGCTGTATTATCAGGACCAGTTGTGTGCTGCCACTCATCGTTTAAATTACAGGAACAACGAAAATTTGTATGTGCTTTTTTGAGAAAGTTTTAATCTTTTTTTTTTTGCTCTCTTATGTAGCTTATCCTGGCAAAGCAGTAGTTTTCTGTAATAACCGTTGCATGTCTGTCATTTCAGGATATTAGCGCGGCAATAGCAATCGCACATTATTAACGTATTAAAAGTACATTGACATAAATATCAATTTACCAACATTGAACAATGTACATCCTTTTACTACTGCCATTGTCATGGCCTGCATGTCGTTCTGTTCTCACATGTGCTTTGTAATCTAAAAATAGTCGCTGCTCTCAAATAGTAGATTACATGAGTGGCTGTAATACTATATTATGTTTTCAAAAGGCCACATCATATGCTTATAAATTCAAGCTGATGCTGCATGAGGTTTCTTTAGATTGTTTAGATTTTAATGATCATACATATATACGAGTACACACATGTAATGAGAAAGCAAATCTTGGCAATTTTCCAAAAGGTAGTTTAAAGTTGAACTTATTTTGGGGAATATTATTATTATTACTATTATGTTACTTTTTTGTTAGTTAAAGAACGTAGAAAAAGAAATACTTAATTGTGGCCAGAGCTGTAAAAAATTGCAATCAATTGTGATTGCAATCAAATTGATTTCAGCCCTACTGATTTCATTCTTTCGATTTCAAAATGATTTCAGATTTCAAAATGAAATCATTAAAAGATTGCAATCTTTCGTGATTGCAATCATTTTGAAATCATTTTTTTTAGAAATCATTGATTGCAATCAATTTAATTACAATCAATTTGATTGCA
The DNA here is from genome assembly GCA_949987645.1 of Tachina grossa. Classification (NCBI taxonomy): domain Eukaryota; kingdom Metazoa; phylum Arthropoda; class Insecta; order Diptera; family Tachinidae; genus Tachina; species Tachina grossa. The sequence goes on from OX465275.1 coordinate 30,134,407, forward strand.
ATCAAATTGTGGTTGAAATCATAGGATTTCAATCAATTTGCCTGAAATAAAATCTAAAGGGGTAGCATTCAATAAAATATTGTAGAGTGCTTGGAGAGGTTGAGTTTAAGCTTGCGTTTTTGACCTTTGTGTCCTGAAAATGCACGGGCTATAGGATCCTCCATAGTATTAGTGGAAAGCCCAGATTTTAGTGGAAAGCCCAGATTTTAGTGGAAACCACTAAATTTGTGGTGGAAACCAACATGCAAATCTTAGCGGAAAACTGAAAATAAAAATATTAATTTCGTGCCTTTATTGGGAAAAGTGATAACAAACATAAAATTAAAAAAAAAACAATGTGGAAAATATTTCAAACTTATCGGATTGCAGTTAAAAATTATGTTCAGTAATTTTAAAACATTTTCCAAACAAAAATTAACATTATTGGAAATTCAAAATTATCAGAATCAGATTTATTTCTAGAAGAAGGAGTTTCGTATGTAAGAGAACGATTATTTTGATTCTGATTCTGTTTAATTTCAATCAAATCGATTGCAATCAAATTTGATTGTAATAAATTAATGTATAAATTAATTTCAAAAAAATTGATTGCAATCAATTTACGGTGACGTGAAATCAAGTGATTGCAATTAAATTGATTGCAATACTCACCCTCGTGGTATTTTTGTCCGGTTATTAGAGGTTTCTGCTTATGAGAGACGGTAATGTTATTTTATTTTAATTTTGGATCGGTCCTTCCAATAATTGCCCGGTTATTAAAGGTGTCCATTATGAGAGGCTGTTTCATTCTATATTAAAGCTTAGGCGGACAAATTACGGCATTAGATATCGAAAGAAAATTTCAAAACCTTTTCTTCGGAACTTCAATCGAATTATCATTATAGATAAGACACATAAAAATATTTCATTAAGCAGATTTTTAACTCCCGACTAAAAAAGGGGTGTTATAAGATTGTAGTGTGTGTCTGTGTATCTGGGTATCTGTGTGTCCACGTACAGGCCAAACGGCTGGACCGTTTTTCATTTAGTTTTTTATTTGAAAGATGACTTGATCGAGAGGGATCTTAGCTATGTTTGAAGAAAATCGGTTCAGCCATTTATAAGATATAATATCTTTTCTGAAAAAAGTTGTGGGTTTTTAAAATTTTTAATTTTTGTTATTAAAATAACTACAAAAGATTTTTTTGTTTTCAAAAAGTTTTTGAAACGAAGTTTCATTGTTTTTTACACATATTTGAAACGTTTAGAAAGTCCAGACTGGCAATTTTGGTTGCTGTAATATAATTTCTGCTCTCAAATTGCATAAGTGTCCACATTATCAAATTCTAATATTGCAATTATGCATTAAAAAATTATTACACCACAAATTTCCTTCGAAACATTAACAATTCTATTTACTTTTTGTTATATTTTTTTATTTTTCATACAACTGAAGGAATAAAATTGTAAAAAACGTTAAATACAACAAAAAACTTGAAATTAACAATTACGAATTTCAATTCAAAAGAGAATTGCCGAGCACATGAAACTCTGTAATCCTCCCCAATCTTCTCACCTCTTTCACCAATAAACTCAACAATTCCTGCAACAAAAATTGTAAGTCTGGAAAGGGACAAACGAAATATTTAGTGCTTATTTTTTAAATCCCCAACTAAAAAAATTATATATGGTCCATATATTTTTAATATATTAATGCGATATGCAAAGTTTATATGCGTATCCTCAATGTTTTGTTACAAAAACCATTCTTGTGTGATTTTATACATTTTGGCCCCATTTAATATATCAAATAATCAAAAGAATAATCCAGTCATTAATTTTATAGAAAATAACAGAATTCTCTAGATAAAAAACAAAGTTGAAATTGAAAACTATTGTTAGACTGATTATTTTTTTTTTATAATTAATTGCATTAGTTTTTAATCTGATTTCTTAAATTAAAATTTATGTACGAATAAGAGTTTTGTGTTTTTTGACTTAAAATGATGAACGAAATGACTTTTAGTTCGTTTTTCATTATTTGTCCAAACAAATGTTTCATTAAATACAACCTCCCTTTTCAAAATCTAAAAAAAGTAATTTTAGTAGATTAAATTATTACACAGCAGTGCGCTTTTGTGAATTTAGAGAGTATGAATATGAACTTTGCATACTGTAGAGGGAATATTTATACATCCATGTATGAAAGTGTATGAATATATATAATCATATATGGCCGTATACCCTCATTTTTCGGATCCGAACCATATATGGGATATCATATATGCTCCATACATATTTTTTTAGCTGGGCGGTTTAATTTTTTTCAAAGTATTATTTTAAAATTTTTAGTGCCAAGTTTATATTTTTAGGAGTGTGGCCACGCCCAACTTGGGAAATATTAGTTTCCGCTCACTTTTTTAGACACAACATCGCGTCATTTTCAGAGGTCAAGCTGTACGCTAAGTTTCGGTAAATATGGTAGAAGCACGTGTAATATAATACTAATGGGCATGGCCCCGCCCACTTCTACGAGCCGATACTCTTTGCCAAGTTTCGTGGGAATCGAATAAGCAGAAGTACATATAATTTATTATTAATCTTTCATGGGCGTAACTCCGCCCACTTTTTTGATCATCAGATTAAGTATTTTTCAGAGCTCGAGTTGAGTGCCAAGTTTCATAAAAATCTATCAAGTAAAAGCACGTGATATACATATAATATTAAATTTTAATGTGTGTGGCCCTGCCCACTTTTTTATGCAAGATTGTGTATTTTTAAGCGCTCAAGGTGTGCACTAAGTTTCATACAAATTGGTTACGTGCAAGGACGTGATATATACAATATTACATATTTTTTATGCATGATTGCGTCTTTTTTAGAGTTCAAGTTGCGTGCCAAGTTTTGTAAAAATTGGTTAAGTACCAGCACGTGATATGAAAATAAATTAATAAAACTAATAGACGTGGCCCGCTCACTTTTTGTAATGCAAGATTGTGTCTTATGATATTTATTACGTTTTATCGCCGAATATTTAAACTTCGAAATTGTGGTCGTTACAAAATCCAAATATTTTAAGTAAGTTTCAAAACATTTGGATAAGTAAAATATTATTAATTTAAATAAAAATACAGTGGGCGTACCCCCGCCCACTTTTTTTCGCAATGCGACCAAATAGAAGCTATACCCTTTCCGGCAAAAAAAAAAAAGAATTTTTACAATCGATTTAATATGTACTGAGTCTTGAAGCAACATAACAAAAAAAAAAAAAAAAAAAAAAAATACAGACGAATTGATAACCTCCTCCTTTTTACGAAGTCAGTGAAAAAATACATTCTACATAAATTTTTTTTATACTAGGTAACCACAAACTCCATTGCTTAATTATATGCTTAAATAACTTCAACCTTTCATTGATACATTAAAAAAATAAAACGAGTACAGTGGGGTTATTTTATTAAACATCCATTCAAATTGAGGACCATATAACAAAAATAACTCTTTGTGTATTTCTTTACCTGTACAAAATAATAATAATAATAAATAAAAGTATGCCCATATGTATGTATATGTAATGCTGGTTGTCATGAAGGAATTTACTTTTTATATATTTTTTACTTGTAGATTTCCGAATGTTAGTTACTGATCTGCTGAAATATAATAGAGATTATGAAGACTTCCTTTTGTAAAAAATTTCTTTATATTCAAATATTAAAATATACAAAAAAAGGTGCAATACAATTACAAGAAAGCATAAAATACAAGCAATCACTCTCATACAAGGAATACAAGGTAAAAAAGATGAAAATTAAAAAAAAACGAATAATTCATTTTGACAGTTGAGCTAAACGGAAAGAAGAAATTGTTACCAATAGGAAACTATATCCTAGATAGTAAGAAAAAAAATTTATGCGAGTATACTGAAACCTTATAAAGAATATATGCTATCATTTAAGCTAAACAAGTAAAATACTGCAAGGCACTTCCAATAAGGAAACCTTGAAGGCCAAAATAATTTCTTATCTATCACCAAATCAGAATATGACTAGACTATGACCCCAAGATGACTAGGCTATGATTATTACTATAGCAAAATATACTGGCAACACTATGATTAGACTATAGTGAGGTTAGGATGGTTTCAATAGACTATTACTAAAGTAAAATTAGACAGTGGAAATGTTGACTCCACTTTTGCCACACTATGATTAGGTAGCAACTAAATAAAATTTATATTAATTAATCAATTAAATAATGTTGAATTGAAATTTTATTCATGATGCTATTTATCTATTTAGTGTGTACATAAAGTATATTTGTTTGCAATTTCCCTGCTACCTGTGCGAATACACACAGTAACGTAAATTAAATAGTTAAAAAAAACACAATGACTGCATTAAATTAAATTCAACTTGAAATTCATGTTGATTCAATTTTTCAATGATTTTTTGTGAACAACTTGAAATAAGATAGTAAAGTAAGAAAATTAAAAATATTTGGATTTTTGAGTACTTGTTTCAACTTAGATATTGGTTGAACTTCTCATTTGTTTAAATGGAAGTTTAACATAATAATTCTAGTTGTTTTAAGAAACAATCGATTTCAATGTATTAGTACGTTAAAAAATGTTAAATTTAATTGTAATCATTCCCAAAAAAAAACACTAACTTGATTCAACATGATTCTTTGCTTTGATTTATTAGTCCTCGAATATTAAATCAACATGAAATAAAGTTATTTTAAAATGAAAAAACTTCTTTGAATACTACTCTAAATCATGTTGAATTAACATGACACATATATAGTTAGTAAAATATGTTTTAATAATTTTTCAAATTTGATGGAAATAATCAAGTTGCAAATTCCTTGTAAATTTGCTCGGTACATTATGAACTCATTAGTCTCACATATAATGCATAAGCATCTTCATCTTTTGCGTCTGATTTATTGCCATGGGTGCTTTCTGCAAAATCCTGATCTAAATCTAATCTAAGGACTTACATATATCAGAACTAATTTCTTGTAGCCATCTTCCAACACCTTCTTCAAAATATTTTTGCCTAATTTATTCATTATTATATCATAAAATAAAAATATAAGACAATAATATAAACAAAAGCATCCAGTTTAATTATAACATGGATTAAAACAAATACTTACATCAACACAGAACTACATTAATATTTACCGGTTACGAATTTCAAAAAGCGATAAATTACACTTCCGCAAATAAAGTTATACTGAGCCCCGGAAAGAATCATGAACGTACAAAGCTGTAGGTAAAAAGGAACCCTCGAAATTTAAAAATTAGCACTGCTTACCGGTGGTAAAGGGTAGATGTGAAATTTTTCTGTGTACAGGCTATATATGACTTAACTTTAACTATACTCTGACTGTAATAAAACTATGGTGACTACAATTATTACTATGAGTAAAACTATGACTATGACTATGAGTGTGACTGTGTCTATAACCATTATTTTTATTATGACAATGACTATGAATGTGAGTATGACTATGACTATGACTATCAGACTATGACTATGACTAGAGACTATGACTATGACTATGACTACAACTACGACTGTGAATATTGTTACGTAAAAATATTCGTAAAGGGTTAATGCAAAGAACTATCTAGAAATATTTAACTGAAGCAATAAACGTACACACATATTTACGTGTAAACACTATAGCAAAAACAATAATTGTGTACATACCCTCTAGTCAGCCTAGAACCATATGTCTCTATGTCAATAATCTTTCTCCAGCGACAATTGCACTAGTTAAAATGTCGACAACTTTCCTTTTTTGCGCTAGTAGAGGTACGTTAGAGACAACAGTTCTAGTGTATATCTGGTAATATTGTCAATGAACGCGTCAATAGTTTGTTTTTCTTTTTTATTTATAATATTAAATAAATATGTTTAGACGAGGGTCACTAAAATTTGCCATTGAATCTTTGGTTCAAATATCTACATATGGTCGTAAAAGACCTACCTCATCAATAGCGCTAAAGTCTACTGGTAGATTTTCAATGACAACCCTGTGTTATATATCAATAGGCGATTACATTGGCTGGGGTACATCTAGTCAGTAGCACTATTGACCATGTCACTAGAAAATCATTATAATTTTACTATTGACAACGAGCGAGAAAATATCGATATTGTGGACTAGAGCCCCTAAAATTTACTAGTGAATCTTTGGTGTCAATGTCTCCATGTGGTCCCAAAAGAACTACTTAGTAGCAGTTCTATAGTCTAGTGGTGGATTTTCAATGACAAGCTAATGTTAAATGTGAATAGATGATTACATTGGCTGGGGTACACCTGGTCAGTAGTACTATTGACAATGTCACAAGTAAATCACTACAATTTCCCTATTCGCACTTTCTGCAGGGTAGCTACAGACATACACACATACAAATAAAAGTGCGAGCACTTATGGTAGAAAGAAAATCTACAATGAAGTTCGAAGAACTAAAAGTGGAGCAACTCAAGAAAGAGTTGAACAACCTGGACTTGGCAACAACTGGTAACAAGGTCGAACTACAGAAAATATTGTTGGAAGAGTTCCAGCGGCGCAACATCGACATAGAAAGCTACGAGATCGATGAAAAAGAAAAATTGAGGTATGTACTCATGCAGCAACCAGTACAGACATCGGTGCAATGTTTGCTGCTGTGATGAGTAAAATGGAAACAATGCTTCAAGAAACTTCTAGAGCAAGCAATGAGGAAATGAAGGCAAACAACGACAAACTTCTAGGCCAAATCGATGAGAGACTTCAGGAGTCTTCTAGAGCTATACAGGCCACAAATGAGAAACTTCACGAAATTTCTGAGGCCATAAAAAGACGGGCATGTGGTGTAGAAATGCAAGTCAGTATATCTGACGAAAATAATACTGGCTTGGATGACATTTCTGGCAAAGAGGAAAACGTTAAGCAAAGACTGAAGGCAGAAGATGAAATTAGCAGTGGGCAGTGTCAACAAGTTGGACGTGAGCCAGAAGTTTTCAGCAAAGAAAATGAAGCTAGTGACGTAGAAGATGTACATGTGGTCTGTGAAACAGCGAAACAAGCTATGGGTGAAATGGTATCGCTTGCTCAGGGTAAAGAAAATGCTACCGTATACAAAGCGCGTAGCATAAAAGCAGTCAGGAAGAAGACAACTTCTATAAAGAACCTCAAGCGTGTAGTAAGGCAAGCTCTAGTCGAGGGACAAAGTAGAGTCAGAGCCAGGAGCCATAAATGTGGAATGGTAAGGCAAGCTCTATTCAAGGGACAAGGTAGAGTCAGAGCCAAACGCCACAAATGTAGAAGGAGTTGTCATCTACAGCGTACGGCAAGGCAAGCTGTAGTGGAAATACCAGCCAGATTCAGTTCCATGGGCTGCAAATGTGGAAGAACTTGTCATCTTCAGCGCAAGGCAAGGCAAGCTGTAGTGGAAACAGGAAGCAGAGTCAGTACCAGGGGCCACAAATGTCAGCGAAATAGTCACCTCCAGCGGATGGTAACACAAGTTCCAGTTGAAAGACGAGGCAGAGCCAGAACTAAAGCGTACAAGTATGGAAGAGGAAGTCGTCTCCAACGTAATTACAAGGCGTATAGAAAACGAAGAAAGAAACAGGCAGTGACGATGTGCCTATTCGGGACGAATAGGCTTAAGTGGGCGGCAGTGTTACGTAAAAATATTCCTACAGGGTTAATGCAAAGAACTATCTAGAAGTATTTAACTGAAGCACTAAACGTACACACATATTTACGTATAAACACTATAGCAACAACAATAATTGTGTACATAGCTACAGACATACACACATACAAATAAAAGTGCGAGCACTTATGTTATGTACTACCGGTAGCACACCGCATTGCCGAAATGAGAGTCGTTTCCTTGAAATTCAAAAATAACGGCCAATCGAATTATCTACAAACGCCTAGAAGCAGCAACATGAATTTTCCCGATTGTGCTAGAGGACTGTTTTAACATCTGGCTACCAATAGTAAATGACAATACAGATTGCGGCATGTATAGATGCCATTACTAAGTACAGACATGGGCGAACATTCGAGAACCGGTTTCTGTACTATAAAAAGTGGCAGCATGTGCGAGAATGGATCAGTGCTAATCAGAAATTAGTCAAGTTAAGACCTCATTGAAAGTGGATAATAACGATAAGAAGTAGTTAAGTAAAGACAAGTTGTAATTTGCTTCGTTAAGAATAAAAGGAAAAACAGTAGCAAATAAAAATTGTGTGTTATTTATTTTTATTTTTGAGCAATCAAAGGAACTCACACGTTTAATAAAATTTAAACGTAAAAATATATTTAGTCTGTCACTAGATAATAACTATATTACTGGGCTACGACAATAATATCACACTAGCAGAATTAAAGACCAAATTATATATTAACAAGAACTAACCCTACCCAGGTGACGCTTAATATTCAACAAAAAACATACAGGTAAAAGATAAACCTTATAACAAATAAGCGATTTTAATTCAGTTGTGTATTATCATTTTATATGCAATGAAAGAATAAATGTTTTTCTACTGCTTGCTAATATGCTCGTATTCTTTATTCTTTATATTCTAGTCATATTTCTATACATTTTTTTTTCTTCTCTCATACAGTATTCTGTTGTTTGTGTTGGTTTTTCTGGTTTTTAATAAAGTTCTCTTTATATACGTAACATTCCATTCTAGCAAAATGTTGGCAAGGTATATACTTCCGCATTAGGATGCTGCCAAAATCTGCAACTATAAAATGCTACTTTAGACCTCTACATTCACATCTATTGTAAAAAAGATCAAAGGTATGTGTGTATGTGCAAGGATGTGCTAGCTGTATTACATATATACATGCATTTGTACAAAAGGTACACACATGCACTTTTTTCTATTTTAAATTAAAAACGTTTTTATTTTCTAGAACATTTTCTGTGACGTTGAAAAAATTCACAACCACAGTGATGCATCATATTCATCATGGTGGTTTTTCTTTCTTTTTTCTTCTAACAGATAAAGAGATAAAAATATTTAGATGCAAAAGTAGCTGAATTGTTTATAATTTAGTAAAGAGCACCAACAAAATGCTTTAAAAAAATAGCCAGCCAACTTAACAAAAAGTTTATGACAGGCAACAAACTACTTTTTTGACTTTTCGTTGGTGTTTATTATATTTATACTTTACTTGCTGTTGATTAAAATTCATATCACATTTTCGCACTGAGTCTAATTAGTTGTACAAAATAAAAGTTGGTTTTATTTGCAAGTTAGAGAAAATGTTGGAATTTATGCTTTACTGTGCGGTTTTCTAGATGTGTGGTACTTTTGGCTAGCATCTAAAGCAATGACCCTGATAAACATTTGACCAAACTTAAAAGAGTTCAAGTCGTATTGGTAGTTCTCCGTTAGAGTAGTGGAGTGACTGGGTTGGAATTTCTTTCAACTAGAGCAATAAAATGTCATATGCATATAACATCCCTACAAGAAATGAATGACTGAAACTAACACAAACAAAATTTTTTACTAACACATTTGCAACAATTTTACATTCAATTCAACAGTTATTATAGTTGTTCTACTCTAACGTATATGCTAGAGTGGAACGTCTTATGTACATATGTATGTCAAAATTTTTAAAATATTGAATTTTACTGAGAAATAATTTATAGTTCGTTCGGTTTGTAAAATTTAATTTATAAATTATAAAAGTGGTAAAAAAAAATTATGGTGTTTGTGAAAAAGTAAGATAAAAATAATAATGAACAAAATAGATTTTATACAGTTTAATTAAAAATATACATATGTATGTATGTATTCGTTTTTTTTTTAATTTTTAGATATTTGGAAAGATCAAGATGCGTTGGGCGTTGAAGAAGGCGGTAATACAATTCATTCTGTTTGTGAAAAATTTACAAAAGTGCTTAAAAAGATAAGTAAAATAGAAGATAAGAAATAAGAATGAAAGAAATTCACAAAGTTTAATTTAATATGTATATTTATTTTCAAATTTTTAGATATTTGTAAAGAACAAGGTGCGTTGGGGATGGAAAGGTGTGAAGAGAGTTCGATACCGCTTAATTTATTTGGTCTTTTGTATTTATTGCTTTAAATATGTTATTTATATCTGTATTTAAAAAGTTATTTATTATAATAAAAAAAGGCAAATAAAATAAAATAAAAGGTATATTTGCTGTCAGTATATCAATCATAAATGATTACTCAATTGTGGGGGATATATTATTCAATTATGAACAGTCAAACTTGAGTAATATTTATGCTATCATTGATTAGTAAAAGGCACTGGAGTGAGCAGTTCAACTATATGTTACATTCATTGGTTAGAGAGAGATGCAACATCACACATACACGAAAGTTTCCATCACATTTTTCATTTTGCCTTTAACAATGTGATAAAAACTTTGTTCTACGCATTGATGAATATATCCTGCATGACTTCCGATCAAATGAGCAATCAATTGACTGGTAGTGTTTTTGTAGGGATATGTATGTACATATATATCATTACCTTAATAAAGAAAAGCCCTAACTCATTATTATTTTTTTTTTTGACTTTTCGATACTCGATTTAATATAAATAATAATAATAGTTACATAACAATGTTCTAAAACAAAATTTCAAAACTACTTCAAGCAAAAGTCTGAAAAAGTTTAACATTTGTTAACGCACTAAATCCCAAAAAAAATTATTTCACTTATTCAGTAAAATATTTTTTATTAAAAATACATTGAAATTAATTATTGAGGGGTTTATCTGGATCCTGTGCGCATTTCACTGTTGCTAATGCAGATCATCAGGGAACCTTTACCCAAAAATTTCTTAGAACAACTAGTGTTATTATGTTAAACTTTCATTTAAACAAATGAGAAGCTCAACAAATAACAAAGTTGAAATAAGAACTCAATAATCAGCATGTTTTTCTATTTTCTTTCCTTATCGTTGCTACATTGTCTGATTTTTTTTTTCAACTCGAATTGTAGTTTTAATAAGTATGTAATGAAAATTAATATAAAAAAGAACTTATATATTGTTTGCTCTAGAGTAGAGTATTTACACACAAAAATTTTTGGCCGGGTCCAGTCAAGTTTATATCGGTGTTTTTTAGGAATTACAATTTACAATTAATTTTAACCCGTGCTACACAAATCTTACACCTATCTCAAGCTTTACTAAAACCTAAAAGCAGTTATCACATTATCCCCATCTGCAACATAACCAACCTTGCAAATCCAACTAACGCAGATATTTATTTAACTTAAAAAAATATTCGCATACATTTTCCCAACACCGGATGAGTTAACTTTTTCCTCTAGCATCATAAAATACAAGTTTTTAAACATTTTAGCAGATATGCAAAGTATTCAACATTCCTCCCACACTGGCAACATTGAGGATTGCGTGTATGCACGATATAAAAAAGTTGGCAGCACATTTTCTCCTTATTCACCACAACCATCCAAATCCGACCAATTCACATACCTAAAAATTCAACTCAGAGATCTTATAGCAAATACAGCAATATTAAACCCCCCAAAATAGGCAACATACGGTAACTTAAATAAGGTATGAAAGTTGAACCAACTCAAAAAATAAAGAAAATACACGCTACCAGCTCTGGTCCAGCCTTTGTATGGAAAATTTTATACCAAAACCTAGGGATTGCCGTTCGGTTTTAACCGAAACCGAAACCACGGTTTTCAGCCCATAAAAACCGAAACCGAAACCGACAAAAAAAGCGTCGGTTTTTAAGTTTTACTTTAACATTATCATATTGTTTAAAAATACAGCAAATACTTTACATTGAAGACTTTTATACATTACTAAGCATTCTGTAACAATGAAAGGTAAGAAAATTGTAAAATTTTAAGAAAATTATAACAATTCTTTGCAGGAAGAATTGTAATTTGTTATCAAAAAAGCTCTAGCAGATGTAAATCAAGAATTTGTACTTTATAAAAAACGAACAACAAAACAACCAACATATTGCTTCACAAGGCAATAACACAATAAACCCCTCTTCAACTGAACCCCTCTGGTAACTTCTGCGCAAAAATAAGATTTCGTTTAAACGACTCTACATTGAACGCTTGAACGTTTTTGAAATTTTATTACTTGAATAATTAAATATATTTTTTTTATTCTTAAGCTTTTTATACGCATACACACTGCTAAATGTTGCTTTTCTAATATAAGTACCTGCATTGAATACAAACCAGAGAAACTCTATTACCCCTATAGTAACAATTTTTTCCCTCGAAAAATTTTTCCCAGAAATATTTTCCGTTTTTTTTTGGTTCCCGTTAACATGAATAAGGCAGAATTTTTTCATGTGAATTTTTTCACTTTTCCCTTGGTTTTGTTTACTCTATTTTTGCAGGACAACTGAATTATTTCATCGAATAATTTCGATATTTTTCTTCGAATTATATATTGCAAGTTATAATTATTTATTTTTAGGACAATAATTCCCTACAACACATTTTTTCATAGAGTATGAATCTCTTTGGTTCATAGACAGTAAATTTCATGGTGGTGCACCACTGTGGTATACTTAATGAAAAAATAGCTAAATCAACGGAAGCACCTTCATGAGTACAACTTTAAAGTAAATAAGTTTCGTTTATAACGTAAAATGTGTGTGATTTTTTTATTCAACTTAAATTTATTCGATTTTCAATTAATTTTTAAGCTTTACAAAAATTCTACCCTTTTTTACATTCACGGGATATTTAAGATATCATTTTTCTCTTTGAGGGGAATGAAAATTTTACATGAAGAAAAATTCCATTTGTTTTTCACGATAGAGATGATTATTTTTAAATCATCATATATCTTTCCAGCATACATACCTACTTATATACATGCATATTTTTAAAACCGAAACCGAACCGAAACCGACTGGTTTTAGTAGCTTAAAACCGGAAACCGCGGTTTTCTAATTTTCACGTTTTTTGGCAAACCCTACCAAAACCCCACTTTTATACTACTCTATTTATGCTTTATATAATTAATTAGATTTTTTTTTTTTTTTGAAACATGTTTGCATTAAAAATGGTTTAAACTACAAAAATATGCATTAATTTTCAAAATATTTATGTAAAAATATGTAACTACAAACCAATGCCAAATTACTTAAAATCTTATCATTCGGATAGATAATTAGTCAATACCTTTTTATCTATGACCAAAAAAAATATGAATTCGTGAAAGTCCAAGGACTGCTAATTACTCGTATATTTAAGTAAATTGTATAAATTTTATGTAACATAATTTGAGATATTGTTTGCATATTTAATTTTTCAATTACCACGGTGGCCAAAGTTTCACATATTTTGTGAAAATTTCATATCCGTAGCTCTTACGGTTCTCGAGAAAACAGCCCTGACAGACAGACAGACAGGCGGACATCGCTGCGATGGTGTACGGAACCATAAAAAGGAAGAAAGCTCACAATATTGTAATTTTTCTTTCATGTTGTTGTGAAACAAAATACTATAAAAAAAGTATTAGAAAAGCCCTTTTTCAAACGTGGTCCACCTCACTAGAGGTTATTTCTAGATACCCAAAATGTTTTGGAGTTGTTATAAAACAAAGCAATCCACTATCAGAGAGAGGTAACAATATTGCGTTTTTCATCTTCATATAAGAAGGTGAATCGCTTTAATTTACCAACTGTAAAAAATATGAGCACATCTTTATAATATAAATTATTTTAATACTCCCACACAGATAATGAAGGAAGCATCGTTTCCAAATAATTCGCTGTTCATCGTTCATTTTGAACGTGTGTAAATATTCACTGAATATTTCAAAACAAACTATTTTAATGTTCATTATATATGTATGCATAAGTTTGCAATATTTGTGGGAATTATTTATGCATGTAAGTAAACCAGGATACAAACGAATTTGAAAATTGTATGCCTTACATAAGGAATTTTAAATGAAAAGGAGGACAAAAGGAAACACACAAACAGGCAAAAAAAAACTTCGAAAACATTGTAACATATGTACCTATCAAATTTCTATGTCTGATGTTAGCAAAGCATCTTCCATTAAGAGCTTGATGTTCCTAAATTTAAATTAAATAAAGTTTGTGTAAGATATCATAGAAATTTTTTTATTCTTTTGAAATTCTCATCTATCCGAAATGTCCCATACTTTATGACCCTGGTGCATAAGTCAGACTGAACTTGATCGATAACATGTCATATGTTGGCGTTTAGGGTTGCTGTTGCTCGCGCCTTAATCGCTAAGACCTGCTAGTTAAGAAAATCTCAGAAGAAAAAGTTTAACGAGCTAAAATCGTTTAATCTCGATGGAAACCTCACATGACGTGAGATGATCTACGTGAGATGATCAGACGCTCAAATCGCCCGTGTATAGTGTAAAGAAGAAGTAATACAAGCTGCGTTGCACGTAGAGCACTCCTCTTGAAATCTCATGTCGTTGGTGTCCCTATTATCCAAGAAGTTGGTAATCATCGGCCCATAGCACTGCCCTTTGACAGAGATTGCATGTCTAACCTGGTTCTCAAAAAATATGGATCAAACAGTGACTTTTTGGGGATAGATTCCAAATTCCTCATTCATCCAGAAATGATCTCGTTGGCGAAGATAATTTGTCGATGAAAATAAGGACCAGTTTTCAACTGCTCCAAGGTCCATTCAGCAAACACAAGTCGTTCTTTATGGTTCTTAACCTTCAAATGCTGGGTCAATTGAATTTTTTACAACTGTAGCCGCATTTGTGGTCTGCAAAAAGCAAGGTTCCTGTAAGCGTCGCGAAAAAAATGCTGTAAACTCCCTTTCATAGTCTTACAGATAGTGGCGATGTTTGCTGCAGATTTGACACTTTGTCAAATTTATCCAATAGTCATCTCTGTAGAACGATTATGGCTACCTTAGAACAGCCGAGGCACACAGAATGTTGTCCGAACAGAACCCGATTTTTGATAAAACTGTTTTTCATAATTTGCATGTATTGTTGAACGCTATATTCATTCGAGAGGATTTGGTAAAACAAACTGAATAAATGACAGTCAATTCGACTGATGTAATTTCAACAATATGGCCACTATCAATGGTCAAAGCTTAAAAGTCTTTATTGGAAGACACTTTACATTTATGGAGGGACGATGATGATGAACTTCATAAAGTTTTAATGAGTGTTACGAGTAAGTGCGCAATTTTCCAAAGAACTGCAAGCATAATTCAGATATTTTTAAATGCACACATTTCATAGTTAAAGGTTAAAACTAGTTTAAAATATTTTTAAGGCTACATAACACAATTAAATACAATTTTAAACAAAATTTAAAAGGTTTCTTATAACAGACATAAAGTAATAAAAACGAAATTTAGAGAAATCTCTTAGAACTAAATCAATTCAAATCACAAATATAGAAACCAATGGAGTTCGAATAATAATTAAATTATCTAAAAATTAATAGCCATAGGCCTGTGGCAAAAATTAAATAAAAATATACTTAATAGTAACAAACCAAAAAAGTTTGTCTTAAGTAGAACAAAAAATAAGCAAATTAAGTAACATGTGTATAATTAGTAAAAAGAACAAAATGACAATGGTAAGACTGTTGTAAATATAGAGATGGTAAAATTGAGCTTACAATACAAAAAAGCTTTCAGCAAATTGAAATACGATGAATCAAAACAATTCACATATTCCATTTGCAATAAAATGCTAAGTATATAAAGCAGAAATCTACATCAACTGACACCACACACAGTGGACCAAACACAAAAGAACGCTGATGACGAAGGTTTAGTGGCCTTCGAAAACGGCTGGCTGTTCCGTTAAACTATGTGTTGTTAGTCAGAATATTTACAACAGACGTTGGTGTTATTTGTTCATTAATAATTATCACATGTAATTTGGCTTAAAAAGCGATACGAACTTTAGCCGGTTCAAATCACAAATATAGAAACAAATGGAGTTCGAATAATAATTAAATTGACTAAAAAATATAAATCAATTGTAATTGCATATGGGTACTTTTCTGGTGTCGAGATAGAGATACATACATAAGCACATACATAAAGTATAAACAAAAAGAAAAAAATAATTTGACCTAGTTACTTTTATCTACAAAAAAAAATAAATTTACAAACCCTAGAATCATTATATTAGATTTTTCTGATTCCTTATATCAATCTAGTAGTTCTTAAAAAATATAGAAAGTGTGTTAAGTAAAAAAAGAAAAAAGGAAATTAAAAAAAAATGTTGTATTTAGTTACTATAATATCCAGAAAAAAAGTTCAAAGTTTCCAGCTCTGGAGCTGTGGTTATTATTTTTATAATTTTCTACACCAGACTTTTCTTTCCAAAACGTAAAATATGTATAATCTATAAAGGAAAAGATAAAAATTAATTAGACTTAGTTACTTTTATACATCAAAAAAGTTTCCCAACCCTGAGATCATTCTTTTTGATTTTTCTGATTTCTTACACCAATATCTTTCTTTTAAGAATTTAAGATATGTTTAATTTATAGAAAAAAGGAAAAATTTGTTTTAGTAAGTTACTTTTGTACAAAAAAGTTAAAGTTTTCCAACCCTGGAATGGTCTTTTTAATTTTTTTATGGCTTTTTTTATTTTAAATACCAATTTTATTCGTATTCAAGCATAAAATAAGTTTATTTAATAAAAAAATAGAAATTAATTTTCGGTAGTTAACTTTTTATATCACAAAGAGTGTAAGTTTCCCAACCCTGGAATCCCCCTTTTCGTTTTTTCTGTATTCTTAAAAATAATCTTTTTTAAGAATGTAATATATGTTTAATTTATAGTAAAAAAGGAAAAATTCGTTTTAGTAAGTTACTTTTGTATAAAAAATAAGGTTTTCCAACTCTGGAAACGTCGTTTTAATTTCTTTAATTTTTTTTTTTAATTTGAAATACCAAATTCATTCGTACTGAAGTATAAAATAAGTTAATTTTATAAAAAAAAATTAAAATTAGTTTTCGGTAGTTAATTTTATATATCACAAAAAGTGTAAGTTTTTCAGCCCTGGAACCGTTCTTTTCGATTTTTCAGATTTTGTACACCAATATGTCCCCTTTAAGAATATAAGCTATGTTTAATATATAGAAAAAAAGAAAAAAATTGTTTTAGTAAGTTACTTTTGTATAAAAAAAAGTTAAAGTTTTGCAACCCTGGAAACGTCTTTTTCATGAATTAAATTTTTTTTAATTTTTAATATCAATTTACTGTGTACTGCAGTATAGAATAAGTTAATTTAATAAAAAAAATAAAAAAATAGGAAGACCTAGTTACTTTTATATATTTCAAAATGTGTTAGCTTCCCAACCCTGGAATCATCCTTTTTGATTTTTCTGATTTGTTACACCAATCTCTTTCTTTTAATTGTCTAAGATATGTTTAATTTATAGAGAAAAAGAAAAAAAATTGTTTTAGTATGTTACTTTTGTATATGAAAAAAAATTAAAGTTTTCCAACCCTGGAAACGTCTTTTTCATTTTTTTAACTTTCTTTTTTAATTTGAAATACCAATTTAATTTGTACTGAAGTATAAAATAAGTTAATTTAATAAAAAAATATAAAAATTAGTTTACGGTAGTTAATTTTTATATCACAAAAATTTTCAGTTTCCCATTTCAGTTTCTGATTTTTCTGATTTTTTAACCCAATCTCTTTCTTCGTAGAATATAAGATATATTTAATTTATAGAAAAAAGGAAAAATTTCTTTTAGTAAATTAATTTTGTATAATTTTGTATAAAAAAGTTAAAGTTTTCCAACCCTGGAAACGTCTATTTAATTTTTTTAATTTTTTTTATTTTTTTTATTAAGAAATATTAATTTTATTCATACTGAAGTATAAAATAAGTTTATTCAATAAAAAAATAATAATTACTAGTTTTCGGTAGTTATTTTGTATGGCAAAATGAAGTTTAAGTTTCCCAGCTCTGAAACCGTCTGCTCGATTTTGCTGATTTTCAATACCAATCTTATTTCGACCATTTCTGACACACCAGTCTAAGAACGAAGTCTCTACTTTTTCTGGGAGCTTCGGAAAACCGATTTCACGTACAGATGGACGGACATCGCTTATTCGTCTTCCCTATGCATAAGGATCCAGAATATATATACTTTATGGCTCGCTTATTAATATTCTAGAAATTACAAACGGAGTGACAAACCTGTATATACCCTTTTACCATTTTTTGGTAAATAGTATAAAAGCATTTTCAGGTTAGTTTTTATTCTAAGTTATAACTTATAGGGAGCACTAGAATATATGTTAAAGTTGACAGCATATAGAAGTATTGATAAAAGAAAATGGCAAAAAGAAGTAGAGGTTCGAACGCGACAAAAATAGAAGTAATTTTCATGCACACGGTTAGAAAGGAGAAACTCAACAAAGCCTGACATAGTTTCGTATTGCAATTTACTTTAGAGTTTTTTGTAACAGTTTTACTTTTTAAACGCGTTTGGCTTTGGCAAAAAAATCTCGTGTTTGTATTTTTTTTAAGCTTAAATTTGGGTCGATACGTGACGTATCGAACGTGACATTTTTTCCATAATGATTCCACTATTTAGTTTTTAGTAACTTTTAAACAAATTTGTTATTCAAAATATAAAATGGATATTATTAATATAGATTAAAATATTTCTTTATGTGAATACGCAGTTTGAGCTGCTTTTATTTCTACACCATCGCACAGAGGGGTATTTGAGCCACAAAGCTGTTTTTTTTTCAGTTCATATTGCTCGTGAAAAGTTATTGAGTTCTCCTATGTTCATATGATTTTAAATCTTAAAAATAACAAAAATCGGATAAAGGGGAAACAAGTTACCCGTAGAGAAACTAATCCTACCTCTAAAAAATTAAAAAAATCAATTTTTTTTTCTTAACTTTTGTTTTGCAAATGCAACTTTTTGTGTCGGTTAAAGTTCAAAACCGTAAACTTGGACCAAGGAGACCGTAAAATGACATTTTCGTCACCATCTCCTTTTGTGTGCGGTGGCAATTTATTATTTGCAAAAATAATCTAAATATTAAAAACATGTAAAGGGTGTTTTTATTGAGGTATAGAACTTTAAGTTGGCATCACTTTTTTAACTGGCGGCCATTTTGTCAGCTGTCAAGTGATTAATATTTAGTTTGGTTTGCCATTTCATCATGAACAGATTGACAAAAGAGCAACGCTTGCAAATCATGCAAATTTATTTCGAAAATAATGGTTCAGTTCGCGAAATTCATCGCAAAATTTTGTTCAGTGATGAGGCTCATTTTTGGTTGAATGGCTACGTCAACAAGCAAAATTGCCGCATTTGGAGTGAAGAGAATCCACATGAGACCGTTGAGACGCCATTACATCCACAAAAACTGACTGTTTGGTGTGCTCTATGGGCTGGTGGAGTCATTGGGCCATACTTCTTCCGAAATAATGCTGGAGAGTCAGTTACCGTTAATGGAGACCGGTATAGAGCCATGATAACCGACTATTTTGTTCCCGAATTGGATGGCATGAATGTGGATGAGTTGTGGTTCCAACAAGACGGCGCTACATGCCACACAGCGCACGTCACAATCGATTTATTGAAGGAAACATTCGATGAGCGCATAATTTCGCGGAATTGACCTGTCAATTGGCCACCAAGATCGTGTGATTTGACACCATTGGATTATTTTCTTTGGGGATATGTGAAGTCGCTCGTATACGCCAACAAACCAGAAACGTTAGGGGACTTGGAAGCCAACATTCGTGGCGTTATTGCCAACATACGGCCCCATATGCTCGAAAAAGTGGTTGAAAATTGGACCTGTAGAATTGGCTTTATTCGAGCCAGCCGCGGCGGCCACATGCCCGAAATCATATTTAAACATTAATGGCATAAAATTATCCTTCCAATAAAGCCAAATTGATGGACATTAAAACGATTTTCTTGTGTTTTATTTTAATTCGAAGTTCTATACCTCTGAAAAAAACACCCCTTACTACTTGCGCTTTAATATCAAAAAATAAACTTTTGAGCTTTTGTGGGCAGCGGAAAGCTAACATCCCCGGAACGACCCTGTCAATAAAGTTTCAAGCTCATATTTACCTATTCAAAGAGGAGCAAAAACAGAAAAAAGTTAAATATTTTGGCTCAAATACTCCTCTGTGCATCGCAAGAAAACAAGTGCAGTTTTTGATACCAGGAGTTTTTTTTTACTTTCTTCCATTTGTCAATGAATTGAAAGGAATACTCTCCAACTTGTTCAGATGAAATAAAATATACCATGAACATTACCCAGCTCACATTTGACAAAATACATATTAAGAAAAATTTTAATGCATTGTTCATGAACAAATCTTGGGAAAAATATATAAAATAAGATATATTTTAACATTTTAAGTTTTCATGTGAAATAATATGAGTGGCACTTGTTTCGCATGGAATTTACAACAAACAAGGTCTGGTTAATATTGTTAGCATTTAAAATTTTCTGTAGGAAGTAATGAATGGTACTCAACATTTTTCAAAAGTTTGAACGGACTAGTCTCAAGCAGAAAATATTTTCTACCCAATCAAACACTGCCTTTTCTTTTTCTAAAAGCGAATGCAAATAGCAAAAGTAAGCGAATAATTTGCAAATGCGAAAGCGAATGCGAACATTCGTTACATCCCTACCCAAAACATAAATGTTAGCAATGATTTGTGTAAGACGTTGACGTTAGAAATCTTGGCGGTTTTGTAATAGATTTAAGGAAACTTGTACAACTTTTTTTAATCTACTACAAAAACGTCAAGATTTCCATCGTCAATGTCTTATACAAACAGGCTGTAAGTTTAAAAGTAAAAGTAAAGTAAAGTAAATACTTATTGTGTCGAACGTGACCAAATTCGAATAGATTTAAATTATTTAAATTAAATTTTTTTATAGATTTTCTCTGATGAATTATAAAAATGCAAAAAATTCTGTTTAAATTCAAACTTTGAAACAACTTCTTCGAGCAGTTATGACGCAATGTGAATAAATGATCTTTTTTAAGGTCGAACGTGATATCACGAAATACAATAAAAGAAATTGAAAATTTACCGTTAATCAAATTTCAATAGTTCTCTCTTCCCTTTTCCTTAAATTACTAAGCTTATAAGAGTAATTTTTTGGAATAGTTGTTACAATTGTTATTTTCCTTTAAGGAACATACATAAACCAAAAAAAAAAAAGGAAAAAAATCGTATCAGAAATAAGAAATGGCATTTGTACAACAAAATGGACTGCATTTTCATCTTAGCGGAAAAATTATTATTAAACTGATTAAATTAATAAAATTTAAATATTTCTCTATTACAATATCGTACAATAGTTAGTTTTTAATAACTTTTAATTTTTTGGTCACGGTGGACCTTTTGAGAAAAATGCCCATATTCATAAAATACATAAATGTGCTTGTGCTTGTGCTTATTAAAACTCTTAAGCGTTCGTGATGTTAGAAGTATGTATGTATATAAAAACATATATAATTAAATACTTATAGTAAAAATAATAACCGAACAGCAATTTTATAAAGAGATTTTTCAATAAAACTCAAAATCTTGCAAGCTAATTAGAAAGTGTAATTCTGGGCCAATTCCATCAACTCTATTTAAATATCAATTCATATTTAAATATCGATTTTCATTAATTTTTGTTTGGAAAAATTACTTTTAAATATGAATTGATATTTAAATAAGTTGGTGAAATTGACCATCAGTTTTGTATTTATTTAAATAAGCTTTATAAATAAACTCAGTAAAGTGCGTTTGCTTTTTTTTTGCGATTTTTTGCTTTTTGACGGGTTTTGGCAATTTTGTTTAGTATTGAAGCTTTTTTAGTTTAAGCGATTTTTTCGGGTTTTGGATTTTTTTTTTTTTTTGTTTTTTTACAATACATATATTTCATTTTATCGATTTTTTTAGTTAGGGTGCTTATTTTAATTTTTGATAATTTTTTCAAATTTTGATAATTTTTTTTAGTTTTTTTTGGCAACCTATTAGTTTTTGGTGATTCTTTTGCATTTTAGCGATTGATTTTATTTTTGGTGCATTTGAGCACTTTTTTAATTTTTGTTGTTTTCGGTTTGGAATTATTTTAATTTTGAAATTTTTTAGTTGTGGTGATTCTGACATTTCAAGAGTTTGCCTGTTGCGATATCCAAGATCCAGCAAGTTTTCAAAATTGCATAGTCAAAATAACATTAACCGATAGAATATCTTTAATATAATACCCTTTAATTTTGATGTCTTAAAATTCAGTATTTATTGTGTAGTCGGCATAAAAATACATTTTTGGAAATTTCATGTGTCTATATGTAATTAATTGCTTGTATACTACATTGTGATTTCAAAAGATTTCATTCCTCGCTGTAGAACATCCTTTATCTTTTTCACTGTCAAATATACGTTGCTGTTACGCCCAAACTTTTACATATTCTCTGAACATTTCCAAATCATAGCTCTGACGGATCTCGAGAAAGCAGCCTTTGACAGACATCTTTTGTGTACGGAACCCTTAAAATGAAGCTGGTGTCCAGCTTTTGAAAAACAAAATCAAAAATAACTTTACAAAAATAGTAGAGGCGAAATAATAACAAAATTGTATGGTTGAGGTTTGTAGTACGATTCCATATACAGGGTGGGCCAAAAGAAACCAAGGGGTGTAAAAGTTTAATAACTTTTTTGTTTATTAATTTTTTTTTTATTTTTTCTTTCAGATTATATAGACAACACTTGGAGAATTTATAATGGAGAGGTTCACAACTGAACAGAGAACCAGAACAATAGAATTTTATTATTTAAACCAGAAATCAACTTTATTGAAAATTTGATTATGAGTGATGAAGCTCATTTTCATTTGAATGGCTTTGTTAATAAGCAGAACTGTAGGTTCTGGGGTTCTCAAAATCCAAGAGCCATTCATCAACGCCAATTGCACCCCATCAGGTGTACAGTATGGTGTGGGATCACATCTGAAAATGTCATTGGGCCCTACTTCTTCGAGAATGAAGATGGAAGTGCTGTAACCGTAAATGGAGAGCGGTATCGGTTTATGATAGAAAATTTTTTACGTCATGCTCTTGAAAACAGACCTGGTATGTGGTTTCAGCAGGACGGAGCCACTGCCCATACTGCCCGAAACACAATGGTACTTTTAAATCAAATTTTTGGAGAGCGAATAATTTCTCGAAATTCGGAAATTATTTGGCCAGCGCGATCGCCAGATTTGACAGCACCCGACTATTTTCTTTGGGGTTTTTTGAAGGAGCGAGTGTATGTGAACAAGCCAGAGACAATCCTTGAACTCAAGGCAAACATTGTTGCAGAAATTCGAACGCTACAGCCACAAGTTTTGAAAGATGTTATGGAAAATGCTCTAAAAAGAGCCCATCAGTGCGAAGCTGAAAACGGTGGTCATTTAAGAGACATCATTTTTCATACTTAGTGTAAAAAAATTTCCATTTTGTATATTATATAATCTGAAAGAAAAAATAAAAAAAAGTTAATAAACAAAAAAGTTATTAAACTTTTACACCCCTTGGTTTCTTTTGGCCCACCCTGTACATACATACGTGTTTTGAGACAGAAAACTTGTTTTGCTCAAAACCAATGTTTTGCTACATTTTTCATATCTGCAAAACACCTCAAATAAGTTGTTTTCCTCAAAAAAAAAAAAAAAAAAAAAAAAAAAAAAAAAAAAGACAAAATTTGTCAATGCAACACTGCATTGCTGGCTGAAACTTCGAACAAAGGCGCAATATTCTGATACAAGATGGCACTAATACAGAATATTAAATTTTTTAAGCAATTGCACAAATCAATCACATCAGTTCTATTTACAGTAATTTTGACTTAGCTGCACAGTCAACTCTGCGCGAATTTTTGTGCAGATAAACCTAAAATGCTGTTATCCGAAATGCACTCACCTGCCTAAAGGTGCAGGTATACCAAGTTTTATTTCAGTTTTATATATATATACATAGTTATATATTACATTTATATTTATGTAGCTACATTTTTTTAATGTGTACACTGCACTGTGCAGCCAACTTAAATTTATTATATGAGAATGATTTAAAACTGCCAAAGAATATGTTAAATGCGCAGGTATACAAGCACTTAAAAATGATTTTGAACAATAATTACAGAAAAAATATCTTTTGTGCAGTTAAGTCAATGTGCAGCAAAATGCATTGCTTTTTTGCATGAAAATATTTTAAAATTACCAAAAATTTAGGACACTTATCTTAAATGTGCAGGTATAGAAAGTGCACTTAAAAAACGAATTTGTATGGGATTTTAAAGAATAGTGACAGAAATTTATCGTTTAAAAACAACATGTTTTGCTCATAGTGGAAACGTACTATTATAAATTTAAAAAATATTTTGCGAAACGGTTAAGTTAATAAATAATGTTAAATTACTCAATAGTGGCAACAATGCAATGAAAGATGTGGTTGTTAAACGTGCTATAAAATCAATTTCATCTAGAAACCTTATTTGTAATCGGGTGGTTTACATAAAGATAACTTGTTGCTGTTGTAAATAATGTCAACACCCTCATCAAAATAATAAGCTTTTGATTCAGCCTGTAAGCAAAGAAAATGCCGATTTGTTTGCTACTAAAATTAGCAACTCTGTTTGTTATTTTTCATTTCATGCTCTCTCACCAGCTGACAGAATGAATTTTACTCTTATTGTGTCTGGACGTGTGTATTTTGTTTTTTGGGTGCATAAAAAATTAAAAGAAAAATTAGCAGCAAATATTTCTTTTTATTTATAAAAAAGAAATATAATTTAAGAAAAAAAACTTTTAACTACTTTTAAAATAAATCATACTATATAAGTGTCAATACAAGACTTAACCAAGCAAAATGACTGATATGAAAAATGAAATGGACAGCGATTTGGAACAAAATTATTCTTTGAACAGCAATGCAGACCCAAAGAATATGCAGGAGTTGACAATTTATGTAAGTTATTTAATTAATTATTTTTAGGTTTTTCCTCATATCTGCTTTACGTTTAGCAAATTATACAAGGTTATAAGACAAATACTATAAGTATATTTTTGTCGAATGCTTTGTTAGGATTGTTAAGTTTATTACTTTTATTTGTGTTGTTGGGTTGGTCTTTTGGGTGTATTAGGGTGAGAAATGTGCTGTAATTTGAAGCTGGGCGGTTTTAATAGAAAGCGGAAACATGTATTAAATATTCATATTGAAATAAGCTAATGCAAATAATAGAAATGAGGGTGTAGCATGCAGGGAAATATTAATGTATTTATTATCTACGTACGAAACTATCCAAGTAAACTACATACACTCTTTGCTACACTCATTAGAATTAGAATTTGTTTCGTAAAAAAATAAACTAGATAATTTAGAGACAATAGTCTACACCTTTTCCAGTTGTTATTCAGAAAGCGCCAATTTTAATTTAGATTTCTCAATTTAAATTCAGAATGCGTCAATTGTAATCCAGAAAATAGTAAATATTATAAAGAAAAATCACTACATAGGAACAAATTTGATGGAAAAAAATTATATGGTAACATACACCACTGTTGTAGATAGTGCTTGTGCTATTCGCAGAACAGTAATTATTGGAAAATAATATATTTAGATGGAAAATAGTTCTTTTGCTATAATCAAATTAAATTCAATTCATATTCTATTACTCCCGCTAAAGCCAGGAGAATTATTTGGCCAGTTCGTAGAACTATTACGCCATCAGCAATTCACACGATTTGTCGACCAACAATTTAGGAGCCTCCTCCAAGAATAACACACCGATCTGCACCGTTGTGTAGAAAGCCGGAATCCTCAAAATCCTCTCCCGTATCAATGAGTTTTATTTGGTACTCCACTACGATTTCAAAGTATGCTTTCTTAGAAAGCTAGGTTTATTTAATAACCTTTTTTGCATGCGGCTAACAACCGACGCCACGAAACAGTAACTCGGTACCGTTAACTGAACCAACTACTAATCACATGCGGGCGGTGAGACACAAAACTCTCGAAGACCATTAAATGAACAGTGGCCTGGTTGCATTTACGAAGTAATTGCCAACGACGAGTGATGTTAACTAATAAAAAATAATTAATAAAATTTGTTCCAAGGGACATTGTTCTTTTTCTGAATTAAAATTGACACTGAATTACAATTATTGCTTTCTGAATTTTAATTTATAAATCTAAATAACAATTGACGCTTTCTGAATTTAAATTGATAAATCTAAATTAAAATTGACTCCTCTTTCTGAATTACAATTGGAAAATTGTAGTAATATTTTTATTTCTATAATACCTTGTGATTAAAATATTCGAGTATCCATTAGAGCTGCAAAACTATCGATAGTATCGAATAGTTTTATAAAAGTTGCCACATAAACTACATTTGACTCGAAACAAAATCCAGAGTCCTCAACATTTTCATTAGTATATAAAAATATATCAAGCCTTTTTTTTCGATTTTATCGTAAGCGGCATATTATCGAAAATATACTTTTTTATTGAACTTAAAATTTTATGGGCCTACCCATGGTTTAGAATTATCAAAATGCGAAAATTGTTGATAACTTTTTTTTTCTTTTAACTTTTTAACTGTAAAGTTTTATTGTAAGAGACGATTGACGGCCGTCGCGATATCAGTACCACCAAAATTTATCTTTGTGTCGACGATGTTGAATTTATTAAGATACTTGTGACTACTATTTGTCCAATAACACTTGGATTTACAAATAAATTGATATACATACATATGTATTTAAGTACTTGTGTATACAGAAGCAGGCATGCGATGTCATATTTACAAATTGTATTAACTTTCAAAAAAAAAAATTAATTTTTTCAGTATGATTATACCTAATTCTTTATTTATATTTTTTTAATACTTGTACTTTTTAATTAACTAAAAATCAATTAACAAAACGCCAGAAGGTGCACAAAGAATATTAGTTGCTGGGATCTGAATATAAAAGTAACATTTACGATATACTACGTTTATAACCTTTTTTGATTCGATTGTTCACAGTCGATGCAAATGCTTCTCTCCTTAGTACGAAAATAACATTTTCACATTTGCAGATGAATTTGGAATAAATAACATTCCTCCAGCAATTCTTTAAGTACCGGAAAACATCGTTTGATTTACTTAATTTTCTAATACCTTCGAGCTAAAGATTTACCCCCTTGTGCAAAAAAATAAGTGAACGTTAAAACCGATTTTTCTATGGATTTTTTTTTTTAATGTACACTTCAAGCACGCATAATTTTTTGCATAAGGGGGTTAATATATTTTAATGCTATTTTTGGCATGTAATATAATATAAAGAGATTCCAGTAGTGCTAAATGGGTCATTGGGGTGCTACGGTACTTTTGGCATTCAAATAGCGCTAAAATTATACAATTGTACCAACTTTTCCATCGCTGTACAAAAGCTTAAATAACTACGGATAATATGCTTCAAAGCTGCCGGCTACTGTTTACTGACTTCGATTATTTTTACTCTTTTAATTACTTGTTTTTTTTTTGCCGATAGTATCGATAGTGGAAAAAACTATCGATATTTCATTTACAACAAAACTATCGATACTATCGATAGTACTATCGATAGTTTTGCAGCTCTAGTATCCATACCAACAACATTTACTAAAGTGTCCTTAAATTGAGAAAATTTCTAAACTGTAATTTTTTAAAAATATCTGAAAACACATTTATTTCTCTCTTTGGCTGCTGTTAAAAGATCTCCTTCGTTTCATACATTCGCCCATTGGCGTACATTTCGAAGACATGATGCTTGTTTTCAACCTTTCCCACTCCTTCCTTCTATTGTTTCTTGTAGTATAAGTTTAAGTACTTATATAATATTTAAGGTTTCGCATAATTTGGACCAGGGACTCTACTTTGCAATTCGAAACGAAAGCAAATGCTTTCGAATTTGTATAACATACAGCAGCAAAGCAGTTAAATTTGAAAGCATTTTCTTCCGTTTTAGATTACAGCGTGGACACCCCAGATATGATGCTTTCCTGTGCTTAACATTTAAATTTAGTACGCTATCTTTACCGAGCTTAAGAAGTTCTTCCACATTTGTTAGTCTTAAGATCCAGTATATTTTAAATAATCTTTAATAATCATTGCAAACTCCAATTTAGTTTAACACTAGCACAAAAAGTAAGAAACAAGTTGGGGAATTAATTTTAAACTTAAAAGTAAATTTTAATTTAGTTAAATTATCAACACTATAAATGGGGCTCAAAATTACTTGTAACGCGCAAACTATCAAATGGTCTAAAACGAGTGCGCAAATTATAATATTTTAACGGCCTTGGGCCACGATGTCGACAGAAAACGTTCGATCGGCAACTTGTATTGAAAACAACAATAAAATAAGAATTGTTCCATCGTATTTCAATATAAGTAATCAATCGAACGTTTTCTGTCGACATCGTGAGCCAGGCTGTAAGTGTTTTGTTAAAATCAAGAAGAACAAAAATCAAAAATTAAAAAAAAAATTAAATTGGCAAAACTGCACTATGGAAACAATATGAAACAAACGAAATTCGAAAGAAATGAAGACTTTTACAAAAGACCAACAAGATAAGTTTAAAGCACACAAGTCTCAGTTAAGTTTAGGTTGTTTATTAATTATTTTAATTTCTTTTCATACTTTCAGGTTCAAAGTCTGCTACAAAACGTCCAAGACAAATTTCAAACAATGTCCGATCAAATTATAACACGTATAGATGATATGGGCAATCGAATAGATGATTTGGAAAAAAGTATTGCCGATTTAATGAATCAAGCTGGTGTCGAGGGTCCAGAAAAGTAAAAAATGAGAGTAGAGTGGATCTCCTCCTATAAGTTGGTAGTGAAAGAGAGGATGCTCAGTTTAAATTTAAGCCATATACATACATCAAACCAATATCAATATACCTTTATTCTTAACACAAACAGATAGACTTACACAACAATATCTTGATATTTACACCAAATAAATAAACAAGTGAAGCATAGAAACATTTTTTCTCTTCCTCCCACACGCACATTGATTGCCATCATTAACTTCTTTGCATATGATATTAAGCCTTAATATTTTCCAAACTCCTTTCTGAACTGTCCTATTGAAGGTATTTTAATTAATAAGCAAAAATCTTTAGATATTTTTTAAATGAAAAGAAAATAAAAAAACAAAATTAAAAATATGTCATTTACAAATAATTTGTATACAAAATGAATATTTTATTGTTTTTGTCTTATTTTTTATTTGTAATTTTTTATTAATCCAACTTAATTATAATGAATGAATAAAAGATGTAAGTTTTAAGTTAAAAAAAAGTACACAATATGTTTTTGTATAATAATGAGATATGTAAACTAACGTTACAAAATATGATTTTAGAAGTTAATGTTGTCACAATTTTATGTCCATATAATAGTAATTTCTTTAATATTTTTCGATTTGTTCTAAATCAAATTAGGTGGTCTTAAGTTCTAAAATTACGAGTACAATCAATAATATTTTCGCTTTCACTTTCACTCATATTTGATTTCTTTTTCGATTCAACAACTGTTACCAGGCGACGATTGCTGCCGGCATGAGTTCCTGTCACACCACCTTTACCGCCTGTACTAGAATAAGTAGATTTGTTTTCATCACGCTTGCCGGTAACTAAGCGTGGTATGCCCGTAGCATTTGCGCCTGTTAAATGTTTAGTGGCAAAAGCATTTTTGTCCTGCCTCGATGATTTCTTAAGAACCTGCACAAACACATATAAAATATTGATAAAATTATGCTTGTTTTCAATAGTTTAGAGGGTAGGTAACATAATGTTTGATTAGGAAATAAAACTTCTAGCTATGTATGATAAATTAAACTCTGGTGGAGGAGGCTAAAGTAAAGAGTTCAAACTGATTGTAACTTAAGTGCTTTTGAAAATATTGTTTGTTCAATTAATTCAATGTTGTCATGCTGATGATGTTGCACCTGCTTTCCATTCGTGGTCATAGGTATATGGGGTGTGTGTGCATAATATTAAAACCAATTTGTTTTTTTATTGTTGGTAAGCACGTGTTAACTCAATATAAATTGTAATAAATACCGACTTTTTTTTGTTAAATATTAGATGGTAGAAAATGTTGCGTATTAAAGAAATGGCGTTAATTTTAAGGCTGCGCATGCATTTGCTTTTGCAATCTTACATGGGTAGCCGCGACCGCCTTGAACTGATGTTTGATTCGCGGTTTTGTTAAAGGTTGCTTTAAATTTAACTTATTAGTGGCAGAATCAGAGGTATTATCCAAAGCTATTGCCTCGCCCACATCTTCTGCTTCGCTAACTGAATCGTTCTCCGATTTGGAAGTATCACTAGCATCCTGCAAGTCACAATTATATTAGCATACATTTAGCAAACAATATAAAACTCTAGTGGGACTTTTGCATAAATGTAACAACTTCTAATTTTAAAGTTTTATTGTGTGTACATACATATATAGTAATTTAACTTACTGCATCATCATCTTCCTCGTTCTCCTCCTCTTCCTCTTCACCTTCCTCATCATCTTCATCGTCATTGTCTTCTTCATCGGTTTTACTTTCTGCCAAATTTTTCGTCGATTTGCTTATCCTGCCTTTTCTTTTCAATGGACTTAATAGCTGATCTCTATCTAAACTTTCCATTGATTGGGATCTTAAAATGTTTGCATTTTTATTGGATTTCTTTTCATAAGTTTCAGTTTTCGATTTCATTAGCTTCTGAAATACAAAAAAATCTCCTCTCTCATCAATATTATTTATATCGTAATAACTTGCGGATAACACTTCCAAAGATTTCGTATGATATTTCATTGAGATCAATATGAAATCCACAAATATTGTTTTAATATCGTTAAGTTTACGTTTCTCAAAGTTAAATATAATCTCGTCTATTTCCTTGTTTGTACGACTTACTTCCATTTTAGCTTTCATTAATTCAGAATCGGTTGCAGACTGTAGAAGTTTTGAAAATAAAGTTTATAGAATATATGTACATATATAATAATCTGGATAGGAAAAAAGAGTTTATTTAAAAATCATGGTTTTACAAAAGTGTGATGAATTTCGAAAGATTTCGTGAATCAATTTTATGGAACCCTTGAACCATTCAAATAAACATATACCTCATTTTATTATTTTGAAATCGTTTTTGTATATATGTAAGTAAATCGTTTAAAGTTTTCAATTTACATACAATTCAATGGAAATATTTAAAAAGTGATTGCACAAGTAATATGTGCAAATTTCTATATTTAATATAAAATGCAATACTGCGAATCATTCTGCATTACAATAAGGGATCAATGCATATGCATATGCATTTGGGAAGTGAAGAGATTTTTTTGTGACTCTTGTTATCAGAAACAACTCTTTTTTTTAATTATCTAAAAGGGCCAGCCAAATTTAATACCAAAGGGATTGCCTGCATTCACAATAATTATTTGTAGCTATACACACCCTTTATGTACTACACACAAATTCTTTGCAGTTATATTCTAGTTTGGAAAAGGAAATCTCGAATCACCCAATATACTTCACGCTACAAATTAAGAAGTCTATTTAGAACTTTAAACTTACATTATTAGCTGAGAATTTCGATTTAAGTTCCAACATTTGGCGCTGCTTTAAAACCTCCTTATCGCGTGTAATTACAGCGGCGCGTAAACTGTCTCTTGTGGTCTTGCACAAGTTTTCAAACTGTGCTAGTTCATTAACAATCTTTAAAGAAAAATAACCAACATAAGATAAATATTTTGCATGGTAGGGTATGTTCTGTATTCCATTTGAAATCAAAGCCTGTAAAATTGTCATAGGACTGATAAGGGAAATAAGTATTTATTACAACAATGTGCCACGTGGAAGACAAAACATATCCAATTACGTATGTATGTTTATAACTATCATTTATTATAATATACTAATATGTACCTTTATTTCCATACGATGAACATTTAAATCTAAATAATCAGCCAATATAGTCGCCGCATTGGTGAAATTTTTCATGCCTTCGCTTAAA
Organism: Tachina grossa; assembly: GCA_949987645.1. NCBI lineage: Eukaryota > Metazoa > Arthropoda > Insecta > Diptera > Tachinidae > Tachina > Tachina grossa. Next base: position 30,166,487 of record OX465275.1, read on the forward strand.
GTTTCATTGATTTCTTCTTCATCCGCATAATTTTTAAAACATTTAGACAATTCATCATAGGAATCACGATATCTGTACAAAAAACAAACAAATAAGTAGCTTATTTATTGTATTTAAAAAATAAATTTATTACAGTCAATCATATTTACATACTTGGCCAACTTCCTGGTGCAGGCGGCGAAGCTGGAACACATTTCAATTAAATGTTTTTCAGTTAAATTAATACGCTCATTGATTATTTTTATGCGATCATCTTTTGTATTTAAAAATGCTAATTTGCTGCGACGAAACATATTTAATTCGTTTTATTTTAATTATTTAAACTAATTTGTACAAGAAACTGCTGAAAATATTTAATTCTTCCTTGCCTTGAAATAACAAAACAAAAAACAAATAATTACTATGGCAACGCTATGTGACGGTTAATTGTTGCTGACTATTTTTAAGGTTGTTATATTTGCTGGCATTCTTATCTTCAGACTTGGCAGCACTGCATTGGTTGCATGTAGTTGTCTATATGAGATGTAGATGGGTACTGCCAGGTTTTTTTCCGTTTACTTGGAGATTTTCAAATAAATATTTTAGTTCAATACTCTTCTTGCAAACCAAAAATAAATAGGAAATTAAAACGATTAATTAATAACAGAAATAAAATATTAACGGCCGGGTTAAAAGAAAAATTTGTTTTAACATACACTTCGAACCCAGTTGCGGCAGTTATAAAGATTACAAAAATTACAACAATGAAAAAAAAAACAACATGACCCTTTATTCTACTTATATACCTGAGATATTTTTGTCATTACAAAAGTCAGAATTTATATTCAAAAATATTTTATTTTTATTTTAGCGGTTTTTTGTATATGGAATTTGGCGTTTGTCACGATAAAAATATATGAGGTGTATACGTAGGGTTAGTTGAGCCAAAATGTCAAAAATAGAATTTGACTAATCCTACGTCTATACCTGATATATTTTTATCATGACAAAAGTCACACTTTATATTGAAGAAAAATTAATTTTATGTTAGCTGTTTTTCCAATATGGAATTTGGCATTTGTCATGATAAAATTATATCTGGTATAGACGTAGGGTAACAAAATAAAAATAAAAATGAAATACTTTCTCCACGGCGCACACAGCGACAAATGACCGAATAGGACGACAAAAATGGAATTTTTGATTTTGTTAAATGTAACCACTATTGAACTTAATTTAGTCATTTCTACGTGCTGCAAAGTATTATTATCTGTAAAATGCACTTATACCTGTCAGCATAATCTATAGCGTTTATTGTTGCTACACTTGACATTTTTTTTGTAAACTTGCAGTTTAAAGTTTTTTAAATATATCTTTAAACATCAGGTATCTAGTTTAATTTGCAGTTATTATTAAAACATTAAAACATTATTATGAAATATATTGAAAAATTTACTTTAGCTAGAGCTATAAAAAAGTTCCAAACAGTTCCACGACATTTCTTTATAAGTTAAAAATCACAACTAATAAGTATAAACAGGTCAAGTAGTGGTCCCCCGTTTCAGCCTTCAATAAATAGAGCATATTTTCCTCAGGTAGTACACCTAATTCCCGTGCAATAAGTTTTCAGCGAATTCGATAAATTTTTAAAAAATTGTACGCCATATTTGATCCGCCATTTTGAATTTTTCAAAACAAAGATAAGATTCGTAATCAGCCACCCAAAAAACCCCGTGTAATGAGTTTAAAGCGAATTCGATAAATTTTTCAAAAATTGTCCTCCATTGGATTCGCAATTTAAAATTTTTAAAAACTGACATCATATTCGTAATCAACGACTCTAAAAACCTTGAGGTATGTAGTTTTATTAAAATTTATTGAGTCCATATGAAGTAAAGAATTTTGTCGCACTAAATTTTCAATTTTTCCCTGTGTGCGGCGGCTACCACTAACAGAATTTGCAACGTTAAAGACTTCTCACAATTTTTAATACTTTTTTATATGTTTAAAAACTTTTATTACAAAAAATTTTTTTAATAAAATATTTTTCATGTTAAAATTTGTTTAGCATTTTTTTTTAATTTCTTTTTTGTTAACAATTTTTGAAGTTTCCGGCCAACATTAATTAAAAAAAAGTAGTCGCTACTACCTGGTGAATGTGCCTTGGTACAAGGAGAAGGTCGTCATTTTAACCACATGCCATCATTTTCGAATAACTTCACTTTTTCATTACATATATGATATATGTATATGTAATTATATCAAATAAGTTTTTCATTTTAAGTTGAAAGGAAGTTGTTTTATACTTTCGATGAATGGCGGAGTTCCATATAAAACTGCAGATATCGATCGAGAACATTAAAGAGCCAATATTTTTTTTTTTTGCTTTGGGTGGAGACTGTATAAACATACACATGTACATATATCGTCAGCTAAAATGCAAAAACGCGTAACTAACAAAAAATTTAAAATTGCGTTTTTGATTGATAGACATTTAGTTTAATGCCATTCATTATAGTCAATCAAAATTGTTACGCTTTTCTGCATTTTATCTGACGATATGTATGTACATACATATCGCACATTCAGTTCAATAGTGACATAACTCAAAAAATTCGTTTTTTGAGTTAATAATGCAGAATAATAATGCATTTTGTGTTTTATCTTGGATACAAATTTCATATAAATAGCTTTCACTATCACCTCCTGAGAGAATAATATTTGTTCGTGCCTTCAGTGAGTTGTATGTAAATTGAAAACTTTAAACGTGTTTTCTGCAAAACTAGTTTTTTTGAGTTATGACACTATTGAACTGGATGTGCGATATGTATACTCTAGAAGAATATCATGATCATCATTTGCCGGATTCTTTACTTTCCTATTTATCTTACCTACCATTTACACATGAAACTACCCTCTAGCCAGCCTAGAACCCTATGTCTCTGTGTCAATACTATTTCTCCAGCGAAAATTGAACGTCAATAGTTTGTTTTTCTTTTTTATTATGTTGTGCAATAATATTAAATAAATATATGTAGACGAGGGTCACTAAAATCTACGAGTGAATCTTCGGTTCAAATATCTCCATATGGTCGTAAAAGAACTACCTTCTCAATAGTGCTAAAGTCTAGTGGTAGATTTTCAATTACAACCGTATGTTATATGTCAATAGGCGATTACATTGGCTGGGGTGCATCTAGTCAGTAGCACTGTTGACAATGTCACTAGAAAATCAATATAATTTAACTATTGACAACGAGCGAGGAAATATCGATATTGTAGACTAGATCCCCTAAAATTTACTAGTGAATCTTTGGTGTCAATGTCTCCATGTTGACCCAAAAGAACTATTTAGTCAGTAGTGATACAGTCTAGTGGTGGATTTTCAATGACAAGCTAATGTTAAATATCAATAGATGATTACATTGGCTGGGGTACACTTGGTCAGTAGTACTACTGACAATGTCACTAGTAAATCATTACAATTTCACTATTCGCACTTTATGCAGGGTAATTGCAAGAAAGTAGCCATACATCACATTTTTTTACTACCACACTCACAATGTTTTTAATTTCCACTCAGCTTTCAACGATATTTTCAAGAAAGTAAATTTTTGATGTTTTCAGAAAGTTAAATGAAAAAAGGTTAACAGTGTTACCCCCTTTAAATATTTCTACAAATATACAGGATTGTGGTAAATAGATATTATATATTATGCTTATTTTGTAAAGAATTGTAATGTCTTATGTTCAAATAAACGTGAAGAAGAACTTTCATGCCTTTTGAAAACAGTAATAATACTAAAATATTAAAAATAATACTTATTCCCTATTTACTCCCTTATAAATTTGTATATGTGATATTCTGAGTAACTCTAATTAAGAAGTGAACAAAAAAATTTCTTGCAACTTAACGTTTCGATGACATTTTTTAAATGAACTTTTACTTTCCTATGAAAACAAACAAGAAATTTTCATGAAAGTCATTTATTTCATTAGAATTTTTATTCACAATACGTATACAGAAATTTCAAGAGAGTACTTTCATGTGTAAATGTAGCGTTAAAAGAAATTGCAGCTGGATGGCATAGAATGTTCGTTGAAGTTTATGGCAGCAATGCTGCCAATCTGGCACAACACGTCACCAATGCTATAAGAATTATACTCTCGTACCATCTGCGAACCCAGGCATTGTATAAAATTTTGCTTTATTGCTAACCTGCTGCTTAAAACATTTCGAATGATTTTGCTTGCAATAATTTAAAAACTAAATACGTGGAGAGATAAATGATTTTGATAAGTAAAACACATTAACTGCTTAATTGCAGGTGAAAATCTTAACGGAGAATTTAATTTATTTAATGACCTTGGCCATCGAGTTTAAAAATAAAACCGCAATAAATTTGAGCTAAAGAGAAAAAATAAACACAAAGACTTATTTTTTAAGAGTATGTACAAATAACTGACGACGTCCATGTTGATGATGCATTCATTAAACTTTCCGTTTCTTCACATTTTGTGGATGTAACCACTTTTAAGATAATCAAGTCTCAGCAATTTAAAAGAAGAATCCGGCTTCAAAGAACTCTTAAAAAATATAATGTATTTACACATTTGCTGCGAATGGCGAAAGAATTTGTGTAGTCTTATTTATGTATATAAATAATTAAGAAAAAAAATCTGTAATATAAACAAAATTTAAATAAAAGAGAAACAAAATTTACAAATAATAACAAAATGTATCCGGTCAAGAAAACAAAATTTTGTTATTCGTTTGTAAGTCTTTAAAAAGTAGAGACCCACACACACTAAAATTTTTGAGACGTACAAACCTGGTGAACGACGTGTCTGGCATTTTAGTTTTAAGCAAAGAGTAAGCTCTTTTTTTTAGAGCAGACGAGGTAAGGAATGGTTTCTTCAAATGTTTTATATTAGACTTTTATATCGTGGAAATGTGCACAAAACTTTTTATCGGCTATAAACGTTTTGATTTGATGCTGTTTCGACTAGATAGATTATTGCCTATCAAGCCGGACTCAAAACTGTGATTTGTCATTACTTTGAGGTAGTCTAGATTAATTTAGGTTAAGTTAGATTATTTAAGGTGTGGTTAGGTTAGGATAAGTTATGTTGGTTTAAGCTTGTACACTGAAAGGAAAATTATTCATTCAGAGAATGAAACGGTTTCATTAAATGTTCTGCACTATATTAATGAACAATTTCATTGTATGCATGAAATCTTTCAATCTCTGCTCTTCATGTGTTCTTCATAGTTCATTGTATGTATTAATGAAAATCGTTACATTGTTTAAACGAATTTTCTTTTTGGCGAATTCGGGGCAAATATAAATAAGTTCCACAAATTTCGTCTTCTTATTGTATACAGTTTGTCAAACATAAATAAATCAAAATTTATTTTGTTAAAAAATCATTTCTATTTCTTATTTTTCTAGTCCCTTTTTATTTCAAAGCAGTATGGTCGTCATAAATGCAATGAAATCATTTCATTTATATAATGTAATATTCTTCATTGTATAGCAGAAATATATAACTTATACCGCTTTCACAATTATGGGCACATACATACATATCGATGGCTTAATATAAAAAAGGCTTAACTCGAATTTTCGATATTTTACAGGAGAAGCAAAAAACTGAAGAAAAAATAAAGCATTTACATGCCGAAAGAGTTTTTAAAGTTGCCATAAGTCCTTGATTTTGACCTGTAACGTACTAAGATCTTCAAGGAGGGTGCAATTATACGTTGTCGCCCAGAAAACATTAAAAACGCGATTTCGAAAAAAATTGAGTTAGGCCCTTTTTATATTAAGCCATCGACATGTTTGCATTCATTCGTAAAAGATGATACATTTTTGTAAATTAATTTTACAAATTCTGATTACAACTTTTTAAAAAGAGATCAAAAAATTATTATTCCAAATTAATAAATATAATATTTTCATCATTATTGTTATCATCAAGCCATAAAACAGATTTCATTTCAAATTGTGATATTTTGTAAATATCATTACTATTAATATGGTAAGTAACAGCAGAAAGTTGGCAAGTTTCTTAACAATAATTTTCCGGGTTTAACCCATTGTTGTGTTAAATTTGAGTTGGTGCCACCAAAAATTAAAAAACGCACCGAAATTTTAAAAAAAGCGCACCACGCACCAACTAAAGAATTTTTCGCACAAAAAATTTCAAAAAGCACCCAAAATGGTGCGAAACGCACCAAGTTGACAACGCTGTTCCTTAAATTTTAAATGTTTTACGTTAATAAATACATACACATGCCCATATATTAAGTACATGTGTATTTGTATATATTAAATTAAATTAAAAAAATCTATATATCTCTTATTAAGTAGGTGGTTTTGAAGGGATTATATTTCATTATATTTATGAAATTTTCTTTATGTTAATGAATAAACTTCATTTATAGTATGCAAAAACTTCATTAAATCAATGAAAAAACTACATTATATTCATGAAAAAGTTTCATTGGACTAATGAAATAGTTTCATTCTATTTATGACATAGCCGCCAAAATTAACTTCATAAATACAATGAATCATTCTTCATTGATCCAATGAAGGACTTCATTAGCTGACTTTTAATGAAACATTTCATTAATACAATGAAGAATTTCATTGTGTTTTGTTTTCCTTTCAGTGTAGTATGTCTCGTATATAAAAAACGCATTCGAAGCAGTGATACGAATTGGAAATCTTGATTCCGTGCCAAATTTGCTTTTAAATAGTGCCAAAATCACTATTCATGCTAACCAAATATAAAGTAAAAAAATGGTATAACAGAAAATTAATAGTCATACTTATAAATGTATTTACCAATCCAATTGTATACACAATAAGCATTTCTCATATTCCATTTCATACTAAATTTGCATTAAATAGCTGATGTTAATAACAAAAAAACTCTACCTCAGTAGAAGTGAAGTGGCTGCACAGAAAAATATCGGTATTTCCCCCCAGCTATAAAGTATAAGTTAAATTTTTCTTCTCTTCTTTAGAAACTCACATTAATAAAAATATTTTATTCAATAAAGAATTGAAAGTACTGAACTTGAGCCTGACTAAAAATTATTTCTGATTAAAAATTGATAAAAAAATTTTCATTCAAACTTTTGTCTCCATGTCTTTCAGAAACTCACTCCCACTTTAGCTCTTGAATTTTTTAAATCTTCAAAGTCTAATATTGATTTGTATTCACTTTTAATTTTTTCACGTATTTTATTTCGTTTAGAAGCATTTTTTTTTAATCAAAAGGAACACTATTAAAGGGTGTTTTTTATTGAGGTATAGAACTTTAAGTTGGCATCACTTTTTTTAACTGGCGGCCATTTTGTCAGCTGTCAAGTGATTAATATTTAGTTTGGTTTGCCATTTCATCATGAACAGGTTGACAAAAGAACAACGCTTGCAAATCGTGCAAATTTATTTCGAAAATAATGGTTCAGTTCGCGAAGTTTACCGCAAGCTCCGTCCATTTTATGGTCGACATAATCGTCCATCAGAGCAATTAATTCGGTTAACCATGGATCGTTTTCGCACTACGTTTACTCTATGTGATAATACGCATCCGCAGAGACGTCGAACAGTGCGCACCGAAGAAACAATTGCCGCTGTAGAGCAAAGTGTTGAAGAGGACCCGAATGAATCGATTCGCCACCGTGCACAGCAATTGGAGCCGACTAACCGACTATTTTGTTCCCGAATTGGATGGCATGAATGTGGATGAGCTGTGGTTCCAACAAGACGGCGCTACATGCCACACAGCGCACGTCACAATCGATTTATTGAAGGAAACATTCGATGAGCGCATAATTTCGCGGAATGGACCTGTCAATTGGCCACCAAGATCGTGTGATTTGACACCATTGGATTATTTTCTTTGGGGATATGTGAAGTCGCTCGTCTACGCCAACAAACCAGAAACGTTAGGGGACTTGGAAGCCAACATTCGTGGCGTTATTGCCAACATACGGCCCCATATGCTCGAAAAAGTGGTTGAAAATTGGACCTGTAGAATTAGCTTTATTCGAGTCAGCCGCGGCGGCCACATGCCCGAAATCATATTTAAATATTAATGGCATAAAATTATCCTTCCAATAAAGCCAAATTGATGGACATTAAAACGATTTTCTTGTGTTTTCTTTCAATTCGAAGTTCTATACCCCTCAAAAAAACACCCTATATTTGTGTCTCCACTTAGAACATATTCTGGCGCATACTTTGGAAAGCAATTCCAATAATAGTCCTTGAAGTTTTATTTAGTTTTCAAATATGACACAAAAAGAAATATAAGATGACTTTAATTCTACAACTTTATGCTGGGAAAATTAATTTTTGATTATTGATAGTTTAATTTCAGTGCGGCAATAATTTTCTTCCGTTGGAAGATGGTGAGAATTTCAATCCATATTGTCAACATGAAGATCAGCTATACATATATTTTGTTCAAAAAACGTTGACATAAATGAAGAAATAAAAAAACCCTTTAAAATTAAATATGCTCCTACATTTTTAGATTGCATTTCCATAATTTACTATTTCAAGGATATTATTATTTAATATGAAGATAGTTTTATCATTGCATTATGACTGAAAATTTTATAATGTGAAGAAATATTTGAAGGGCTCTCCCTGTTCAAAGACTCTATCTGCTAAAACTTGACGAGACAACCAACGGTTTGGGGATTACTTAAAAATTTCATAAATTTCAGTGTTGAAATATATCTAAAAATTTATAAAAATAATCTCTACGACATGACCTCTTACAATAAAACTATATATTAATTTTAAGAGATCCTCAATGTCTCCGGGCAAACCGTTGTCAGCCTCAAATCCTACTAAGTTTTCATTATTTAAAAACGTAAAAAGTACAAGAAGAGTAATTATTATTTCAATAAGAATATTTTCCATATTTAGTGGACAAAAAGTGCCATAAAAAGAGCGAGAGTGCCACAGTGCCAGGCAACATTCAATAGTGCCGAAAATGGCACAATTGTGCCACATTTCCCCCTCACTGATTCGAAGAGATTCGTGTTCTCTTTGATTCCAGAATATCATTTACACACTAAATATATATGTATATGCGAAGTTCTAGAAATTTTTTCACATTTGGGCAAAATATTTTTAAAATTTTTCTGACACATCTGTTCGCAAAAACTTAAAGTGAAATTATGTCACGGTCAGCTATATTGCAAGTCTCACATCCATACAAAAGGCACGACTTCACGTTTGAGTTGAATAAAGTGATTTTTTTAATTATATATAAATATATATATGTATATATATGTATATATATATATATATATATATATATATATATATATATATATGAAAAGTCTCCTATACAACACGTAGAAAACCAAAGGGGTGCCGTGATTCGGTTTATTATATCTGCAGTAGAATCTAGAGAATCTATTAATATCTTCAAATACGGCGGCTTTTCATTTGAAGAGACTGTCTGTTGTTGGTGTTTATCTATTCCCGGTATTCACACGGATGACTTTACGTTAGGTTAGGTAAGGTAAAGGTGGCAATCAGAATCCCGGACTCATTTTTACCCTTCTAGTTCATTGTGATAACTCGAACCAATGCGAGCTTAATATAACCTACTAATATGTTATAGTTCAACACTCGCAACGTCAGAAAGTTCCCAGAGCTCAAGTGCGCCCATAGTGGCTATTCTCCTACCTGGTATCCCAGGGCACTGATATATAATTTTTTTTAGGAGAAGTAGCATTCAGCAATGCATGTATAATATTATTACTGGGTGTTACATTTCTTTGGAAAGGGATGGTACAGCGAAGTCAGGTGGCGAAGGCAGAAATAGCGAAAAGTTTCATTCTTTTACACTCTGTTTTTCTTTTCTTTTTTTCACGTTTTTTGTAAATAATGCAGTGATGCAGCGCCTCTGGTGTTAATGAGGTGTGTTAAATTTTCTAAGCTGTATTTAGTAGCCATTTATTGATTACTTTACTTCGCCGATGATCCTTCTAGACAATAAGGACGAAGTAGGGTGCTCTGATGTTACATTGGGATTAGTATCCGCTGAAGCCGGTGTGAAATTTCCTACAACAACTGATACAAAGAGACACTAATGCACAACAGAAAAATTTGAACCCAGCATCTTCGGTTACGAGTCAACGTGCTAACTAGAGCTGCAAAACTATCGATGGTACTATCGATAGTATCGATAGTTTTATATTAAGTAGACTATCGATATTTTTTTCGATAGTGATACTATCGACAAGAAAACGCTACTAAAAGAGAAAAAATCAAAGTCAATAAAAACGGAATGATGGCGACTGTGTAATAAAAAATGCAACATTCTAATTTCGCCGCCTGTAAACCTTTATAATAATGGTTATCATTACATATATAAATGTGAAAACAAATTAATTAGTTTTGATTTGTTTCAACATAAGATGTCAGTTTTTATCTACTAGATGCAAATTCCATAAAAATACAATTATTATATACCAACGGCTTTGATACATGAAGAAATTTGACGGCTACTGGACTGTCTCCGCTCTTTACTTTTAAATAAGAGGTGACGCTTAATAGTTTGCTTCTCCTTCTGTTAAACCAATACTTTTTAGCTAACTGCAATAGTTTAAGTAATGATGAAATATTTTTTTTATTTTATTCCTTTTTAATTTATTTTTTATTGATCCATCTATCTATCTGTTTGCTTTTTTTATTTTTTATAGAACTGTGAATATATGTTTGTTGAATATGTGTATTAAAAACATTGGAACTAAAAGTTTTAAAAAAATCAAGTTTCTTTTTACTTTATGGAATGATTAAAAATTCAAGATTTTATACATATTAGAAAAATACACAATTGATAAGTTTCTAAGAATCAAAAACTATCGATAGTATCGATGGCATCAAAAAACACTATCGAAACTATCGAATGGAGCCACTATCGATAGTTTTGCAGCTCTAGTGCTAACTACTTCAGTTGCGTTGCCAGTTGATACGGCAAAGTTTGTTTGCCATCCATAATCGAGCCATTAGCTGTTGTCGCTTCTAGAAGCCTTAACTTGCTGTGAGCCAGGAAGCAACAAAATATTAACAATGTTGAAAAAGAGAGGTGACATAACGAACCCTGCCGTACTCGATATTTATTGGGTAGTGTGCCTTTGCATTCTAGGGTGTTCAGAGCTTGTTCCGTTCCAAGGCTGTACATCGGCCTGTGATATGCTCAGAAAGCAGTTCAATTCCCGTCCAGTTATACTACTCCAAGAAGTTTCTCTTTTGGGGTATTTTAATAATAATATCCCTCTTAAACTCATCGTGAAGAGAATACATTCTAAAAAATTCTTCAATTATCGGTAAAACTATTTGCGAACTTTATGTAGGGATCTGCTTGTAAATTTATGTCGAGATTTTGTCGGTTCTTGGGCCCTTGTTAAATCTCAAGAAATTGATAGCTTTGGTTACTTCCATCACTGAAGGACTATTAGTGGATATATAAAATCTTAACGTTTGTCTAGAAAAGTTGCATATACATATGTATTTCAGTTAGGTTGGCTTGGTCTTTAAATGTTTTGTACATGTGTATATCCAGTTAATGAGTTTTAAAAATCTAGTTCGCTCGAGCTGTTTACTTTAGTAGCTATGTAGAAATAATAGATTTTGTTGCAAATTTTTTCGTTATGCCGTAGAGATCTCAGGCTTGTAGCAGATTCTGTGCGTCATAACCAATTTAAAAAAAATAGTTTTTAGCACACTCATACAATGAATTGAACTAGATATCTTTTTGAGAAATAATTCTTTCAAAAACTACCTAACTAATATTAAAAAGAAAAGATACATTTATTTATTTTTTTTTAATAATACGCGTGTGAGAATCTTATTTATAATAAAGAGTACGAGTACCACGAACGTGACGTATATAAATGATTCAAGTGTGTAAATACTATTTTTAAATTGTCTGACCGTATCACTACTGGTCGATCTCAACTCTTTTTGACACACAATGGACAGTAAAAACATAAAACATCCAAGAATTCTCCCAATAAAATTTTGATCAGCTTGTGATTTCTTAGGGAAGAGATTATTATTTTTTATTTGGAATAAGAAAAAACTTGTAAATCTTTCTCTTTATACATAGAAATTTTGTATATTTTTGTGTGTGTTAAAACAGCTCGTAAATGTATAAACAAGATCACAAGAGTTTGCATCTTGTGCGGGGCTATAAAATAAAACAATTTCACACGCAACGGTTTAGTTTGAAAGCTTTAATATCAGGACAACATTGCACGCGGTCTTCGTTATACAATATAGAGAAGTGTTGTGTTTAAATTCTATAGAATTTCCGTTAAAACAAAATTAAAAAAAAAACATTGACGTGCGTTAGAAAAATGTATAAATATAGTGCAAACACATATCTGCCATTATTTGCTTTTTAAGTATTTTCTTTTTGTGTTGTTTGAAAAAATGAAAAATGTGCAAAATTTATTTTAAAAAAAATTCTCTAATTTGAATTATACTTTATTTTATATTTCACCTTGAAATATTGCATGAATACATTTTCTTTCAATTTAGCTTGAAAACAAAATCATCTGCTAATAACTTAAAGTGAACAACATCGATGGCAAATTAATAAAGCCGAATCTTTGCATACAATTTTGCACGTTACAAATGTTTTTCGAACGTGAGTCACGTCTCCGAGATAAATCACATTGTGGGTTTTTTTTATAGCTTGCAATTTAAATCTGAAAATCTTCTAAAAAATGATTAATGTTTATTGTTTCAGCGTTCAAAGAATCGAAAAAAATTTGTAAAAGGAAATATTTAAAATTAAATAGTTTTTAGTTATTTAATTATTATTGTTCGAACTTTGTTCGTTTCTATATTTATGATTGGATAAGACCAAAGTTCGTATAGTTCTGTACAGAAAATTACATGTGATTATTTTTAAAGAATAAATAACACCAAAATGAATTGTAAATCGTATGACAAACACTAGCAGAACGTAACAACTAGCTGTTTTCACTGATGCTGAAGGTACAGTCAGCATCAGCGTTCTTTTTGTTTGGTCCACTATGTGTGTTGTGAGTTGATTTAGATTTCTGCTTTCTATATACTCAGTTTTTAGTTTAAATAGAATATGTGAATTGTTTTGATTCATCGTATTACAATTTACTGAAAGCTTTTTTGTATCTCTATATTTACAACAGTCTTACCATTGTCGTTTGTTCTTACTTAATTATTTGCCAAATCACGAAGAAACACCCCTTTTTACACAGTTTACTTTGCAAAATCTTAATTCAGCTGTGTGAAAGACAGAGGTAAGAATACTTTCTCTTTCTGTCTTTCTTCCAGCTGAATTAAGTCTTTGCAAAGTAAACTCTACGTGTGTAAAAGGGGTATAATAATTTTTTTGGTTGAAAATATTAATGAAATTTATTAAGTAAAGTGCTATCACTAAGTCAGAATTTGAATGCGCACTGATTTTCGAAATTTTGAAGACCCATTAAAAAATTGGTCACGAAAATCGCCAAACTGAGTATCGGGTTTCACTACCCTTTGCCAATACTAACGAACCATTACTGCCCAGTCTGTGTGTTTTTCCAAAACTCTTAATTTGTTGCATAGTGTTATCAATTAATTCATTTATAAATCAATTAACAACACGATTTTTATTACTATTCATAATTATATAATTAATTTGGTTTCTATGCTTCATCATCTCATTAATTTTATATTATACTTATTATTTAATTTGTTTACGGAACACTGTAATTTTCTTTTTCTTATTTAAAATGTTTATTTATTTGCAATAGTGTTGAAAACTTTTTTTTTACAATTTATTCAAACACTTGTTGCAATATGGTCGTGATGTGCAGTTAATTGTTGCATTTATATAATTAGTAAATATGTTTTTTTTTACTGTTTGCATTCAATTAAGTTAAACTAATTTTTAGTAATAAAAATAAATCAATTAAATTTTACAACCATTAATTTCAACATTATTAAAAAAATTTGTCAAAAAATGCTTTGAAAGCTATAAACAATATCTTAAAACAGCTGACCTAAAACTTGAGCAACATAATAATAAATTAATAAATAAAAAACTCATTTAAATTTGTTGTTAAGTGATAAAATATTTAGTATAAACTAATTATATTAATGTATAATGCATATAGACGTTGCTTAACCAACAACAAACGCAACTTATTCATGTAAAAATTATAGACAATTGTGGGATCACTTGGCCTTAAAACCATTCTTCGTGGTCCAGGAAAAATGAATCCTATGAAGAATGACCACAAAACTGCAAAATATAAAAATTTAATTTTTCTTATTTTTGGAGATTTGTTTTTAGTTTCATAGTTTAGAACAGCTACGTCCAAACGCACATACTCTGATATTTGCATTTGAGGTAAACAGCTTTGAAAGCTCCTAAATTTGTTCTTATTTCCTTGCAAAGATTAAAAACCATTGTTGTCGCCGAGATCTGATTGGCTGTCGGTGTGAAAGCAAAAAAACTCTTGTAAAATTTTGCACACTGTGCATATGGCTTGCACGTACATAGCTGGCATAGCTGGTTTAGAGACATTTTTTCTCAGCTGGAAAATCATATTAAAACAATGTTCTATTAAGTGACAAAAATTTTTTGAAACAGTTTTCTAATTTTTTCGGAAAATTTTTCATGTTTTCAGCTTGGAGTAATATTTGATATTTTAGCAATTTTTTGTTGGTATTAACTTTGTGTGTTACAAAAATGGTTAAAAGTAATATTTTAAAAGCCGAGACTAGCGGAAATAAATCTTATTTGCAAACTGCGCGTGCAAATTTGACGATGTTAAAAATTCAGGATATAGTATACTACATTCTGGTATAGCATAAAAAAAAATTATATGAAATTGAAATTTTCTACACGTATGATTTTATAAGTACACGCAACATAAGAAACCATTGCAGACTGATACAACGTTTATAGGCGCACTATTTGCAAATATAAAAACTTGTTAGCACTTTTATAGAAAACTTACTTATTACTACGTTTATACTTTATAAATTAACTCACAATTTATTTGTAAATAGTGTGTTAATCGTGAATAATTTTATGAATTAGTAAGTCGCAATAAAAACAATAATATGGCAACAGTTTAGAGTTTTATTTGCAAAGGAGAAGTGCGTATAAACCTAGTAAAAAATATTAAAAATGTACAAAACATGAAATAACTATTTGTTTTGTCATCACTCGCTTCTATCAATGTTTGTTGTGCAATATTTATCTTTATTGTTTTTTGTTATAAAACATTTATAAGTATGGCAACCTCAAGCATGTTATTTTCTTATTTGAAAATTAATTCGCCATTTATGCAGTAAAATTCTGTATTTGCAATATATTTATATGCAAATAAAGGGTGTTTTTTATTGAGGTATAGAACTTTAAGTTGGCATCGCTTTTTTAGCTGGCGGCCATTTTGTCAGCTGTCAAGTGATTAATATTTAGTTTGGTTTGCCATTTCATCATGAACAGGTTGACAAAAGAACAACGTTTGCAAATCGTGCAAATTTATTTCGAAAATAATGGTTCAGTTCGCGAAGTTTACCGCAAGCTCCGTCCATTTTATGGTCGACATAATCGTCCATCAGAGCAATTAATTCGGTTAACCATGGATCGTTTTCGCACTACGTTTACTCTATGTGATAATACGCATCCGCAGAGACGTCGAACAGTGCGCACCGAAGAAACAATTGCCGCTGTAGAGCAAAGTGTTGAAGAGGACCCGAATGAATCGATTATCCACCGTGCACAGCAATTGGAGCCGACTAACCGACTATTTTGTTCCCGAATTGGATGGCATGAATGTGGATGAGTTGTGGTTCCAACAAGACGGCGCTACATGCCACACAGCGCACGTCACAATCGATTTATTGAAGGAAACATTCGATGAGCACATAATTTCGCGGAATGGACCTGTCAATTGGCCACCAAGATCGTGTGATTTGACACCATTGGATTATTTTCTTTGGGGATATGTGAAGTCGCTCGTCTACGCCAACAAACCAGAAACGTTAGGGGACTTGGAAGCCAACATTCGTGGCGTTATTGCCAACATACGGCCCCATATGCTCGAAAAAGTGGTTGAAAATTGGACCTGTAGAATTGGCTTTATTCGAGCCAGCCGCGGCGGCCACATGCCCGATATCATATTTAAACATTAATGGCATAAAATTATCCTTCCAATAAAGCCAAATTGATGGACATTAAAACGATTTTCTTGTGTTTTATTTCAATTCGAAATTCTATACCTCTGAAAAAACACCCTATAAGACGTGCGTATAAACGTAGTATGAGAAGCACAAATGTTTGAAAGATTAAAGCAACCGACTATAGAACATAAGTGACAGTCAAAAATTCATCACCTTTGAATGATAGTGTTGGCAGTTCAGACTATCGATCATATTCGACGCTCAAACCTTCATTCAAGAACAAAAATTGGACATTGGAAAAAAACATAAATATGATGCGCATTATTGCTATCAATATATTTTTATAATGAATGATTCTAATGTTTTTATCCCTAACAACCCCTCGTATGATTCTGTGTTGACATTTTGTTTTTAACATCACACACAGCCATGCATTTCATAAAAATATATGAAAAATAATTTTTCGCTTCCAATTTGTGTTGTTTATGCTACAAAAATATCTCTTGACTGACGCTTTTTGGTACACACCATCAATCAAAAACCAATATGGCCCCAGTCCATCACTCAACCACAAAAAAAAAAAATTTGTGATTGAGTGTTGAAAACTGTCACTCGTTTTCTATAGTGTGTACCCTACTTAAAGCAGCTGTTTTTTGTTTTGTTTATAAAATCAAACAAATAAACTTCCGTGCGTGCTTGAAAAGTTCCAAAGGGGAAGCGACGCCACGATATTTGCCGCCAGCAACTAAAATCATGTAAATCAGAAAAAATTAAATGAACACTGCTAAAATTTATAAAGGTTTAAAATTTAAGTTGCAAGTATATTATTTCACATAAATTTTAATAAAATTAGTAAAAATTTGTTTGCTTCTATGGCGTAGAAATTTAGCTAATATCAATTTTATTTATTTATTGTGCACTTTAATATTTCAAAAGTAAACTTTTACAATAAGTTTGCTAAATGCTTAAAAGCAACACTCACGCCTTGAACCAAAAAGTTATTGCATATCTCCAGAAGTTGCAAATATGAAAGGAAAACTTATTTCCGCTTAAATAGCTTTAGGTGGAACTTTTATGTTTTGAAAAAAAAAAAATTAAAAATAATTGGTGATTCGTGAAAAAGTATCCTAGCTATCAGGAGTGGTATCTAGAACTTGACATTCGATTAAAAAAACATCCAGGATAAAGTTGAAGCTTCATCTGAACTGACGCAAACTTTATGCAATATATACTAATCTAATATTATCTACTTGAAGAATGAGAGCATTAAATCTTTGTATTTAGGAAACTTTTTTGAATCTTCCATTCATCCCATTGTAAATTTTTTTTTCTTATTTATTTTAATACATATATATATTTATTTAAAGTGTCTTCAAGACAAATAAAATTAATTTTTTGTGGGAAAACCCAAATAATTTTACAGACCCTACTGTGTACACACACACATATAAAAAGTAACACACAACCCCTCCTGATAAGCAATAGTAATTAAAATATCAAGTACACATTCATTTCAATATGTAAATGTGTACTTGGAATCAATAAAATTTTAATGCATTTTTCATTGTTCAATTTCTTAAGAAAAACTTATGTTCAATAATTTCATAAAGGTGTTTAATTTATTATTCACTAATTTTGCTATTTTTTATATTTTAATATTCATAAAAACTTCTATTCGTTTAAGAAAACTAAATTATTATTTTTCCACCTCATGACTATTATTATCGTTTTAGTTAGTTTATTTTTGTGCAGTTAAAAGTTGCCCTTTTTCACAAATTATTCGCTCCTGTTAGCTAAAATATAAAATAATATAAAAATAGATAAAAGTATTTTATGCCTTACAGACCCTGATGCATCGATTGTGCGGGTAGGTTTCGATCTTAATATTTTTGTTTCTATTTGGACAATGTCAAATAGACTGGCATGAATCGATTGCGCTGATTGTTCTTTATGTTTGTTTCTCACATTATTCCGCTGTTCGTTTTACCTTTATTTGAATTATTGTGAAAGTCTTGCGTCACATTTCAGTTTTGTCAAAATGAGCCAAAGAAGTAAGTTGTGTTTTCAATTTCAAAAATATTACAGCCTTATTCAAAAAAATATTTTACTTGAGCTTTAAAGTTCATAGTAGCTACCAAGCACTTTAAAGGCTTCATTAGTCTTTACTTTCTGCTGCTGTCCTGTGCTGTGCCGTTCTCCTTCTAAATTTTAGTACTTACTAATTCTGCAGTAACTAATCAGCTGTTTCTGACCAGAAGGGTCACAGTTTTCCACTAAAGCGATGAGTTTTGCATCGTCCACTGTTAAGTTTCAATATAGTTTAATTTTTTTCTTTTAAAAATTATTTTTTTTAAATCTAAAAGTACAATCACAATTTATTTCAAAATATTTTTATTTAATTTATGCTGCCACTTACAATTACTTAAACATTTTTTTTGATTTTCACAGATTGAACCGTAACAGAACAGAACGAAACAGAAAAACTAACGACTTGTACAAGGCACATTTATTTCCAGGTAATATCAGGATTACAAGAACAATGAAAAAATACAACAATGAAAAAAACAACATGGCTTTTAGTTGATCAAAAATATCAAAAATAGAATTTGTTGTAAAATAATAATAATGAAAATTATTCACATAAATTTGAAAAAATCTTCACGGCAGCTACCACTAATAAAATTTGCAACGTTTAGGCGCTTTTCACAATTTTTTAATAGTTAGAGTTCACATTTTTAAATTTGTTTCAAAAGAAATTTTTTAATAAAATATTTTTCACATTGACAATTTTTTAAGACTTTTATTTTAATTTCTCATTGGTAAACAATTTTTGAAGCTTCGAATGAAGATTTTTATGAACAAAAACGAGTCAGCTGATTCGTAACAGAACAGAAAGTAAAAACTAATTCTGCCTTAAGGCTAACATTGCTTTGTTAAGAAATTGTATTCAAAAGACAACTTTAATTATTTTGTGATTTAATAATAAATTCTGGTGATGATGGTATTATGTTCAACAAGCATTTCACAGCTTATGATGTACAACATCGAATACAATTTCATTCGAGTATTCAACTAATTTTTTATTTTATTAAATACATTTTTATTATCTTGAAGTTAAGCAACCTAATTTATAAAATATAAGCTTCTGACATGGAAGCAAAACAGATAAACATTTTTTATGAAGTAAAAGTAAAAAAAAAATATGATGAACATAGAAACATTATCTCAATTTATTTTATTCGAACGAAATGAGTATTTGAATATCCAGCTTTTTTCGATTCGTTTTGTTTGAATGTACATCACTAAAACATTTTTGTATAATTGTATTTATTTTAATATTTTTTTTATGGATTTTGCTATGTATTTCGAATCAGTTGGATAATTTGGTGATGTTTTCCATCAAAAGAGAGAAATAATCAATTTAAGATAAGAGCTAGCTTCATTTTCAGATGTAACATGAATCAATACGTGCTATATTAACAAAACTATTTGAGGTACAAAATACACATTTTGGAAATATCAACTTAAAGTAGCTTTCAAAGCTTTTTTAAGTTTTTTTTTGAATACGACCCTTAATCGTCAACAAATAGCGAGGTGGGCATGTTTGAATAAAAAAAAGTTATAAATTTTAATATTTCAAACCAATTGAAGGCATTGCATCAAATATCTTTTACCTAAAAGTTTTAACGAGTGCATCAATTCAGCGTATCGGGTCTTATGTCTCTAAAAATTAGTTTTTTTTAATTTTTAATATTAGAAGTGCTTACCGGTGATGCCATTTTGGCAGCGCTGGAAGACTTGGACGCGTTTGATTTTAGCAGCGTTATAACCGCATTTCATAGAATAATAAGAATTTTCTCTAAAGATCATATTGAATTAAATTCTGCATCAATCTATTTTTTTGCGGCATTTATATCATAAACGTTAAACTGCGTACAAAACACAGTGATCATATTTTTCTTAACATTACACTTGATTTTCTTCACGAAAAAAATATAGAAACTACTTTAATTTTATTTCTAAAAAACAAACACATTTACTTAAATCATCGTTTGTTCTTTTACTGCGCCAGCAAACGTCTAATTTAAATCCGAAAATATCCACTTAATTAGACGAGCCTGTAAATGTATAATAAAATCCATTATTTACTTTATTTAATTTGAATATCATCTGATGCCTAACTCATCATCATATTAGTGGCACTTAAAATTATTTAGAAACAAAAAACAAAAAAAAAAAACATGTGTGACAAAAACAACAACTGCAAGAAAACTAATATCTATTTACATATGTATGTATGTAAAATTTAAACTGTCATTGCACTTTTATAGTTGCATTTAATTTATTCCAATTCGATAAACAACCCGCATTTAAAATGTTATTTTCTGTTCAAATTGTAATTTGACATGCATTTAAACTATGAAATTCTATGGCTGGTATATAGTAATGGTAGCAATGATTTCATTTAGTTGCGACAATGCCTACTTTTTATTATGGAATAGAATACTGTTTGTGATATTATTACATACTAGTGTTGTTAATTATTCGTCTTGTATGTTTGTTCAAATGAAATTTCATAATTTTTTTCTTGTTCGAACATACGAATAATTTTGAACTTTTGTTCGAATATTCGAACGAACAAAGAATAAAAAAATATATTCGAATAATCTTAAAAAAGTTTGCAAAAATCGACACGTGTGTGTATTAGATTAATTTTTTTTATTAACAAACGAAAAATATTTCATTACACAAGAAAAACAAATAATTTCAAAAGCAAATTTAGAAATATTAATAACAAAACTTTAAAATTTTAAGAACCTTTGCCGCAGTTGACGCTGTGGCATAGATAAGAACTCTATGTTCCACTTATACTATTGAAGTAACAGAATCGCAAAAAATAAAAGATTAAATAAAAAAATTATGATAAATTCCATTCGACTAGACCGGTTTTCTTCAAGTATAAATTAGAAGATATACGATCATGTCACCATTCAAACGAAAACAAAGCAAAATTAAAATCGGTCAAGGCGCTGGGGAGCTACGGCGTCAAAGACACGCAGATCAACAAAATATATCTAAAAAATGTGATATATTCTAAACGCCTGGACAGATTTTCTTTAAACATAGTAGAGATAGTAACAGAAAAGATAGGTGGTGAAGGAATAAAAAGAGGAATGCTTCATTTTTATACAGCTCTGCTTTTTGCACGTTTTTTTTAATAATGTAGTGCTGCAGTGCCTCTGGCGTTAGTGAGTCGTATTAATTTGTTTGAAGCTGTGTTTAGTAGCAGTTTAGAAGTTATTTTACTTCGCCGATGATTCTACTACACAAACATTAGGATTAGTATCTCTTGAAGTCGGTATAGTTCAGTGACCAGTGACTATGCCTTCATCACTTGAACTTTTCTACAACAACTGATAGAAAGGGACAGTAATGCACATCAGAAAAATGCGTGGTGTTGTTATTTAATGACTTTCAGATAGCGGGCTCGATCCTAAAACCTTCGTTTTTGTAGTCAACGTGCTAACTTCTTTAGCCAATGCCACCCTCAAACAGGAAAACTAAATTAAAATCGGTCCAACCGTTTGGTATGTACGTCGACTCGTACAAACAAATAGATACACAGACACAAACTACATACAAACTTATAACATCCTTTTTTTTTGTCGGGAGTTAAAAACTGAAACGAAATTAGTTAAAAAGTATAGGTATTTACACACATTTACAAACATTTTTAATATGTTATTAATTTTTTGGAAAAAATCATTTAAAAACCTCAGATAACAATAAAAATCTTTTTGTACAAGTAGTTAAGGAAATTGTTCGAATATTCGAATATTCGACAAAAATGATTCGAATAAGTTTTTATTCTAAATTGATAATTTTTGTTCGTTCGAACAAATATGATAAAAAGTTGTTCGAATATTCGAATAATTTTTGTTCGAATGACAACACTATTACATACATACATATTTATTTGTTATTTATTTTTTGTTTGTTTGGAAGGTTTGGAATGAAACTGAAAATGAGTTTAATTTTAACATTTTATTTAATTTATTCCCCACATGCGATAGACAACAAACAATTTGGTTTTTCAGCAAAAAATAAAAATAATAATAATAAATAAAAGAATTGTACACCAAATTGTGCTTGCAGTGAAGTACATATTGTTGAGTATATAGTGCGCGACTGAAAGGGATCAATTTAAGTATACCATCTTAGGAGGTAATAGCTAAAGAAGGAAGTATGAACTAAACGATTATCTAGCTATTACCATGGTCCAGATAATCTCGTTTTACATCTAAGCCTAACTTTAACTTAAACTTAAGCTAACTTTCACCTTAAACAAACCTTAACCCTTACTTTTTTTTAATCTAAGCCCAACCTTAATCTTACCTAAACATAAACCCAGACCCAACCTTTATCTTACTTTAATCTAACCTTAATAGTATGTTTCCACCGACATGATTTAAACAAATCATGTTAATTTATACATGATTTACCATACATTTTACATATGGATAAATCATCTCAAATTAGTTGATTTATAGAAAATTTATTATTTGACATATTGTCAGAAGTGTACATAAAATAATTGAAATTTATTTGCTGGTAGTTTAGCATGTCTATATACGTATTTCATTGGCGCTTGAACCAAATCATCAGTAGACTTTAACCACAAATTTTAAACAGTCACAAACCTCTTACTTTATGCATAGACTTTCAAAAACTATATGAGAATTCATAAAATAATAATACTTTTGAAAATCACAAAAGAAAAAATAAGCTTAGTAGGCTTTGAAACTGATACAAAACCCAGCAAATAATTTATATCCAGGTGAACTCATTTTATTTTTCTACATCCTTATACAATTAGAAATCCATTGGATAACAATAAAAGTATTTACAAGGCTAAATGAAAAATAAAACATTAATTGAACTTTAAAGAAAATTTATTATTTGACATATTGCCAGAAGTGTACGTAAAATAATTGAAATTTATTTGCTGGTAGTTTAGCATGTCTATATACGTATTTCATTGGCGCTTGAACCAAATCATCAGAGAATTCATAAAATAAAAAATGAGTTCACCTGGATATAAATTATTTGCTGGGTTTTGTATCAGTTTCAAAGCCTACTAAGCTTATTTTTTCTTTTGTGATTTTCAAAAGTATTATTATTTTATGAATTCTCATATAGTTTTTGAAAGTCTATGCATAAAGTAAGAGGTTTGTGACTGTTTAAAATTTGTGGTTAAAGTCTACTGATGATTTGCTTCAAGCGCCAATGAAATACGTATATACACATGCTAAACTACCAGCGAATAAATTTCAATTATTTTATGTAGTTGATTTATTTTAAATCATTTCGAAAATAGTATTCTTCGAACTTGAATTATCTATGCAACCCTGCGATACTTTGAAAAATAACAAGCTCCATCCCTGGTTCATCCGTCAATAGTGATTGACAATTTCGAAAAAATGTCATTAGGGAATATTTAATAAATTTTAAATGTCAACTTCATGTGGATAAAATTCACTTTACAGCTGCTGCGTCTACCTTATAAAATACTTGCACAAATTAAATATGAAAATTCGAACAACAAATCACTAATTAGCTCGGTGGAAACACTTTGAAGTGACTTACTTAAAACTACTTGATTTAAAGTCGGTGGAAACATACTATAACCTAACCTTTATCTTACTTTAATCTAACCTTAACCCAACCTTAATGGAGCCTTAACTTAACATGAACTTATCCTTAAGCTAAACTTAACCTAACTTTTAACTAACCTAACCTTAAATTAAATTTAACCCAACCTAAACTTAACCTAACCTTGTCTTAACTGAACCTTAACCTTACCTTACCTTAAACTTACCTTAATCCATCCTAAACTTGGGGGTTTAATTGTCACTTTTGATCACGAGCTAATTCGATTACGTTTGTTTAGTTTAAGGTTATGGTATTCAGAATTGAACAATATTATTACATTGTTCGATTTCGAATGCCTTAGTCTCAATCGAAAAAAACGTGATCGCTTTCGTTATCGAAAGCGTTGATTAGACCCAGATCTTAAACTAAATTTAATCTCTAATACTTTTCATACCTTACTTAACCTTACGTTAACCTAACTTTTAATGATAGAATTAGTCGATTCGTATCGTGTTACTTTTGAAGTTGTCGTATCGTTTAAATCTGGATGTATGTGAGGCTGTCAGCGAATGTGTCAGCTGTTATTGTATTTCTCTTTGCTTTAAACGCATGTGTATATGTATGTAAACCAGAAGTTGACGTGAAAATAAATTTTGGGGACGTATTAAAGAAACATCAATATATTTTATTTGTGTTACAGATTTTGTGAACACGATACGAATCAATTAATTCTAGGAGGGTGGCGTTGGCTGAAGTAGTTAGCACGTTGACTAAAAAACCGCAGGTACTGGGTTCAATTCCTGTATCCATTTGTCATTAAATAACAACACCACGCATTTTTCTGATGTGCATTACTGTCCCTTTCTATCAGTTGTTGTAGAAAAGTTCAAGTGATGAAGGTATAGTCACTGGTCACTGAACTATACCGACTTCAACAGATACTAATCCTAATGTGTAGCAGAATCATTGCGAAGTATAATAACCGATAAAATGGCTTAAAATTTAATACGCCTGGATTATTAAAAAGCAGAGTTGTAAAAGAATAAGGCTCTCTGTCTCTTTCTTCTTCTCTTTTCACCGCCTGTCTTCTCTATCACTATCCCTTTCCTAAAGAAGAAACCACCTAGTAATGGTAGTAGGCATTCATTGCCTGAGTGTTACTTCTCTTTAAAAAAAGTAAGAGTCAAACACACGATGTCGATGACGTTCGACTTGTCGCACACTTACATTTAAAACAAAAAAATTTCAATATTTTGTTGTTGTTTCAAATGTAATTGTGCGACAAGTCAAACGTTGTCAATATCGCGGGTCAGAGTATAAGCTTAAACTTATTTTAACTTAACCTTAATTTAACTTTAAACTAACTTTACCATTAATCTAAACTCAAACATCTCTTAATCTAAACTTAACGAAAGCGTAAAACTTATTGCAAAGCTCTCTTCAGGATTTGTGTTAAGATGTAGATAAAACATATTATTAAACTTCTTCTATATCGAAATATAACAGATTTGGTCCGACATTACAATATAATTTATTTTCGAATATAAAATATAATAAAGATAATAATTCCTTTCTAAAAAAATAGTTTACACACACAGTCACCCATATTGTCTATAACAAGCGTCAACTCTCTTAGAGCGAACCATCTTTTCTATAAGAACAGTTTCCTGGCACACAGTAAAACGTATTCACCCTTATTCCAGTTGTCGATATTGACGTCACTTAAACACAATACCAAAAAATTAGGGCTTGTTTAGTCGCTCTCAAGAAAAATTTTGTGCAACTGGCAATATATTTCCGTTCCCTAAGGTCTATAAAATAGCATGAACCTGCCAAAAGGAGTCAGCTGTTTTCGACACACACGTACACAAGCCCCAATTTTTTGGTATTGTGTTAAAGTGACGTCGATGTCGATAACTGGAATTAGGCTGATTATCTATAACAACAGTGGACTGTCTCATAGTCGACTGCACTTTTCAACAGAACAGTTTGCTGATACAAAGTTTATCAGCACATACAACAGTGTGCTGTAATGCAATTAAATAAATTTTCTTTAAAAAAAGCTTACAGTCATACAGCCAGCGTCTTCCCAATAATGTACCGTTTTTCATTGTTTTCAATCAATGCACATATGTATATTTTTTTGGCTCACTGTAAATTACTACAATATGCGAAAATGTCCCCTCGCTGAAAACATTAAGAATGAATTTAATTTGTAAATGATGGTGATGAATTTTATTACGTTTTCGTATGTATTCAATTCAATTTAGTGGGTTGTTGAATTTTCCTTTTTTGTATCTATTAAAGTTACAACTGCTGGCTGATGCTACATCATCAATGTACGAGAGCATCAAGCCTTATGCGTGTCCAGCTCTTCTAATTTTATTGAAAATATATATTTTTTTCTAACCGAAATATTATTTATATTGTCTATATGGACAATATGTGCTTGTTTTGGAAATATTATATTGAATTTTCTATACCATTGACCTTAAAATTGTTTGCATTAAATATATTTAATATTAGTAAAAATACCCTGTAGAACAATATTGTACTAGTTGATCGAATGAACTATAGATATAAATAACATGGGCGATGTTATCTTTAGTGCTACACTTCGAGTGTTCGTGTTCCAAAGATTATGGTAGTTCTTATAAAACATATGTATCGTCGGATTAGAGTGTAAAACGGCTAAATCATTTTAACCAAATTTTGCAGGAGAGACATTTTCTCTACATAGCTTAAGAAACTATCCTAATGCATTATAATTTTTCAAAATGTAGTGTTTGAAATTAATATAAATACTTTAGCCAGCCGCTGCGGCGCCTCTTTCTCATATATTATAAAAATTGTATCTAGCACGCTAACGCTCTAAGCCGACGATATATAAGTTAGAAGTAATGGATAGTAGGGTTAAATCTGGACTATTCCTACTCTTTTATGAAATGCATTTGACTTGCTCTCCTAGTCCTGTCGCGCTATCTGTAGGGTAGTTACCAATACACCAGCATACACATACTATTTGCATTTAGTACGTATTGTTGCCAACGTTTTTGTATAAGTGAGTAACTGTGTATAATTTACATGGTCTAGGTACATTGTTTGCATTCTTGTTTACTTTAAGGTCATGGTTTTGTAATTTTTTTATAATATTTTGACCAACTGTGTTGTGCAACTTTATTAGATTTTTTGGTTTATTAAATTGTGTCTGTTTTTGTTTGCATTTTTCACATAAAGTTAATTAATATTAATTCTATGTAGTTTAATATACTGTAAATATATTGCCAATTGAGTGTGTGCTAATAAGTGAAAATTGCAAGCTTAATTGCAAATAATCGAAATATTTATTTAATAATATGCCTGAAATAAATAGAGTTTGTTGGGCTTAATTTACGTTATAAAATGAGAGCAGATAATTCGATAGCTAAATTTGGCTTAAAGTCATGATCATACAATATGTATTTTTTTATATGATTTTGTCATATTTAGTTGCACTTTTAAGCGTTAATAGGAAACAGATTTTAATATCATGATAATGACAATAATTGAGGGAAAAAGTGAAGGGCAAACATTTTCGTTTTAATATGTGTATAATTCTCTTTTTTAAGGGCCCATTTTAAAATTGGATTTTAAGCTTAGTGAATACAAACTACTTTGAAAACACATTAAAATACACCAGATATTTTAGTTTTCGTAATAAACAATAATAAAAATTATATTTATGATTTTTAACAGGCTAAAGTTCGTATCGCTTTTTAAGCCAAATTACATGTGATAATTATTAATGAACAAATAACACCAAAGTTGAAATTAATAGCCATGGGCCTGTGGTAAAAATTAAATAAAAAAAATATACTTAATAGTAACAAACCAAAAAAGTTTGTCTTAAGTAGAACAAAAAAAAAAAAAAAAAAAAAAAAATACGCAAATTAACTAACATGTGTATACTTAGTAAAAGAACAAAACGACAATGGTAAGACTGTTGTAAATATAGAAATGGTAAAATTGAGCTTACAATACAAAAAAGCTTTCAGCAAATTGAAATACGATGAGGCAAAACAATTCACATATTCCATTTGCAATAATGCTAAGTATATAAAGCAGAAATCTACATCAACTGACACCACACACAGTGGACCAAACACAAAAGAACGCTGATGATGAAGGTTTAGTGGCCTTCGAAAACGGCTGGCTGTTCCGTTCAACTATGTGTTGTCAGAATATTTACAACTAACTTTGGTGTTATTTGTTCATTAATAATTATCACATGTAATTTGGCTTAAAAAGCGATACGAACTTTAGCCTGTTAAAAATCATAAATATAGAAACAAATGGAGTCCGAATAATAATTAAAATTAACTTAAAAAAAATTATATTTCTTTAGTGCTTTTTGAGAATTGGTACAAATATGTTTAACATTTAGTAACGTAATATTTGCCCCAAATTACTATTTTACTTATTTAGTAAAATATATTTTATTAAAAATACACTGAACTTGTGGTGTTAGTAGCTAGATCCTATGCACATTTCACTGTTGGTATAAAAACCATCAGGAAACCCTTACCCAAAAATTTTTAAGAAAAAATTTTTATTTCATTTATACAAATTAGACAAGATTAAAATTATTAATCCATTAGTGTTATTTTCTTACTTTGGAATTTTTTGTCAATTCTAAATGTAGTGTTAAGAAGCATCGCCAAAAATTTATTGCATCAAGTCTAAAATATGGAAATCGTTTGACCTTGTAGGCCATACCTGAAACTTCCCACTGAGCTACATTTTTTTTAATCAAATTTGCGGCACCCGTTAGACTTTTTAGGTCTACGATAATCAGGGAATATCTTAAATTGAAAGTTATTAGCAAAAAACGTTTTTTTTTCGAAATTTTTCGTCACTAATATTTCTGAAACGAATCACCCGATTTTAGGGAGCAATCTACGTGTTCTTCAAAGTCTAAAATCTGGTTACATTTTGAAATTGATAGGCTTAGTAGTTTAAAATTTGTTAAAAAAAAGAGTTTTGTAAACATTTTAATATTTTCAATATTTTAAGAATGTAACAACTTTAATTTACACAGAAAAAAATTTTACTGCAATAAACACATTTAATTGAAAAAAAAAAACAAAAATCAATTAAAATTATAATTGAGTCAATTAAACTTTTAATTTAAATAAACTTTAAAACAAAAGTTTAACTGACTAAAATAATTTTTTTAGTTGGTTTTTTTCAATTAAACGTGTTTATTGCAAGATTTTTTTTGCTGTGTACGATGCTTTGACCCGTTTTTCTTTCGCTATTTTGTTCTATAGCAAACACACACATACATACATATATAGCTTCATAAGTAAGTCATCGTGAAAATAGTCAGATTCAATTCCCAGGACCTCAAAACGTCGAAATATGATGAACATTCGATTTTCACAAATTGGTATAAAATTAGTACGTAAAGTTAAAAAATACAAAAACATTTGATTGGCCATACTCTCTTCTTGCGAGAGCAGTGTATATCTATTGTTGCTTTTATATTTATTTTCATTTAAATTTTTCCATTTGGAACAAACTTCTGGATAAACTAGCAGTAGTTCCCTGAAAGCGCAGTTCTTTATATACCGGCTGAAGAAATACCGCAGACCCTTAACTCAGCCTTTCGGGTACCACATTTTTTGATTATCCAAAAAAACTTATGCATTACCATCCAATATCTGAAATAGCAGAGGAATTGACGTTCTTTGCAAAGTGCCTGGTAAAAGTGCAGTTTTACCAGAGTTGCTAAATGTGCAGACTTATCTGTGTTTTGAAGTTTTTTGCGCAGTTGAGCAATCTTCCAGTTTTTTGCTTAAAACCCCGTTTTTCCTAAATATGAAAATTATTTACAGTTTTTCACTCTTTTTACTTTTCAGTAGATTTTTAAATTTTCCAACTATTCTTAATA
The DNA here is from genome assembly GCA_949987645.1 of Tachina grossa. NCBI lineage: Eukaryota > Metazoa > Arthropoda > Insecta > Diptera > Tachinidae > Tachina > Tachina grossa. The sequence continues at coordinate 30,196,262 of OX465275.1, forward strand.
GCCCAATTCACAGTCTTGTGCAATTAGTCTTGCATCATAGCATGTGCAAAATGGTGTAGTTTATTGATAATCACCACTAAGAAATGTTAAGTGGTGAGTATCAATATACTATACCATTTGCACAAGATTGTGAATTGGGCTAAAAATGTATATTTCTGATACGCGATCACAATAGTGATCAGATAATTCATGCTCTAATCGTATGAAATAGCTCATAAAAGTGAAATTTATAAGGGAGACAAAAGAAGTAAAAAATATTTAAAATTTGTTTATGTTTTTCAGACAAGTTTCAAAAATTACGAAAGGCAAATCAACATCTTAATTTCTCTTTGTTTCTTCGTTGAATGAAAAATATTTTAAAGTTTTGATATTTTCTACGATAAGACTTTTATCGATCACACTATCTTTTTTTGAAGCATTGATCAGATATTCCTAAATTGATTTTAATTGTATTTAAATTATATTTTTATTAAGAATTTAAACCATTTTCTCAAACTCCCCATCACCAAGTAAAATTTTTAAACTTAAGCCAACATCTTACAGTAACCCAGCAAAAAACTTCAAAAAAGGTAATCGAGTTTGGAATTAAGCATTTTTGGTGGAAGCTATTCCTTACTTAATGATTTTAACAAAGCGTGAGACTAAATCGATTCTTGAGAAGTACTTACTTTTTTTATTTGTCAACATTTCACGTAATCTCTTTCATCTAAAAAAAAATCATTCTTTTCATTTAGCAACTTGCACGTAATTTTTTTAAATTTTAGGTAATGTGATTTGTAAGCGAGTAATGAACATTGGTAAAAAGTAAGTCATTATATGGCAACTACATAGTTCTAATGGTAATGTGTAATTTTTTGCTGGGAAATCTAAGGGAGCAGTAAACAATATTAAACCCTATGTGAAAAAAGTTATATTGAAGAGTTTGTAATAGATATAATAGTTTAGAAAAATTTTGAGCAGTTTTTTCTTCTCGAAAACAGTTTTTTGTACCATATAGGCAGTTTTTTCCACATACGTGTTATAGCATTGCACAGATGCATCTGTTTGCACCAGTTTTGCGTTTTTTTGGTTCTTGTATGAAAAAATATGTTATTTAGCGTTTCTTTTACTAGTTGTAAATGTTGATTTTTAAAGCAGTTATTGTATGGTTGTGCAATGACCAAATGAGAAAAACACGTTTGTATGTATTTGTTTTTCTATAACAAATAAGATACATAAAACTGGTTTTAACATAAGTACCACATGGTGTGTTGAAAAAAAAATCCATGGTTGATGAATGAATGAATGAAAGTAAAATTTACATACACATGTAAGTAAATGATACATGAACGTGAAACACATGCATTTGTAATTACTCTCAAAGCAAAATTGTCTCTTTCTCTCTCTATACTTTGGCTGCGCCACAAAATAACATAAGGAACGTCAGCACATACATCTGCACATCATGTATTTATTTCAATAGTGGTTTTTTCATATATTTGTATTACAACATGTATTTTTGGGCAAAAACAGATCAAACAGTTGCTCAGCAGCAATACAATAAGCAATTGTTATTTGTTTTAATTGTATTTTAATTTGGAAAAGCACGCACACACAATAACTCTTATACTAGTTCTGTCGCTCACACTACAATTATATGGTACATACCATGGTATATTTGTTTTGGCTATACAAACGAGTATACAAATGCAACCCTATAATACGTGTATGGCAACACTGAGAATTGCCCTAAGCTCAAAAGACGGTAGAAGGGAACCCTTTCTGGGTAAAACTGCGATGTCCAAGCAGTGCATTAGTAATAGTAAGACTTTCATTGGTGGCCCAACAACTGATCTGTCCCTGGGGTTAATGGATGATGACGTCGACCGAAAGTCCGTCTGACCGCACGGGTATTAATAGACGATACTTACCATGGTAACTTGATGTTGGAAATTGTTTGTGGCGGGCATCGTTCGAACCCCGCAAGAGGACTTACGCTGTGTCCGAGAGAATTATTCAAAGAAGCATATACAGTGGGTACCACACCCACTACGCTACCAAAATTGCTAGAAAAATTATTTAGGATTTCTACTCAAAGACCAGTGCGAGTGATTGGTTGAATGCGTTCAGCTAGACTCTATGTGCCTTTACTGTTGATGCTTCTGAAGGTGGAGAATATCTGCGATACTGGGAGATGCCTTATAATATATCTCCCACACTAGGAGAGTCTCCCGTAGCTCGAAGCGTCTCAGCAAGGTGCTCATAACCAGGAATAACAGGCACCATGAAATAAGGCCCAAGAAATGAACGTGAAAATAAGAAAATGAAATAAGTACAGGGTGGGCCAAAAGAAACCAAGGGGTGTAAAAGTTTAATAACTTTTTTGTTTATTAATTTTTTTTTATTTTTTCTTTCAGATTATATAGACAACACTTGGAGAATTTATAATGGAGAGGTTCACAACTGAACAGAGAACCAAAACAATATAATTTTATTATTTAAACCAGAGATCAATTATTTTAACGCAAAGAGCATATCGTCGACATTTTAACGTCAGAATTTCGCCCTCTGAAGCGATGATTCGTTGCTTAGTTAATCGTCATCACCAACATGGCAGCGTAAGAGATTTGCAGTTATAATAACCCCTAAGAAAATCATAATTTAATAACTATTCAATGCTTTCTTGAGTGAAGAATGTTTGTCCACAATTAAATGAACAAGCATACAAATATTTAATATACAAATATACAAACATAAATATATAAACATACATACTTACGTTATACTTGAAATTAATTGTTTTTTCCATTTCTTTGCTGATATGCATTTTTGTCCACAACACTGTGCACAAACATGCATACCTAAATATAAATACACTTCAACTTTATTGCCCTAGATTTTATTGCCGAAATATGATTTTCCAAAGAACCCCAAAATCAATAAACTTGAAGTGGATCAATAAATTTTAATCGTGAGAAATTACGAAATAGAATATAATATTAATAAGCATTTTTGGTATTTGATTTTGTATTTAATATTAAGAATTTTTAGTTTTAAGTCAGTCTTAAGAAAGATTCCAAATAAACCAAATCGATTAAAGAAAAGTAAAAATTTGTTTTTTTATTTTTCTGAATTAACAAACACAAAAGTGGCGCAGTCGGTAGGATACCACAAAAAGGATTATTTTTAAAAAGATTAAAAAATCCTTTTATTTATTTTTATAAATTAAGTGGTATTCTGCGTAAAACAAACGTGAACTTAATTCAACAAAGAAGTTGAAAATAAGTAAAACAAACGTGAACTTAATTCAACAAAGAAGTTGAAAATAAGTAAAACAAACGTGAACTTAATTCAACAAAGAAGTTGAAAATAAGTAAAACAAACGTGAACTTAATTCAACAAAGAAGTTGAAAATTAGTGAAAAAGTGAACTTAATTCAACAAAGAAGTTGAAAATAAGTGAAAAAGTGAACTTAATTCAACAAAGAAGTCGAAAGGGTGAATTTAATAACTAAACCCAACAAAAGAAGTTGACGAAGTGACTCCTATTTTTAAACAAAAAGAAGATTATCACAAAAATTAACAATTGCAAAAAGTGGCTGATCAAAATCAAAACCCGTTGAAAAGACATTAACAATTACAAAAGTGGCTGATCAAAATAAAATAAAAAAAAACTGTTGAAAGAGAAGATATACTACAAGAGACATTAACAAATTGCAAGGAAGAAACCGATCAAATTCACACCAACAAATACTGATCTGAGGGACGAAATTTTTCGAAGCAAACTACACCAAGAAGACTCATCCATATCTACAAGTAAAATTAGACGTAAGATTTCTTTAAATAAATTTTTTTTACACACATATATATATATATATATATACATACAAATATAATTATCGATATCTATCAAAATGGCTAACCCGCAAGAAAACATTATTACAATTAACCCCCTAAAATATTTAAATAATCTGCCTGACTTTAATGGAGAGAGGCGAGATTTACAAAATTTTTTAACGCTAGTAGATAGAATACACCCTCTTTTACAGACATATGACCAGTTGTCACAATTGCTTTTTTCGGACGTAATTAAGAGTAAGTTTAAAGGAAAAGCTAGGCAAGCCATTGAGATTAATTGCCACGCCACATCCTGGTTAGAAATAAAAGGCGTTCTCCTTAATAATTTTGGGGACAGGTCATCTCTTGATGAAATTTATGACGAACTTAGGGCCGTAACATTTAGAGTAAACACGTTAGAGTTTTATAGCGACATCAAAGAAAAATTACATAGACTTAATAATAAAACACTTAATATTCTTGGCGAGGGCCAAGCTACAAATCAAAGTGCAGAAAATAACAAACGCACGGCCTTGAATCTTTTCAAAAGTAAGATTCCCGAGCCCATGAAAACAATTTTATTTTGTAGAAATCCTGACAGTTTAGAAAACGCCATGGAAATTTTGTTCCAAGCAGGTCATGCATATACAGGATACGATAACACTTTAGGAAATTATAAAAGAAACCCAACAAGACACAATAATATACAAGAGGCACAAAATTGGGGTTACAACCAACCTAAATCTATGAAAAACACAAAACAACATTCACAAAGTCTTCCACAGAATTCACGGTACCAAAACCCACAATACCAACAAGACAATTTTCCTCAAAATTCACGATACTCAACACAACGTTTTCATAACCCACGATACCAACAACAGGACAACTTTCAACAAAATTCACGGTACTCATCTCAACGTTTTCAAAATTCACAACAACAATTAGAAAATTCGCGACAACGGTTCCAAGCTTCACAGACTCAACAGCTAAGGTTTCCGCAACAAACACAAAATACAGGAAATTTTTCACAAAACACACGATACCCGACCCAACAACAATACCAAAATTTCCAAAACCCACAACAACGACAACCACCTCTTGAACCAATGGACATAAACAAACACGAATTAACTGTAGAAAATTTTCCGCCATCAGCCTCGGATACCTTCCACATATAGAAATTAAAACTAAGTTAGGACATATAAAACTAATTATCGACACAGGTGCAACAAACTCAATTCTGAATCCAGGCATTTGTCACCCTAAATGGTTGTACAAAACAAACCCTATCCTTGTAAAAACTATACTAAATACAATGCAATTGAATCAAAAAGCTAGAATAAAAACTTTTCATGAATTCGGTAAAAAACTTGACTTTATTGAATTTTTTATATTAAAATTTCACGATTATTATGACGGATTAGTAGGAAATGACCTACTAATACCACTAGAAGCCTGTATAAACTATAAAAATAAAACTATCCAGTTTGGGGACGTGACTCTACCTCTATTGGAAGGAAACTATAAAAACAAACAAAAAGAACATCAGAATAAAGATGAAGAGGATCATGAACATCAGGAACACAAAAACAAAGGAGAAGACGATGTTGTCAATAAAAGTAAGGAAGAAGAAAACCAAAACTTAGAAACTATATATTTTCAAGAATTATTAAAAGATAAAGAAATACCATTAGAAAAACAAATACGAACTGATCACTTAAACTGCGAAGAAAGAGTATGTCTACTAAAACTTATAAAAAAATATTCGGATATATTTTACCAAGAAAATTCAAAACTTACCTTTACATCCGCTATAAAACATAATATACGTACTGTTAATGATGTCCCAATATTTACCAAATCTTATCGATATCCATATATACATAAGGAAGAAGTAAAAGAACAAATTCAACAAATGCTTAAAGATAAAATAATTAGACCCAGCAAATCCCCCTACTCAGCACCTATATGGATCGTACCTAAGAAGGCCGATGCCAGTAACAAAGCCAAATGGAGACTTGTCATAGACTACCGCAAACTAAACGAAGTAACGGTGGATGACAAATACCCAATTCCGAACATTGATGAAATACTAGATAAACTGGGCAGATGCCAGTATTTCACTACCCTTGATTTAGCCAAGGGATTTCATCAAATTGAAATTGCGGAAGAGGACATTCACAAAACTGCTTTCAATGTGGAAAGTGGACACTATGAGTTTTTACGAATGCCGTTTGGACTGAAGACAGCTCCAGCGACATTCCAAAGGCTTATGAATGCAGTCCTAAGTGAATATATAAATAAGATATGTCTAGTTTATTTAGACGATATCATAATTTTTTCTACGTCTTTGCAGGAACATTTGAATTCCATTAGTCTAGTTTTTAATAGGTTGAGGGAGGCTAATTTGAAAATCCAACTTGATAAATCCGAATTTTTAAAAAGAGAAACAGAATTTCTGGGACATATTGTGACTCGAGACGGAATAAAACCAAACCCTAAAAAAATTGAATGTGTAAAAAACTTTCCCATTCCGAAGACCCCAAAACAGATAAAACAATTCCTAGGCCTAACCGGCTATTATAGGAAATTCATCAAGGACTATTCTCTGATAGCGAAACCAATGACTAGGTACTTGAAAAAAGACACTAAAATAAACACATCCGATCCGCAATACCAAGAAAGTTTTAATACACTCAAGACCTTACTAATAAATGAACCCATCTTAACATACCCAGATTTCTCAAAAAAATTTACCGTTACTACAGACGCCAGTAACTTCGCCCTAGGCGCAGTACTATCACAAGATAATCATCCGATCTGCTTTGCAAGCCGTACACTTAACGAACACGAATGCAACTACAGCACCATAGAAAAAGAACTTTTGGCGATTATTTGGGCCACCAAATACTTCAGACCTTATATTTTCGGGAGAAAATTTATAATAGAGACCGACCATAAACCATTGACTTGGTTATTTTCAATTAAAGAACCCAATTCAAAGCTTGTTAGATGGAGGCTTAAGCTTTCCGAATTTGACTACGAAATCAGGTACAAAAAAGGAACGAAAAATAGCAACGCGGATGCTTTGTCAAGAATTGAACCTGCATCAATTAATATAAATGTACTGGAAACCAATCCAAACACTATAAAGGAAACTTACAATCCCATAAATATTTTCAAAAACCAAATAATCATAAAACAAATTGCATCAGGGTCTTTAAAAATAAAAAATAGGTCAATTTTCAAAAACAATAGAAAAATTATCTATCTTAAGAATTTGGATAGAGAAACATCAATTACATTACTAAAGAACCACTTCAACTCTGCTCAATTGAACGCGATTCTGTTAAATAACGAGTTTTACGATGTTCTGAGGGATACCTATGAAACATTATTCTCCAATAACGAAAAATTTAGGATCGTGAGATGCTTCAACTTCTTGGAAGACGTGGAGGATGAAAATAAACTAACCGAATGTATAGAAAAGGAACATTTAGATAAGAACCATAGGGGTATTCAGGCGGTGTACGAAGAATTAAAAGCACAAATTTATAACCCAAAATTAAAATTGAGAATTACACAGTTTATTAATAATTGTGAAGTTTGCAATGTGGAGAAATACGATAGGAAACCACCGAAATTGCCATACAAGATTACCGAGACACCCTCAAAGCCTCGCGAAATAATACATATAGATGTTTTTTATACGCTAGAAAAACAACTCTTTATGACACTCATCGACAAGTTTACAAAATTTGCAGTTGCTTACAAAATTAATGGACGTACATGGACGGAGTTCAAAACTAAACTGCTGCAGTACATCAACTCATACGGAAAAATTGAAAAAATAATAGTCGACAATGAATTAGGATTTAAAGCTATACCAATACAACAATTTTTGAACGAGGAAAACATTGTCATACACTACACATCAAACAGTAATCATAACTCCAACGCAGATATTGAGCGACTTCATAATACAATAAACGAGCACATGCGACTTCTAAGACATGACAAAAGGAGTAAAACTGAAACCGTTGAAGAAAAAATATTGCGTATAATAGGTTTTTATAATAACACCATTCACGGTACTACAAAAATTAAGCCAATCGATTTCTTGAATGGAAAGGTACACGAAGACAGATACGATACAATACGTGAATTGATTGTAAGTAAGAAAGAAAAATATATAAGTAAATTAAATAAGGACAGATTTGATGTAGAATTGAACGAAGGAACTAATTATATTAAAGAAATTAGAGGAGGCAAAAACCATAGAAAATATAGAAAAGTAGACACTAATAAAATAGACGAGGATCATGTAGTAGACAAGAAAACAGGGTTAAAATATTACAAAGCACACATTAAACAAAAGAAACAATACCAAACTTCTTAAATGAATATGTGTAATTTCAGATGAACTACTTACTACTGCTGGCATTGATATCGACCGTTAACACTCAAACAATTGACATACAGGACCTTACAAATAACATTGGGTATATACCAATTAAGATCGACGAGAAAAAGGTGATTGAACATTACAACAAAATATTACATGTTGTGAACCTAACATCATATGATGACACATTATCATTACTACATGGCAACATACTTTCACTAAATTTTAGTACAACAGAAAACAAACCACTATTAGAGAGTGTATACAAAAATTTTGCTATAGTTGAAAGAAAAATAGAAAACTTGAATCCACATTTTAGGCGAAAACGAGGACTAATAAACATTTTAGGGAAAGGACTGAAAATCGTCGCTGGAACCATGGATAACGAGGACGAAATAGAAATTAGAAACTCATTAAAAACAATATACGAAAATGAAAAGACTCTAACAAACACCATTAACAATCTTACAATAGTAAATGACCTAATCTCTTCTCAAATCCAGAATACTACTAGCCACATAAACATGAAACAGATACAAATAGGACGTTATATAAATAAGCTGAAGGATTTCCTACAAAATAAGATAACAAATATAGAAGACGAAATTACATTCCTAGAACATATTTACCAAATAAATAATGATATTTCACTTTTGCGCGACCATATAGATGACATCGGACAGATAATGTTCTCTTGCAAACTGGGTATAATTCCCTCAGACATACTTACTAAAACAGAACTTGACTTAATAAATGATTTTGACAGTTATACGAATGCTAAAGTGGCCGTAGCAGTACAAGACAATAACATTATACTTATTCTCCAAATACCCCAATATTCGAAGAATATTCTGTCGAGGATAATATTCGAACCAATCCCAAATATAAATAACAAATCTATTAATTTAAGTACATATGAAATATTTGTAGATTCAAAAAACAATATTTTCGACACTAACATTAAGGAAAATTTAGAAAAGAACTTAGTTCAATTATCAGACGAATGTTTACTGAGCATTATAAACTTCGAAGAAGCACACTGCAATATGCAGAAGACGATTGAAACAAAAATATCAGAAATTGCCGAAGGAATACTTATATTTAAGAATTTTTATTCAAAGATAGAACATAATTGTAACAAAATAAACATTAAGTTGAAAGGAAATTTTTTGATAAAGTTTGAAAATTGTGAAGTCAAAACACTTAACAAAACATTTTCTAATATAAAAATAAAAATTTATGACAAATTTATTTTACCAAATTTCATTACAAAAATTAAAGAAAAAACTCTGAACAATATGGCTAACTTAAAGTTGGAAACGTTATATTTAGAACAAGTTAAACATGAAAATTCAATTCAAAAAATTATTAATCAAAATGTGTACTCAAATTTACTAAATGTAAGCATTAATACAATAATTATAATTACAATAATTTTATTAACAATATTCTTCCTACGTAACATAAGACGTAAAATGTCCATATTACATGTTTCGTCGGAGCCTCACTCTAACGATGGGGGAGTTATAATAACCCCTAAGAAAATCATAATTTAATAACTATTCAATGCTTTCTTGAGTGAAGAATGTTTGTCCACAATTAAATGAACAAGCATACAAATATTTAATATACAAATATACAAACATAAATATATAAACATACATACTTACGTTATACTTGAAATTAATTGTTTTTTCCATTTCTTTGCTGATATGCATTTTTGTCCACAACACTGTGCACAAACATGCATACCTAAATATAAATACACTTCAACTTTATTGCCCTAGATTTTATTGCCGAAATATGATTTTCCAAAGAACCCCAAAATCAATAAACTTGAAGTGGATCAATAAATTTTAATCGTGAGAAATTACGAAATAGAATATAATATTAATAAGCATTTTTGGTATTTGATTTTGTATTTAATATTAAGAATTTTTAGTTTTAAGTCAGTCTTAAGAAAGATTCCAAATAAACCAAATCGATTAAAGAAAAGTAAAAATTTGTTTTTTTATTTTTCTGAATTAACAAACACAAAAGTATTTGCCTCGAACCGGTAGACCACGTTTAAGTCGCACTGCGGAAAATATTGAACGAGTACAGCAAAGTGTTAACGAAGCACCAGAAACATCTGGCAGAAGGCGTTATGCTCAGCTAGAAATGTCTCGTACGTCACTACGGCGCATTTTAAAAAAAGATTTACAGTTATACCCATATAAGGTGCAATTGGTCCAAGAATTAAAACCCGCAGATCATCGGCAACGTCTAAATTTTGCAGTTAAATTTCAAGAGTTGGCCAGAAATGAAATCAACTTTATTAAAAATTTGATTATGAGTGATGAAGCTCATTTTCATTTGAATGGCTTTGTTAATAAGCAGAACTGTAGGTTCTGGGGTTCTCAAAATCCAAGAGCCATTCATCAACGCCAATTGCACCCCATCAGGTGTCCAGTATGGTGTGGGATCACATCTGAAAATGTCATTGGGCCCTACTTCTTCGGGAATGAAGATGGAAGTGCTGCAACCGTAAATGGAGAGCGGTATCGGTTTATGATAGAAAATTTTTTACGTCCTGCTCTTGAAAACAGACCTGGTATGTGGTTTCAGCAGGACGGAGCCACTGCCCATACTGCCCGAGACACAATGGCACTTTTAAGTCAAATTTTTGGAGAGCGAATAATTTCTCGAAATTCGGAAATTATTTGGCCAGCGCGATCGCCAGATTTGACAGCACCCGACTATTTTCTTTGGGGTTTTTTGAAGGAGCGAGTGTATGTGAACAAGCCAGAGACAATCCTTGAACTCAAGGCAAACATTGTTGCAGAAATTCGAACGCTACAGCCACAAGTTTTGAAAAATGTTATGGAAAATGCTCTAAAAAGAGCCCATCAGTGCGAAGCTGAAAACGGTGGTCATTTAAGAGACATCATTTTTCATACTTAGTGTAAAAAAATTTCCATTTTGTATATTATATAATCTGAAAGAAAAAATAAAAAAAAGTTAATAAACAAAAAAGTTATTAAACTTTTACACCCCTTGGTTTCTTTTGGCCCACCCTGTATCAATAAAATTAAGGAATTTTTAAATGGGCTTTATTTCATTTGCTGGGCTTTATTTAATTTTTTTTTTGGCTTTAGTTCATCTTGAGTTTGGTTTCATTATTTCATTTATATTTGATGTTTTTTCTTAAATTTTCTCAAAGAAGAAGTAGAAAAATTTTTCAAGATGAAACAAAAGCGTCGTTAATCCTTAATACATTTACACTCTTTTATAAGATAATATACTTCAATTATTCATAGAACAGTAAAACAGCTTTGTATTAAAAAATATTCTAATTAAAAATATAATTGCATTAGAACTGCTTCAATAAATTAAGTCATGTGCAGTAATAATTTTATAATAACTATTTAATATAATATAATAATAGAAAAAAATATTATTTCAACAAAGCAATTGATTGTAAAAAAGTATCTCAAAGATGCATTTTCATTCTCTAGTAAAAAATTAAAATATGTATGTAACTGTTTTTGTCCGAGCAACATAATATTTTCATTCATTCATTCATTCGTTGTAAAATTTATGGTTTTTTGTGTATTTATTTGCTTACACACGTAAATACGTAATTTTTTAAGCCACTCGATCGATATTCGTTTTTGATTTTTCCTCCAACGTGTATGTGTTCACAAGTTGTTCATGCTTCAGCTACTTTTGGTTTTGATTAATTAATAGTCATTTAAATTAAACCTTGACTTTCTATAATTTTCTGGATTAGATATTTTTAAATTATTTTAATCTGTTTAGAAATCTTAAATGGAAATAAATGTGTGTGTGTATGTGTTTAGTTTATTGATGTTTGTATATCTTTCATCTAAAGAAATGACTCACGGTATCAAATGTTCAGGTTTCACTAAATAACTGAATATATCTATTGTAATTATAAGTACATATATTAAAAAAAGCAACTGAGAGAGTTCAATACTTAGAAGATGATACTAGGGTGGCACTAATTATATTCTATAATATTAACTCATAAAAAATATTGGGTTAAATTCTCACTTTTACTCGCAAACAACTGACACTACCTTGAAAGCAGATTCTTGGTAATTAAACAAAAGTATAATAATAAAATCGCAACATTTGCACAAAAGTATTGTAGTTAGAACGGTGGCAAGACCAAAATAATTTTGTAACGTGCAATTTTTATACATAATGAGCTTGAAGTTCATGAGAATGAGATTATAAAGCATTGGAGTGTTTTCTGTGTCATTTTATTTGGTTCGATTAAATTCAAAAACGCATTTTCTAGGAGCCTAAAATATTTAAGGACTCAGAATGCCTTAACTTGGGAGAGTATATAAAGTAAACTAGATTCTTAACGAAGTTTTCTTAATCGATAGGCTTTTAAAAGAAAATATTATGAAGCTTCCCAATTTTTATTCAAGTAGAGTGCAAAACATGCTGAATATCCATAAGTACTCGCATACTGCCGTAAAAAATTTGGATGAAAATTGACTACTGCTCTGTGTCAACCCAAACTAACCTAACTTAACCTAATCTAATGTTACTCCTATGAATGTTTTTCATTATTAAAAAAATTACAACAGTGACATAACCACAGGCTTATCAAATTATTTATTGCTTGTGTTTATTTTGTTTCTTGCGTTTAGTGTAATTGAAAAACCACCATAAATAAAATAGCAACAAATTTTAAGCTTCCCTTAATTTTATTTAAATTTTTTTATTGCCATTACTTTGTTATTTTTCAAAGTGTTTAAATAAGCTTAAATAGAAAAACGCAACAATAGTAATAATAATAAAAAAAAATATACACAAGCTGCAATAGCAATAGCAACTAAAAGAGCAAATGTAAAGGAATTAAATCACAGTTAGGTTTTTACCTTTTTAAGAATTCCATTTTTGTAGGTTCGAGTTTTTGCTATCAAATATTTTATCAAATAACAATACTTTATTTACTCAAAACTAATATTAAGAGCTTTCAAGACACACAATGTTAATTTATTCACTGCTAGAATACCACGATGTAACAACGCTATTCTTTACAGAAGACTTTTGTATTTAACATAAAGCTTCCAGAATAATGTTAGCAAGATCGAACAAAAATTACATTACAGATTTGGCAAAACAGGCGAAGTAAATGACAGTAAATATTGTGGACACTATCAACTGCCAGAGTTTGGAAGTTCCATTGGAAAGCACTTAATTAAACAATGTATTTTAATGTCAAGCTAAGAAAAACTATATTTGGTTTTTGAGTTTGTGAATCATAAATTGATGTTTTTTTTACACGTGAAGCAAGTGTAGGAAAATGATAGTGATAGAGAAGACAAGTGGTGAATTATGATATAAAGGAAAGTTCCATTCTTTTACAACTACGCCTCTTTTTTGTTTTTGTTATGTACGTTCTCTTTAATAAGACAGATTTAAAGCGCCTCTGGTGTCAATGAAGCGTACTAAATCTTCGAAGCTGTGCTTAGTAGCTATTTTTTTATTAGTTATTGTACTTTGCTGATGATTTTGCTACACAATACCGACGGAAGAGGGGGCCTTGATGTTACATTAGGATTAGTATCCGCTGAAGCTGGCGTACTTAAGTGACAAGTGTCTATCACTTGACCTTTCCTACAACACAAAATAATACTAATTTATATAAGTAAAATGGGTGGTGTGGTTGTTTGATGACTTTTCCGGTGACCGGCCTCGAACCCAGGGCCTTGGGTTTCGTAGTCAACCTGCTAACTACTCTAGCTAACGCCATCCATTATGTCTTATTTTTCTGCTAAGAAAACTGGGAAAAAGTTTGAGAAAAAAATATTAAATTAAAATTTTAACAAATCCCATAAAAACAAAAATTAAAAATTCATATTTTCTTAAATGCATATGTGATGTTTTTTTAAATAAACAAATCCATTAAGTAATATTTAATTATTAAACAAATAGCAGCAGAACACAATAATATGTTGTTTTGAAAAAAATATAAAATATTGTAACCTCAATTAAAATCTCATAATAATTAAATTCGCATTACAAATTGATAGTAAAAGATAAGGTTTTCCACTTAATTAAAACAATAAATTGCATCAATTAAATAATCAACTGGAAGTATTAATAAGTGAATTCCTTTTCTCTGTGAAAATTTCAGTCGAGTCTACATTTAAGCTCGTCCTTTCATTGTTTTAGAGTATGTTTTGTCCCAATGTTGACATTTAAAAAAAATAAGTACACGCTAAAATATTTTTCGGTTTTTAACGTTTTTCTTTAAATATTGGCTTTTGTTTTCGTTTTTTTTTTTTTTTGCGGTTTTTCGGCCATTTAGTTTATTTTTTTGCGATTTTTTTGTGTTGGAGTTTTTTTCGTTTTGGGAGATTTTTTCTGTTTTCGGCGATTTCTTTTTAGTTTTAGCGATTTTTTTAGTTTTGGCGTTTTTTTCGTTTTGGAGATTTTTTTCGGTTTTGGCGATTTTTTAAATTTGGCGATGTTTTAATTTTGGTACTTTTTAGTTTTAGCGTTTTTGAAAATCTCAAGAGTTTGACGATTGCCAAGATACAGCAAGTTGTCAAACTTACATAGTAAAAGTTACATTAACTGACGGAATACCCTTTAATTTTGATTTTTTAAATTTCAGTGTTAAAAATACACTAACGTTAAAAATTTCAAGTCTCTACATTATATTAGTATTTCAGAATTTTTCGTTGCTTGCTTTATATCACTCTTTAATTTTTAACTGTCATATAGCTGTTGTTCTAGCGTCCAAAATTTTACATAGTCTATGAAAATTTAAGGTCCGGAGCTCTTACGGTTGGTTCTCGACAGATAAACAGATGAACATAGTAGCGAATTGTGGAACCCCAAAAATAGATACGAAGCTAAGTGGCGTAATCTGTCTGTTTTGTTTCCGTTTCACTCACTGCAAAGAATGAAACAAAACGAAAGAAAACGTTTCCCGCTGTTTGTTTTCGTACCCTGATGGTAACCATCAACCAAGCTCTTTTAAGTACAA
Organism: Tachina grossa; assembly: GCA_949987645.1. Lineage (NCBI taxonomy): Eukaryota > Metazoa > Arthropoda > Insecta > Diptera > Tachinidae > Tachina > Tachina grossa. Next base: position 30,211,503 of record OX465275.1, read on the forward strand.
ATAATTTTAAGCTGCAAAGATTTTGTTTCTATACATTTTTCGACCCATATTGCACTCTCTCTCCTCTATGGGATTCAACTCAAAACTTACGAATTCTTGGTATGTCAAAAAACAAAAAGGATGAAAGAAGATGATATATATATATATATATATATAATTGAATTGTTTACAGCGGGCAGATATGAGCACTGCACATTGTTTTCTAGCAAAAAGTAAAAATTGCAAAATTTTGTGTTCACTCCCTTTAGAGAAACAAGTACGATATATTAAAGAACTAATTCCTTTACAAAACCATTCCCTAATTGCTAAAATAAACATTGACTGTTTTTACGAAGAAAATAAAAATACACAAAAGCTTCGAAAGATAGACATAGACATTCATGCCCACATAAACATTTTTATGGAATCACATCGAATTTTCGTTTCTCATTCGATTTCAAGCTACTGATTGTGAGTGCGAGTATTTCACACACATCGTTATTGTACAACATTTTATGTTCTCATAATAGTTTAAAAAAAAAAAGACAAACAAAACAAAATATAAACAACAGAACCTGTCGAGCTTAATTATTATTATATTCTAAAGCGACCGGCGACCACTTCTATAATCACATTCAAACCTTTGTAGACTGTAGACGCGCAAAGATCACAAACCCTTACGAGTTAAACAAAAAAAAAAAAAAAATATAAAATATTAAAACAAATAAAAAATAAGATTTAAAGAAACTACAAGATTTTAATTAAATATTATTTGCTTTTCTAGAATTATTATTCCATAACACAAATATTCACATAAAACTTTAAATCAACAATACAAATTTCGCAATTAAATAATTGCATTAACAAACAAAATAAAATTAAATAATTTTTTCATTTTTATTGTGAGTGCAAACGAAGTATTTATTTAAAAAAAAAACAAAATAAACTGCATAAAAATGAAATTATTCTTGGGTGTATTGTGCGCCACCTTGGCTTTGAATGGCGTTTTCACATTACCAGGTAAGTGGGTCAAAGCAAAAAAAAATATATGTTTAGCTGAAATACAAAATCAGGTAACTGCACTTTTTTTTAAATTTTATATAATAACTTAGAAAATTTATTATTTGACATATTGTAATAAGTTTATTTTAATTGAAATTTATTTGCTGGTGGTTAAGCATTGTCTATATACTTGATTGGTGCTTTGCATAACTACCAGCAAATAAATTTCAATTTCTTGTATGTAATTTATTAACATGTTGAGCTAAAGGCCAATGTTGCTAAAGCTCTTTTGCTTTATTAGCTTATAATTTCAATTATAAGTTAATATAATGATAAATAAATAAATAAATAAATTTCAATTTCAAAGGATTTGAAAATATTTATGTGTTTCGTTATAATATCCAATAATTAATTTAAAATGCCATTTTGAATTTTTTGTTAGTTACGTGGTTTTGCATTTCAGTTAACGATATATGTATGTATGTACAAACAAACATACATACATACTCGTATATATACGTGTTTATATAATTCTTTATCTTAATAAATTTTCTTGGTGCATGCAAGCGCATTTTTTAATCACATTTTTAAAAGATTTATGGAATGATTGATTCATTGTGATCACTGTTTGAGAGTTACTTTTTATACCCTTTACCAAAAAATGGTAAAAGGGTATATATAGGTTTTTCATTCCGTTTGTAATTTCTAGAATATTAATAAGCGAGCCATAAGGTATATATATTCTGGATCCTTATGCATAGGGAAGACGAATAAGCGATGTCCGTCTGTCCGTCTGTCTGTACGTGAAATCGGTTTTCCGAAGCTCCCAGAAAAGCTACAAGACTTCGTTCTTGGACTGGTGTGTCAGAAATGGTCGAAATAAGATTGGTATTGAAAATCAGAAAAATCGAGCAGACGGTTTCAGAGCTGGGAAACTTAAACTTCATTTTGCCATACAAAATAACTACCGAAAACTAGTTATCATTATTTTTTTTATTAAATAAATTTATTTTATACTTCAGTGTGAATAAAATTGGTATTTCTAGTTAAAAGAAATTAAAAAAAAGTTCAATAAATTAAAAAGACTTTTCCAGGGTTGGAAAACCTTAACTTTTTTTGTTATGCAAAAGTAACTTACTAAAACAAATTTTTCCTTTTTTTTCTATAAACTAAACATATGCAATGTTCTTAAAAGAAGGAGATTGATGTAAGAAATCAGAAAAACAAAAAGGATGATTCCAGGGTTGGAAAACCTATGATTTTTGTGATATATAAAATTAACTACCGTAAACTAATTTTTTAATTATTTATATTAAATAAACTTATTTTATACTTCACCACTAATAAAATTGGTATTTCAAATAAAAAATTAAACTTCAAAAAATTAATAAGATGTTTCCAGGGTTGGAAAACTTTAACTTTTTTTCTTATACAAAAGTAACTTACTAAAACAAATTTTTCCTTTTTTTCTATAAGTTAAGCATATCTAATGTTCTTAAAGGAAAGAAATTGATGTTAGAAATCAGAAAAACAAAAAGCATGATTCCAGGGTTGGAAAACCTAATATTTTTGTGATATATAAAATTAACTACCGTAAACTAATTTATCATATATTTTTATTAAATAAACTTATTTTATACTTCACCACTAATAAAATTGGTATTTCAAATAAAAAATTAAACTTCAAAAATTTAAAAAGACGTTTCCAGGGTTGGAAAACTTTAACTTTTTTCTAATACAAAAGTAACTTACTAAAACAAATTTTTACTTTTTTTCTATAAATTAAACATATCTTATATTCTTTAAAAAAAGATGGTGTAAGAAATCAAAAAAAATCAAAAAGAAGGATTTCAGGGTTGGGAAGCTTACACTCTTTGCGATATAAAAAATTAACTACCGAAAACTAATTTTTATCTATTTTTATTAAATAAACTTATTTTATGCTTGATAACGAATAAAATTGGTATTTCAAATAAAAGAAACAATTAAAAAAATTAAAAAGACGATTCCAGGGTTGGAAAACTTTAACTTTTTCTACAAAAGTAAGTTACTAAAACAAATTTTTCCTTTTTTCTATAAATTAAACATTTCTTAAATTCTTAAAAGAAAGAAATCAATGTAGGAAATCAGAAAAATCAAAAAAGATGAGTTCAGGGTTGGGACACTTACACTTTTTTGATATATAAAAGTAATTAAGTCTAATTAATTTTTATCTTTTCCTTTATAAATTATATATATTTTACGTTTTTGAAAGAAAAGTTTGGTATAGAAAATTATAAAAATAAAAGGCACAGCTCCAGAGCTGGAAACTATAATTTTTTTCTAGACATTAAAGTAACTAATTAAAACATTTTTTTTAATTTCCTTTTTTGTCACTTAACACACTTTCTATATTTTTTTAAGAACTAATAGATTGGTATAAGTAATCAGAAAAATCTAAAATTATGATTCTAGGGTTTGAAACTTATTATTTTTTTCTTTGTACGTAAAAGTAAGTATGTGCTTATGTATGTATCTCTATACTACATAAACTCACTTTGGTAAAGGGTATATAAGATTCGGCACAGCCGAATATAGCACTCTTACTTGTTAATTTTTATGTTGTATTTCTTAAAAAAAATCAGTAAATTTTTGTTTTAAAAATAAATGGGGTCATATGCCTGTTGTCAGAAATGAATAAATAATTTAAGTTGTTTATTTTATTTTTGATTAATGTAATTGCAATTTTTGGCTCAGGCAAACAAGCGCGTCATTTCATGTGGAAAATTCTGGTAGATACGCTCACAAATAAAGTTCTGTTAAACCAAGCATAATCATTCACAGCATTGAGAGATGGAATTATTGCGTCTTATTTCTCAATTTAAAAATAACAAAGCAAACAACAAATAAAAGTTAAAAAATTAAGCGAAATGACTGACGTTCAGATGTTAACAAATCAGGTTAATGAGGCATTTCTTTAAATTTTTTTTATTTTATTGTTTTTCATATACAATATAAATACATACATACATATTTACATACGTACACACATACATACATGCATACATACATATCGCTACCTTAATATTAAAAGGTCCTTATCTTTTGAAATATGTAATTTTGAATTTTTCGATACATTAGATCTAGTAAGCGACATGTTATCGAAATTTACTTTTTTATTGAAATTAAAATTTTATGGTCCTATCCATAGTTAAGAATTATTAAAATGCCAAAATTGTTGATGACTTTTAAGATACAGGCTGTAAAATTTTATTTTAGGCTACAATTTACATACGAAAAGATATTTGAATATTTTAGGAAAACCTTCTGCTGAAAAATTTAATTTTTGTCGCTTACGATTAAATCGAAAATAAGGCTCTTCTTTTGTTCTTCTATCAAAATATAGAAAAATCTCCATTAAAAAAATAGGGCCTTTCTATTTTTAAGACAACGATATATGAATATGTGTACATATGTATATAGACACATTAAATTTTTGTTGATAACCAGTACGAGTATTTATAGTAGATAAAAATAAAACACTTTAAAGTATGATTCCTCTTTGTCATTCTACTTTTTGGGAGCATTGTTGCCAGGTTAGCCTTTTCGAAATTTAAAAAATGAAACGTCTTATTGAAACACCTTTTATAAGTCCCTACTGGCTCCTTAGTCTTAATTTTTAACTTCATAGGCATAAAAAGTAGTTTTGGTTTACAACCGAAATTTCCATTAACAATTTTTTTTATTGTCAATTATTATTTTTTAAGTATATTTATTTAACATAAAGTCTTAATTTTATTTGGAGGTTTTGCTTATTTTTATTTTTTGACTAAGCAACGTCTATATGCATTTCGTTCTAGCTGATGAAAAATAAAATAAAATAGATGCCAAATCGAATGTAGATGCTGGTTTTATAAAAGTTTTTGTTTGAAGCTTTTAAATTTATTATGTTTGCATATTGTGATTCTCAAAAAAGTATTAAGATTCTTAATATAAATATAGGAAACTTTTAAGCCAATTTCAAAATCTTGGCGTTGAAGTTTACTGACGAGTTCCATGAGCAAGAATGAAATATATAAAGGGGTTGCTTAACCAAAAATAATAATAATATAAATAAAGTAAAATGCGACTTTGACTAGCACACAAAGGGTTCCGTGCGGACACTACATACATATGCAATACTATACAAACTTAAGACTATTTAATCGAATATCTTACCTGATGTAGACATTTTTTTAAATTTTAAGTACACGTTAAACTTTTTTTCGGTTTTTGGCGATTTTTTTTGGTTTTGGTGATTTAGTTTAGTTTAAGCGATTTTTGTTAGTTTCGGCGATTTTTTTCGTTTTGGCGTTTTCTTTTGGCTTTCGGCGATTTTTAAAATATGGTGATTTTTTAAATTTAGAGATTTTTTCATTTTGGGACTTTTTAGTTTTAGCGTTTTTGAATATTTCACAAGATTCCAAGATACAGCAAATTGTCAAAATTACCAAGTCAAAATTACATCAACTGATAGAATACCCTTTAAGTTTGTTTTTGTTTTAATTTCAGTGTTATATATTCTAGTCTGCATAAAACAACATTAACTTTGCAAATTTTAAGTGGCTACGTACATACATATGTGCCCTTAATTGTGAAAGGGGTCATATGCATTTTTGCTACTAAATATTAAATAAATCTTTAAATAAATTCACTAAAGTGCGAGTTTAACTCGCGCACGAAAGATTCCGTACTATACGAACTTTAGCCTATAAAATATATAGTTTTGAAAATTTTTTTCGTTTTTGAGATTTTCAGTTTTGAGCGTTTTTTAATATGGTGCTTTTTTAATTTTCGCCCTTTTTTCTCGTTTTGGTGATTTTTTGATTTTTATAGCTTTATTTCGTTTTGGCGATTTTTTTTTCAATTTTTGCTATTTTTTTCATTTTGGCAATTTTTTTTTATTCTGGCGATTAATTTTAGTTTTAGAATTTTTTTTTTCGCTTTTTTGAGTTTTGGCGATTTTTTCGGTTTTTGGCATTTTTGTCGGTTTAGCGATGTAATAATTTTGGGATTTTTTAGTTTTAGCGTTTTTCAAAATTTCAAGAGTTTGACTCTCACAGTTTCCAAGATATAGCAAGTTGTCAAAATTACATTAACTGATAGAACACCCTTTAGTTTTAAGTTTTTTTAAATTTTACTGTTAATTGTTGTAGTCTGTATAAAAATGCACTTTACAAATTTCAAGTGTCTATATACACACAATTGTATATATGTATGTATATTACATGGGATTTTAAAATTTTTCGTTGCTCGTTTTTGAACACCCTTAAATTTTTAACTCTCACGTATTTCTTGTTGTAGCAGCTAAATTTATACACAATCTCTCCGTCTTACGGTTCTCGAGAAAATAGCCTGTGACATACAGACGGACAGCGTAGCGAAATACAATTGGGTTCCTTTTCACCTTTGGTGTACGGAACCCTAAAAACTTCAATAAATATTTAATAAATATTAAATAAATTTATATAAATTGAGACTAGTACAGCTCTAAATGGGAATGTTCCATAATATTAAAACATTTAATTTTTTCAAATGTAATCTACTAAATATATGGACTAAATAAATTTATGACTTAGACCACTTTCATAATTAAGGACATAATTGTGTATATTACAACTTTAATTTTTAACTGTCATATATAAATGTTGTTACAGAGGCCAAAGTTTTACATATTCTGTGAAAATTTCGGAATCGTAGCTCCTACGGTTCTCGACAAAACAGCCTGTAATGGACAGACAGACAGATGGATAGACGGACAGACGGACATCGAAGCGAAAGGAATAGGCTTCCTATTTACCTTTGGTGTACAGAAACCTAAAATCAAGTAAAAATTTCAAATTATTTTTTATGTTTACAGCAGTTACAGTTTAGAAATATTTCTAAAGACTTTTCCGAAACACTCTTTTGCCAACCGACCTTTCCCACATAATACTGGCAAATATAAATTTTTAGCAAAACTCTTTCTTGGCAAAACAAATTTTGCCAAAAATTTAGTACAACATTTAATAATTTATTTATTTATTATGCCTGTTACCTGTTTGTTTATTACAAATAAAAAAAAAGGAAATTATTCCAATTGCCAGGCTATTAAAAATATAAATTGAAATTTTCATTAATGTTCAACACATATGACCGATTTTTACAATTATTCCATAAATTGGCCCCAATACTTTCGCTGCAAAAATATAAAGTGAATATTGCCCATTCAGTCATAACAACAGAAAGAACTGCAATTAATAGCAACAAGAATTGCATAAAGGAAACAATTTGTGGGCCTAAAAAAATCTTTTAATTTTATTGTGTTCATTCTTAAATAAAATTTATGATGGTCGTCTTTTTTCTCAAATATATAAATTGAAAACAATTAAAGGCACAAAATTGTCGTATGGTGCAGTTGCAAGTAGCTATATGTAGATGTAGTGGGGCTGTGTAAGTAAAAAACAGTGGGACCGAAAATAAAATGTACAAAATTTATTCGTGTTTCCAAATCAAAAGGGTTATTTTCGGCATTTGATACCAAACAAGTTTTCACAACAATGTTAATCGTGTTTTTGTATAGAAATTTCGATCAGTATCGAATGCCGTAATTTTCCACAACATGCATTTTTGTTAGTGTAATGTGCTAGTACAAACGGGTAAATTTGGTGTCTACACAGAAAAGCTTAGAATAATCTAAACTAAAATTTTTGTAATTTTAACTTTTTCCAAAAAAAAAAAAATAAATAAAAAAAAAAAAAAAAATTATATGCAATGGTGCTACAGATTTTGTGCTCGAAATCAAATCATTTCAATCTTAAGAGTCCGTTAAATGCGAAAATTCTTGATTCAAAAATAAAATCTTGAATAAAATCTTATTTAAAGATCAAATTCAAGATTTTGTTGGAAATAAAAATTTAAAATTAAGATCATATTCTTAAAAATTAAATAATATAATTAAGATTACATTCTTGATTTTAAGAAAGCGTTTTTAAAGTTTAAGACCTCGTTCTGGATATTTAGAAGTCATTCTATAAATTATTTTTGCTTAAATTTGAGAACGTCAATCTAACTGACCAAATTTCAAGATTGAAATATTAAGATTTCTGCAATCTAAATCCTCAAATTTAGATTGTCATTTTCTCTTAGTGTATGTAGCCACTGTAAAAATATTAAATCATTTTCTATACTCATTAGCCAAAAACCCAGTTTTATGCCTGTTTGTGATTAAAGAGTATATGAAAATAAAAATAGTTATTTGCCTCTACTGAAAATTTGTGAATTTTGAGTCGAATCTCTATAGATTTTACATACATACTAGAGAGCTGCGTAAACAGTCTTGAAATGTAAAAACGTCATGATTTTTAAATGTATTCACGTCGCATGTATTATACTAAACCAATAATAAATGCTGTCGTACTATAAGCGAAGCACGATAGATGTATTGGTGTATGTGTATACCAGTGTTACCAAGCGATGACGCCAAGACAGCTTGCCTGTAACAAACACTCAAAAGAAGTACTGTTGATTTGTGTATGCTTGTTATTTTTCATATTGTACGTTTGAGTGTGTGTGTGTAATATGTAAATGGTAAGCTATTATGTGATTAACCGCATACAACTAATGTTAATGCATGTGTGTGCCTTTGCATGTGCGCAGAAAAATAAAAAATCATACACACATACATGCATGACGTTTGTACACGCACTTATGCATAAAAAGAAGCTAGTATCACAAATTATTCCGTCACGAAGTGTCCCAGTTGGCCACGTCTTTAAGACATCTTTGACGACGGGTACAAGACAATGGTAAGTCGTAGAAGACATATTAAAGACAACTCCATACAAATCGTTGACGAAATTTTCATACAAATGGCGGCGAGGTCACACAAGACCAGATGAGCGACATTGTCGCTCAGATTGTCCTCAACAAGGCTTTATTGAAGACAAAACGTGTGACACTGTCGCTCAGATTGTCATCAACAAGGCTTTATTGAAGACATAACGAGGGACATTGTCGCTCATATTGTCGTCAACAATGCTTTATTGAAGACACAACGAGGGACATTGTCGCTCAGATTGTCCTCGACAAGGCTTTATTGAAGAGAAAACGTGTGACATTGTCGTTCAGATAGTCATGAACGCCGATTTCTTTTAAATTGTCGATTAGAAAACTTAATCTACATATGACATGTCGTACATGAATCGTCGAAGACAATGTCGTCTAGGACGATTTGGACAACTGGGGTTTTCTTCTTTACTCTTATACCTACAATACTCAAATAAATTTCTTGCAAACAGTGTTGTTAACGTTTGTTTTATAAGCTTTCGCTGTAGCAAAGCATTTGAAAAATCCCTCATGTCTTAAAAGTTCTTATAAGTAAGCAGTAGTCTCCTACATACATATATATTTAAATATATGTATGATTTTTGTTGGCTCTTGGTGAAATTAAAATTTTCCAATCACTTTCAATTATTGGCAAATATACTAGATAGAACCATAATATAAATATGTATCAATAAAAAATAGAAATTAAAAACAATTGTTTACAACTTTATTCCGTGCCAAGGTAAAAAAATAATCACAGCTCATAAACAATTCGTTACACTGTTCCACGTATATACATACATACATACATATATAAACATTTGAGCAGTATTACTGTATACAGTATTGAATTAATTGAGTCATAAAACATTCAACAAATATAACCAGATTTTCCACGAAATCCACATGGTCTGGCAGTTTAATATGGAATTTGTAAAAAAAAATAAAAAACTAAATTAAATAAAATCAAAACAAAATATTATTATTTTTTTTATATTTTATTTATGGTCATGCATAGTCATGAGCATAAATAAAAATACATCCCTATGTACATACTAAAGTAAATTCGGCAAAAGAAAGTGTTTTTATATAAAAGCTTAAGTCAAAATTTAAAAAAATTATTTATGAAATAAATATAAAAAGTTAATTTGCAATTACCAGCCTTATAATGAAAATATGAAAAGCAATGAAAACTATAAATTAGCATTATAAAAATTATTACGGATTTATAAAGGGGTTTTAAAACAGAGTTTAGATACAAAATTGTGCTTAATAAGTCTTTCTAAAGCTTTACTAATTTTTATGAATAAAGCTGTAGAAATTTTTCTAATAATATTGTAAGAAAACTATTTTTGATTACGATTTCTAAACCAAATATCAGAAAACCTTGAAGTGCAGTGAATTTTGTGACATCTTCTAATAAAAGCGTTCGTCAAGAAAAATTATATTTTTGAAAAATTAAAAAATCGGAAGTTATGCCGAAGGTACGTACTTTTACATTCTACAGAAAAATATTGGTAAACTCATCTATAAAATCTATTAAATTGGAAAAATTTAAGTGAGCTTAATTTTAACTAATGGAATTATGAATTAGAATTTTATATAGACTTACAAAAAAAATGATAACAGATGTTAGACATAATATCATAATAGTTCTCTAGAACAATCAATTATCTTCCAAATTTAATATATTTCATCTGCGAATTTTTTGCGAGTTTAAAAAAAATAAATTTTTTCAACTGCGTGCCAAATTCAGAATTACTCAATATATGGCTGACGAAATTGACAAAAGAGCGGCTATTTACGCCCATTTCTTGTCATACATTTCTGATAGTGATTGCTCCGAAAACTTTAAACAGTATTTAAAAGATAATTCCAGAAATTTTAAAGTTTTTGAAAAACATCATGCTGTTTGGCTTAAAGACAGTACTTCGATCAGAATCCAAGTATTCAATTACAATTTTTTGCTTAATAACTTTATTTTGTCGATTGAACTTTTGTTTAAAAATTTAAAAATTAGAAGAGTTATTTTTTTACATAACATATTTATTTATTGAATCTTCAAACATGAACTAACATTAAGTATTCAAATCTTAAATCTAAATATAAATATTAGGCCCGACCACTAGTGATAATTATTAATAATATATGAGTCGTGGTAATCAAAAAAAAAAAAATATTTTCAAAAAGTATCATTTATAATATTGAGTAATAGAGCCCTTGTGTCCAGTAAAGTTCAAGATATTACGAGCAAGCGGATTAGGATGTGACTCGAGTTTTGTAAGATATTTGACTGCGTATTTTGCAATTTATTCAGTCACTTGTGGCATATTTAATTGACACAATTAAATTTTATGTTTATTTTGTGTTTTTTCAATCAAAGGTATTGGATTGGGGAAACAAATTTTTCTGTGTCATTAAAGTTTTTTGCAGCAATTTTTATAAAATCAAATATATTACCTGCCTGGCGTTTTTCTCAGTTTTTGGCAGTTTTTTTCTTCGGGTTTTCACGATATTTTTGTTTAAAACGATTTTTTCGGTTTTTGTGCAATTTTTTTTCGTTTTGCCGATTTTTCTTCGTGTTAACGATTTTTTTAACTAAACAGATTTTTTTTAGATTTATTGCGTTTTTTTAGTTTTTCTTGGAAGATATTTGTACTTTTGGTGTTTTTTTTTGCATTTTATCGATTTATTTTATTTTTGAGGTTTCCAAGTAAGTTGTTACAATAACAAAATCAAAATAACATTAACTGATAAAATACACTTTAGTTTTGATTTTTAAGCTTCAGTATTAATGGGTGTAGTCTGCATAAAAATACAATAACTTTGAAAACTTCAAGTGTCTATATAAAATTGTGTGAATATTACATTATGATTTAAAAATTTTTCGTTGCTCTTTTAAGAAAACCCTTTAATTTTAAACTGTCATATATTTGTTGTTATAGCGGCCAAAATTTTTATTGTTCTGTGGAAATTTCAGGGGGCAGCCTGTGACAAACAGACAGACGGACGAACGGACATCGTGGCTCAAACAATAGGGTTCCTTTTCAGCTTTAGTGTACGGATCCCTAAAAAGGAAAAAATTTTATACTTTCTTTCTAATTTGGATTTGTGTTACATAGTGATAACTTTCGCAAAATTTCTTAGTACTGAACTTCGGTTCTTCTGTAAATTTGTTAAGCTGAAAAAAAACATTTCTTTTGCCTGATTAGTTTTTGTAACATAAGACATTTTCGTTCTGAGCGATCAAAATTGCTTCCTTTGAAAAAGATTTACTAAATTCATTTGTAAAAGTTAATGAGGTTAATAAGTATATTATATGAGTAACAATAAATTTATAATGATACTCATGTTGACATTTGCCCAAGAATCGGTTTAACACAAATAATTTGGGGATGTATTAACATCTTTAACACGTGCCTGCTGGCTTAAGTAGCAGCTTTTGTTTCTCTGGTGTCAAGCTCGATACAAAATTTACTACAGTAAATAATTATTTTTTTTTTTTGAAGGGAGAAATATCTTATTAATGTATTTTTATTTTCTGTTTTGTATTTTTTTTTTTGCCAAACCCTCTTTTTGATTTTTTTGCCACAATTTTCATCATTATTTCATTTCTCTTTTTTTTTGTCTATTTGCAAATTGGATTTTCAAAATATTTATTTGTTGTAAGCTGGTATTTTATAACGATTTAACATTTTTCGAGTGGCTTGTCAAGATTGCAGTTTATTATTTGTATTTTATTCGTTCAGTTTAAGGATTTATCTACCTGGGAGATTTAAAGGATGATTATTCGTTTAACGAAATGTTACAGACCCTTCTTTAAGCTTTCCAATACTAAAATATGCAACAATAATGATGCTTTTGAATTGATGTAAATGTAATGGAATATGAAAAAAATTATAATTCTATAGCAAGTGCTTTTATCAAAGAGCTTTTGTTAAATATAAAAAGTAATGGATATATTTACAAATATTTTAAATTTGAAAAAAATTTAAATTTATATTTTGTATCTAAAGTAAACTGAAGCGAACAAATTGTACTCACACAAATATTTTTTTTTACAATGAAATTTAGCTTTTGCAATTTATTATATTATCTTTTTCAGTAAAATGTTGTTGATTATAAATATATATAGAAATTGCTTATTGAGGGATAAGCTAGTTCCTATACCCGTGATCGGCAACCTATACCATTACATTTTGAAATTGTCTGAATTATACTCTCACCACAAGCCGATGTTACCAGTGAAATTTTCATCTTATTTCCCTAACTTGAAATTTTTAATCTACAAAACCAAACTTGATTTTATTGCGGTCAGAAGAAACAGTCAAGTTTTGTTTATAAAGAAAGACGTCAAAATAATGGTGAGTAAAGAGAGTTTTGTAGAAAATGTTCTTAAAATAATTTAAATATATTCTTGCAACTGCCTTTGCATGTCATATTTTTTCATGCATGGCAATGTATGTACGTTGACAAACCAAACATTCTGGTTTGCCATAATAATTTTCTGAAAATAAAAAATTTAGTAAATTCTCATCACACATATTTTTCTGTTGTTGGGAAATTATTTTTTCTCTGGCAACACTGATTTTTAAGAGTATGTGATACACACAACTTGTTCTCAACAATGCGTGTGTACACATACTTAATTGAAGAGTATATTAAAAGGTGCGGCGCCCCTTAATTTGCCGACCACGGTCTTATGGCTCAATCAGACGTGACATAACCATAGCCATAGAAAACAGCCGTTCGAACCAAACTAATGGGCAACACTGTATTTGATTAAAGGTGACTCGCCATAACTCTCACAATAGAAGCCAATTGAATTTTGGTTTGGTTATGGCTATGGCATTATGGCTATGTCACGTCTAATTTAAGCATTATACGCATTTCATTTTATCCAAAACATTCTTACAGCAACTAGAGCTGTTATGTTCGACTTGCATTTTTTAACCCCCGATTAAAAAAAGGGGTGTTATAAGTTTGTAGTGTGTGTCTGTGTATCTGTGTGTCTGTCCGTGTCCACGTACAGGCCAAATGGCTTGACCGATTTTAATTTAGTTTTTTCTGTTTGAAAGATGACTTGATCGAGAGGGTTCTCAGCTATGTTTGCAGAAAATCAGTCCAGCCGTTTAGAAGATATAACATCTTTTCTGAAAAAAGTTGGGGGTTTTTAAAATATTTAATTTTTGTTATTTTACTTATTATCCTTGTGCATGCAATTCTTAATAACATTTTGAGAGTTTTTCTATAAATATACGAATTTTTTTTAGCTTTTCGCAAAGTTGAATTCTACTGATGAGATGCTTAAAGAGAAACGATATGACGTTGCTTAACAAACAGCAAACAAAAATTCTTCATGAAAAAGATAAAATTTTCAATGAAATATTTTATTATGTATGAAAATTTTTTGAAGTTAAGACTCGGCAACACTGGCGCCCTGTCAACTGTATACATATTATTTAGTTAGAATACGTCAATACTCTGTCACGGCTTTATCTTTTTGTATTGTCTTTTAAGCAATATCACGACATTTGATCTGTGTAAAATATACTCAACCATTTGAAAGTTATAAAGAAAAACATTTTATTCAAATACAATTCTCTGGAACTCATCAATTATTTGTGAAGTGCATGTGTATGCAAATTAATATATATATATATATATATATATATATATATATATATATATATATATATATATATATATATATATATATATATATATATATATATATATATTTTTTTTTTTGTACTGTTTTTCTTGACATTGTATAGAAGCAACAAATGATTTTAGAATTAAACTTCAATATTCAACAATAGCTGCAAAAAAAATCAACAACAGTCAAATAAACAAATTAATGGGAATTTCCATTAAACTTTATTCAAGTTGTTCTTTGAAAAAACGGAATACAATGTGCATCTGTAGAGATACAACTGATGATTCTTCTATGCAAATAAGGAAGAATCAAATAGTAAAATAAATTCAATGAGTGTTTTTTGGATATGTACATATATAAATAATTGTAATTAAATTTAAATAAAAGTGTATACAGTTTATTGTGTTTAAATTTTTTGAAAAAAAATTAAGAAAAATAAAATGAAAATGATGTAATGAATGAAGCTAAAACTGCAAATAAATTAAAAGTTTGAGAATAATTGTTATGAAATCTAGTTATCAGTTGTATAACTTAGCTTTTTAGTTAGTTAAATTTAGAAGCAAAAGTTGTATTAACCCACTTTAATATTTAATTAAACTTTTAATCAATCAAATTTTTAAGCAAAAAGTTTAATTCTAAAAAACAGTTTAGAATGAAAGTCCGTCCGTACCTTCTTCTTTTTTTTTTTTTTTGCAAACAATTTAAATTTTCCAGATAATAGAAAATTTTCTTCCAATTCCACTTAATTCGGTTTAATATTTTGTTGCTTAAATAAAACAAACTTTTTCAAAATATTTTTAAAATTAATTAAAACTGAACACATCACATCCAATATACAAATAGGAAAATATCGCAATACAAATCAATAAGAAAATTTATAAGGAAATAGAATTATTTTTAGAAACAATAAAAACTATTTTTATTCTTAAAATAATATTAAAAAAAAACACATCTACAACTAACACATCCAGAAGTAATAGAGCAAACAAAAACATACAATAAATAAATAAATTAAGAAAAAAAAAAATAATATAAAAATTACAAACAAAAGTCTTGCAAACATAAATTGAGCAAAATTAAAACAATAAGTGTGTGAGTGCACTTAAAGAAATATTTGTTTAAGAATCATTCATTTAGTGAATTAATGCTTAAATTTGTTGTTTTATAAATTCAGTCATTTTGATACTTCTAAAACGCGTTTCTATTCGGTTGTGAATTGAAAAATTAAAAACTAGCACAATTTTTTAGATGAAACCCTGCATTTTCCACCCAAAAAAAAGAGTGTGGGAAAAACAGTAGATATGGGTAATTACACTTTGAATATGTTTAAAGTAAACATTTTTTTTCGTATATGTATCAGTTTTTTAAACTTATATTTGGTAAGCGATATGATCAATCAGGCTCCATGGAGAATGGTCCGAAATCTAAAATAAAAAATGGCGTTAAAAATTACCTCAAACTTTTTGTTTACTGAAAATACCAACTTTAATTTTAGGATAATTGTTTTTGTTTTTTTTTAATACTTTTAAAATTTTTTGTAATTTCTACAATATTGATTTATGACCCCATAAATTATTTATATTTATTTACAAGTGATGTAAAAAGAAAATCAAAAAGGTGCTTACAGGGCTGGAAAATATAAACTTTTTTTTATATACATATAGAATTAACCAACTAAAAATAATTTTTATATTTATGACTTAATAAGGCTTAAGGTCGTATCGCTTTATAAGCCAAATAACATGTGATAATTTTTAATGAACAAATAACATCAGAGTTAATTGTAAATCATCTGACAAACACGTAGTAGAACGGAACAACCAGCTGTTTTCGAAGGCCACTACACCCTCATCATCAGCGTTCTTTGTGGTTGGTCCACTGTGTGTGGTGTCAGTTGATGTAGATTTCTGCCATTATTGCAAATGGAATATGTGAATTGTTTTGATTAATAGTATTACAATTTGTTGAAAGCTTTTTTGTAATGAAAGCTCAATTTTACCATCTCTAAATTTTTAACAGTATTGCCATCAAAAATTGTATTTCTTTATTAATGGAAACTATGTTATATTTTAGAAAAAAAAAAATAAAAAATTACACATATAAGTAATGGAAATCACAGAAATTAAAAAAATATTTCCAGGTTTGGAAATTTATTTATTTTTTGTACATCAAATTAACTAACTAAAACGGGGTTTTCAAATAAGTTAAATATATTGTATATATTAGTTAAATTTTTATTCAAGAGTTTGTTTATATTTATTAAATTTTTATATAAATTTCTATGTGGTTTATCTATACAATCATATAATTTATTACTCTCAGCACAAGTATGTTTCAAATCGATGGTTACGTTCACAACACGTAACTTAGTTCTTATTAGTTTTTTTTAATAAATGTACATGATATAAAATATATCGCTAAAGACTAGTCATAACAAAATTGATTAATTGTCTCACTTTCCTTCCTTCAAACTGTTATTTTCTTCTGAACAAAATCGAAACATTCTGTGGAAATAAAATGTTTGCCAAATATGTGTTATGTTGGCAATATTTTTTTTTTATATTAAATTTTATTAAAAACCAGAAAATTTTAAATAAGTTAGTAGGTACAATACAGCAAAAAAATAAGCGAAACAAATAGTTACAAGGTTTTTGAATATTGTATGTTATTAACAAAATTGCAATGGCATCAACTTTTTCATCCCTGTCATAGTTTGTGTTTTTTTTTTTCGTAAAAATCATAGTTAAATTTAGACAGATCTTACATTCATATTTTTTTTGCTGTTGCTGAAATTAAGATTTTATAATGAGAAAAAAAGAGACTGGTATACATAAAGTACAAAATATTTTCTCTCTCTCTCTAACACAAAATGTAGACTTGAGCATCCCAACTTAGATTTCTCATTATCGTATTACTTTTTCCCATTATAAGTTTTGATTTCTCATCAATCAATTTGTATTTTCTCATTTAAAATTTAAGGAAACTAAACTATAGTTTTAAATAAAGAATTGCTAAATCACACTAAGTGCCGTTATTACTAGCGGTGTCCACTAGCGATGTGCATCATGTCGGACATGGCATATGTCTAGCGAACACTGCTCATGTCCATGTTTCGTCCATGCTTTTACATTAATGCCCGAACATATGGCTGAGCACCAATGTTCGCTACGACATATTCCGTGCGCAACCATTTAATTGTATTTCTTGTATTCTCACCCCCCAAATCAGTTCAGTTTTATGTAAAAAAAAATACGAAAAAATTTCATACCATAAGTTGTGTTTTAGGGGGTGCGTCCGGCCCTCAAAGTTGGCCTTCAAGTCCATTTTTCAATGTAAATTTTTGCATATGACTATCTTTTTAAAAATCATTTTGCAAGAATATGACATATGGCAATATTTTAGTTCTTCGAGACAACAATATTAGTCTCACAGATAGTTTTTTGCTAAAATTAATATTTTAGAAAATAATGAAGAAAATAACCAACAAAATACCAAAACCAACAACAAAATACCACAACTTATCGGTATGAAATTTTTTTGTATTTTTTTTACATAAATCTGAACTGATTTGGGGGGGGGGGGGGGTGAGAGTAGAAGAAATAAAAAAAAAATAAAATAATGGCCACCTTAATGTAAATACATTTGCTCAATATTGTTTATACAGCTTTTCAATAAACTAACTAAATGTTTCTTTGTAAATCTCAATCGACAATATTTTTTGTATTATTTAATCTCTTCGCATAAGCATTCTTAGGTAATAAAATAAGCTCTAGAAATTTAAACCAATTTCATTTCGAGTTTTGAGCTTGATTTCATTTATTAGAAAGCTGCATCATTACATTTTGTTGTAATTTATTGCATATTATTAGGTCCCATTTTATTGATTTTTTCATTAGGCGTTATTTGAATCTAAATAATTTTCATATTTGTGTTATTTCAAAAACCTCAAATTAGGGTCCTTTTGTAGATTAGATCGAATACTGGCATTGCTTTCAGTAGTTTTTCTGCATAGCCGGCCTTTGTCCGGGCTTAAGGACTCCTTCGTCCATAGTTTTTCTAAAAGTGGCCTTCTTTACAAGAGATTTTATGTGGACTAAATTTTTTTTTCCATATTTGAAATGGGTGCCACTTTTTGTTTGCAAATTTGTAGACACGATTGCACGATTACAAATAGGTGCAAAATTAGAAAGAAAAACAATGGTCTAATAACTTTTCTATTGAATACAACAATTTTTAAGTTTAAAAACTTTAAACGCAATAATAATCCCAAATTAATATTTTACTTATTAAGTAAAACATTTTTTTTTATTAAAAATACATTAAAATTGATTATGGGGGGTTTTAGCTGGATCCTATGCGCATTTAACTGTTGCTAATGCAGATCATCAGGGAACCTTTACCCAAAGCTTCTTAGAACAACTAGAGTTATTATATTAAAAACTTTCATTTAAAGAAACGAGAAGCTCAATAACAAATAACAAAGTTGAAACAAGAACTCAATAATCAACATGTTTTTTATTTTCTTACTTTACCATTGCTACATTGGCTGACTTTTTTTCAGCTTCAAGTTGTAGTCGTAAGAGTATGTAAAAGAAAATAAATGTAAATGACAACAACAGCTATTTAAGAATAGAGTGTTGCCACACAAGTATTTTTTTGACCGGGTGCAGTCAAGTTAATAATTAGTGTTTTTTATGGGAATTGTTACAATTTAAGTTTAAAATTTTTAAACGCACTAATAATCCCAAATTAATATTTTACCTATTAAGTAAAATATTTTTTTATTAAAAATACATTGAAATTTATTATTGAGCTTCCGTTTGTTTAAATGAAAGTTTATAATATAATAACTCTAGTTGTTCTAAGAAGCTTTGGGTAAAGGTTCCCTGATGATCTGCATTAGCAACAGTGAAATGCGCATAGGATCCAGCTTAACCCCTCAATAATCAATTTTAATGTATTTTTAATAAAAAAATATTTTACTTAATAAGTAAAATATTAATTTGGGATTATTAGTGCGTTTAAAAATTTTAAACTTAAATTCTAACAATTCCCATAACAAAACACTAACAACAATTTTTTATTTGTTACATTCTTCATATATTTGATGATATTTCCAGGCGCCAGATTGCTGCCAGTTTTTGCGGGACTATTTCTATTTATTTTTCTACGAAGTTGTAAATTGATTATTATTTTTATGTAAGCACAAATATATAATTTCCTGGATTAGTAATTTTTAATTAAATTTCCTTTCTGTCATTATTTATCTCTGTGGCATATCATTAATAAAAGCTACTCGTGCTATTTCAATACAATTTTTTATTAAATCTTTTTTAATAAAAAAGTTTTTGTAAACTTTTTTTAAACTAAGTATTACATTTCAAATTTAAATATCTCAATAGTATGAATAAAGTAGACACCATGGACCAGTCGTTGTCAATCATTCCGTCATCAGTTACAACAACCTCAAACTTTAGTATCAACATCATATTTATGTAATGAAACATTTGTACAAATGAATTTATTCCTAAAAATATGAATATGCACATATTTCCGCTCGCTCATGTTTGCATATACATATGAAAGTGTATTTGTCTACGGTGATAAATTTTTCAATGTGTCTATGTATGTGTGTGTGTGTGTGTGAGCGTAAGCTTGCAAATGTAATGGTATTGAAATGTTCTTGCATTCAAATGTCCACAAACACGCATCTACACTTACAAATGTTTTGTGGTAGCTGTAAATTTAATGAGATTTCTGTCAAATTAATTTCCGGTTATGATTAGATTTTCGTTAATAGCAATTTGTGGTTTCAACACAAATTCAAACTCAAACCCTAACTTTTCAGTTATTCTGAATATAAACTAAATATGAAAAATACGCATTTACACATGTTCGTGTGTGTAGTAAATGTAATCGTATTGTAAATGTAAGGATATATTTACATACATATGTGTATGTACATATGTAAACTTAAATATGTATGCGTGATAAATTAAAATTTGATACATATTTCATTGAAATGTTGTCTACAATTACATTCACTGTAGTTTTTTGTTTGGCTTTTTTTAAACTCCATGCATGTTCTTTCTGTCTGCATGTCTATGCAAACTTTCTTTTACAAGCTAACTCAACAGTGTGTAATAAAATTAATTGCTTTCAAGTATATAAATTTAAATAAAATTTGTTTGGATAGTTGTGAATACTTTAAATACTCATAATCTATGACTGCAAATTATTGTTGTTTGCAATTACTTTAACTCTTAATATATTAATTTAATATTAGAACAATTTACACGCCACTCTTTATCGAATGCATGAAAAACATCAATAAAGAGGACAATACTTATTTTCTTCAAATGTTTTTCTTACAACTTGAACCAATCTATGTGTTTGTTTAATGGTGCTGTGCTGACTTCTAAACCCAAATTGATGGTCCGGTATGCATCCATTATCAGTTAGAATTTTGTTCGATTTCGCTTTGAGCAGCTTTTCGAACAGCTTTGACATTGTTGACAGTAACCTTATTGGCCTATATCACTTACTCTTGGTAAGATCTTTGCCCGGCTTTGACATAACTAAAAATAAAATAAAATTTAATTTTTTTGCTGCTCTAATGTATTGAACACATTCACCACAGCAGACTATAGGAACACACGACTTCGAATGACGCTAGCTGCATTTGTCGCCTTGTAGCCAGCTACTTAAATAATTTAGAGACAACAGCAACATCATCAGCACCTGATATTCAGGAACAAATACATATTTATGTATGTCTTGCCACCTTCAAATATTTCGCATTTATAAAAATTAAATTAACATTGTTTTAGCACTAAAAATACTAAAAATTTGTGTACTGTAAAATTTTTTTACTCTATTTGTGTAAAACACTTCACCATGTATAAATTCAATGAAAAAAGAAATTTCAAAAATTTAAAAAAAATTGTGTTAAGGTACGGTCATACTTGTCAAACATTTGCCCAAAAAAGCGCAACCAACAGACAATAATGGAAAAAGTTTTAATCCAAACACTTGTTTATCAAATTAAACAGTTTCGAACACAACTAATAGATAATGTCATATAATCCAACATTATTGGTTAATCTTTAACTTGACAAACTTTTCTCTGAATTGAAGGATTTTTTATTAGCATTTAGTGGTTACGCTTTTTTGGGCAAATGTTTGACAAGTATGACCGTACCTTTAGTTTTTGCTACAAAATATTCCCCGAAAAACGGGAAAAACTTAAATTTGTGTGAAAATTTTTTTTTAATTTTATTTATTTTTTAGACACTACTTAACCCAAAAAGGAGCAACATTTCAAAATTAATTTTTTTTTTTGGTTTTTCCAATTTTTTTGTCATTCACTGTTGAAATAAAATTATGCATACAAATACACAAGTGAGTGCATCTGCCTATAGAGTGCCTAATATGAATACGTGTAAACTTACACATATGCACGCAAAAACACACACACACACACACATACACATGTACGCACGCATACACACACATGACATACGTACGCACTACAATATGAATAAAAGGAAATACATCTGTGTTTTGCATTGGCCAGAATCATTGTATGTGTCAAAATGAATATTCATTTTGTAAAAGGTCGTAAAATTGGATCCTCACATTCATACATAAACAGAAAATAAATTTATATGTATATACATATGTACATACAGATATATGTACATACAAACATATATGTATGTACATATACTATCTGTTTAAATGTGTTGGCACTATTGGTAGCTCTAGTAGTAATATCAGTTGTGAAATTCATTCAATATTAATATGCATCTGACCCCATAGGCGTTTATGCAATAATACCACTGTTTGCCACTGGTTTCTATTAAATTAAAGTCATAATTTTATGAGAGATACAATTTCATTTGCACTTATGTATATGTATATGTTTGTTATACATATATTTTCAAATAGAAAAACAACTTTTATTTAATTTTAACAAGTTCAACTAAAAATTTTTGATATACGGCATACTGATATTTTACATAATCTGCTAAAGTTCAATGTACAACTAGTTTGCATAAATTTAAAATGATGTTGATTTTTTGCTGGCAAATTTAAATTAAGCAAATTATGATGGATTAGTTGAAAATTTAATTTATTGGGAACATTTTCAATTAATAGTTTATTATATTGTTACGAAAATAGCCGTCTAAGGCAGCATTACACAAAAATATTCCAACAGAGTTAATGTAAGTGTTACGCGAAAATATTCCTACAGGGTCAATGCAAAGAATAATCTAGAATAGTAGCAAATAACTAAATAAGCATGCGTAGCATATACAAGCTTGATTAGACGTAAACAAGCAAAAGCAACAACAAAAAGCGTCTGCTTATTAAGAAGATTCACATATTTACACACATACATACATGCTAATTCAAACGAAAGGCAAAAGGCAAACAACCACCACGCATTGCTTAGTTAATGTTGTACACACGTATGCATATACACATGTATGTACATAGCTACCACATGAAATTAATTAGGCACTTTGTAAACAACATATAAGATGATAATGATCGTCTAGACATTCCCTGCAGAAAGTGCGAATAGTGAAAATGTACTGAGTCGCTTTTGACTTTGTCACCAGTACTACTCTACAATTATTCCCCATACAATACTTTATGCTATAGACATTTAGTATGTGCTTGTCATTGAAAATCTACTAGTAATACTAAAACAATTGACTAGGTACTGAATTCATAGTTCTTATGGGAACATGGAGACATACCAACCAGACATTTACTGGTACATTTCTATACCTCACGTACATACAAATTTATGTATATTGACAAGTTGTTGCAAAATCCACCAGAAATACACCACATCTGTTTTCTCTATTTCTTTTATACTGACGAATAGAAGAGAAATTGTAGACAATGTAACTACTACTAGAATTTTAGTGTTTACATAGAGACACTTGGCCCCAGTCTGACTGCAGGGTTGCTTGAAACTTCTAGTGGTATTTGTGTGAAGTATAAAAAGCGGTGACGCATCCCATGAGTTAGTTAGTTGAGAGTCAGTTATAGTTGTGTTGTGAACGAGTTGCAGTTGTGAGTCAGTTGCGAACAAGTCATTGCGAACAAGTTGTGCACAAGTCAGTTGATAATTAAGTTGTGAATTAATAATAGTCTGCGATACAGTGGTGAGTTGATAGTTAAGAGCAGTCTGTGCTTTACTCGTGAGTTGGGAAAAGGAGAAACTATAGCACAGTCTATAGTGACAGCAGTCTGTCGTGGAATTGAGATTATTGTGGAGTCTATCGTGTCGACTGGAGTAAAGGGAACAGCGCAGCGAATAGACGTGTGTAAGGGTGTAAGTAAAGTCAGTGAGTCTTTATTGGTGTATCAACTGTGAGTGTCGGCAGAGTGAGTGCCGTGTGTGACGAGCAGCAGACAAAGAGGTGTCACGTGAATACTTGCACAGCCAGCTAAGGAACGTGAGTAAACTACAGCGAGGAAGGCGTAGTGGTAAGCAGTTGTGAATATTTGTGTGTAATTCAGTAGTTTAAGTTGTATTAGTTTATATAAGCTCTTGATTAATTTAGTTTAAGTGTATTTGTAAATAAAACTTGTTCATTCTTAACCCTAATTACTACACTCGGGTCTTGTATTCATTTGCAAATCTTCGAGTCCACGGAAAAGCATTTTTACAGAGAGAAAAACGTAACAATATATTTTTTTACAATTTTACTTTATGTTATGGCTTCTAAAAGTTTACTGAACTCTCTTGCGTTGGTTTTTGTTTTGTTTTTCATAATTTGACTATGAAATTCTTAGTGAATTAAAACTAGAAATGAAATTACATATTGCATGAATTCAGATCAGTTTTTTTTTATATATACATATGTCCAATTAAACTATTTTTTTAAGCTTTAGTTCTTTAAATAGTTTAATTTTGAATATAATAAGGGATTGAAAAATTAGATATTTTTTTTTAATATTTCCCAATGTACGCTAGAGAGTGTTCTTTGGTAAAATTGAGATCTAGAATATAAAAATTTTCTAAGATACGCTAAAGCAAAGAACGTATCTGTGTGGATCTTCAGTTTAACTAAATGCAATTAAATTACATGGCTAGCCTATTACACAGCACCGATAGAAATGAAATTAACATAAAACTTAGCATCACTGAATATCACAATACGCTGACTTTGAATGCGAGTATGACGCTTATAAAGGTAGAAAGTAAACCTACTATTTGCATTCTAAGCATCAGGACATCCCATACTTTGTATTCTGTAACTATCGCCACATGTAGCATTCCATGGAAATTAAATT
The DNA here is from genome assembly GCA_949987645.1 of Tachina grossa. Classification (NCBI taxonomy): domain Eukaryota; kingdom Metazoa; phylum Arthropoda; class Insecta; order Diptera; family Tachinidae; genus Tachina; species Tachina grossa. Next base: position 30,236,284 of record OX465275.1, read on the forward strand.
TTAAGGAACAGCAAAAATACAGCCTTATTTATAAAACTTAAAAGGCTTTATAAAGGATTTGAGGAAATTTTCGCATAAAAATTTGTTTTAAAAAGCCTTTATAAAGACTTTTTAAGTTTTATAAATAAGGCTGATAGTATTTACTTTCAATTGTCCTTTTAATAAAATTAAAAAAATTAAATTCCTTTAACGTATGCGTTACTGAATTTAATTATTCTTTTTTCCAACTCTACATAAAAAATTGTAAATACGAAAAAAAATTAAATTTCCTTTTAAAGGACACTTTATTTTCATGCAAACAACTATAGCAATGAATTAAAAAAAGTGAAATGAAAATATATTTCCTTCATAAACAAATATTTTCAATAAATAAATACTATTCATTCTATACAGTCATTTCAATTGCAATTGTATACTCGCAGTCTGAGTTTGTATTGTACACTTGAAATAAAACAAGAGAACAAAAAAAAGTATCGCGTATAAAAACTATTTAAAAAGTGAAAATTGAATTATTTGCATTTACAGAAAAAATCCTTAATAATATTAAACAAAAATGGTAAAAATGCTTAAAAAAATTGTATAAAAATTTTTTCCCTGCTGATTTCAAAATTACATGGATTCATGGCCAATTTAAAAGATAAATAAGAAAAGTATACGTACGCAATTGGAGTGGCTAGAAAAAAAAATTGCATGCAAAAATTCAATAATTAAAGTGTGGAAAAAATTGCAGGCAATTTAACGCATTTTTTTACATTGTCTGTTTTATAGACACACACACACACATATTCACTTTTTAACCTGATGCAGGCTGGTTGCTATTAAAATATTTACACAGAATTCAGGCAATTTGTATTCATAGTTTTATTTGTCTTTATTTTCTTTGTTTTAGTAAAAAGTGTGAAATCAAAGCAAATATTTGGGCCGGTTGTTTTTTCTCTCTCTGTTTGTAGGAAGAAAGACATTTTGGAATTTTTAAAGCAAAGGTAAATAAATTGAAAGAACCAACAGAATAGTGGTCCGAGATACAACCTAAGGGAACTCGCGGGAAGACTATCAGCTCTTCGTAACAATAGAAGTTATCAGTCTAAGTTTGGTGTAGCAGATTTTAAAGCCCGCATTTGATTCGATTTGATGAGAAGTCGCAAATGTCGATTCAGTTTTCTCGATATGTGCTCATAGATCTTTAAGCTTAAATTAGACGTGCCATACGCATAATGTCATAGCCATAACCAAACCAAAATTCAATTGGTTTGCATGATAATGGCTATGGCGTTATAGTGAGCCGCATATAATCAAATACAGTGTTGGTTCGAACAGCTGGTTTGTATGGTTATGGTTACTTCACATGTAATTAAAGATTTAAGCTGACTTTCTTGCACTGTGAGAAATAAGTGTACCTTTTAAACAATAAACAGTTATGTCAAAGATGAAGTTTAATTTAATTAAGTTTAGGTTTAGTTTAATTACATTACTTCAAAGAAATGATTTTGAAAAGTTACGGGTGTTGAAAAAAATGGGACATGCTTGATCTGATTTCAACCACAAAGCGTTGGAAATCACCTGCTTTTTGAAGTAATAAATTTTTTTTTAATTTTTTTGTCAAAGATATCTCTTGAATTATTAAACAGTTTAAGATCGAATTTATAGTATTCGAAGCAATTGCTCAACTCTAAAAAAAGTAAATGAATGCTGGAAATCCTTTTGATAAGAACTTTTGGAGTTACTAAAGTAAAGCACTTCCTAAATTCTTCCTCAACGATACCTCGCGAGGGCACTGATCGATTTTGTTTTTAGAGCGTAAGAGCTAATTAGATTTTATATTCGATCGGTTTAGTAGTTTAAATTGGTTTTGATTTTTTTATACTGTTTGTTTTGAAAACTTTATTTTCTAAACTTCTCCAAATCTACCGAAACGAATCGGATCAATATATTTAGCCTGCCGTAAACTTGGCTCCGATCGGTTATAACATTCTTAAGCTATAAAAGAGTTGCATACATATATAGGTATTGGTGGCCTGAGTCCTGTTTTGGGAATTAAAAAAAACTGGAAAAACCAAAAATGGTGGAAACCCTATTACAAATCGGAGATTTTGGGGATTTTCATGCTGATCTGGTTTTCAGACCAGACTATCAGGTATCACATCAGCATGAAAATTCTCCCAGCTTCCCCATTTGTAACAGGGATGCCACAAATTTTTGGTTTTTCCCGAGTTTGAATTCCCAAAAAAACAGGTCTCAGGCAACCATTACATATCTACTCATAAACACACAAACACACATAGGGACATTATCGCAAACATAGTCAGCATAGATTCCCATGACCTCAAAACTCGATTTTCAAAAATCAAGCTGAAATCAATGACTTTTTATTTTTGATAGCAAGAGGTTAGAATCAAATAGAATAGGTGATAGATCTGGTCAAAATACTGGCACTGCGACACTTCATAGATCTTTTGTGCCGCAGATTTGTAAATTAAATCAAGCTGTGTATGACTCTCCTCATAAAATTCAGTACAAAGATTGAAGAAGCCAGCCTAATATCATCTGCACACAGAATGAAAAACATTCCTTCTGCTGTTATACAAGACGATACACTCGCAAAGAATGTATGCAGTTCTTTCGTCATCTTCCAAAAATAAACGACATAAGGGTGAACGGACTTGCTTACTTTTCCACTGAGGGTAGTTCAGTTCAAAGTGACCAGAAAAAAACCAGTAAAAACAGTAAATTATTCCTGCTGATGTTCAAAATTCGAATTTATGAAAATGGCTACATAGATTCTATGGTCTGCCTCAAAATAAAAAAAGTCAGGCAACATTTTCTTTACGGTCGAAGTATTATCTCCTTTCACCAGAAAGATTATAGTCGACCAACTTACGCCATAAAACCGCTCTGGGGCCATAAGCGGCGCAGCAGAGGTCCTCCTTTCTAGTTCATCAGCTTTCTCGTTCTCCGGATGACCTGTGGCCAGGTATCCACTAAATGGAAACCTTGTTGTATATGAAAAGCTTTTGCAATGAGTCAAAGCACTCTGAAACAAGTCTGAAGCGGAGAAGCCGGAGGCTAGAAAAAAAATTATAGAACTTAAACCATTACATGGAAAATGTTAAATAAATACGTGATTAGTTTTGGGCTACTTCGCATATAGTGAGAAATATTTCTTGCTGTTTTTTTTATTTGTATTTTTTCATTTAAAATTATATTTTCATTCTTGTAGCACTTTACATATGTATAAATACATATATTCAAGGCGTTGTTTCACTCATTAAATTGTTTGCTGTGTTCTAGTCCCCACTTCTAAGGTTTTTTCTTTAGTTGTTTTGTTTATTTCTATCTATTGCCCCCTTAAAAAAAAAAGACTAACATATTTTAAACATATTCTTTCTATAAAGTTCTAGGGCACTTAAACACTTTTATTTTATATAGTTTTTAACGCTCACCCCTCTGCATATATCGTTTCTTAAGAGAATCATGTCAAATACAACGTCGTATTATTATGTAGATGCTTTTTTAAATCGGCTGAAAAAAAATACAAAATGCAGCAGTGGCATTTCACTTAAAGTAAGACACGAACAAAAAAGTATAAAAGTAAGGAAAAAGGCAAAATAAATTACGAAAGTTGCTAGCAAAAAATGTGGACTTATAAATCTACAGTTACAGTGGGATGAAACGGCTTAAAAAAAATAAAGCTAGTTTTGCTGCTTTTAAAAGAGAATAAAAGATCATATTAAAAACAGTGCAATAGGAACAGAACTTAAAAGGGAACAGATTTACTGCTAGGATCACATTTGGTAAAATAAAATTTAATCATATCCTGAAGATGGCCAACAAAGTTGGTCGAAATATCGGAGAATGAATAAACAAAAATTAATAAAAACTAATTTTTTTATTTATTAAAATGGACCTCAAGCCGAAGACATACGCCAATTGTTATAATAATGTTCATACTCAGGCTATCGATACTTAAGCGAAAAAAAAATACGCATGCTACTCGGGATATTTATTCATCATTCACCACCGCATAGAAAATGTGTGGGTGTGTGTGGCTGTTTAAAAACATGATTTATGTCTGTGTGTGTGTGAAGCCGATTAATAGTATTTTTGTACTCATGAGTATTACAGTCTATAAATTTTATTTGTTGCCGTTTGTGCTGCGTAATTTAAATAATGTGTAGAAACATAGTTGTTGGGTGTTGATAGTTACACGTATTCGGTTTTACTTTTAGCTGTACGCATTCATAGTTCTTTGACGCTCAATACTCGAGGAATACTTAAAACGATACTTTTTGCATTCTCCGGTATACATATCAGAACACTTTCTTTATGGACAACGTCTTCCATATTTACATATTTTTTTCTGCAGTATTTCATAGGCGTGAGTTTTCTTTATTAAAAGTAGAAATTTAATTTTCTTATACATTGAATTAAATTGTGTATAAATTCTTCATTATCTGCCCATTGTGCAAGGCTTACGTTATTGTTATTTAGTGTTGAAACAAAAAATAAAACATCTTGTTCACAAGGTTGTCACGTTCATATTACGCATCACGTAGGTATGACAGAAAAAAAGTTGCGTTATATATATGCGTATATATGTATATTGTAGTCTTAAGTGTGCTGAAGAGTGTGCATTACATTACACTACTCCCACCAACGTCTTTGTCCAACCTTCATCATTTTTTTCACATCGGCTGAAGCATGTTACCATTGTTATGGAAAATATGTTTTCCATTCTTGTCATCGCCAATACCAGTCGTCTCACAATCAGCATAGTTTAACAATCTCTGTAAATTTAGCTTCCACAAATAATTCTTTGGTAGTTTCATACAACTAAGAGTATAACTTCCTGAAGTTTATGTTTTAAGAATTTTTTCTCTCACTACGTCAATGATGCTTCATTGTTGTCATGTACATACAGGCATGTTGCTTGGTATCAGTGCCAGTGTGACTTGATTTTTTTTTCTGAAAATAAAAATAAAAGAACAAAAATATGTACCACAGTTGTTGAAGATTTCTTTTCCAGAAATAAAATCATTTTCAATTGGTATATATAACCCTGACAACAATAAATTGTTATTGAGTTCGAAACATACTTTTTTCCATGATAAATGTCTAAATATTTAATGAGTGACAATCTTTAAAATCTGGTTAAAAAATTTAATATTTTAGACTCAATGAGATTTTTATGTACTTATTTTTAACAATAATCAAATACCAAATTTTTTTGATAATATTTTTATTTTCGTATAATAAAAATAAGAAATCAAGTAGTTGAAATTAAATACTTATTTATTTATTTATTTTTTCTACTTTCAGGTAATTTTTCGAAACTTTTTCGAAGATAAAAGTAACACTATTAAAAGAGCAACTCTTAATTTTCTAAAATGGTGAATATATGTATGTATGTATATCAATGTTTCATTTAATAATATAAACTTTAAATATTTGAAGCTTTATTTATAAAACTTAAAAAGTCTTTATAAAGGGTTTTTAAAATAATTTTTCGTACAAAATTTTTATTAAAAGCCTTTATAAAGCCTTCTTAATTTTTATAAATAAGGCTGTTAGCTTATAATGCTTACAAAAAATATTTCCAATGTGTAGTTTCTTCAATGCAGGCAGACGACTCGTCTAGAAAATTTTTATGAAAATCACTCAAAAAATTAGTGTTTTTCATAAAAATTGTATGCCCTAATTCTGTTCGACGATTGTATCGTCTTATCTATGGACGAAAAAAGCCGCAGTTGTGGTTCTTTAAGAACCATTATTAAGCTTGCCTGTAATTTATCGATCACTTTAGCTTAAAGTAAAATATTGCAAATGATAAAGTTTTTATACGTCCGATAAAATCCTAATTTTAACTAACTTTAAGTTTGTAATAATGGCCCTTAAAGAATTAGGGTCTTATGCAAAAAAACTTAATAAAGCTTTGCCAAGCAATGTTAAGTAAAGTTGTATTCTAAAAAAATTATTGTATAAAAATTCTTAAGTAGGCACCCACGTTTGTTAAGACTACTTTAAGTTGATATTTCCAAAATGTGTATTTTGTACCTCAAATATTTTTACTAATATAGCACATACTTATTCATGTTACATCTGAAAATGAAGCTAGAAGTGCCTGCTCTTATCTTAAATTTATTATTTCTGTCATGTAATGGGAAGCATCACCAAATTATTCAACTGATTCGAAATACATAGCAAAATCCACAAAAAAATATTAAAATAAATACAATTATAAAAAAATGTTTTAGTGATATACATGCAATCAAAACAAATAGAAAAAAGCTGGATATTCAAATACTCGTTTCATTCGAATAAAACAAACTGTGATAATTTTTAAAATTTTTTTACTTTTACCTCATGGTTGTGTTAATCTGTTTTCCTACTATGTCAGAAGCTCATATTTTTTAAATTAGGTTGCTTTACTTCAAGATAATAAAAATTTATTTAATAAAATAAAAAATATTTGAATACCCGAATGAAATTGTATTCAATTTTGTACATCATAAGCTGTGAAGTGGTTGTTGAACACGGTGGTGTTACCAGTATTTATTATTAAATCACAAAATATTTAAAGTTGTATTTTGCATATGATTTTTTAACAAACGTATGTTAGCCTTAAAGTGCTTATCAACTGCTATGAACTTTAAAGCTAAAGTAAAATATTTTTTTGCATAAGACGGTTATTATTTACTGTCTATGCTAGAAGGGTCGTGTGTTTGCTTTATGATTTTGTTCCAAACATTATTTCCAACGCATATATTTTCATATATTTTTTAAACTATTGTATAATGATTTAACTTAATTTTTACTTTTTAAAAACATGGCAATAATATTTTTATTTTTCATTAGCAAGGGCAACAACCATTTTTGCAGAATATAATTGTCCACGTCCAGACTTGCAATTTTTGTTGCAGCAATTCTTGAGTTTATAGATGAAAGGGGTGAGAAGATTGGGGAGGGGTACACAGTTGCATGTGCTCGGCAATTCTCTTTTGTTTTGAAATTCGCAGTTGTTAATTTAAAGTTTGTAGGTGTATTTGACGTTTTATTTTTATTTTGTTTGTTCAGTTGTATGAAAAACACAAAATGTAACAAAAAGTAAAAAGAATTATTAATTTTCCAGGATAATTTGTTGTGAAATAGAATTTGTTTAATACTTAATTGCAAAACTAGAATTTCCTATTGTGGACACTTATGCAATTCCAAAGCCGAATTTTAAAAAATTGCAGCAACAAAAGTTGCAAGTCTGGACGAGGACATTCAGAGAATTCAAACACAAGAACTCAAAAGTATTTTCAAACCAAAACGTTGACTCAAATCGACCGTTGATTGCGTTGTAAAAACAGGGGGTAAATGGGCTATTGATATACTATGTAACACTATTTTCGGAGTTTCTATACTCGACAACCCCCCCCTCTCCTAAACAAAAAAATTTTTCGAATAAATTTTTTGGAAAATTCAGTGCTCACTTTTATTATATTTAGGAAAACATCCGTTCTACAAATTATAACAGATTTATTCAATTGGAAATATACCGAAGTATGTATAAGCTACATTAAGATTTTATTCTATATGAGAATATAAGTCAAGAAAAGTAACAATGGTAACATGGCAATTTTTCTGTCGATAAATAATTTTTTAAGATTTTTATGGCTACTTTGCAACAAAATTGAACTTCAAAACTTTTATAGTTCAGGAAAATTAGTTTATAGAAAAAGTACTTATAGTTTCAAAAATAAATCCTTTCAAAAGTCGTCTGCAAAATATTAAAACAAATTTGATTTTGATGATTTTTCTTAAAGTAATTAATGCGTTTAGAATTTGAGTGCGAGAATTTTAAAAGAAATAATCTTTTGCAATTTTATTTCTACTTTTGACGATTTTTTGCTAAATTTTTTACGGCTATTTTATAAAAATTGATATTAAAAAAGTGTAACATAAAAACAAATTAATTATAAATAACAAAAATTAAAAATTTTAAAAACCCCCGACTTTTTCCAGAAAAGATGTAATATCTTCTAAACGGCTGGACCGATTTTCTTCAAACATAACTAAGAACCCTCTCGATCAAGTCATCTTTCAAACAGAAAAAAACTAAATCAAAATCGGTTCAGCCGTTTGGCCTATATGTGGACACGTACAGACACACACATACACAGATACACAAATACACAGATACACAAATACAAAGATACACAGACACACACTTCAAACTTATAACACCTCTTTTTTTAGTCGGGGGTTAAAAATATATTAAATAAAACTACATCAAATTTAAGTTAATTTTAATTATTATTGTCGAACTTCATTTATTTCTATATATGTGATAGCGCATAGAGAAAGGGACCTAAGGGTAAAAAAAGCAATTTTTACTTTTTTTTTTGATGTGGACAACATCTGAGCATCGGATGAGACTGATCCCATGCCCCAAAAGTGTTCCCTCCCAGAGATATGAGCGTTTTATGATGTGACGGTACACCAAAGATACACGTATTTAAATCCATAAAATGGCTCTCCTGAACAAAACCGGTTTTTACCCTTAGGTTCCTTTCTATTTTGCGCGTCACATATATGATTTGATCAGGCTAAATTTCGTATCGCTTAATAAGCCAAATAACATGTGATAATTATTAATGGACAAATAACACCAAAGTAAATATTCTGGAAAACACGTAGTAGAACGGAACAACCAGCTGTTTTCGAAGGCCACTACACCTCCACCATCAGCGTTTTTTTTTGTGTTTGGACCACTGTGTGTGGTGTCAGTTGATGTAGATCTTTGCTTTATATGCGCAAAATTTATTGCAAATGGAATATGTGAATTGTTTTGATCCATCGTATTACAATTTTCTGAAGGCTTTTTTTTGTAATAAAAGCTCAACCTTACAATCTCTAAATTTATAACAGTCTTGCCATTGTCATTTGTTCTTTACTAATTATACAAATGTTAGTTAATTTGCTTATTTTTGTTTTATTTTATTTTGGCGACTTTTGGCGATTTTTAAAATCAATTTGGCAAAATAGGTCGGAAAAAATTTGACAACCCTGGTAGCAAGTCATTGCGCTTTAACGTTCTCAAGAATCTCACAAAATAATTGTAATGTTTTCCAGGGGTACTTTTGAATATGAAGAATAAAAATGTGAGTAAAAAGTAGTTAAACGGGCGCCAAACCCTTAAGATAGTTATGTCACTTAAGTGCACTTGCAACACTATTAGACCAATATTATATTTTCTTTCGCACTATTTGAAAAAAAGTTTCATAAGTACATTTAAACTTCTTTTATTTAAAAAATTTGATCTTAAAACAAAATTTACAATGACTCTCCCTTCTTTATGTCCTGTAACTGATTTGCTGCTCAAAGCGAGAAAAAACGAACTACAAAAAAGAAACAAATTCTTTACAAACTTTTCCTCGTACATTTTCCAGACAATTGGGTTAAGAAAAATGATAAAATAAAATAACAAACTCTAATTAATTAGTATTTTATAAAGAAACTTGTGTAAAATTCTTCTTCGATAAAAGACTAAAAGAGCGAAATTAATTCATTTTATACGCGCAATGGACTGGCTCATCATTAATGACAGGCACTGCATAAATTTTGTATAGACTATTGGACAACGTCAGCGATAACAAAAGCGTAGAAAAAGAAACAACAAAATAAAGCGCCAAAGCGTAACAATAGAAAGCAACAGATGACTGACTGAATATAAACTGGAAAGAGATAAAAAAAATTTAAATGATCAAAATAAAAAGTTTAATTAGTTTTTCAAACTAAAATTGAAAAAGTAGCCAAACAATGTTCAACTTTTTTTAAAGTAATTTCTACAACACAGTTGTTACTAACAATTTATTAAATGAAATAATAATTTTATGGAGAGAGATTGATGGCGGTTCAATGTCGATTAAATTTATTGAATTTTAAAATTTAAAATTTTAAAATTTATGAAATCTAAGCTACAAATACGTTGTTTTTACGTGAAAAAGTAATAACCCTTTATAAAATAGGAGTTTTAAAATTTGTAAAAATACTTAGCAAACTGTAAATATAACAAGTTTCGAAAAGCAGCACAGTCTGAAAATGCTACAAAAAAATTAATTTAAAAAAAATTAATCTGTTGTTGGCTTAGCACAACAAAAAATAAATTTTTAAACTTGTTTTCAGTTTGATACGCGTTAAATAAAAATAGAATATTGAAAAAAAGATAATTTTAAAATTAAACTGACTTTCATGCTCAAATTGGTTCCTTGAATTATATTAATTATACCAACTATTTTTTAATTCTGATAACACTCTCCAATACATAAAATAATATTAATGTTCGGCCAACTGATTCTTACATAGAGTCTACATCTAACATAATATGTAAGATAAGAGCATCAAATTCAATTGCAGAGAGAATTATGTTACCTGTAGACTTCAAATTCAAGTTATCTCAATCTTATAATATTTTTTATGAAAGCAATGTTATAAAAAATCCTATAACAAAATTCTTATGATATGAACTGTCAAAAAAAAACACACATACATGAAAATAAATTAGTATGCATGTGTGAGTGCTTATTAAAATAAATGAAAAACTATGTTTTGGGGAAAATTTCTGGGATTTTATATGTTTAAATATTATTTAATTGTTTAATGAATTAAAGTTTGTGTGGAAAAGTGAAAATAAAATATCTAATTATAAAAATGTAATACATGTTAGCTCGGTGTGAATTTGCATAAAATAAAATGTTATAAGAAAAGTAAAATTACGTATTCCTCTTGTATGATATGAAGGGAAATATCGGCATCTTATTTTTGTTATTCTGCCGACGTTCTCTCATATATTATGTCAGACTTAATTACAGTTGTAGACGCTTTGCTATAGAGGGGTGTAAAAAATATATGCCTGTATCGGCATTTACTTCTGTAACTAATTTTACGGCCTATTTAAAATTGCACCATTCTATAATCAAAAACTTTAGAAAATCATGTGATACTTACGTGTTTTATGTATAGTGCCTTTATTCACAACATTACAAGCACATTTTATTGACATACATTAACCTTCTAACACTTTTGGATATGGGATTTTTTTTTTTAAAGCAAAAATAACCTTAATAGATATTAAGTTGAATTTTCGACTTAAGAGTGTACTGACATGAAGAATTTCTTGAAAAATATTATTGCATAATATATCAACTAAACAGATAAGTTTAAAATGTGGATTTTGATTTAATAAAATAACTTGCAACATACCCCATTTCCAAAAGAGTTAGAGGGTTAACTCCTGCCAAAAAAATTTTGCTTGTAACGTTCTGCATAAATGTTCTAAAAACTTTATATATCAAAAAACGTAAGTATAACACGATTTTCAAATTTGTTTACTTTACAAGAGTGCAATTTTAAATAGGCCGTAAAATGAGTTTCAGATGTAAACTTTTAAAACGTACATATCTTTTACTATCCTCCACAAGAATCAGTAGGCTGAAGATTGTTATTTTGAAAAAAAAAATCTCTTTGTAGTACAGTGTAATTATATCATTCGGAATTGACTTTGTTTTGCAAAGACCTTTTTAGTCTGCCTCTCAAAGTTTATTTTGTGCATAAATGTAATAATAAAATTCAATTATAACCTTACAGAAATACACACTCAAAACGCTCATTCACACACACACCCACATACACCCACACTCACACACACACACAAACACATACACACACAAATGAAACAAGTGCTGGCTCTTCTACGTACAAAAATCAGTTTTCCAACAAATAAGAGAAAATCAACGCCTAAACCAATAAAAATCAAATCAATGTTAACATTTTCCCAAAAATTTGTTAAAAACTTTTGCAATTTTCGAAATTAAAGAGGGTCCAAGGAGGAAACTTGCTGCTACACAATATAAGTGCCTCAATGTGAGTGTTACATTTTTACTGGCCATAAAGTATTATTACTCGTACGTATGTATGTGGTACGTAATTATTGAATTGTGGTTGCAGCATTGAAATTAAACATTTACGATGTACATGAACCATTATGCATGTGAAGGGAAAATATTTTGCAAAAAAGTTAGAAATTCATAAATATTCTAATATAACACTAGCACTTACAAAGAATGTGTGGTTGTGTAACACATGAGTGTTATAAACATTATGCGTAAAATTCGATAAATTTCGTTATTACACACATTTCAACTATTATTTTTTTTTTCTTTAATTAAAATCGTAACAGAAAATTGAGTTCCTAATTAGCTGTTATTTAACTCATACAAATGATTTTTTTTATATTTTTTTCAATGCATATTTCTAGCAAAGAATATTGTGTTTCGTAATTCTATTTTTTTTTAATTTTATATCTTTTCCATGTGGTTTTTTATCTAATAAAGTGCGCTTTATCACAATTGATTAACCTTAATTTTCGAATCATTAAAATCTATATGATTTCAATCAATTTAATTTCATGTTATTTATATTATTTTCTATACAATTGCTGGAATATTTGATTGTTTTAGTGGCTCTCATTCGCTCTCATAAAATCTTATTTTTAAAGCGAAAATTTATTGATTCATTTAACATAATTTTGGGCCGTTAAGTCGTGTTAGAGTTTGGCAATAAAAAATTCCATTAATACGCATGAACTAAGAAATAAAACGAGTTGTTTCTTTGCTTTTAATCTATAAGTATAGTTAACGATTAAAGTATTCGCCCTGGAAAAATTTTTTTTTTATATAAACATACACAGAAAAAATTATTCCCAAAAAATTTTCAAACAAACGTGTGTTTTGAAATATAATTTACGCCAGATCATTCGACCTGTCATCTCTTACGCTTTTCCAGTCTGGTTTGGGATTTCTTCAAGCCAGATGGAGAGGCTTAGGAGATGGGAGAGAATGATTTTGGTATCTTGTCTTGGCTTAAGACCCTACTATGGACCAAATGGGGAACTTCGAAAACCATCTTGCAGATCGATTTATGACGGAATTGACCTTGGGCGTATTGATGTTTTTATGATAGGGAATTCAAGTTCAAAAGTTCCTGGAAGGTGCACAGTCTTCTGATAATCCATTAGTTCGCCAATGCTTCTCATTATCTGCCAATCTGGAGACCGTTCGGTCCAAACATTATTTTTCTCCCGTAGACTTATTGACCCTTAGGGATGGTGGTCTACTTTTTCAGAGTGTAGATCTTTTATTTTACCATAGAAGAATACGAACTCTAGATATTAATAACAATATATATAACACTTCCCAATAGTTTAATTGTATATAATTCTTTCTTTTTGTAATGAATGAATTTTTTAGTCATAGTCTTTAGTTTGTAGTTAGTTTTTAAGTTATTTTGCAAGTTTATTTCTAATTGCCTCCCTTTTTTGTTTCCTTTTTTTTGGGACTTTATTCATAATTTCTTATATATATATAAATAATAAAATTGTTGTATACTAAAACTATACTTAATTTTTAGTTATAATGGAGCAATCCTTGAAATGTTGTAGAACGTAAGGAATTTCTATTAATGTTTGAAGTTTAAGCTATCTCTGTATTATAATGAAATATAATTTAGTTTCAGTAAATATTTTTTGCTGTTCCAGTAAATTATTTGTTCCAATTTGATTTTATGTAAAATAAAAACTGTATAGAATGAAAATTATCTAAATAAAGTAAAATTTGTAAAAAAAATTTTTTAGATTTTTTTATATTTAAATTTGTTATTTTCAGTTAAATTTATTTTTATATACTGTAAAAAAATTTTCTGATTTTTTTTAATTTTTTCTACAAATTATTTTATATATATAAAAAACATTTTATTTTTGTAAATATTTTTCTTTGCGGTTTTGAAACTTATTATGTTTGTATATTGTGATTCTCAATATAGTATTAAGAGTCTTACTATAAACATACGGAGTTTGTTAGCTCAATTCAAAAATTTTTTGGGTTGAAGTCTACTGACGAGTTTCAAAAGCGGGAACGAAATGCTTAACCATAGAAACAAGCCAATTTTGAAAGTAAAAAAAAAAGTTGAACCTTTTATTTGATTCAGTTATTTTTTATTTCAAATAAAACTTTTACTAATTTTTTTTAAATTGGTGGGAATTGTTATTGGTTCAGCTAATTTATTTTCTGATAATACGAAAAATTTTAGTGAATGTGTTTGTAAATTATAAAAAAAATTTGCTGAATAATAAAAAAAACTGCAAAAATGTTTTTCGGTTCCTGTTTGACTGAAAATATTTTGAGTTTCAGTTAACATTTTTCTCTAATGCCATAATAAGTTAACTAAAAATAAATTTTTTTTCCAGTTAAATTCTTACAAAATTATCAGAATTTACAAATTTCTTTGTAGGTCCGCATTCATACAAAAAATTTACTGATTCAATGAATTTGGTTACTGAGAACGAAATTTAGTTTTTTTCTGTGTACCTTACAGTCGCAACGCAGTTTACTTTTCCAGCTGGGTTAGGCTTCAGACTGTCCACGTTCTTAACAAAAGTCTGCTTACTTTGTGAATAATAAAGACGAAGAACTTTAATATTGTTCTACAAAATAAACACAAGATACTTTATTATTTATAATATAATTTATAATTTATAATAACATTATTTATAATATATTTATAAAAGATGTAGAACCCTCCGGTACTGCCTTCATATACCACCACTCGACGTTTGTGACACTCATATAATTTGCAGCTTGATAATAAAAATCCCAGGCACATAAATGAAATATCTGTAGACTCCTATAATCAGCTAAATACGTGTTGAACGTACTACAAAGATTTGGATGTTCGTCGAAATATGATCTACGAACGCACGAAAGATTCGGGAGTTCACGTAGTTGGCTAAATATGCATTACATGCCCTAGCTTACAGACAAACGAAAGAAAAGAAAGCCGAAATCTACATCAACTGACACCGCTCACAGTGAACCAAACACAAAGAACACTAATTATGAAGGTGTAGTGGACTCCAAAAACAGCTAGTTGTTCCGTTCTACTACGTGTTTGTCATTATATTTACAATTAACTTTGGTGTTATTTGTTCCTTAAAAATTATTACATGTAATTTGGCTTACAAAGCGATACGAACTTTAACCCAATCAAATCATAAATATAGAAACAAATGAAGTCCATACAATAATAATAAAATTAATCAAAATTTATAGCCATGGGTCTGCGGCAAAAATTTAAATAAAAATATACTTAATACAAACCAAAAAAGTTTGTCTTAAGTAGAACAAAAATAAGCAAATTAACTAACATGTGTATAATAAGTAAAGAACAAACAAATGTGAATTTTGAGATACTTAAATTGAAATTTCATTACACAAAAAGCTTTCGGCAAATTTTAATACGATGAATCAAAACAATTCACATATTCCATTTACAATAAAGGCTGATATATAAAGCAGAAATCTACATCAACTGACACCACATACAGTGGACCAAACACAAAGAACTCTGATGATGAAGGTGTGTTTGCCTTCAAAAACAGCTCGTTGTTCCGTTCTACTACGTATTTGTCAGAATATTTACAATTAATTTTGGAGTTATTTGTGCATTTATAATTATCACATACAATTTGGCTTACAAAGCGATACGAAATGAAGTTCAAGCAATAATGATAAAACTTAACTCAAATTTAATTACTTTTGACTGTGACTGTATAACGTTAAAATATTTTTAGCTATATACATCTAGGTAAAAAACAAATTGCTATTTTTATTACAGTTTCTTTTAAATTTCTTTCGATTTCATATTGCTAATCATTTCAAGAGGGGTTAGGCTATTAAAGTTCTTCTTACGGCTGTCGGCCTGCTCATGTTTTCCCAAAAAGGTAAATTGCTTGTTATAATCGTTTTGTTTTATTTTATTTTTTTCATTACTATACAACAAATTCCAAGTATTGTATTTATATTTTAGCGAATCTTATCACGTCTCTGTTGTTCTAGAAGATTAAATGTTATATTTGCCGCTTTTAAATTAGTTTCATAATGTCCTTCTCTAACTCTCTCTCTCTCTCTCTCTCTCTATCTGTCTCTTGGTGTTTTTTTTACACTTAGGTTTATTTCTTTGAGTTTTGCCTAGAAGTTTTGTAATGATACCGGTAAATGATTTACAAAGGTGTTATTTTAAAAGTGTTGTTAGTTTCAAAAGATTACAGAAAACGGTCTTGATATGCTCTCTAAGTTTTGTTTTTCGTTTAATAGTTTATTTTAAGTTTATATATCACACTTGTTCCTTTAAAGGAGATCAACTCAAAATTAAAAAATTCTCAGTAGGACGCAAAAAAGTATTTATTTATAACTCTTTTATCTCAAAGGGGTGGGTGGGAGGAGGGAGAGGTGGATTGAAAAGAGAAACAAGTGCTATATTGATTTAGTTTTAAACACATTTTGTACAATGTTGAAAAATTTAAATAAACAGCAAATGGCCAAGTAGAACTTTTCTGCCGAAATGTTTAATTTGTATTATTATTTCTTCTAAACTTTCTGCCCATCGCAGTCTACATGTGTAATGCGAACTGGGCAAGAAGTTTGTTAATATTTTCGGGGTCGGGTTTTATGAGGTAAAATAATTAGAATGAGCCACGAAAGAAATAAGGAAATATTTCAATAGAGTTTATACGGAAAAACATTTTACAACTTCGAATCGTATCGAATGCTCTAATTTGGCCCCAGAATACTGTATGAGGTTTATGGAATTCATGAGACCGTCAATGGTCTTCTGCGTCAAATCGGTTATTATCTACGAGGACTGCGCTACTTTTGCAGATGCTTCCATGGTGGCCGATAAATTGGTAAGATTGGGGTCAGCATTAGCTGAAGTAGTGGTAGAAGCGTCGACCATTTTTTCAGGTATAACAAACATATACTTCCGGGATCAGCAGGGAGTATTGCTGCTTAACTTGGAAAAATTCAAACTATTCTTGAGTATGAACAAGAGGATTCCACAGGTCCTTATTGGAAGAAATATTGACGGTCATTTTTCTGTTAAAGTAAGGAACAACAAATGAAATATTTGCAGGCTATGCAGATGAAAGATGGTGTAGGGTTTGGGGGAGGTTTAGATAAACACTGGAACATCCTATTTGTTATTGTCCGAGGTTACAACGCCACATAGACTAAGTAACGGGTTTCTGGAGGAACTCAAAGATATCATGGATCTTAAACTCGGAAAATCAGGGGTTCATCATAGGTATCAAGCGGCCCAATAACAGGAAAAGTGTACATAAATTTTTATGTAGTCAGGGAAGGAGACAACTATATGAATAACAACTTTGAAGTATAATATCGGTTTATAAAATCCAAATAACAAAAGTTCTCCTCTGTGCCTTTTCACAAAGATCGAAACTTAGCTTAAAAACTAGAAAGGAGTCAAAACTTTAGTCATGGTGTAATTATACAGATTACTGCATAAGGATTTGTTATACAATAATACGGCTGTGTAAAGAAGAACGAAGAACGTCAAAAGCGTGGCGTTGGCTGAAGTAGTTAACAGGTTGACTACAAAATCGAAGGTCCTGGGTTCGAGCACGGTATCCAACAGTCACTAAATAACAACACCATGCATTTTTCTAATGTGCATTAGTGTCCCTTTGTATCAGTTCTAGTAGGAAACTTCAAGTGATGAAGGCATAGTCACTGGTCACTGAAATATACAGAATTCAGCAGATACTAATCCTAATGTAACATCAGAGCGCCCTCCATCGTTGTGTTAGCGGAATCATTTGCGAAGATACATAACCAATAAAATGGCTACTAAACAAAGCTTCAAATAAATTTAATACGCGTCATTTAACACCAGAGGCGCTACAACACTGCATTAATAAAAATGTGCAAAAAAGCAGAGTTGTAAAAGAATGAAGCTTTCCTCCGTTATTTCACCATTATTTCACCACCCCTGTCTTCTCTATCACTATCCCTTTCCTTTTACCTAGTAACAGTAGTAGGCATTCATTGCCTGAGTGTTACTTCTCTTTCCTAAAAAAAAAATTAATAATTGTACCAAAACTAAAACAAAACGAAGTTTTTGACAATTCGTCAGTTACGAAGCACATAGAGCAAGAAACTGTCAGCTGAAGTAGCGCTCCCACCTGGTTATATACAGCTTTACTTTAATTAATTGTAGTAGTCAAATGTGTTAGTTTTTAATACTATTTAAGTTTTAAACTATAAATTTTTTAATATATGTACATAAAACCGTTTCTCAATTTTTAAAAATGTTGCTTCTTTTTCCATAAGTATGCACAAGGAATGCACAAGATCCTGCACAAGATACTTAGTGCATAATTATAAAGCTGCTTTCACCCCTAAAGCATTTTTTTGCGAAATATGCTTGATAGTTGAAGTTTTTGCTTAACACGACATTCAAGTCAGTCTTCCTTCAATAAAGTCAACGCAGCAGCTAAAAAGTTTTCTTAGACAATTAACTAACGTGACTGTCAATCACATGTTGTGCAAATCGGAATTGACACAAGCAGAAAAAAAAACCAAAGCAAAGAAGCAACAAAAAGTGCTAAAAGTTAAACAACAATGGACAAGTAAAATAAAAAAAAATAACAAACCGAAAATGACTTAATAAAGGGAAATAGTTGAAGCAGCCACAAAACATAATAATAATCAATAAGTGAATGATGTATTTTGGTTAGAACTACAAAAATAATAAATTAAACAAAAAAAAATATTTCTCCCATATTAGCCACCGCAAAAACTTCTGCTTTGACAGGCCACAATACCACTATTCTAGTGTTAGATGTGTTAATCCCTTGAACATTTGTACATATGTATGAATTTATGTAAACATGTCAGTATATTTATATGCATATGGCACAACATGAAAAGGGTTGTAGATAAAAGTTCAAAAAATAGCAACCAATTGATTTGCTCTGAAATATCCTTTGCCACATTTTTGTAAGGCCATCAGGGGATAGGTACAAAGAAAAAAAAGAAAAGAAATCCATCAATTGAAATTGAAGTTGAAAGAAAACTGGCAAACATGTTTTTGTTTGTTACAATTCCATATACTCGTCTACAAATGACCACCTGTCGTCTAGTGTCTACTATAATTTTTATTTGTTTATGCTCTTCCTGATGTTACGAATGTACATTTTCTTCTATTTCAACAGACACATTTCTCTGTGTGTCTGTGCCAATAATTGTGCATTGATGTGTCTGTTCCTATGAACAATATTGAAGTGTAACACATACTTTTAAAAGTGAAAGCTTAAGGAGATTGGTAACACAGGCACTCACGCACACACACATACACACTGATATATTGCTTGCGTGTGTGTGTGGCAATGAATTGGCAATCAAAAACTTATTTCAAATTAGAACTTGTGAATGTGTGTATTTATGTATATGTGTGTACCGTGTGGCATTATTATATCCAAGGGAATAGCAAACAAGCCTCCGCCA
Organism: Tachina grossa; assembly: GCA_949987645.1. Classification (NCBI taxonomy): domain Eukaryota; kingdom Metazoa; phylum Arthropoda; class Insecta; order Diptera; family Tachinidae; genus Tachina; species Tachina grossa. The sequence continues at coordinate 30,255,684 of OX465275.1, forward strand.
CACTTTTTCAGTTTACATATTCAAAATGAAGTAGACCAAGATTGAAGTCCCATCATCGGCATTATCTATATATGTACGAACTTGCGGATGATGCTGTCGATGATGATGAGACTTAGAATCTGTCGAAGACCCATAAATTGTTCAGTGGCTTCTGTGAGTGTGCAGATACAAATAGCAGGCTCATTACAAATATATTTTTATAATAAAAGTAGCAAACAACAGCTGTTGGCATTATATTTGCAAGATAGTGTATGTTAAAGAGTTGATAAAAAAATTAGCATTGCTTCAAATAGTTTTATAAGATGTCTATTGCTAGTCTTATTTTCTGGGGTTTATTAGTTTGCTTCTAGTACTTTTACATGAGATCCAAAGTTAAACAATTTTGTTAAATATTTTAATGCTCTCAGCATGCTTTCCTGTATGTTTACTTTCTGTCCTTTTTTTCAAAAGGTCTTTAATAAGTACCTTTGAACGGATAGATAGATAATGGTTTAAAATAATGAAAAAAAGTTTAAAAAAATAATTTAAAACTTAGAGTTGATTTCGCATTTATCTACAGTAAGTTTCAATAATCCGTGTTGTAAAAGTTTAAGAAAAAATTTCAAGCTTTGGTATATTCAAAGACATGGGGAACTTCAAACTGTCCTTTGGTATAATGTTTCATGACTTATTAATTTTTGTTGTTACGACTACATTTTATTTATAGATATGAAAACTGTATTCAGACTGTTCTATATACATTTTATGCAATATATTTATTTAATATTTTGTTAATGTTTTACAGCCAATAATATCAAAAGTTTCTTCACTCGTGTCACTAGTTTTTTACTCTTAAATGTACGACTATTTATAATTTTTATCAGTGTTTGTGCTATAGCCGGCTGGCTATGGAATGGATGTTTAAATTCTTGTTTCGGTAATTTATTAAAGTTTTCTGCAAATAAAAATTAGAGAGAAAATGGTTGCAAATGTTTGCCTACTCGTCGTATCATCATTTGTATAGACACCAATTGCCTCTTGCATGTCTGTTACTTTGTATGCATACAAAGTCCACAAGTAGCATACATTTTCGTACTCACATATGTATGTATCTATAAACATGTTTAGAACCTGTACGTGTACAGACGTTATGTGACGTTACTAGACTGCCAATGATTGACATTTCATAGCAAATGACAGCTTAATACCCAACAGGCTAATAAAAATTTGTTTGTCTATCTCCATGTTCGTACGCTAGTCTGACTGTCCCTTCGTGCTTCTATGCATACATGCATATATATGAATGTCTGTCTGTCCATCTGTCCATCTAACTCAAACATTTGCAAGTGTTGACCGTCACTAAAACGTGACTTATTTGTTATGCATTGGAAAAAAATTCAACTTTGAAAAAAAAAATGACGAATAAATGAAAACAGCAACAAATAAAATCAAGCAAAAAAAAAAAGCAAAAAACCAACTAAAGCAGCCCATCAACAAAAACAATAAAAAATCGTCAACATTAATTTTCATGCAAGCCAATCTTCAAATGTTGGTGGTCAGAGTTTTAGTCGTTTGTCATTCAGATATTTGAAAGAGTAAAATTCATTTATTTGTAAGAAGAAAGTTGAACAGTTTTAGTTAAATTTTATATTTTGCCAAAAAATTAATTTAATGAAAAAAAAAAAAATAAATAACAAAAAAATTCATCTAATGCCTTGTTTCCACTACGAATTGAATCGTGCTTCGTGTGGCATTTTTTGTGTATATTCACGCATGCATACATACACATATAAGCATACATACTTACTAAAGTGCTGCGTAAATCGTTCTAAAAGTTTTGTATTCTAGTTCACACTACTGCCAAGCAGTCTGTTTTAGTGCAAACATAAATAACAAAAAAAAAAACTAACAAAACATGACTCTCACTAAAATCAATCAAGCATCATTCGAATAGTTTTTCTCTGCAGTTTTGTTAGTGCTTGTGTTATCAAAACAATTAGAACATCAAAGCGAAAAGCTAGAATGAAACAAAACAACAGTAAATCACAGCAGAAACATCGAGTCCCTGCAGAAAGTGCGAATAGTGAAATTGTGGTGATTTACTAGTGACGTTGTCAGTGGCACTACTGACCATGTGTACCCCAGCCAATGGTATCATCTATTGACATTTAACATTAGCTTGTCATTGAAAATCCACCACTAGACTATACCACTACTGACTTAGTAGTTCTTTCGGGACCACCTGGAGACATTGGCACCAAATACTCACTAGTAAATTTTAGGGGCTATAGTCTACAATATCGATATATTCTCTGGTTGTCAATCGTAAACTTATACTGATTTTCTAGTGACATTATCAATAGTAATACTGACTAAGTGTAACCCAGCCAATGCAAATGCCTATTGACAAATAACATAGGGTTGTCATTCAAAATCTATCAATAGACTTTAGCACTATTGAGAAGGTAGTTCTTTTACGACCGCATGGAGATATTTGAACCGAAGATTCACTCGTAGATTTTAGTGACCCTCGTCTACATATATTTATTTAATATTATTGCACAACATAATAACAAAAATTAAAAATTTTAAAAACCCCCGACTTTTTTCAGAAAAGATGTTCATCTTCTAAACGGCTGGATCGATTTTCTTCAAACATAGCTAAGAACCCTCTCGATCAAGTCATCTTTCAAACAGAAAATGAAAATCGGTCCAGCCGTTTGGCCTGTACGTGGACACGGACAGACACACAGATCCACAGACACACAGACACACACTACAAACTTATAAAACCCCTTTTTTTAGTCGGGGATTAATAAAAAAGAAAAACAAACTATTGACGCGTTCATTGAAAATATCACCAGAAATACACTAGAACTGTCGCCTCTAGCGTATCTCTACTCACGCATAAAAGGAAAGTTGTCGACATTTTAACTAGTGCAATTGTCACTGGAGAAAGAGTATTGACATAGATACATATGGTTCTAGGTTGACTAGAGGGGTGCACTAGAACACGAGCACAAACATGCAAGCTATGTGTGTATATATATATGTATACATATATTGAAAATAAAAATTAATAAATTATTATACATACATATATAAATGTACATAAGTATGTATGATATTATTTCATAGTAAATAAAACCTCTTTTCAATTTTCATATTAATAACGAAGCGCAATGTTTCTTTTGTATGGAAAATTATATTTGCTATCAAAACATTCAAACATGTTTTGAATGTTCTGTGTGAATTTTGATGTTCTATTTCATTTTTGTTTTGAAAGGCTTGGTTTTACTTCAACATTGTTCTATTGCAGTTTTGTTCTGTACTGCAGTATTCTTATCGTAAAGCAAAACACTTCTTTTTTGAAAGTTTTGTTTTAAAATAACGGAGCAATATACACACACATTTTGAAATTAATGGGAGTGCTTGTAAGCCTTTTTTTAGGGATTGTGCCACGCTCTAGTACTTACATATACTCGACCGATTCAAAATCTGGTTTTTGAAGGCATGCCTATATTTTATTCTTATTTTTCATTTTATACTATTCATAACTTAATTCAATTTATTAATGTTAAACTCATGTCTTTGTTTTTTTTTGGTTTCTTTTTATTTATTCACACACACACACACATATACACACACACATATATATATATATATATATATATATATATATATGAATGTACCTTTTTTATTTTGATAGCTAGTTCAGATAAACTGGCGATAGAGTGCGATAAAGTTAGAGAAAATACAAATTTTACGTGATTCACGAGTAGATTCAAGTTGAATCTACTTGATTCGCTCTCACAAATTTGTATGGCGAAGCAATTTGCTTCGCTCATAATAGTGGTGTGAAGCATGAATAAATAGCGAAGCACATATAGTGGAAACATACTATAATCTTGTGTCCAATAAAATTCAATTAAATTAAATAAAATTTTTTTTAGTTTTTTTAAATGCATATATTTATTTATTGTATCTTGAAAAATAAACTAAAAATAAGTATTCAAAACTTAAAATCTAACTGCCTTATTCATAAAAAATATATCATGTTTTTAAGCGCTTATTTGGCATATTTCTATAGGAAATTTGTCAAATAAACCTGTAAAAAACCTAAAATATTTTTTATGAATTAAACCGAAAATATATAAATATAATATAACATAAACTTCGTGATAATAATTAATATTACATAAGAGTGGTGCTAAACGAAATGAAATGAAAATAACAAAAATTAAAAATTTTAAGAACTCCCGACTTTTTTCAGAAAAGATCTTCTAAACGTCTGGACCGATTTTCTTCAAACATAGCTAAGAACCCTCTCGATCAAATCATGTTTCAAACAGCAAAAACTAAATAAAAATTGGTCCAGCCGGTTGGCCAGTACGTGGACACGGACAGACACACAGATACACAGATACACAGACACACAGACACACACTACAAACTTATAACACATTTTTTTTTTAGTCGGGGGTTAATAAAATAAAATAAAATAAAATAAAATAAAATAAAAAATAGTGATATAAAACAAAATAATGAAATGAGATTGAACTAAATTTATGTATTGTGAAAACTGAATTATATTAAAAAGGAAACATATTTTTTTTTACAAAACCAAAAATTACATAATTTTAGATTGTACTTATATAGGGTGTGGCTTAAGTAATTACATGATTTGTTTTTCAAATAAACATTGAATGGAATGAAGAAAATTAAAACTTGAATGATAAAAAAAAATATTATAAGTTATCTTTTTACATTAATTATGAAAAATAACGCCAGTTAAATTACAACCGTTTTCTGTAACGAAAAAATATGCCCTTTTCGTAGCATTTCCATAGCTTCGTTGAGTGTTTCTTGTAGTATACAATTAATTTCTTCTCAAATGTTGTGCTTTGGTAGCTGCAAGTAACTATGTATATGATGTGAAAAATTTTAACTTCTTTGCTTGTGAATATTGCATTTTATCGATTTTTTGAAGTATTAATGCCGCATCTCGTAGGCACCTTTTCCTTAAATTTTGATTTTCGTTTACTTGCATTTGAATTCTCAAGGAAATTAATACTTTTGTATTCAATTGGGCCAATAAAATTTAAGTAAAAAAATAAAACTTTGAGCCTTATTAGTACCGCCAATTTCTTCAACAATTTGTTTTCTAGAAATCATTACCTTTTTTATACCCTTTACCAAAAAATGGTAAAGGGGTATATATAGGTTTGTCATTCCGTTTGTAATTTCTAGAATATTAATAAGCGAGCCATAAAGTATATATATTCTGGATCCTTATGCATAGGGAAGACGAATAAGCGATGTCCGTCTGTCTGTACGTGAAATCGGTTTTCCGAAGCTCCCAGAAAAGCTAGAGACTTCGTTCTTTGACTGGTGTATCTGAAATGCTCGAAATAAGATTGGTATTGAAAATCAGCAAAATCGAGCAGACGGTTTCAGAGCTAGTTTTTTTTATTAAATAAACTTATTTTATACTTCAGTATGAATAAATTAATATTTCTTAAAAAAAAACAAAAAAAAATTAAATAGACGTTTCCAGGGTTGGAAAACTTTAACTTTTTATACAAAATTATACAAAATTAATTTACTAAAAGAAATTTTTCCTTTTTTCTATAAATTATATATATCTTATATTCTAAGAAGAAAGCGATTGGGTTAAAAAATCAGAAAAATCAAAAAGGATAGTTCCAGGGTTGGGAAACTTAAAATTTTTTGATATAAAAAATTAACTACCGTAAACTAGTTTTATATTTTTTTTTATTAAATTAACTTATTTTATACTTGAATACAAATTAAATTGGTATTTCAAATTAAAAAAGAAAGTTAAAAAAATTAAAAAGATGTTTCCAGGGTTGGAAAACTTTAATTTTTTTTCATATACAAAAGTAACTTACTAAAACAAATTTTTTTTCTTTTTCTCTATAAATTAAACATATCTTAGACTCTTAAAAGAAAGAGATTGGTGTAACAAATCAGAAAAATCAAAAAGGATGATTCCAGGGTTGGGAAACTTTTACTTTTTGAAATATATAAAAGTAACTAGGTCTTACTATTTTTTTATTTTTTTATTAAATTAACCTATTTTATACTGCAGTACACATTAAATTGATATTAAAAATTAAAAAAAAAGTTTAATACATGAAGAAGACATTTCCAGGGTTGGAAAACTTTAACTTTTTTCTTATACAAAAATAACTCACTAAAACAAATTTTTTCATTTTCTATATATATTAAACATAGCTTATATTCTTAAAAGGAACATATTGGTGTACGAAATCTGAAAAATCAAAAAGAACGGTTCCAGGGCTGGAAAACTTACCCTTTTTGTGATATATAAATTAACTACCGAAAACTAATTTTTATTTTTTTTTTAATAAAATAAAGTTATTTTATACTTCAGTAAGAATGAATTTGGTATTTCAGATTAAAAAAAATTAAAACGAAGTTTCCAGGGTTGGAAAACCTTATTTTTTATACAAAAGTAACTTACTAAAACAAATTTTTCCTTTTTTTACTATAAATTAAACATATCTTACATTCTTAAAAAAATTGTTTTTAAGAATACAGAAAAATCAAAAAGGGGGATTCCAGGACTAGGAAACTTACACTCTTTGTGATATAAAAAATTAGCAACCGAAAATTATTTTTTATATTTTTTTATTAAATAAACTTATTTTATGTTTGAGTACGAAAAAATTGGTATTTAAAATAAAAAAAAAACAATTAAAAAAATTAAAAAGACGATTCCAGGGTTGGAAAACTTTAACTTTTTTTGTACAAAAGAAACTTACTTAAACAAATTTTTCCTTTTTTTCTATAAATTAAACATATCTTAAATTCTTAAAGGAAAGAGATTGGTGCAAGAAATTAGAAAAATCAAAAAAAAAATGATCTCAGGGTTGGGAAACTTACACTTTTTGTGATATATAAAAGTAAGTAAGTCTAATTAATTTTTATCTTTTCCTTTATAGATTATACATAGTTTACGTTTTGGAAAAAAAAGTTTGGTGTAAAAAATTATAAAAATAAAAACCACAGCTCCAGAGCTGGAAACTTTTACCTTTTTTCTGGATATTAAAGTAACTAAATAAACTTTTTTTTAATTTCCTTTTTTCTTTTTTTACTTAAACTTTCTATATTTTTTTTAAGAACTACTAGATTGATATAAGGAATCAGAAAAATCTAATTTAATGCTTCTAGGGTTTGTAAATTTATTTTTTTGTACATAAAAGTAACTAGGTCAAATTATTTTTTTCTTTTTGTTTATAGTTTATGTATGTGCTTATGTATGTATCTCTATACTACATAAAAACACTTTGGTGAAGGGTATATAAGATTTGGCACAGCCGAATATAGCACTCTTACTTGTTTATACTAACAGGTAGTAAACAAGAATTTCATTCTTTTACTTTCTGCATTTTCAAGCCTACCATGGCTGTTTATGTTTTGCTGCTGCATAAAAGGCCACTATTTGTTCATTTGTATTGGTATTGCAATATGGATTTTAAGTCATACCTAAACACATAACACACTCACAACTGCTTGTATGTATAACTCTAATCCCATACATATAGAAATTTGTCAATACCAATATACATGCAGAGACACACACACACACACACACACACACTCGCGCACACATGTAGCTAGCAAAATATCACATTGACAATTGTTGTCCAGAGAGTATTGAAGTCATGTCGTTAATACTTGAAGTACTATTAGATACGCTACATTAAAGTTGATGTATCTTCAGGGAGGCCAATTAAAAAACATGAGTTTATATTGTCGAAGTATGATGAAAATGTTCGTTTGTTTCATTCGTTTGCAGCATAGAGAGAATGTTCATAGTAATTCTAATACCAAGCGATGCTTGTTGGAGCAAGTATTTGCAGATAATATGCGCTACTTCTATCGCTGTTGCTTTTGCTGTTGCCACTAGTTGTGTATTGCCCAGGATATTGTTGTTATAAATTGAATTTAAAATTATGCCACTAAAGTTCGAAACATGGTTATAGGAATTTGAGAGGTTCATTATTCATCAGTAGTTTCTTACTTCCTTTTTTTTTCCCATTTAGATGCTTTACGTTAAAATATTTTTTGTTAATTATATTTTCGATGAATTTTCGAGTGATTTGCTTGATACAGTCCACTAGGCATGTGGAATATGTCAAACTGACATAATAAATAATTGGTGTTTATTATTTTTAGAGCAAAAAAGTATTTTCTTTTTTTTTAGCTGATATAATTTTGAAAGGGCATAAATGGTTGGTCAGGTTTAACACCATAAAACAAGAACTCTTTGTATTGCAAATAATCTGCCACAAGTCAATAGAGTGCATTCATAAAATATTATGATTTGTGTGATGGTATTTCGGTTATTAATTTGAAGTTATGTATTGCTTTGCTGGAGATAAAAGTTATAGTGGAAAGTTAGAGGAAAGCTTTATAAATTTTTAAAAGTTATTGAGAAAAAATTCTTATTTAAGAAGATATAAAAGAGTAGTGTCAATAGGGACACATGCGTATATACAGGGCTTTTTTATGTACACTCACACACACAAATCGTATTTTCAAATAGCCAAAATACATTTTCCATTCCATATTATAAACATAATTGTACAAGGTGGCGAATGATTAGTAAATGTCCCGAGTATAATGGGTATATTTTTTGTCCGATTAAATATCCATAGCCTAAGTATAATCATGTTTAGACTATGAGTATGTATGAAAGAGAGAGAGAGAGAGAAAGAAGAGCCAATGCGCTGGATACGTACGCACCTTTTTATTTTTAGTTGTAACGTATTTTAGTTTTTCAAATAAACGAATTAGAGATACTCTTGCACGTTGGAATCGGCTATAGTCAAAGTTGCTTGAGAAAAAATATGTGAGTGTACCAACTGTTACTTAAATTAAGACTATTTACTTGTGTATATTATTATTCTCTGATATGGAATTCCGAACACTACGAGTAAATGTTGATAACAGTCATAGTGACTGTCATTTATTAACTCTGCTTTACCAAATCATAATGGAGAGAAAAATACCGTCGTACAGCATGTGCATGAGTGATTTTAGGGTACATTTTGGACTGGCCGTCCATATTATATATTTGAGAACAACATTAACGGTGAGCGTTCTAGCTCTAACTTTTTTTTCTGGAATTGGATGATATCTGATTTCACTGCAATGACACGCGTTGAACATTTATCCGATACTTTACAAAAAAGTGAAGTCTATTTCAAGATCTTTTATATTTTTTTTAAATCAAAATGTGCAATTATCTTAACAGAACTAAAGAAGAAGCATCATGTTGCAAAAGTATTTAATTAAAATAGGGTTTTAAGCTTTTTTTTTTTTTTTTTGAGAAATAGTGCTACACTCTGTACGGCAACCAGCATACAAATATCGAACGGTTATGTTAGCAACAGCAAGATTACAGAAAATGTAAACTAACAACAACATAACATAATATCGTTACAGAATAACAAAATTAAAGAACATTTTGTGTAAAAAAATATAATAAAATTAGCAATTAAATTTTTCATAGCTGTAATAAATTCAAGTGGAAAAATTTAACTGATATTATTAAATTTTTTACTGGAGAAAATTTAATTAATTTTTAAATTGGCATTACAAAAATTGATAGTATTAATTTATTTCTGTACATTAAAACAATAGTATTAAAACTCGATCAGTATAAAAGGAGGGAAACTTTACATTAAAAGACATTCAAATCGAAGTCATCATTAGGAAAAAGAAACTTTATTAATAAACGTGCACTTCGTAGTTTATGCCGTTTTGTTTTCTGGAAAAAGTGCAAAAATCTATGTTTTTATTAGAAAAAAATAAAATAAATAAGCGTTGAGTTGAAGTAAAAATTTCAGTATCTTAGGTGTGATACAATCATTTGTAATATAGTAAAGATATTCACGTCAAAAGTTGCACTGTTGCAGAAAAGCAAAAGTGTAAAATCTTCAAAAAATATAACAACAACCACATAGAAAACTATTTTGCACAAATGATGCAAAATTGTCAGGGTCTGAGTAAGTGCAAGATTATCAGGGTAAATTTTGGAAAGTTGTGCAACTTTTTATGGCATTGCCAATCCAAAAAAAAATGGACAAAAAGTACTTATAAAATCAACCATACACCAAATTACAACGCAGAAATTCCTAAATGTTGTTCTTTTAAATGAAAAAACAAGTCGGTGAAGATATTTTCGATACAAATAAATTAATTAAAAAATTATAAAATTAAAAAAATATTTAAAAATTCTTAGCTAGAAATTATAAAGAAATCTTCAAATTCGTTTTTCAGATAACAAATACATACATAATTTTGCTATTTTCAAAAGACCTGTGGCTCATATAGTTATTAGAATTTTGTTAAATAATACCAATATTATTACTATTGATATTTTTATTAGTGAACTGATTACAAAATTAATCAGTGAAGTTCCAACACTTCGTTTCAGCATTTAAACAAACATACGAGTACAATATATCTATATATATCTATAGGGTGTTTTTTTCAGAGGTATAGAACTTCGAATTGAAATAAAACACAAGAAAATCGTTTTAATGTCCATCAATTTGGCTTTATTGGAAGGATAATTTTATGCCATTAATGTTTAAATATGATTTCGGGCATGTGGCCACCGCGGCTGGCTCGAATAAAGCCAATTCTACAGGTCCAATTTTCAACCACTTTTTCGAGCATATGGGGCCGTATGTTGGCAATAACACCACGAATGTTGGCTTCCAAGTCCCCTAACGTTTCTGGTTTGTTGGCGTAGACGAGCGACTTCACATATCCCCAAAGAAAATAATCCAATGGTGTCAAATCACACGATCTTGGTGGCCAATTGACAGGTCCATTCCGCGAAATTATACGCTCATCGAATGTTTCCTTCAATAAATCGATTGTGACGTGTGCTGTGTGGCATGTAGCGCCGTCTTGTTGGAACCACAACTCATCCACATTCATGCCATCCAATTCGGGAACAAAATAGTCGGTTAGTCGGCTCCAATTGCTGTGCACGGTGGCGAATCGATTCATTCGGGTCCTCTTCAACACTTTGCTCTACAGCGGCAATTGATTCTTCGGTGCGCACTGTTCGACGTCTCTGCGGATGCGTATTATCACATAGAGTAAACGTAGTGCGAAAACGATCCATGGTTAACCGAATTAATTGCTCTGATGGACGATTATGTCGACCATAAAATGGACGGAGCTTGCGGTAAACTTCGCGAACTGAACCATTATTTTCGAAATAAATTTGCACGATTTGCAAGCGTTGTTCTTTTGTCAACCTGTTCATGATAAAATGGCAAACCAAACTAAATATTAATCACTTGACAGCTGACAAAATGGCCGCCAGTTAAAAAAGTGATGCCATCTTAAAGTTCTATACCTCAATAAAAAACACCCTTTATATCATATTGTGTTGCTTTATAGACAATTAAACAAAATGGGTTGCTCACGTCAGAAAGTGCAATTATGCATTTTTGCATAGTTGCAAGAGTTGACGTGAATACCTTTAGTGTATTTTGAAGAAATTATTTAATTGCGAATTTTCATTGAAAGCGCAATAAATGCAAAATATGTTCCTATACACAAAAGACGCCATTAGTCACATACCGAATATCGTTTAAGTGATTTGTTAATCACAGTTTACGGCAGGAATCGAACTTGCCACCCTCCGACTACTAGACTAGTGTAATGCCTATTGGCTAAGGGAACACCCAAAAAGCATGAGGTAAAAATTGTTTCTTGAATGAACCAGTCCTTATAAAAATTTATTTTTTAATATAACAAGTTATTAAACTTGTATAATCAACAAAAAAAAATTGCTCAAAAATTTATATTATTTTCAAATTTTTTTTTAGCAGCTTCTATATACTAGACGAATGCTTTATTGCTTAAAATAATGTACTAAGATACAATTCAAAATCACTCAAATAAAGCAACTACTTGATGAAAAAAATTTTTTATTAATTATTGGTATGTGATGAAGCTTAATTAAAAAAATAAATGCACAGCTGTGCTTATATTATAATATCTACTTCAATAACAAAATTTTGAAAGCCATAACTGATTTAATAAAATAATTAACAACTGGAAAAGTTGAAATTAATTGGCCCAACACTCTGCATATTGAGCAAAATCAGTCATCACTCAGTAGTCATTAAAACACATGGAATATTACACAATTATGCAACGTATATTGGCATTTATATAATATAAATTTATTAAAAATTGCCAACTTGATTAATTAAAAACTTTATGGAAACCAACAAAATCTCACATATACATACATACCCACGCACATAAATACAATACAGAATAAATAACAAACACGTGGACACTTTCCGCTTACAACTCTTGACAAAGACGGAAACAGAAAATTGTTAGCATACTTTTGTGGGTGTCACAATATTTGCCACATCAGGTCCATTAGGAGGGAATAATTTCAGGTTTTAAATTATTTTCATAAATATTTTTTTTTAATTTATGAAAATAATATACACTGAAGGCAAAAGATAAAAAAACAAAATTGTCACAAGACTTACAAATGCTTTAGCTTATTTTAATGTCTGTCGGTCTGAATATTTGTCTGTCCCTTTTTTTATGTGGGCATTATAAGAGGATGTGGGCAAAGTTGGCAGACATACAATTTTAACTTTTCTTTTTGTTTTATTATTATTATGTTAATTTCAAAGTTTAGTTTATTTCTTACAATTTGGTTTTGTATAAATTTAGCCAAAGGCCCAAGTAATTTTGAATTATAAGGCAGGTGTGAATGGTTAATGGGTTTGACTTTTTTGTTTTTTATTTTGTCGAAGTTTATAAAGAGAGTCTTAAAATTGAAAAGCCAACAAAACATTAATTTGAAGTAGGAAAAAGGTGAATATTTAAATTAAATAATTGAAATTTTATTGTTTTATTTAAATTAATTCAATTTGTTTTTGGCTGCCATTAGCCAGGTTCTTAGCTAATAAATCATTATTCGTGGAAATAAAGTATTTATGTGTGTGATTGTATAATCCTCTTGATTCATTTACATAATAAATATTCGATGTTTATTTCTTGGAATATTAGTTTTCTTATGAAATAAGGTAAATAATGCTTTAAGTACCATTTTGTTCATTTAAGCGTTATTAGAAGAAAACAATAACTATAATTTTCATTTCTCTATGGAAACAATATTTTTTATTTGTTATAGCGCAAAGGTCGGTTGGAAAAAAGTTAATTATTTTTTATTGAGAAAACGTTTAATATTCTCCTTAAACACCTAAAATTTATTGTGATTCTGAAAAGTATTTCGTTAATCACAAAAAATATTTTGCTGAATAAGTAAAATAATAATTTGGGTTTATAAGTATGTTAGCAAATGTTAAACTTAAAAAGAAAATTTTCATCTTAGGAGTTAATTAGACCTTTGTGTTTTTAGTCAGATATGTACTTGTTTTTTGTAACAACAATATTAAAATATCTATATGGAATAAAAATCCTGATTATCATAAAAAAATTGTTCTTGATACTTTAAATTAAAAATTTTATTTCATTAAATCAAGTATAAATACTAACTGATTTTATACAATTGTTTGATGATGTTTAATTAAGTATTTAATTGAAATTGATGTTGTCTCAACAAGTTAGTGCTCTGACTATAAAGCAAATGGCTGTTTTCGAAAGCCCGAGTTTAATCCCAGTACAGACTCAAAAACATTAATTGCATTGGTTTTTCAGGGACATAAATTGCCTGTGTTATTTCTCTTTTAAGCCTGGTAACCTGTTCACAATTTCGTGCGAAATGCTGTCAAACTACATATAAAAATATTTGGTATGAAATATTTGCGAAATAAATTCGCAAAAGTAGTACTCTATTCTTGTTGTGAAAAACACGTAAAATCAAGTCTTTCCATGCAAAATTAGTGTGGCATCATTTTAGTTCAGCTGCGAAACAACATGAGCAGTGCTTTTTTCCTACGGAATTTTAATAATATTGCATACAATAAAAGCGAGAAATTTATAAAAAAAAAACCGCGAGTTGGGCTACATTTAGTACATGTCAAATTTTTCACGCGAAATAATCAATAGTGCTGAAAATTTTTCACAACTTTGAACAGAGTACCAGGCCTTATATAAAAAAGTTATTGTGAAAACAAAATTTTTCGTTTTCTTATTTTCTGGCAAAAAAAATGCCAATTTAGTTAACTCATGGAGGTCAAAATTCATAGTCTATAGTTAACTAATGTCCGTGGTTTAACCAACAATTTTTCCTATCAATATCATTGACTAAACCACTTTCATTAGTTAACTAACGACTCTCAATTTGAACCTGATTGATTCAATAACATTAAGTGGAAAAAATATATAAATTTCTTAATGATTAATCAGTTCAACTTTTTGGTTGCCTTGAAAATTATTTAATAAAAATATTAATCAATTCAATCATTACAATGAATTCTAATAAAATATCTTGTAATTTTTTTAAGCTTTTGTGTTCCTTAGCTTGTTAGATATATAATAATAATTTATTATATATTCTGAGTTTTTTTTTAAAGGACATTAAGTTTCTAAATCTTTTCAAGAATTTGAATGCAGCCCTTTTGATTAGTTGGTACTTAATTGATTTAAGGCAAAAGTTTCAATCAAGCTTCTTAATTAATTCGCCAACATTTTAATTATGGAGTGCAATATTAATAATACAGTGTATCAAAGAATGACAATGAGTACTCAAAAAAAAAAACAAAGAAAATAAACATAAGTGAATAGTAAACGCTACAACTAAAAATAATAATAAATAAAAAGGCGCATGCGTATCAAGCGTATTAAATCTCTATCATACTTATAATCTTAGTATGTTTGTATGGATATGGATATTTAATCGGACAAGAAAAAGTATACGCATGATAGTCGGGATATTTATTCATCATTCGCCACAGTACGCATGCATACATAATGTTTAAATTAAGTGAAATGGAAAATGTGTGTGTGCACACTAAAAAATACTTTTCACTTTCAAAAACAAAAATACCGGTATTCAACAACTTTTTTTTTAATTTCCTGTTAAAAAAATATTTCCATGATTGCTAAGTACAATTGCAAATAAGTTATTAGATAATTAGTTAAAAACATAAGCTATTGAAAGAAAGATAATTTTTTTTTTTACAGCACAGAATTTTTAAATCGTTTTCTTTTTTTGTAGAATTTCATAAGTATTATTGTGGTTGGTGTATATGTTGTTGTAAAATCCGTATTTTTTTTAATAATTTCTTTATCAAATAGTTTTTTTCAGTTGTATTGTGAGCACTCACTGTATGGATAAGTATTATTATTGAATTAAAGAATAAAGTTGTCAAAATTAATTTTCAAAGCCAAATATAGATAGTTATTGAATCTAAATTGTGTTAATTTTTTTCTGTGTGAGTGTGTGTGTGTGTGGCTGTTGGAAAATATGTTTTATGTATGTGTTTAAGTAAAAGAGGCCTGTATACACACATAAGTAGCCGATTGATAGTCCGAATATTTTTATACTCATGCGTATGATTCTTGCTCATACAGTCTATAAATTTAGTTGCTGTAGTTTGTTCTGCGTAATTTAAAAAAAAATTGCTTATAAATAGCTGTTGGATGTTTATAGTTATACGTGTTTTTTATGTGTTTGCATATAAACGTGTTTTTATTTTTAGCTGTACGCACTCATAGTTATTTGACGGCCAATAGTCAAAGAGTATTTAAAACGATACTTTTGTTATTCTCTGGTCCCTGTTGGACAAAAAAGACAATTTTGTTCTAAATACATTTCCAACATCCTGCTGTTATAATTTGATAAATAACTCTTAGAGCGATTTTTTTATTGGTATCGTTCCTGTTCCAAGGTCTCAGTTAATTTAGCAACTGCTGTTAAGTATCTAACATTGCTCTGTTATGAGCAAAATTTGCTATGTTAGAAGTTTTGAGTTCTGTCTCTGCTAATTAAATTCAGAGGGGAAATTACGGCATTGGATATATTAAAAGATTTCATATAATTTTAGTTGTTTTTATATGGAGATTTCGGTCGATATAGAATGCCGTAATTTGCCCACTAATTTTAAATAAAATCCTGTTTACATATTTTTGCAATTCTGATGACTAAAAAATTAAAAATTGTTTCTGTTACTTTTATTTCAATTTTATTTTTGTTTCCTTGTTTGATATAATTCAAAAAGAGTTCACATATCCAATTACAGGTAATAATATTTAAGCAAACAATTACACTAGAGACAGTTGTAATTATTCTGACAAACACTAGCTGAAACGGAGCAACATGCTGCTTTCGAAAGCCGTTGCAGTTTCATAATCAGCGTTCTTATATTTGCTCCACAGTGTGTTGTATCAGTCAAATAAAATTTTCTTTTAACTTTATTTGGTTTAAATTTCCTATCGAGCCTATTCATCGTACACATTCTCATTTGTTTATAAATTAAGATTTCCTTTTTTTTTGTATTCTGCAACATTTGCTCAAATGTCACCGTGGCAACGTGCTCACCTATTTTGAATTACTTGCCTGTATGAAATTGTGGTTAAAAATTTCTGCCACTTGAAGCCGCATTAGTCATTAGTTATGGATCTGAAATTTTACTCATTTCCTAAAAATGCACGTACCTAGAATTGTTTGTGTGTTTGTATAACAATACAGGAATATTATTTTTGTTTTGTTTTCCTTTTATTTTTTGAATATGTAAATGAGAAAGTTTCTTTTAGAAGTGGCATCATCTGTTAAATTCAAGCATTTTGAGTGTTTGATAAAAAGCAATTGTGTGTGGTATAAAAAGGGTGTAGACTAAAGAAATGTTAAACAAATTTAATCAATAATAATCAATAAATATGTATCATATGTAGTATCCCAATAAAAAATAGAAATAGAAATATACTTGAATACAACTGTAATACAAGGCTTAATTAAACTGTTATTCAAGGCTTGAAGTAAATTGTATTAAACTGCTTGAAACATATGGCATTTCAAGGCTTGAATTACACTGTACTACAACTGAATTGTTCGGATTGAATTCAAGTTCTCATATCACTGGAGAATGCTATGACAATTGAATGTGTGGCTTGAATAAGAGTTGTTTTACACTTGATTTCAAGCAAAATTGCTCATTGGGATATCTGTATAAAATAAATTTCATGGTTAAGCATTGTCTATATATTTCATTGGTGCTTTGTCAAATCTTAATTATGCGCAGCCTTTCAAAAAGTATTTGAGAATTCCTTCTGCTGATGATTTGGCAAAGCACCAATGAAATATATAGACAATTCTTAGTCAATAGCAAATAAATTTCAATTAAGATGAGCTTATGACAAAATTTCGAATAATAAATTTCTTAAAATTATATCTGTATATTATTTTATTCAACAAAATTTTTAGCACTTACTGACTGGAGTTTTTACTACAAGCTCCTTTTAGAACACCCTTTTTAGTTGTCTACCTGCATGTATGTGTGTATATTTGTACATATAGTTAGAAATTAATTATACAAGTACTGCTGCATAATAGTGGTTTTTCCTTTACACGGCATTTTATGTTACCAAAGTATGCAATTAAAAGCGAATAATAATGTAACTCTCTGCCTGTCTTTATACTCATACTTAGGTGGGTGTGTGCTGGTATATACATACATATGTACATATATATAAACATATAAACATATAAACATATAAACATATAAACATATAAACATATAAACATATAAACATATAAACATAAACATTTATGAAAATTGGAAGACAATATAGTGTATGAGTTGATGTCGCTGTTATATACGAGTATTTTTTTTTGCAGTACATACACCAGCTGCTTTGAAAGTGCCATTTGAAAAGTTCTTTTAAATTCCAAATTGAAGCCTATAAGAAGCAATAAATTGTAATTTTTTTCTGCGTTATATAATTTATAACATAGCTGAATATACATGAATAAAATAGACATCTGCCCAAGTCTACTAGAATAGAACTACGAATCAATTGCTAATTTTATGAGTCTTGAGTCTAATTGCTTTGAAACCTAGGCAATGGTTAACGGAGTATTTGAGGCTTTAAATTGTCAAAAATGCTTTTACTATTACCACTTTGTAATTCATGAAGCAACAAAACCACAAATGGCGCATTTCGCTTCCCAAAATAATTTTCTACTGCGCATGACGTCACCAAAGAACATAACTGCGTGTATATTACAGAAACTGTTAATAAAGAATTGTAGAATTGAGAACTCAAAAATTTTTTATTTTTTTTTTAAATTCAACATTTTCCTGAACGATAAGCTTGAACAATTTACAGCCAAACGCAAATAAATGTGTTGGGCGTTGCTTTGAATATACTGAAAATAAGTACTCTGCTGCTAACGCAACTCTCAATGCTCTGATTTACGTTTGACTCTTAGCCTGGTCTTTTCAACTAAAAACTTAATTTGTTTTTAATTTAGTAGTTATTTCTTATTAATTATTTCAACCCAATAAATATTGGCTTAGCCAAGTCTTAACAACAACTTGCACTAAAAATAGAACAACAAATTTATATTGGTTAGATTAACCAAACAAAATTAGTTTAATTGAAATTTTAAAATGCAACGTGCTGGCTGAAGTAGTTAGCACGTTGACTACAAAACCGAAGGTCCTGGGTTCGAGCTCGGTATCCAACAGTCATTAAATAACAATGCTACGCATTTTTCTGATGTGCATTAGTGTTGTAGGAAAGTTCAAGTAGTGAAGGAATATTCACTAGTCACTGAACTATACCGACTTCAGCAGATACAAATCCTAATGTAACATCAAGGCGCCCTCCATCGTCGTGTAGTATAATCATCGGCGATGTAAAATAACCAATAAAATTGCTACTAAACATAGCTTTGAAATTTAATGCGCCTCATTCACACCAAAGGCACTGCTACACTGCGTTATTAAAGCGTGCAAAAAAAAGGAGAGTTGTAAAAAAAGAATGAAGCTTTTCTCTATCTTTTCCTTCATCACCTGTCTTCTCTATCACTATCCCTTTCCTAATGAAGGTAAGATCTAGTAATAGTAGTAGGCATTCATTGCCTGAGTGTTCTTCTATTTAAAAATGTAAAAAATAAAAACTAGCTGCAATTGGAATTTAAACTGGTCAGTTGAATGTTGCAGATTTTTGTCTGGATCTATTGTTTTTGTTTGGCACAAAAGAAAAATGTTTTAAAGAAAATGTTGTTTTAAAAAATTTAAACGAAAATTCGAGTACTTAAGCCCAATCGCATGCATTACTTATTATACCCTTAAAAACTGCATATCAGTTACAAACAATTTTAAGCACACTTTTAGTTCGGCCCTCATATTAAAATTTATTACATTCACTTGCATAACTGTACTTAACTATTGTTTATAGTTGCGTTTAAAGTGCACATATACATAAGCCTATTGTATGTATATGTTCTGTACTTTATATCTTCTTTTATGCTCTCCAAAAGCATCACTGATGAGGTTGTTTTGTTAATGATGTTGTTGTGTAACTAAAAATCCTCTTAATTTCATAAGAGCTAATAAGTATTTGGAAACTAATACAACCTCCAAAACAATACACATGCATTTCAGCTTGCACACTCTAACTAACAGCTCGGCTGTTTATAACTGCCAAATTAGGAAACACAACTTTAGAAATTATATAAATAAATATTTGTGTTTTGAATTGTTCTATTTAATGAGAAATTCATTAAAGTTAAAATTGTACCGATTAAAAAAAAAAAATTCATGCAGCAAGCGACAGTAATACCTGATTTTCATTAAGCATTTTTCCATGCAAAAAGTTTCATGGTAGTTTTTTCATTTGTCATTAGCAGGTCCAGAGAAGCAAATCACATATAAAAAGTGCCAGAAATGCTTCAGAGATTCATGCAACATCAATTTTTATATATCACACTCTCCTATAGCGCTGATATTAGCAAATAGAAAAGTTGCTTGCAACAAATTTCATGAAATTTTATGAAAAAATGCCTAATGTAAACCAGGTATAAGACTCATAAAATCTTTAAAAGGCACCACTGGGAAGTATACGATTTTTTTTAAATTTATTTACATATACTTATTTTAAACAGTTTATATAGAGCTGGACTTTTTCTTTGCTATATACATTACATACATACATATATTTACAGTTTTAAATAATAAATTCCAAAAACTTTAAGAACACTTTATTATTTATGCATGCATTGCAGTTAATGCGCCTTTTAAAAAACGAAAACGAAAGTTTATATTGCTGTCAATCAGCCCTCTTGACTCTCTTTTACACTCACACCAAAAACAATTTTTAACAGTGGCGGCACAATTTTTAATTTATTATAAATTAGTCAATTTCTCTTTGGCTGTGATAAACTTTTGCACCGAGATAATTTAATAAAATGATTTCTGCCAGTATATGTATATGGAAATTGTGTTCCTGTGTCACAAATTCACCTTCTTTTATGTATAGAAATTCGTGTATCGAAATAAAATTTTATTATTAATATTGTTTCCTTTTTTTTTATTTATTTTTAGCACGCACTGAGGATGCTGAGGTAATTGATGGACCAAGACCTGTTGCAACACGAGCTGATGATGACGATTCAGCTGGTGACGATGGTGGCTTCACAAATTTTAAAGGTGTCATCGATACCGGCTCAGGATATCCTTTTCTACAACCCAATCCATCGGTGATACGTGTCGGTTTCTTTGATTCATTTGATGGTGAGTGTATTTAACTGTATTTAATTGACAATTATTAACATACACACCAGCGAAAGCAAACAATATATATATATATATATATATATTACATGGCAATGACACAGTGGGTAGTTTTCGAAAAATAAATAGTGAAAATATACAAGATAGTGAAATTTGGAATATCAGGAAAAAAAAGTTTGCACAGTGGGTATTTTTCATAAAATAAATAGTCAACGTAGTGAACGTTAGAATATAAGCAGTTGAAAAATTGCTCTAAAATTAATTTATTTGCTTATAAGAAAATTATAAATTTTAGGGCCAATGTCACAACTTGCATTTAGTTATAGGTATGATTTTGTCCCCTAGTCCGGTTTGTAACTGTTCAAAACGTGTGCTTGAAGTCTACTGACAATTTGTTACAGCAACAATGAAAGGCATATGGACAACGCTGAATCACCAGCAAATAAATTTCAAATATATTGAAACCCAGCTAAAAAAATATGTATGGGGCATATATGATATCCCATATATGGTTCGGATCCGAAAAATGAGGGTATATGGGCATATATGATAATATATGTTCATACATTTTCATACATGAATGTGTATTCCCTATATAGTATGCAAAGTTCATATTGATTCAACAAGCGCACTGCTGGTGCAATAAATCAAATTATTAAAATTATTTTTTTATAAAATTTTGTACAGAAAGGTTGTGTTTAATGAAACATTTGTTCGAACAAAATAATACAAAACGAGCTAAAAATCATTTCATTCGAGATTTTAATAGAAAATGTGAATCGATTATAAAAAAAAACACAAAACACACATTCGTACACAACATATAATCAGATTAAAAACTAGTGCAATTATAACAGAAAAATTAATCCGTTTTATACTAACACTAGTTTTTAATATTATTTTTTTGTAGTTATATGAATTTTGTTTCTTAAATATATGTACATATCTGAGAATTCCGTTACTTTTTATAAAATTAATAATAATTTAATGACTGAATTATCTTTTTGATTATTTGATTTATTGAATAGGCACACAATATATAAAATCCTACAAGTACGATTTTTTGGTAGCACGAGTTTTTATTTTTTAAACCTTCATGCTCTACGCATATTAACTTTGCATCCGCTTATGTATTTTTTAACAGACTTCCAATTCACCAGTGATTAAAAAGAGGGAAAAAGATCGAATTAACAAAATTTAATCTTTTTTGATTGCAAATGCGATCTTATGTGATATATCATGTATGCATACATTTTTATATGTCACCATATATAACATCTCATTTCTATATATGATCACATATGAAGAGCTTCATAATTACAATTGCCATATATGAGTTCATATATTATAATACATTTCATATATTAGTCCATATATCAATTCATTTATAATGGTTTTGCCATCTATCATCCCATACATTTCCATACATGAATTCATACATATTAATATATATTTATATACATTCATATATTAAAAATATATGGACCATATATAATTTTTTTTAGCTGGGAAGTAATTATTAAAAGGTGAGATGGGTCCTATGCGCATTTCACTGTTGCTTATGGAGATCATTAGGGAACCTTTACCCGAAAATTTATTAGAACAACTAGAGATATTATCTTAAACTTTAATTTAAACAAATGAGAAGTTCAACTAATAGCAAAGTTGAAACAAAAACTCAATAATGATTTATATATGAAATTGATCCGGGCGAAATGTGACTTCAACAGGACACGTGCTCTATGGCGGCTGCAAACATCGATTTATTGAAATCGAGAAATTGACCTGTCAGTTGGGCTAGAAGGTCATGCGATTTGATATATGTCGATTATTTCCTATGGCGTCACGTAAAGACACTGGCTTATGCCTTTGAAACAATTGATGGCTTGGAGGCCAACATAATTTATGCTATTTGTGATATGCAACCTTCACTGCTCTAAAAAGTGGTCCAAAGCTGTACGCCCAGAATACGCTTCACCAAGAACAGCTGCGGTATGCGTATGCCCGAAATCATTTTGAAATGTCAATATCATATTTTGATCTTCCAAAAAAAAATTTTTTTTATATAAATTAAATTTGTTGTGCAATTTGTTACAATTAATGGTTCAATCGTACTAAAAAAAATACTATTTGTGTACTTACATATACATACGTAAATACATTTTTTTTATTCAGGCTTAACTTCTTTACTATTTGAAATTTTTATAGATAGAAATATTTTTATTCATTTATACCTGATTTACATTAAGCATTTTTTCATGAAATTTCATGAATTTTGTTGCACGAAACTTTTTCTGTTTTCTAATTGCAGCGCTATAGAAGATAATTTTATATAAAAAAGGAGGTAGAATGAATCTCTGATGCATTTTTGGCAACTTTTTTGATATGAGTTGCTCGCCCAAGCCTCCTATTGACAAATAAAAAATTTTCATGCAACTTACATATTTCATAAAAAAAATTCTTAATGTAAATCAGGTATTATTTGATTTTCTAAAGAATAGACTAAAAATTATACTAGATTTTTTACTTAAGGTAAATATTAAATATAAATTTATTTGTTTTAAAATGTGATGTTATAATATACATGGAGTGTCTGTACTAGAGCTGAGTTTTTTTTTTAATTAAGCCTCCGGCTTTTTTGGTATAAAAGCATTATAAGTTTTAGTTCCTAATAACAATTATTTTTAAATAAATTCTGGGGGCAAATCACGGCATCCGATACGACTCGTAATTTAAAAATATTTCAATATAGTTTATATGGAAATATTTTTAAATCGAATGCCGTGATTTGCCCCCTGGGTTTTCGGAAAATTCGTTCATGCTGAATGTTAGTGCAAAAATCGCTCTACTTAAAGGTAATGTTACTGTAGACACTCCCTAAACGACTGAGCTTTCATCCAGGACCGTTGCATGGTCCATTTTCTTGTAAAGTTTCATGACAGTGCATCTCGGCATTCATATTAAAATAATATATTTTTATTTAAAAAATATATTTGCCACTGTATACTGCTGCCATTCTGCATCTGAATCGAATACTGTTTATCTGTAGTTGTACAGACGTGTTAACACTGTTTAAACCACTAAAACTGTTATATTTATATCAGCGACATAAGCGAGCAAGAAAGGGAGGGAGAGATACAATACTCATAACATAAATATGTAAAAACAGAAGTACTTTCGTTGTAGGTGGTGGCCAGTGAAAAGTAAGTGAAGTCTACTTGAGTATTTACATATACAATTAAATATTGACCTTTATAAAGCATATGGGTGGCTAAGCTTCGTAGCCGGTTACTTCTCTTACTCTTTAGTTATTTATAAACTTGGCGAATAAGGTGTGTGAGTGTGTGGGTGTATAGGTGTGTAAACTTGCAACTGCCTGTTTTAAGTGAATATACATGTATGTATGTATGTATGTATATTCCATTGACTGTGTTGAATGTCTGCTTGTGCAATAAAATGCAAATTAATTAAAATTTTATGTTGCGTAAAATTGTCACCTCACAATGTGCAAATGTTGCAGGTTGTCAACGTACGATTTTGCAACATTAAATCCCTTACTCTGCCTGCTATGTCTCTGGTTTGACTTAATATAGCAGCAGTAAAGTTTCCAGCATCCACAAGTAGTTGTGTTTTGTATGTACACGCCAGTAGTTAACTGCCACCAACAAACAGTCACTATCATGCTTATCTCTGTACATATGTACTCATATGTACATATGTATGTACGTATACACCCAGAGAAAAAACAGCTCAAAATCAATTAAAACAAAATTGAATTAATAAGAAACATTAACGAAACTCTAGTCAAGTTGAAATTTTTTATTTCAATTTGGAAAAACATTAATTTACAGTATTAATTAATTTTTTTTTATTTTATTTTTAAGAATCTCAATATACATTTCCTATTATACTGAAAATTATTGAATTAATGTGACGCGTTCTTATTTTTAAGTTACAGCTTTTCCCTGAGTGTATACATATGTATGTTTATACAGTCTGCAAGTTGCCATTAAAATTTCAGTTATTGTTGCATTTAATGTATTTTTTTATTTATTTTTGTGTCCTTTTTTTAATTGCTTATTATTATTGTTTTTAACAGCTCTCAGACATATAGACAAGTGCTGCTTATTGAATTTCATGTTGCGAAATTAATTATATCGATATATTTGTTAGTGTAAACAATTTTTGTTCTGTTATAGTAGAGTATTTTC
The DNA here is from genome assembly GCA_949987645.1 of Tachina grossa. Taxonomy (NCBI): domain Eukaryota; kingdom Metazoa; phylum Arthropoda; class Insecta; order Diptera; family Tachinidae; genus Tachina; species Tachina grossa. The sequence goes on from OX465275.1 coordinate 30,280,627, forward strand.
TTTTCATCTTTCCTCTTTCTCCAAATTAATTGCTGTTAAATGTTAAATGCTTTTTGTACATATATTTTCATTCTTCAGTCATAATATTTGCATAATTTTTTTCAGCATTAAATTTAAATATTTAAATTTAATAGACCATTATATGTTAATGAATAATTTTTTTGTCATTAAACTCCACTTTCACACCTTGAATACTTACAAAAGGCTATTAAAATATTTATTTATTTTTTATTTGTTATCAGTAATTTTCTTGTAAAAATTTTAGGCGGTTTATGGTGCGTATGATGTATGAGCAGGGCTATTGTGTATGAGTTAATTTTCTGTTAATTGGAAAAAATGGTTCAGTACGATCAGAGTTACCGTTAGGAATTTTGAAAAAGTGACACAATAGCTCGTTTCATAAAAAAGTCGCACAAAAAATTTTTTTTATATAAAAAAAAAAAATTCGCACAATTTAATTTTAATAATTTTTCTTAAAAATTTAATAAACAAAACTATGCCTCAAAAACCATAAATCAAGACAGCATTTATTGCAAAAGCCATTTTAAATATATATAATAATTATGTTTAAACTAACAAATTATTTCCTTAAATTCTACTTTTATTTATGTTAGTGCGACCGTCAAAAATAATTTATTTAAAAAAATATATTAAATATTTTTATACCGCCCAATTGAAAGAACAATTGTTTTTTGCGAAAAACCTTAAACTTTGTGTATTTTTACAAACATATTAAAAGCTTTTTAATATATATTTTATGTTAATCTTGCAAACCACAGTTTAAAAAAATGTTGTCAAATGAATAATAATTTACTGATTGTGAGGATGCCAGACTAAATCTCTGTTCGTTATATTAACGATATTTTGTAAAAAAAAATATATGGTGAAATTTGCAATTCGTTGTAAATATATTTTTGGTGAGTGACATCACAAAAAGGTCCAGAAAATCTCAACAAATCTCAAAACTAAAAAATTCGAAAAATTAACTGAACTTAAAAAAGTCTCACGAAAAGTCATAGAACGTTAAGAAAAAGGATTAAATACCTTTAGTCGATGAGCGATAACCCTGAGTATGATGACGTTTGTTTTTCTCATACTTACGTTAATAAGGGTGTCCTAAAATTAAGGCAATTTTTGAATTTTATATGGGCCTGTTCTGCAAATCACGATCTGTCAAATCACGGTGATTTCAAAAAATTAATAAAAGCTAAATCATTGCTTTTGTGAATTTCACGATTTATTGAGATGGAAGTTGGAACAAAATATTCTATTATTATACATGACAAAAACTTAAAATACAATAAAAATCCAATAACAAGTCAGCTATTAATTGTTTGTTTTTTAAACCACCGTGATTTAAATTACGTTGATTTTCAGAACAGGGGGCACAGGAAACAAAATTTTTAGTCTATTGATTGTTATATTTTTTTTTATTAAATCTTAATCCAAATAGAAAAGGTTTATTTATAGAAAAGCACATCATGCACATGGCCTTTGCAAGTACACACGCACTCGTTTTACGAAATTTTCAATGACCATTTGGCAAAATGTGGCTGAATTTCATTGCTGCAGCATTAACATAGTGCTATGATTTCAAATAACCCCATAAAGAGAAATCAAATGGTGTTAAATCATATGATCTAGGGGGCTTATTCTTATCACGGAAACGGAAGAGAGTACTGGAAGAGAGCTGGAAATTTGTCATGCAGTAATTGAATTACTTCACAGGACGTATGGCGTAAGGCACCATCTTATTGAAACCATATATTGGCCACATCAATATCATCCAATTTCGGCAGAAAGAACTATGTTATCATATCGCAATATTGAGCACCAGTAACAATCACTAATTAGATTAGGTTAGGTTTGGAAGGGTGGTGCCATACCACACCTCCACTCGGAGACCCAATTTGATCCATTGTGATTCCCTTCTATTGCCTATTGAAAAGTAATATTTACTTTCGCCCCCCATTTTTCATTCAAAAGTGACGCTATTATCCGCCATTGGCCACCGAATTCCCATGATGAAGGCCCTGAAGGACTCTGGCTTACACTTCGCGACATCAGTAATGCTTTCAGCGAAACATCTGCTCAGCTATCTAAGCCTATGACATTGCAGCTTTGGGCAGTGCACATCCTACAGAAATCTCTAGTTGCCCAAATGCTGGTTCTTACTCTGACCGAGTAGTGATAAGTCAATGCGCCTATCACGAATCGCATCGTCTTTTTATTAATGTCCAGTAGCAGTTTGGATCTTCCTAAGTCAAGTTTAGGCCACATAGCCCTCAAGACTCTACAATATTCCCTACTTCGCCATGAACTGTTGGTCTTGCCTTATACCCAATTACTGAGTTCCCTATAGTTATGAATAATCGGTAATTTCACCGATCTGTCACACATTCCCTCATCTAACGCCGACCATATTCTTGCCAGCTCATTCACAATTTCATTTCTCCAAATAACACTGTGGCCAGCCAGGAACCTCAAAACATAATCTGACACTATATTTACCCATAAGCAAGTTAAGGGCTCTCCCGCAGTCACTAACAAGTTTCGATTTGACATTGTGTCCATTCAAAGCTTTTAGCGCTACCTGGCTGTCGATGTAGAAGGTTACTTTCTCAACTTCAGCTACATTCCTGGCCACCACTTCCGTGGCCCTGAGGATCACCAAGACCTCACCCGGGAAAAGCTGTATTCATTAGGCAGTCTGAAAAGAATCACTAGTTGATCAGCCTAATTTTCAAAAAAAAAAAAAAAAAATTATGGTCCAATTATGCATCCAGCGTAAATTTTTAATGTACAAAGTGGTTTGAAGGAGATATTTAGGGTGCCTAGACACGTTTAAATTGTATTGACATATTCACAAAATTTCTTCAGCTTTACCGTAGCCTTTTTTTTTGCCAAATATTATTACCAAAAATCAGAAGTCCCTGGAAGTTATTCTGAAAAAAAGTCAAAAAAATATTTTTTTTAATTTTTGCCACAAAAAAGTGCAAGATGGAATTATTTTTTTTTCGCAGAAAATGTTTGCAAGATTTGTTTGGTAGACACTTAGCTACATTATTGCCATATACAGTTTAGAGCTATCACCAAGCCTGAAGTAGCTGTTGGCCGAAAATGGATTGACACAATTTTTTGTAGGCGCTCTGATTTTTTAAATCCTTGGAGGTCCATAAAAATTTTTTCAAAATCGCCAAATTGAGTAAATTGAGTATAGAGTTTTACAAGCTTTTGAAGCTATAGTTTATTGCAAAATGTTATTAATGTACAAACACTATAAAAATACTTAAAGACTTGATCAAATATATTAAGGGTTTTCATGAGAACTCTTAAAATTCCCATTTGTGCAATTGGGCAAATTTGCGAAACTTGTTTCATGAAGCCCCTTTTCATCTTTTGCGCAAACAGTTAAGTAAAAAATAAAAAATTAAATTTCAAGCAGTTTTTAAATTAAATACATATTTATATATTTGTATTAAAATAAAAAGTGTGTGTGTGAATCTAAAATGCCTCAAGGAAGCAAAAAAACCAAAAAATTGTAGTTTAATAAATGCGCAATTGCACAGCCTAAGTTTACGAGTGAAAATTGTTGGGCAAAGTAATCTGGTTTGTGTTAATAAATTTCCATACAATTTTTGACATTTTATTTACGAGAGTATAAAAATGCACAATTGCACAGTTTGCGAGACTTTTGATCATTCTCATGAAAACCCTTATTATAAAATACTGTGTATTATTAAGAATAACAGTCCTCTTCTTTCCTCAAACAAATTTTCCATGCCACTAATTAAACAAAAAACTTTGAATATTGTATCTGTCATATTTATTCTGCACCATTTGCTAAAGACATTTGTACACAGAAACTTAAAATGATGTCAAGAAAAAAGAAAGCAATGCTTGCATGTGTACGTGTGTATATGAATGTTCATTTAAAACCACTAATAGCATTTTCTAATGTCATTGTAGAAGTCAACGCTTCTAATATTCTTGTTGCTGTCTACTTTGTTAAATATAAGCAATTTTCTACTAAAGCACTGTTGCGTTTTTCTCTGTCTCATTTACCTTGAAATTAATAGTATAAGGTTTCATAAAGACGTTTGTCGTTTTAGAAAAAAAAACAAAAAAAAAAATAAAAAATAAAACAAAACACACATTAAGTTTTGTACTAAATCAAACATGTAACATGTCAAAATAGTTATTGAAAGTATGCCAAAATGATGTAAATGAAAAATCCAAAAACATAGAAAATAAAGGTGTTGCTTATTATGAAGTCGTTATGCTAAATATGCGTAAATGTATGAGCTTAAACAAATAGGAAAATAATAGGAATTAAACAAACAGTTTCAGCAAAAGTGTGTAAAGTTTTTAACAAATGTTAATTAGAATAGAAGAAATATGTGTGTATGCATAAATTAAGATTTATATGTGTTTATATTTATTTTTATATTATATGAATGAAGTATTTTGCTTAAGCACTTTATTTTCCCATACAGCTTTAAAAAAATTTTCTTCATTAACAAAAACTTTGCCCATATTATCTGCAATAAAACAATAAAAGCTTGGTAAATTCACTTGTTAAATACATAAAAAATACACTAAATCATATTTCTAAATGCTCTCCAAGGATTAATAAATTTAATTCATAATTGTGCAGCATCTAAATTATGAAACAAAACAAAAGAACAGCAATAATTTAATTTTGACTATTTAAAATCAATATTGAGGCAAGAAAAAACTCAGCAAAGAACAAAAAAAAAATAACTATCATTGTATTATTTCAAAACTCTTCCCCAGAAAACAAATCATAATTCAGGATCTTTGTACAAGTGTTAGTGAATGTATTTATAAACTTTTATTCTCTACGGTCAAACTATAAACGTACGCACGCACATGTGCGTCCGCACTCATGTTGTTTGTATTGGTTTATTTATGGCAAATTTATTCAGTGATGCACACTTTTTGAAAAGGAAAAAACGCCTTAAATACGAAAATAAGTTAATATTCGTTTAGCTTTCTGTGTGAACAAAAAGCGTAACCCTTTAACAGACTGAGTTCTATTAAGCATTGCTGCGCGGCCCTGAGAACTCTTACTTTGCCATAAACTCGCAAATATGATGTGACAAGCATACCTCTAATTCGAAAATAAATCAAAAACTTTGGGAAGACCGCCAAAATACTAGAAAACAAAAATTAAGATGACCAAAGTTATTGAAAGCGAAATAGAAATCGTAAACATTTTAATCAGTCGACAATTGGCGATCCTAACCTTTCCATTAGGAAGCACGCAATGGCCTATTAGAAAATTTAATTGGTTTAGGGACTTAATAAAAGCAGTCGGAGATTTAAGTTGCCTAGAAAACTAAACTCTAGATATGATGGTGTGGACTTTTTCTGTGGCTTTATTTGAATAAGTTAATAAGCCAACTTCCTGAGAGCTTTTAAAAGCAAATATCTCTCAAATAAATATAAACCTTCTTTTGAGATATGCTGCATCAGATAGTTCAGTTTAAGTTGTGCTTATCATAAAGGACGGAAATATAACGAGAGAATCATAATATTTCTCCCGCTCTCTTAATTTAAAATCGAAACTACTCATCAGAAGTAGTAATGCCAACTTTTTTGTTTTGACTCTAAAAGCACATCGAAATTTAAAAAAAAAAAACGCCGAAAAGCGTAATTTTGAGATATAAAAAGCGCAAAAAGCACTAACGTAGAAAACGAGTGGAGATCCAAACGAGTGAAAATATATAATGTTTACTATTTTCTCAGCTTTTCTCTATTTAATGGAATAAATCAGACGAAAAAGGTATGCTTTACATTGAAAAAATAAATACACCAAGTTTTTATTAACCCATTTTTCGCCAACCGGTGATTATAATTACCAGAAGTTCTACTGTCCATAACCGACAAACAAAATAGTTTTGATTCGATAGACTTTTTTAATAAGTTATTTGGGGACTAGTTTGTTTATTAAATACTCAGTTCAGTTCCTTTCGCTACTTAAATTTCTTATTTTTGGTCACTTTAGAAATAAATAATTAAAGGGTTGAAAAACATGGAGATAAAGTAGCAAGACTTTATTATATCTATCAATTACACCTATTTTTATAAAAGTAAACGTTTACTTTTATCTTTTGTGTACTATTTACCAAAAATAATATCCATCTATAATCTAAAAGTTCATTATTTATATTGTGGTACTTATAATCACCATTGGCGAAAAACGTATACACCTTATAGTACGTCATATTCATATGCCTTGTTGTACACGCTCTCTCTGAAGAAGTGTATAGTGCATAAATTGACCTCGGTTCTCTCGTGGCCTTAAACTTGATCGAATATGTGAAGCATTCTGAGCGTCTGTCTACTATCTGAAATGAAATTTAATGCAGTTGGCTCAGTGCGCAAAAACAGATTGCCTAAGTAATCTAGAAATGAAATATGTGGAAGGTAATACTGCATCGAACTACCGCACACATGTTAGAAGTAAGAAGTGGTTAGGTTAGGTGAGGTTAGCAGACTGCTGGTAAGGAAGGGTGAAATTTAGAGCCCACTTGGTCACTTGGGTCCAATACAATGATCACTGTGTGTTACCTTTGAGTGAGAGGGGGATAGTGACAGAAAATACAGGTGGTGAAGGAAGAGATAGAGGAAAGCTGCATTCTTTTACAGCTCTGCTTTTTGCACGTTTTTAATGATGCAGTATTGAAGCGCCTCTGGTGTCAATGAGGCGTATTAAATTTTGAAGGTGTATTAGCTTGCCATTTTTAATTTTTATTTTACTTCGCCGATGATTCTGCTACACAATACCGCCGAAGGAGAGTGTTCTGATGTTACCGGATTAGTATCCGCTGAACCCGATGTAGTTCAATAACCAGTGTCTTTGCCTTCATCACTCGAACTTTCCTACAACAACTGACACAAAGGGACAAGAACACACATCAGAAAAATGACTGGTGTTATAATTGAGTGACTTCGTCAGTGACCGGACTCGAACCTAGGACCTTCGGTTTTGTAGTAAAAGTGCTAACTACTTCAGCCAACTCCACCCTCAGCGAGAAGTGGTGATGGTCTCATTTTTCGAAAGTAGTGAACTCGGTTGTTGTGAATGCTTGCAAGTTAAACCTTTTTTTTTTTTTGTGCAACATTAGAAAACACTGAGGGAAAAGACAACACTAATTTCGGTCAGAAATGACTAGAACTCGTCTGGTTTGCGAGGATTCCGACGAACAGTAAATGGAAACAGAGTTACCAAGACCAAAACGCATGATAGTGACCCAATATGTTATTGTAAGCAAGATGAAGGCGAAATTATCGGTGCAAGAAATGCCATATCCGCACCCCATTTGTATATAAAAAATGTGAGGAGCACCTGCTTACCATAATAAAAACATTTTATCATTAAATAAAATGTCTTCTAGTTACCTTTGAAAAATCGTACACCTGTATACATATTACGCCGATGGTGATTATAATTACCAGTTATTTTCTAGAAAACGGGAAAAGCCACTTAGTCCAAAGTTGGAAATTTTCTTATTTAGTATCAGAATATGTTCTACATAAAATTTTATTCAAATCGGTCAACAGGAACTTAGTGCGGCGAAAAATGGGTTAAAGTAATTTTAGGAAATACACAAATTTCTTAAAAACACTCCTTATTGATTTGCCTTAGTTTGGCACTAACGCTCAAAATTTTGCATTTCAAGTCTTCAAAAAGCACTAAAAATAGTGCCAAAAGCGACAAGTTGGCATTGCTGATCAGAAGGTGCTTTGTGTGAAAGAGGAAAAGAGGATCAGATGCACAGAAAAAAATGATTTTGATATTTGAATACGAAAATCGTTGATTCAATAAAAAAATCTTTCGAATTTTCTGTGATGACGATTTTTGCATTATTGATAAATACAATTGTATGCACGTTTATTGAATATAGTTTTTTTTCAGTCAATAAAAATATTTAATGAATCAAATAAAAAAGTTGTTGACTGAAATTTTATTTTCAGTGATAATTGTTATTGTGTGTGTGTGGATGAATGTCACATTTTTCAACCCCGTTTTGTTTACTTTTGCTTGGGTGCTCTTAAAACTAAATGTGATTAGGATGAGTCGAACCGGCAATCTCTTGACTAATAAACTAACGTACTTACCACTCAGCGAAAGAGCAAATCATTATTGAATAAGCCAATAATGAATACAAGCAAAACATGATTTCCACTGTTGCCAATTCAGCTATTTTCTCGTCAAACCTAGCGATTTTTAAGTACATTTTTCGGGAAAAATTATGATTTAGCTATTAGCGGTAATTCTAGCGATTTTTTATCCATCATAATTCGATTTAAAATGTGAGCTTGTTCAGAAGCGGTGAACCTATATAAAGCAAACTATAGAAAAAAGGTCATTGAATAGCGCCACAACAATGCAGGTTTACAGGTGAGCTAATGTACTCATATCCATCCTAACATCCGTTTTGATAAGTGCTTTTATACATAAGTAAATACGTTCATATTAATTCTTTAAATAGCGCTTTAGATAACTGCTATGTTTGCATGTTTTATTAGACTTAAAAAATGTAGTACTCCACAACAGGAACTCGCCATACAAAAATCAGCAGGTTTGTCAGCGCTACTTTTACTCTATAATTTTAAGCAATTTTTAACTGTGGAAGTCCCGAAGTAGCAGAAACGATGAATAACATATGTATCTGTACATACCACAACCAACACAAGCAAAACTGGTGAAAACAGGTATATCTGTGCAGGTCTGTAATATGTATATGTTTTTAAATAAAATAAGCCTTTTATTAACATATTACAATACTTTTATACGGTATTTTATAAAATTTTTAGGGAAATTTGGGAAGTACGAAAGAAGTTAACAAGTTACCGTGAAATTTTTGAAACAACCTAAAAATAAATTTATTTTTTAGCTATTTATCGCAAAATTTTCAAGTCATTTTGAAATTTAGCTATTTGCTAGCTATTTTCTTGGCTACTTTAGCGATATTTATTGGAAAAAAGTTGGCAACAGTGATGATTTCTTATGTGCGCATTGTGTTGATATAATTTAAAAATTACTTTGTTGAGTAAAAAAATAAGCCACGACGTTTTTCGGCTTCTTGTCCGAATTCACAACAACATCAGCACATGACCAGGTTGAGTCAATCAACATGCAAGGAAAACACTAACACAAACAAATGAAATTAAATGATATTTTAAAATGCCCGGAATTGATAAATACAATATTCGAGTTAATAACAAATATTATTGAAATTAAAAATTTTATTCAATAGCATGGTTTTATTGAAAATAATTCTTGTCTATTTTTTTCTGTGTGAATTTTAATATTTAAATAAAATCACTGTTTTCAAACAACAATATTTCTTAATCAATTAACTGATATAAATAGATCAAATTTGGAGATTTTGAGTTATATTTGAAAATTTGTCTTCAACGATATCTCCCAGGCGAATCAATGGATTTAAATGTGATATTTTTGTTGTGGCGATTTTTTAGTTTTATCGTTTTTCTTAGCTTTGGTGTTTATTTCGGTTTTGGGATTTTTCTCTGTTTTTGGCGTTTTTTAGTTGTGGCTTTTTTTGGTGGCGATTTTTTCGTTTTTTTTAGCGATTTATTTAAATTTTAAAGATTTTTTAATTTGGCGTTTTTTCTTTGTTTTGACCATTTTTTCCGGTTCCCTGTCTGTGAGGGACAAACGGAAAAAAGACAACGTAGCGAAAACAATAGGGTTTTTTTTCAACTTTGGTGTGCGGACCCTAAAAAGAAGATGTACTATAAAACTTCAAAAAATGGAAGCATTTGTCCATTATACCAAAAAAGTAATTGATGCATCGTATTGCTTTTGAAGTTCAAATGGTACTCAAAAATTCCATGGTGGCACTTAGTGAGAGCAGTAAATTCAAGTATAATAAACTTATGTTTAATTAAAATATTACTGAAAAATTATAAACTTCTAAATTTAATTGAACTGTAGTGAATTTTAATTAGAAATAATTTCTTAATCGGGCTTAAGTTTAGTAATTTCAATTCTTATTGAATGAAATATTTTTTTTAAATTAATGTGAGTTTCTGAAGAAGAGAAAAAAAATTAAACTAGACTTTATTAGCTGGGGGAAATACCGATATTTTTCTGTGCATCCACGCACTTCATCAGCACCCATGTCTATCTACTGGGATAGAGATGGTTATTATTATTCTTTAGAAACTCACATTAATTAAGAAAAAATTTTTATTTAATAAGAATTGAAATTACTGAACTTAAGCCCGATTAAGAAATTATTTCAGATTTAAATTGCTCAAAACTATTATTTTTCCAAAACACCCACTTAATTAAAAAAAAATCATTAATAAATTTTTTCTTTGTACACATTTATAAACATACCCATGCAAAAATCATAGTAAAAATAGACAGAATTGATTCTCATGCCTTCAAGATACGTCATATGATACCAATCTAAATGTTTTTAATATTTTCCTATAAACTCTATTGAAATATTTTAAAATTTCATACGGTATCGAGTGTCCAAATTTGCCTCCTGATAAATTAGGGGGCAAATCACGGCATCCGATACGACTCGTAATTTAAAAATATTTCAATAGAATTTATATGGAAATATTTTTAAATTACGAGTCCCAGTAATTTTGAAAATTTAAAAAAGTTCAAGTGTTGTGGCATAAAAAGCACTATAAGTGGTGCCAAAAGCACTCAATTGTCGTCCCTGAACTTTTGTTTTATTTTTACATTCTAAATATATATATATGTGTGTGTGTGTATGCCGTAAGGGGAAGATAAAAAGAATTATGAATGAAATTGTAAGAGAACATATTAAGATTTATGATATTATCTCTCATTCGTTGTGGATGGTTAGATGGCCTTTAAACAAATTGCTTCTAATAGAGTTCTTTTTATTTTTAATTTCATTTCAGTAAGAATGGGATGGGGTTACATAATTTGAACAAATGTGTTGTCATAACACTATGTTTAAATTGAAAGTTTGAGGTTTGTTTTCGATTATAAGGTATGTTGTATATTTCACATGAAATCAAAATTTTCTGCTTAAGCGATTATAAATGTTTTGTGGGTATGGGTAGCTTGCCGTCTCACAATCCTATTTTGAGTAATTTTAAGGGCACAATAAATAAAACTATGTGCTTAGTGTTTTTTATGGGAATTGTTACAATTTAAGTTTAAAATTTTTAAACGCACTAATAATCCCAAATTAATATTTTACTTATTAAGTAAAATATTTTTTTATTAAAAATACATTGAAATTGATTATCGAGGGGTTTAGCTGGATCCAATGCGCATTTCACTGTTGCTAATGCAGATCATTAGGGAACCTTTACCCAAAGCTTCTTAGAACAACTAGAGTTATTATATTATAAACTTTCATTTAACCAAATGAGAAGCTCAATAACAAATAACAAAGTTGAAACAAGAACTCAATAATCAACATGTTTTTTATTTTCTTACTTTACTATTGCTACATTGGCTGACTTTTTTTCAGCTTCAAATTGTAATCGTAAGAGTATGTAAAAGAAAATAAATGTAAATAACAACAACAGCTATTAAAGAATAGAGTGTTGCCACACAAGTATTTTTTTGACTGGGTGCAGTCAAAAAAAAAAAAAATTAAACTTAAAAACTATGTGCGTTGGAGGGCTTCATTGCATATTCTGTTGAACGAATTTTATAAATCGGACTGGTGCTTCTACATATTAAATCTAACAAATAAACAAACTTTACCTCTTTACAATTTTTATTAGGTATATATCATGAGGTATACATATAAAAAAAATTAAGAATTTAATAAACTTATTTCAGGAGTTATTATCAACAAACACTTCTATTTGTCACCCATATCATAGAGTTGCATTATCATTTCTCCAGGTCTGAGTGTGATTCTATAGCTTTATTCGTTGATAGCACGCAGCGTTGGCATTTTGTTGCTTTTCGGTTATTTTTTGGTGCTTTTTTCCTTTCTAAGTATCCGAAACTTTATGAAATACCCGTTTCAGAAAACCGGGTATTTAAAGTACTTTTTACAATTTCTTGCAGTGCTTTTTCAACACTTAAAATTTTTGCAACTTAAACAAAACAAATAAGAAAAAGCTTCGACTTTTCTCAATCAATTTTTTCAATTCCTTATAACAAATTTTTTTATTCATTACTAAAGCTACGGCCACACTTGTCAAACATTTGCCGAAAAAAACGTAACCAACAAACACTAATGAAAAAAGTTTTGATCCATACGCGTGCTTATCAAATTAAACAGTTTCAAATACAACTAATAGATAATGTCATAGAATCCAACACTATTGGCTACTCTTTAACTTGACAAACTTTTCTCTCAATTGCAAGATTTTGCATTAGCATTTAGTGGTTACGCTTTTTTGGACAAATGTTTGACAAGTGTGACCATACCTTAAGCAACGATTTTACTATTTTAATACGTTTGCGTGAACACAGTTAAACAACGTGTTCAATTTGTCAATTGTGGAAATTTAAGAAATAAAAAAAGTGTTGCTCTTGTGAAATTAAACCGTTTTCTTAAAAGTAAGTTTTACATTAAATTTTTGTTAAATCTTATTAATTAATTATGAATTTCTCTAAGATGGAAAAACAAAAATGTAGAAAAAGCTTGGAAGAATTATCGAGCGTTCAAAAGGTGGTTTAGACCAGTAAAAGATGTGTTAAAGACACTCTGAATTCGATGAAAATTTAAAATAAGTGTCCAGCATAGCGATTGAATATGTCATAGCAGTGTTAGAACAGTTGGTACAATTGTACTTTTTTTGATACTACGAGTATTTCAACTCGCAAAGTACCCCAGTACACCAATGACCAATTTAATACATTTAAGAAATCTCCCCAATTTCACTCATTATTTCTTTTCAAACGATTGCATATGTCAATTTTTACTTTTGAACAATGGAACTCATATTATTCTAACTTCCAAACAGTCTTGTGGGAGCAACACGCAGCGAAAAAATAAAAAAAAATAATCTCGTCCAAAACATTTTTCTTCTAAATTCAAATGCATATTTTAAATTTTAGATTAAACATGTATAACAGTATGCCTTAACATACCAACTTACAAGCAAATTTGTGAAAACGATTCGCTAGCCAGAACAAATAAATGCACACCCAGAAAACAGATTGGTTGGAAATCGGTTAGTCCAATAAAATATCATTTGCATTAACTATATTTCATTTCACGCTATAAATTTTCTATTAATCCAAAAAACAATCCATATTCACTGCCATAAGGGCATAATTGTAACATAGATATGATTGTGACAATACTTAAATTGATTGCATCAACCGAGCGTATGCTTTTGTCATGACTAATTAACTGATTGATTAGCACAACCAAATAAAATATTAGGAATTGGATTTTATTATCAATTTTCGGTATTGGCAACTAAAAAAATTGTCCTTCTACATTTACATACGTTAAAATAAAGACTTTCTATCAGTTGTTGCAACTAACTAGAGCTTAATGTAACCATCATAGTTCATAGCAGCAAATTAAAATTAAATATTAAGGTTTGATTGATATTCCCAACCGATTAATCGGTTCGTATTAACAATTTTCTATTATTGTTAAATAATTTTTTTTAATAAAAAGTAAAAACAAAATACTATCAGCATTATGTACAACGAAAAACTGGCATGAAGTTTAGCTGGACTTAAATTGTATGCACAATTTCTGAAGAATTATTTATTTCAGATATTCATCTTGCTTATTTAAAGCTTCTATTTAAGTTGTGGGTTCTTGAAATAAACAAATTCTCTTCCTTTTTCTTAGGTAGAAAATAAAAATACTTTATCTTCAGCACTTGACTTAATCTGTTGCACTCTTTTGTGATAATAAAAAACATAAAATTTCAATATAAATTACATATTTTTTTTTTAAACATAAAGAGCAGCAAATGTTTTTATTCCCACGTTCATAATAGTACAAACAAAAAATGTGAATGATAAAAAGTTATAAAAGCATTAAAATTAACAGACGCATTTGTACATTGCTTTTCAATTACAGATCTTTTCCGTCGCTTAAGTGAACGCTTATTCCCTGCTGGTGTCTTTGGCAGAGGTGGCAGCGACAGCAGTGCCGCTGATTCGGATGAATTTGGCATAAGTACCGCCATCGATCCCAAAAAGGCAAACAGCACATCCACGGTTAAGGTTAGTAAGAAAATTCTTTAATAAAATAATTTCTTAAATAAAATGAATATATTTTCATTTTATTACAGGTTGTTGATGGCCATAAAGTGGAAGTTAACGAAACGGTTTACGGTGATGCAGATAGTGTCTTCAAGATACGTGTGGTCAATATACGTCCCTTGGAAGAAGGTGAAACCGTAGAGGAAACCGAACATAAAGACACTAATCCCGTTACCCAGGGTCCCAAGGAAAAAACCAACGATAGTGAATCCACTGAATCGGATGAGAAACGTGAACCTTTGGAAAAGAAAGCCGAAGAAAATGAGATACAGGGAAACATTGATGAGCCGGAGGTAAAATATTAATTTTATTATTATTTTTTTCTCTCTCTCTCTCTCTCTAAATTTTCTCTTGTAAATTTCTATAACTTTGCTTAAGGAATGAATGCTTTAAGCTGTATAAATATTTGTTATTACAATTATTTTTATATACAATTTTAAATATTTTGCATATACATAAACTTATACAATTAATTAAAAATTTGGCTTTTTTGTAAAAAAAAACAAAAAATAAATAAAACTGGAATGGCATATTTTCTTTTGGTATGGATTTTTTTTGTTTGGTTCTTTAAAATTTCTTAACTTATATATTCTTTAAGATATATAAAATAATACTGAAATATTCTTATGCTTATGTTATATAATATTTTAATATCTTTTTGCATACTTTCCATATTGATAATTTTTATGTATAAAATTTTTGAATTGAAACATTTAAACAAATGTAACTATATTGTATAAAACTTATTAAGCATATAAAAAACTTTATTAATAAAAACTTTATTAAAAAATCATTTTTTTATTTTTTTAGTTGCAAAATTTTATTGCAAATTTTTGGATTTCTTGTATGTAAAACAAAAACTTTTTCTTTTTAAATTTTGTTTGACTTGGCTTATATTATTAACAAATTAAATTTAACTTACATTTTGAACTGGCTTTTGTGAAATTAGTTTGCATTACCTTTTTTTAAATTTTTATATAAGATTTATGGGAAGGCAAATTTCGATGCCTCTTATATTATTTATGTAAATATGAGAATCATGAGATCATGGTGTAAATACAATATTAAAACTTACTTTTTCTAAATGCTCGAAGCAGATTTGGAGAACAATCGAAGCAACTCTTTGTCTTACAAAATTTGACTCTGAAATTGTTTTTAAATTTGTTTCGTCTTTTACTGCATTATACTAACATCCTGATTGAGACGAATTGTTTTATCCTAAGAAAATGAGGCTGATCCATTGAGCAGTTCATGTTTTTTTTTATTAAACTAATGTTTTAATATTATAAAATTTTAATTCAATAACAAAAATTAAAAATTTTAACAAACCCCCGACTTTTTTCAAAAAACATTATATCTTCTAAACGGCTGGACCGATCTTCTTCAAACATAGCTAAGAACCCTCTCGATCAAGTCATCTTTCAAATAGAAAAAACTAAATGAAAATCGGTCCAGCCGTTTGGCCTGTACGTGGACACAGACAGACACACAGATACATAGATACACAGATACACAGACACACAGACACACAGACACACACTACAAACTTATAACACCCCTTTTTTAGTCGGGGGTTAAAAATAACGTCTAATGGGTATTATTGTTTGTAACTATTAAGAACAAAAAACATTTTGGAAAAATGCATTTGACATGTCTCTGTGGCGCAGCTCCGATATATAAAAACCTTTGTAGATATTATTTCTATAAAAACATATCGTTGCTTAATATAGAAAAGCCCTAACTCATTATTTTTTTTGAAATCGATATATTTGCACTCTTCGGCACATTAGATCGAAAAACACAACAGATTTCAAAAAAATAATCAGGTAGGGCCTTTCTATATTAAGGAAACGATATACACTTGTACATATAACATACTCTTAAATTATTTAACATTTAGAAGTATTACAATGACTTCACTTATAAAAAACATGTTTGTACCTTATATAATAACGCCATTAATTTTATGCTGGTGGCAACTGTTGTCAGCTGCTTTAGGCCCTTGTTATTTGCAACTTTCGATCTTCGACTGTAGTCGAAAGTACTATGACGAGCATTCGACAAAGAATGTCATTATTGTAAATGTCACTCAAAGTGATTTTTAAAATTTTCAACAACTTTACCTAAAAATAAAAAACTATGGTATATAATAATTTTTTTTTTAAATACTTTATCGAAATCTAAATTCTTTTTGATAGAAAATTCGTTGCTCAACGAAAATTTCGATGCTCATAATACGAATTGAACATTCGATTTTCGATGTTCGATAGCCAAGGAGCGATATGGATTACTTATTTTATGTTAAAAAACTTATAACAAAAAAAAAAAAAAAAAAAAAATTAAGGACTAAACCAAAAGCACACGATTTTCATCATCCTTGAAATAACAGTAAGATAACCCGATATACTCATTATTCCGACTACACTCAAATAAAACAGAATTTTACTAGATTTATAATACAGAAAGTATTTGAATGTTTTGAGGGTTATTCGTAAAATATTAAGCGAATAATACAAAAACTGGTGTAAATTATGCAAATGTTAGATGTCACTATATCTTTAAAACTAGAGCTACTAGGGAAAAACTTATAATGCCATTTTAATCAGCAGATAAAAATACAAAAGGATAGGTTATTTGTATTTAAACAACAGAAGCAATGTTCTGATGTGTATTAAAAAAAACAAATAACACCAGCTTTTATATACTAATTATTTTCAGTGCAAATGGAATATGTGAATTGTTGTGATTCATCTTATTACGTACAATTTTGTTGAAACTTTTTTGGTAATTAAAGGTTTCCAAGCTTGAATCAATTTTGTTTTTCCTTATAACAAAAATTAAAAATTTTAAAAATCATCGAATATATCTAGAAAAGTTGCGATAGCTTCTAAGCGGCTGGACCAATTTTTTTCAAACATAGCTAAGAACACTCGATCAAGTAACCTTTCAAACAGGAAAAACTAAACCAAAATCGGTCCAGCCGTTTGGTCTGTACGTATACTCGTACAGACACATATATATAGAAACACAGGTACATAGACACAAACTACAAACTTATAACACCCAGTTTTTAGTCGGGGGTTAATAAAATAATTATAAATATATCTTCGAAGAACAGAAAACACTTTTTACTAACAAAAAATTTTTTTTTAAAGTTTGATCTATTCAATTAAAATTTTGATTACTTTAAAAACTCGTTATTTTAGTGTAAAATCTTATTTAATATTATTTATTTATTTATTGGTGTAAACTTAATGAATTCATTTTTCTTTATATAAAATGTGTTTCCGCCGATAATATAATTCAGTTAGTTAGTATAACACTCATACGTACTCATTACCATTTGTATGTAATTATCACTGACGTTAAAAAGTATGCAATAGATTTTGTGCAATGAAACTTCGCCTGCATACATGCGTATGAGTGATATTTTATCATACATAAATGTATGTATATCGAGCACCTATATTCAAAATACGTCAACTCAAAAAAGCTAACTTTTCAGTAGAGCGAAAAGAGCTCAATATAGTAAAAATAAATAATGTGGCTTCATTAATATGGTTTAAATATGCTTACTAATTTATAGTTCTGCAAAAAAATTTTATTTTGCACTGGTTTGCGTATTTTTATGAGATAGCATATTTTAGTGGATCAAAAAACAAATATTTTTTTAGAGTTAGCATATTTTGTCGGAAAAAATATAATTTTTTTAATATATTTATTTTTGAATCAATTTGTGAAATCTTTTACACCGTACTAGATATAAGAATTGAAAAGCTATAAGAAAAAACTTAAAGTACCATAAAAAAATAACTTTAGCCTAAATGAAAGCATCTTTCATCTCGAGGTGGCCAGCTTTAGTACTCTCTAACTCACTCTCTAGTGTAACAGGGTCACTCCAAATTATCAATTTCGAAAGCTTATATCATTGACTGTACTCGATCAATACATAATGTTTCTATTTGATTAACAGTTTAAAAATTATACCCCTGCCTCTGTGGCTGAGTGGTAGCGATGCTGGCCTCTCAGTCCAGAGGTCGTGGGTTTGATGCCCGCCATAGACCGTGGTTGTTTTTTGCAGACAAGCTAATTGCTTCACGGGTTGAATTGTGTGTGCTAAAAAAAACACATTACCAATATTTTGTATATGAACCAATGTGTACTGATATGTCAAAAGTGACCATATTTCAAAAACTATCCATAGGATATCAAAATCTTTACCAGATTCGTGTTCAGCATGTCAGATGCAATAAGATATGAGGTACATTTATAATAAATTACTATTTTTTTATATTAGAAATTTACATGGGAGTTAGAACTTATTTTCACCAACAAAAATTGTAGTTTGAGATAGCAGAATAAGAAAAATTGATATAAAACGGAGAAAAAATCACTTATTTTCACCAAAAAAGAAAATTATACTTTGAGATAAGAGAATAAAAAAAATTGAAAAATTGATTTTTTGATCCGAAATTTATACTACAGATGAATATTGCATTGGGGAGCTAATTGCTATCGGAAACTCATTTTGACCATGTTGGAGTTGACGTATTTTGTAAATATAGGCTCTCAATATGATGTTCGTATTCCCTTAAAACAAAATATTTTTATAAATTCGATTTTTTTAACTAAATATATTGTAGTTTTGTTTTGTCTTATCTTAACGATTGTGCACTTAGTGCTTTCAAAGCCTATTGATTTTAAGTTTTCTTCTCTGAGACTGAGTTCTTAGTATTTTTTTTTTGCTAGAATATTATTTTCAGACCTTTCTAAAAAATTGTTCATGAAATTTCTCTATTTTTTATTGAAGACAAGCGAGCTTAAAAAATCAACTATCTTTACTTTGCCTTCATAACTTTTTGTCGTACTAAAGTATTTTCTGGTCCGAAGGCTTGTTGTAAAAATGCTTTCTAGGATATAAGCTTAAAGCTAATAGTTTTTAATAGAAATCTGAATTATTGCATAAACTTTTATAAAACGGTTTTAACGGTTTAACTGCGCTCGGGAAAACGTCAACTAATTAAAACCGCGAGTGTTGACGTTTAACAAATTGTTGACGTTTATGAATGTAGAAACTTTTAATAAAAACATATTGATAGTGTGCTTTAAAACGTTTCTATTGGCTCTAAACTAAAACGAAACATAAACAAATACAAAAAAAGAACAAGAAAGCAACTGAACATAAAAAAGACAACATATAGAGATGCAATTTCTTTTCTATTCTACATACTTATAAGGGAAATACGCAAATTATGAACTAATTTCATAAAATAAATGTGTGTGTGTGTGTGATCAAAACTGTGTATTTTAACTGTTGCTTAATTTAAAATTTTGATTTATTTAAAGTTGACGTTTTAGAGCTTTGTGGTTTGGTTGTTTGATTGATGTTTTAGAGTAGACAATGTAAAAAATTAAGGGTTGATGTTTTGGGATGTTGACGTAAACTAGTGTTGATGTTTTCCCGAGTGCACTGTATTCACGTGTATACTGTTACGAGTATATCATCAAGTACAAACATTTCGTCATATATTTTAACAAGTTTTCGTATGCATTTGCTCATTTTTGCCCCCTAATTTTCTGTCATATGCATGTTTCTGCTATAAAATGATATTTTTAAAACTTAACAACATTCATAATACAAATCTATTCCAGCGCTTACATTTTGTATTTATTTTTCTCAACAGAATTTTTTTTATATTTTCATATTTTGCATTTAATGCAGTTTGTTTTACTGATTTCATGCACAGTTTGAGATCATTTTCATATTGAAAAGTTGTACTTGGAAGTTCAGCTTTTTTTCAGTTTCTACTGCCATTACTTGAGCTTTGTGAAAAAATAAAGAGGGTGAGGTAAATTAAAGGAAATTTGTAGTAAAAGTAAAAGAAGTTATGTTTTTTCTTATGCTTAAAAAAAGCTGGAAAATTGCTTAATTTTTTTTATTCATTTTAAGAAGTTGCTAAGAATACTTGTTTGTCAAGTGTTTGGAAAAACTACAAAGTTGATTAAAAAAATTACAGATGGATATTCAAATCATAAATGGCAACTATTTGATAAGCATTTATATATGTAAAAGAATTCTTATTTATTTTGGAATGATTTTCCGTTTTACCATGTTAAATTAAAGCAAACACCATCAAAAAAAAAATACATTATTCATTTACAGTTCGTTGGTTTAGTGAGCAAATTAGGTAAGTCCATTTTTAACAATTTCCACGAGAGATAAGAAATGTCAAGAAAAAAAAGAACAAAAATTTTTTTTAAGTTTAAAATTTTTTAAACGCACTAATAATCCTAATAGGATCCAGCTAAACCCCTCAATAAGCAATTTCAATGTATTTTTTAATAAAAAAAATATTTTACTTAATAAGTAGAATATTAATTTGGGATTATTAGGGCGTTTAAAAAATTTTAAACTTAAATTTTAACAATTCCCATACAAAGACACTGAAAAAATTTTTTTTTGAAGAAGCCACACAAAGGAGTGCCGAAATACCGAAAAAGAAACTAACAATTTTAAATAAAAAAACAAACTTAATAAAATTACAAAATTATTAATTTGTTTTTAATTATTAAAATTAAAATTAGAAAAATTATTTTTTGTTTAATCTGTAAACGTTATTTTCTTTCAAATTTATCTGGTTAAAGTATCAATGCTCGTATAAACTCAAAATAAAGCTTCTGTGGAATAATAGGCTCTTTTGGGACTTCACGCTATCAATTTTCTGTTAATCCAAAAAACAATCCATATTCATTGCCATAAGGGCATAATTGTAACAAAGATATGATTGTGGCAATACTTAAATTGATTGCATCAACCGAACGTATGCTTTTGTCATGACTAATTAATTGATTGGTTAACCCAACCGAATAAAATATTACGAATTGAATTTTACTACCAACTTTTGGTATTAGCAACTAAAAAATTGTCCTTCTATATTAAAATTAAAATAAAAACTTTCAATCAGCTGCTGCAACTAACTAGAGGTTGAGTTTACTATCATAGTTTATAGCAGCAAATTAAAAAATTAACTTTTGTGACTTTCAAAGATATTATGATTGTTGAATTCTCAAATGGTTTTTGAAAGTCTGTGCATAAGATAACAGGTTTGTGGCTTTTCAAAATGTGTGGTTGAAGAAATGTATATAGACATGCTTCGCCATTAGGAAATAAATTTCAATTAAAATAAACTTATGACAATATGTCAAATAATAAATTTCTTAAAATGTGTATTTTTATTTGCGTTTATTGTTTATTTTTATTTCAGCAAGGAAGGCCAATTTTTCTTTTACACGTACCAATTATGATATTGTTTTAATTATATTAACCAAATTTTCGGTAGCAAGAATAACATTTATTTCAAATTCCATACTGTCAATCAATTTTTTCTGTTGCTGCAAACTATTGGGCTTAGGGTTATAATTAAAATATAGTGGTACCACAAGATAGTTGGTGCAACCGCCAAAATTCAATTGGCAACAAATTCGGTTGTCTCAACGAATCTGTTTTATCTGTTTTCTCTGTGTAATCTTGTAATTCAATATATATTTATATATTTAATTATTGGCATTTTAAATCAAGCGGAAATGAAATGGCAAAAAGCTTTATAATATTATAATAGCAACAAAATAAAAACAAATATATCTGTATGTTTATATATACAGATATTTATGTATATAGAAATTAACTATAACATTTGAATTAATTATATATTAAACAATCGCAAAAAATCTAGGCGTTTTATTATAAACAGAGTGACATCAACTGTCTATTTTTTCAAATAAATTTCAATTCAATAGTTTTTATAAACTCATTAATACGAACTTAAATCTACATAATTAATGTATATATGTACATTATAAACATCAACATTTTAATTAAATGAAACAAGTTTAATTGCAAAAAGAAAAAAAAAATACTTAAAAACAAACAATAATTATCATAAAATTTTTTTTATTGATGACTTACTTCTTTTTTTGTAGAAGGTCGAAAAAAATCCCTACAATATTTATATGATTATCTGACGCATCAATACTTGTCATCACTTGGAGCATAAAATAAAATAAATATGATAGATACCTTTTGTAAAAAGTACTTAACATAGTTTTTTTAAACTCATTATTTTTAATCGCACAACATCAAGTGGATTGATTTGTATTGAAAATCTCGGTTACCTTGTCATTTATTCTTTCATTCAATAATCCATAGAGGCAGGCAGGCAGGTAGTTGCTGTTCTCATCTGATCATCAATTGGTATTATTAATAAAATTCTGAGAAATCCCCAGTTGATATTCATCAATTTTCAGTAGAAACGTTAAATATTCACACAACCCCACTCATACTCGTACAACAACGTAACGTAAAAAAAATGAAAAAAAAATCTAAATAATATTGTTGTTTAGAGTAGAGTGCAGTTAATTTAAAGGAACGAAATCTTCAAAATATTGTCTTGTGAAACAAAAAAATAGTAATGAAATAACAACAATTTCATTAAAGATTTCTAGGAAGCGTATACACTCATGTTAGCATGAAATAATGCCCTAATAATTTTTTGTTATATTTTTATTACATTTAAGAGTTCTGCCTGATTCATAATAACTTTTTTTTATTTAGAAAAGGTTAATATAATATTTTTGATGTGTAAACATCTATACGCTAGGGGGTACAATTCTTTTTCACAATACAATCACAAATTTTGCTGAGATTCACACCGCGTTGTCAAATCGGTGTGAGCTACATATGTATGAGTATATTAGTTTTCAAAGAAGCAATACAAACTTATTTAAAATATTGTAACTACATAGGAATTAGCTGGTTTTTGTTTGTTTTATTTAACTTGATAATTGCTTTAGTAGGGTTCCGTACACCAAAGGTGAAAATGAACCGTAAGAGCTACGGACCTGAAATTTGGATACATTGTGAAGACATTTGGCCACTACAACTGCAAATACATGAGAGTTAAAAATTAAAGGGTGTTCCAAAACGAGCAACGAAAAATTTTAAAATACCCTGTAATATACATACAATTGTATGTACATATATACACTTGAAATTGTAAAAGTTAGTGTATTTTTATACAGACTAAAACAATTAACACTAAATTTAAAAAATTTAAATCAATGGGTGTTCCATCAATTAATGCAATTTTGACTTTGAAATTTTGACAACTTGCTGTATCTTGGAAACCGTAAGAGAAAAACTCTTGAAATTTTCAAAAACGGTAAAACTAAGAAATCAAAAAAATATAAAATCGCCAAATCTAAAAAAATCTCCAAAAACAAAAAAAAATCGCCAAAACGGAAAAAGCAGCAAATTAAAAAAATTTCTAGGACTAAAATAAATCGCGAAAAACAGGAAAAATCGCCAAAATTAAAATGCACTTAAACAAAAAAATCGCCAAAATGAAAAAATCGCATTAAAAAAAACCCCAAAAACAGAAAAATCGCCAAAATGAAAAAAAAATCGCCAAAATAAAAAAACCCCAAAAACAGAAAAAAGTCGCCAAAATGAAAAAAATCGCCAAAATTAAAAAAAATTAAAAACCCCAAAAAGAGGCAAAAAACGCCAAAATGAGAAAACAGCGATAAAACTGAAAAAATCGTTTTAACTGAAAAAACTTAAAAAAGAAGAAAGCTAAATAAAAAAAATGCTCAAAACCGAATGTGCGCGAGTCAAAGTCGCACTTTACTGAATTTATTTTAATTGCAATGCGTACACAACAACAAGAATAGCAACAACTAAACGATGAACAACAGGAATTAAAAATTAAAAAGTAAAAGTAAAGGCATTTACCATAGATGAGCACTGCAGTACCACTAAAGTTTCAGTAAAAATAATAAAAAAATTTTTAACAAGTAAATTTTTACTGATTACTAAAATTTTTTTCTACAATTTTTATAAATTGCCTAAATGATTTGTTATATGATGAGGTGCATTGAATTTTCAGTAATCAGTAATGCTTGTATTCATAATGAAATTCTACCAAGTGGCTAAATGTTTTTCATACAAAAGTTTCAAAATTTGAATGAAAAAAATTTGCCACTTGCTACAATTTTATTATGATTACGGCCCTACGATTTTACTGGTAATGCAAATTAAATTTCATTAGCAGTAAAATTTTACTGAATTTTGTTTAGTAATCAGTAAATTTACTGCTTACTGCAATTTTTAATGCAGTACTAATACATATACTGCAGTGTGCCCATTTACTAACCAAATAAGTTTAATAAAACAAACAAAAACCAACAAATTCCTATATATTTACAATATTGAAAGTTTTGATACTTTTAATCAATTAATTTAAAAAAATATACTAAAAGCATAAGTACTTCCAACTTAAAAACATTTTTCATTACTAGATGTTTACACATCTCCTCTGTGATCGGACTGATATTGCTTTTTTTTATAAAAAATGTGTTTTTACAAATCAAAATTTATTTTATAATTTTTTTTTGATATCGTTAATTATAATATTATCAAATTCTATTTTATTATTTTTTATTATCTTAAAGTCTCTTGTTTTCATGTTAAAAAATTGTTTACTTATATTTCGATATATGTGTGGCTTCTTCAGGAAAATATTTCAAAAAGATTTTTTTTTTTTAATATAAAAGCAAGAGACCTTCATTAAGCTTAATAATGTAAATGAATATAAAAGTTATTTTATTTATTTAAAATTTAATCAAAATAGAAAAATTAATTATTGTTAACTAGAATTCCCCCGCAACTTCCTTTTCATCGAAAAAGAAATTAAGTAGACTTTAATCTGAATTTATACCAAACGCATGATTTTTTCCGTTTTACCCTGTTCCGCGCAACTTTCTTAATTTTTTCTTTCATATTCTTCATCTCCAGACAATAACAAAAAAATTTAACGGAATGGGGTGTATTGTTCCAGCCATTCACTCGTGATGCAGTGCCAAAAAATTGGAGCATCAGCTCTCTACGTAGAACCTCCATTTTTTTGTGTCTGTTGCAATATGTCGAAGTTCGTTAACCGATTTATTTATTTCCTTGAAAACTGTGCGTATCCATGTTATCTTTGGTCTTCCTATTCCAATGAACTGAGTTCGTTGAAATTATCGGATAGAAGATTTTCGAAAAAAAGTTTTAAGAGACCAAACTGGAAGTAAATAAACACTTTCAAACAAAATTTTTTTTTAATCTGTCGGCTAAGAAAAAGTACGTGAAATATAAAGTCAAATTTCAATGGGCGTATCGGCGCCAATTTTTTTAATGCAAGATTGTGTGTTCTTCAGAGTTCAGGGTATGTGTTAAGTTTTGTGAAAAATCGCTAAAGTAGAACCACTTAAAATTAAACATTAAATTTTAATGGGCGTGACTACGCCCAGTTTTTTAAACGGAAGATTGTGCCTTTTTTAGAGCTCAAGGTGTTTGGTAAGTTTTTGTTTTGAAGTATAATAATAAATTTGAATGGGCATAGTCCCGCTCATTTTTTTCAACATTAAAAGTGTGTAATTACAAGAGCCAAAGGTATTTGCTAGGTTTTGCAGCAATCAAATCTTAAAACATCATAAACAAAATTAAAAAAATTGTGGGCATGTACAAGCCCACTTACAATGGCACCAACTGGAAGCTATAACATCTCAGACCAAAAAAGGAAAAATCGGTCCAAAATGTACCAAGTTAAAGCATAACAATGTCAGAAAATAGATAAAGATTGGTAAAATCCTCCCCCTTTTGGAAAAAAAAATCAAGAACTAGTGGCTTGGTCTACCGGGCACTAGAGTATTTTATGACTTTGTTAACTTGAATAATTTCTTCTCTGAGCTTTTTGCGAATGTCCGTTGTAGAATAATAGTGTCAGCTGATTATTTTTTGTTAGCGTTTTATACGAGTAGTTAGAGCTGAAAAAAATCCTGCTGGTAAAGTTATTTGCAGAATTCAGTGTAACTTATTTAGCGCCGCTATTTGCAAACAGAAAAATTTTCGTCCAACAAATGTCATGAAATCTCATAAAAAATAAAAAAAAGCAATAAATAACCTTTAATGTTTATATTTCTATTAACTCAGCCTCCCTACTATTAAGCTGTTAGTTTCATCTCAAATGGTTTGTATAAAGAGAATAAAACTAGCATGATTTACTTAAGCTTTCAATAATTTAAGCTTTTTAAGTACTAATCTCACTAACTCGCTCGCTCTCGTTTCTCTCCCTGTCTTTAAAATTAAACTAGACATTAAACAATATAAATAAACCTTAAAACTTGTTTACCATTAACATAAATACAAAAAATATTAAACCGGCAAGTTAAACAAAAATTATTAACGCACGTTCAAATTAAGGTAAAATAAAAAATCTATTAAAGAAAAAAAATTAATAAATTTACTTAAAGTAGAATTCACAAGATTAATATAAACTTCAATTATATTTTAATCTTTTCTTTTTTGCACTAAATCTTCACTGCACAATTTCTCGTCAACACTTTGCAACTTGGGCACCACGACATTATCATTAAATTGCAAACAACTAAAAAAAAACAATATCTTTTATGAACAAAAAAAAAAATATATATGTATAAAATAAAAATAAAATCATGCAATATAAAAACGAAAAATAGCACTCAATTGCTAAAAAGGAAAACATTGTTGAAACTACAGAAACAGCAACAACAATTGATACAACAATGTTGCCAACAACAGAAGACATAAATGCTGCTGCATTTGTTACAGACAATAATGGTGTTGAACAACAGGAATATTCAGCTGCTGGCGTGGAAACTGAGGAAGAGTTGTTGAATGGAGCCAACGGAAACGGAAATAACGAATTTGAAACCAATATGTCTGAAGAAAATAGCAACAACAACAACAACAATGACAACAACGACAACGATTCTAACGACAATATTGACAATGTGGAAAATCTAGAAGTTGCACATACAATTGAAAATAATGAGGATACTGAAGAGGAAGCAAATGACAATTTAAATGAATCATCAAGTAGCAGCATTGCTTATGTCTCCCACAATCAACAAGAAAATAATACAAATAACGATGATGTTGACGATGTTGATGGCGGCATTGATAGTACCATAGCTGATGTAGAAATTGTCAATTTGAAAAAGAAAAATGCAAATTACTTATCCGCCTTACGCAACAAAGAACGCGAAGACGAATTATCTTCAGATGATGAAGATGCCAATGCCAGCACCGTCGAAATGCATCCAACATTCAATGATGAATGGGGCAGCTTCAATGAGCCAACTAATGAGCAAAATGATTTCAGCAATGACATTGATGCATACGACGTTGTACCAATTGATTTGTCCAATGACATTGCCGTCAACGATGCAGCCAATTTGCCACTTAATCCCGATGCGGAATTCATTGATGTCTACGGTGTGCAGCATTCATCAAATTCTATGCCCAAATTTGAAAAACTCTCATTAGATTATCAGCCACCAACGGAAGAGGATTGGACAAATAAGCCAGCAAAATGAGTTAAGAAAGCGATAAGTCGATAAGAATTTTATTTATTGCATAGAAGATGTGAAAGCATCGGGTTTTAGTAGTCAGTAATTGTTTAGTATATTTATGTTTGTCTATATGTGTTATTTATAATTTCAATATATTTAATTTTAGTTGCAGTAGATGACTTATAATTTTTAAGTACTCGTCATCAAACTAATGACTCATTTTCTTCACTATTTTTTTTTTATTATTTATTTATTTCTCAATGCCATTTTAATTTTTATAGTTTTAGTTTTTGCTTATTATTCTCGTTGCAGAAATTAGTAGCAAGGTCGTTGTGTTTCAAAACTGAGTAGCGGTCTTGAACATACGTGTGGTAATAAATACTCATTTAATGCAAAACTTATTTATTATTTTAAATAAATTAAAATCTTTGTAAATATTTTATATATTTGGTTTTTTCTTTATTTATTTGATATAAATTATAATTATTATATTCATTATTACGTATTTGACTTTTGATAGTTCATGCGTATAACTGCATACACAGGTAGCACCCTTAAAGCAAGGTATTTCTTTAATTAAAGGCCTGACTCACGATATCGACAACGCTCGACTTGTCGCACATTTACATATGAAACAAGAAAATATTAAAATTTGTTTTTGTTTTGAATGTAAGTATGCGAACGTTTTCGACATCGTGGGCTTGTCCCTAAGATTCAGAACATGTTTAAAAAAAATTGCAAACAAAATATTTATCCATGGCAACAAGGACCACTGCTAAATTAATTTTAAAGACAGATACTCATAGACAGACTTGGAGTAAAATTGCCATACGATCAATTTTAGTCTTTCAATTCACTCACACTGTTTTTACTAACGTGTGATGAACTTGAAAGCAATTTATTGAAAGTTTGGCTGCCGTATTGGGAATAAAGTTTCTTGGAAAATTTAAAAAAATTAAACAAAACATTCTCCTAAAATGCAGATATTGTCGTCATATAAACAGAGAAAAAATAATAGTTCAAGAATATTTCTGTATACACAGACCACACGATTGTAGCAAGGTCTCTATATGTGACCGCTCACATGAAAAGGCACCAAATATTCATCGAGGTCAAAAATAAATTTTTATGCTTTCTGTATCGAAAGCTTTTTTAGAATTTAAATTTTTTTTGGAAATTGTTCTAACAGTTTTCGTTTGGAAGTTATGAATTTTTTTTATTAATGTTATGGTTATGAAAGACCTTATTTTGAGAAAAACGAGTTCCGGAATCAATTTAAATAAAAAATAAAATTGTTCATATTCTTTTAGTAAATCGGCTCTTCTGAAAATTAAGCCAAATGAAGATTTGGTACCTTTGGTGTGGACGGTCACATATAATTAAAATTTTTCATGCTGTTTACAGACTGTTGTATCATGATATCACTTTTAATATAACTTTTAATACAGAAATATAGAAAATTGGTCTCATGAATGAAGACTCTGTGGGTGGCGTTGACTGAAGTAGTAAGCACGTTGACTATAAAAATGGAGATACTGGGTTTGAGCGCGGTATACTGCAGTCATTTTATAACAAGACCAGGCATTTTTCTGATGTGCACTAGTGCCCCTTTTCATCAGTTATTGTAAGAAAGCTCAAGTGATGAAGGCATTAGATACTGGTCACTGAACTACACCGGGTTCAGGGGATACCCAATCTAACACCACAGCGCGCTCCTTCATCTGCATTGTGTAGTAGAATTATTGGCGAACTAAAATAAATAATAAAATGGCTGCTAAACACAGCTTTGAAAATTTAGTACGCCTCATTAACACCAGAGGAGCTACAATCTTAAAAATCAAAAAAACAAAACTTACCAAAATCAGTGTTGAAAAACTAATGAAGCTTTCTTCTATCTCTTCCTTGACCAGCTGTCTTCTCTATCACTATCCTTTTCTAAAGAAGGTAGCACCTACCAATAGTAGTTGGCATTCATTGCGTGAGTGTTATTTCTCTTTCTAAAAAAAGACTCTTGGAAAGGGTAAGAAATAATTTTAAATCACAAAATTTAATTAATATTCTCATAGGCACAGAGAGGAAATGTTATCACTTCGATAACGCATTGTTTTTTTTTTAAGAAAAACAGTTCTTTTAATTTTTTCATATATTATTTGCAAGCGCTGCATTTTTGTCTTGAGAATATGTAGTATTTTTTTTTTTCGATAAATTTAACTTTCAACTCGAAAACGTTCAGTTACTTTTTCGTTCTCTAATTGACAACGCAGAGTGGTTCCAATTGGAAAATAATTTTAAAAAATCCGTTTTAAAGAAACTTCCAATCTGATAACAAAATGATATGTACATAAATAAAGGAGAACATAAGATTTAAATATTTAAAAATTTTGACCACCCTGTTGAAACACACTGTGAGCTACAGGGTGTCAAGGTTGGCATGAGAAACTTTGTTGGTCTCATAATTCTTATAAATATCATTCGATTTGAATAAGTTCAGACGTATTTGTAAAGCTCTTGAAGAGACAAAAAAATAAGTGTATTTCATCAAGACATCTTAAATAATTTAAAAAATAAATGGCTTTGAATTTTTAAATTTTGCTGTTTGGCCTCATTCGGTATTACTCGTAGCCTAGCCAACCTAAAAAAAATATTTAATGGGTTCTTATAAGATCTTTGACCGATTCGTTAAAATTAAAGTAAACAATGGATTAACTTCGTCAAAATTAGTGCTTTATTGGTGGAAGTTTTTCTAAAAATTTCTTTAGAAATAAAAATTTTCCCTTTCAATATTACAAAAGAATATACTTCAGGAATGATTGTGGTTTAAATAATAGTTTGATTAAGGCATGCATGTTACATTCAGTACTGGACGAATACAGTGAATTTTTCTATGAAATTTCAAATTAATCGCTTAAGAAAACAACATCCATCGATTTTTTTTTTATAAATTATGTTTGATACATTTTATGTAACTAATTTGTGACCAGTAGAGGCAATGTTCTAAAAATCGTCGAGTACTTAGAAGCATTTTATATATTTGCATTAAAATTTATAGTAAAATATGTTTTTAATTTTTATTTCTTTACTATTTATTGAAACCATATAGCAGTCCTCTTATTTTTATAAAATGTAAATAATATATCAAGGCACATTTATTTCCAGGTAATATTAAGATTACAAGAACAATCAAAAAATACAACAATGATCCAAAATATCAAAAATAAAATTTGTTGTAAAATAATAATAATGAAAATTATTCACATAAATTTGAAAAAATTTCTTCACGGCAGCTACCACTAACAAAATTTGCAACGTTTAGGCACTTTTCACAATGTTTTAATAGTTTTTTCATATTTTTAAATTTGTTTCAAAAGAATTTTTTTAATAAAATATATTTTTCACATTGAAAATTTTTAAACAATTTTTTTTTTTAATTTCTACGAATGAGAACAGTTTTTGAAGCTTCGAATGAACTTTAATTTAAAAAAAAAGTAGCTCAGCTGAGTTTCCGCTACTACCTGGTGAGTGTGCCTTGCGCGCAAAGAAAAAATATGGTTGAGGCAACCATAATCAAACAGCAACATACTATGATTGAATTATATGGTTGCAGTCAAATCATATTATTCTTAATAGAAAAGCAAACTTTAACTATATTATTATTTGAATTACTAATAATATAATCTACAAGAACAATTAACTTTGTTGTACCTAACCTTATTATTGTAAATATGACAACACTATTGTAAGATGTGACTAAAATATAATTGAGACTCACCATACCATGATCTAATATTATATTAATATTGCTAAATACGACCACAGTATTCTTTAATGTAATAATACTATTTTGTTTTTTTTAATCATATTTGCGTTAAATTCGAAATAAAAATAAATTAATATTGACATAAAATGTATATATAGAAATGTATACTTACACGACATACAGACATGTCTGTATAAAGAGATACACAAATGTTTATATATTTTTATTGGCTAACCCTTTTGTTTATACTTTATTTATCTATTAATTTATTTAACACCACCCGTGCACTACCGATAGCTTACAAACGAAATACCGAACTGACAGATGTTTCTGAAAAAGATTTTGTTTAAAACTTAAAATAGTATGGTTTTGGATAACATTATATTGTTATTTACATCATATCATTTTTAAATAATAATACAAATTATGTTGTAGTCATAAATTTTTAACAAAACTGTATTGTTAAACTCTAACCACATCACACTTTTATATGGATGTGATAATGTAATTATTAAATTCAAACATTACTCTGTTTATCGTAACAAAATAAATGTTTAAAATAACAATAACTAGTTTTCAACGACCACACATTTTTTTCAGAGAACATAATATTGTTTTCTCAACCATTCTACAACCATATCTTTTCTTTGCGTGTGTAATATATAAAACGGGAATTTTTTATGAATTTTCAAATCCTAAAAATTGTGTGAAGAATAATATGGGTGATATTTTCGGTTTTCTGAGGCCAATTTCTTATATATTTTGTGCAATAATCTAGATTCCCAGACAGTATAAAAAAAACAAACACTTATTTACCTGTGCATTGATACATATATACAATTTACGTGTTATTGATTTGAAATACTAAATTAAACGGCTACAAAACAAACATTTCGGGTGAAATTCTGCAAAAGCATAAGAATTTTATAAGAATCGGTGCTAATATTTAATTTACTTTTATGTCTTCATTATACTAAATTGTTCACTGAACAACTCTACCATGTTTTAAGAGTGTCATCTGTGTATGTGTATATCAATTTTTCAATTATTTTTAGCCAGTTAGTAGTATATACTTTATTTTTAATAGACTGTAATTAGAATTTATTTTTAAGCTCTGTGCTTTTTGTTTTAAACAAATAAATTAATTATTTATTTTAAAATAGATTTCTGTATTTATTTTGCAAATATTGATTTAAATCTGAGTAAGTGAAATTGAATATTGTTGATACATAATACGAGTAAATAGCAAACAAAATAAAATTTTGTGTTACATATAAAAAAAATTATAACTATCAGCCGGCAGAAATAGTAAGTAAGTAAATTACGTAAGAAGATAACTTTTAAATATAAAAGCAACCAAGTTAAATTTTTTCAGTTTGAAAACTGATTTAATTGAGATTAATAAAACACTTGGTTTTTTTTGTTATGGCAGCAATTCTTGTTATATATTTATATTTTTATTTATTTACTAAGTTACATGTTTATTTGTTTACATATATTTTTTCATTCCATCTGCATAATTAAATTCTTACAGATTACTACAATAACTTAAAACTAACTTAAAATTATCACAATTTACAATAAAATACATACAGCTCAATTCTAAATATTTGCTTATTAACTAGCTGAGCCCGGTAAACGCTGTCTTACACTCAATTATATAATTTTTTTAACGAAAAATTACTACACATAGTAGTCATATATTGAGTCAAAAACGTAACGGGTATTGACCCGAATCTGTGTTGAAGTTTTCAGCTCCACCGCTCTTCTAGTTCCAGTGATCATGCGTTACGAACAAAAAATCCTCTAAGCAAATGATGATAGAAATAAAAAGTGAGAAACAATTTGGAATTTTTTAGAACAGACGCTTTTTCCGTTTATTTTGTTTAACTTTAAAGATTGCAAATGATTTTTTAAAATATGGTAACAATTAATTATTTTTTGTTCTTATTCTAAGAAAAATGTTTGTGATTTCGACCAAAGAGAATTCTTGTTTTGAGAATAATTCATTTTTGATTTCAGAAGTTTTGTTTGCCATTTGACAAAGCCTGGTTATTTTGATTTCATCATTTTCGAATTAATCGTGTTTTATTATTTATTCAAAAACAAATGGGATTTTTATTCTTTAACTGAAAACTATTTTCTCTATTTAAGGACAAAATTTGTGGTCAAATTAAGAGCAGTTGGTTGTCAATTTAATACTCGCCATTGACAGTTTTATATGTCCTTTTGTGGAAAGTTTAAAAAGTATTTTTTGTTTAGAAAATATTAAACAAAATGTGCTCTCAAATAATTCGACTGTGAGTAATACCTGAAAAGCTTTTCCTTGAAATGTTAGCTTTAATTGCCAAAAATTTAAGTGTTTCCACGTCCTCGATTTAAGCATATGAAGAGGATTCTCCACATAATGGCAACAGTGATAGATGAATCCCTTAAATCTAAGCCAACGAGAGTCCTTTTTGCTACATTGTGACAACTTCTAGTTAATCTGCTGGTTAAGAGGCTAAAACAGTTCAAACTACATGATACATTGAGGCACCCTACCCTAAAATCACTGGCCTCGCCACTACGCTAATAAAACTAGGCAACCTCTAAACTTCCCAAGGTTGCACTTGCAAAATCTCATAGCACCGCAATCTTTTTCCCACCATCTGCCAAACAGGGTCCTTCATTTAATGGCCACAGCTTCAGTAATGACGAAAATGAGAAAGAAGATATTATGCATCTTTTGTGTCTCTGTCCCGATTTGGAGGATAACCGCTTTTTTGTTCTGGGCAAAAGACCCTTCACTTGCTCAGAAGGCGAATAATATAAGATTTAATATCAGGAATAGAGGGTAGATTTCTCTCTAGCTCCCTAAATGACGGTAAATTTATAAATTAATCCCGCCTGCATAGAATTTCTATTATACGTTTAACTTCCCTCTCTTCTAACTCTCCCAATTTACCATTTTACTCAAGCCGTACCCTTTCCTCTTTTACTATTCCTCGCCTATTTCTTTCTCTTAAACAGATATCTCATAAGGGTTATGCTCTTGGATCCAAAAATGCTGGAGTCCTTTCTTCCTTGGACCAAAAACCTACTTATCTAACCTAATCTCACCTGGCTCGTATTATATATTTTAGTGAGCTTCTTTCTATGATATATGTTTCAATATTTTGCCCATAATCAAATTACTTATCAAAGTTTAAATAAATCTGTAAGTAAGTCATAGCATGCGATATTGAACAAAATGTCAAAAGTATTTTATGTGTAAGTTGAAGTCTTTCAAAATTGCATCTATATCTAATTACTATTTCTTATTTTTTCATCAACACTCAATGTGAAAAGGAATTAGTAAATTAATTTTCTTGAAACATTTAATTATATTCATTTTAATAATATGACAAATATCTTAAGGCTATTTTCTTTACAAATTAAATGAACATTTAGAAACAAAGAAATAAATTTTCTAATAAAGCTTTATATTAATTTGAATAACAAAAAAAAAAACTGTAATTCTCACAACTTTTATCAAAAGAAATGTCTTCTTTTGCTGCCTTTTATTGTATTGTGTAATCTAAACTGTCTATAAATAATATTTGAAATTATTATCATTATGAATACAATAAGAAAACAAGATAAAATTAATCCGATTGTCAAACAATTTTATAGTTGAAACAATCATCTAACTGTTGGACTAATCCTTCAAATTTAAATTTTATACCTCACTGCTGCATATTTATGCAAAGAAATGTTATAGTATGCTTTCAGGGGCAGGAGTGTGACAAATAAAAGCAAAAGAAAAAAATGGAATATATTTTGATAGAGATGTATATCTTTTGAAATTGTCGTATTTGTATGTTTTCCAAATGTGAAAGAGAGAGAGAAGTAAGCATGACAATGTTTTATTTATTTGCACTTAAGTGTCTGCCAACGTATTTAATGTAAATTTAAAATCCTTTGACTACTTCCAGACATATTCATAGCATTTGAATGAGGGCTGAGAGTGAGTTAGATTTAAACTGTTTTGTGGGCTGTTGTGTGCCAGAGAATGTCCTGTTGATATTGGCTCTGCATATTCTTAAGCTCTTTTCGTTTTGATAATTTTTGTTCATTTATTTTTATCTTGTATATTTAAATAATCGCCTTAAATATACACATATACATGCATACATACATATGTATATATGCAAGTATTTATTTTTTAATTTAACTGCATAATTTTTCAGTAGACAGGAGATGTGCAAACTTTTATAACGCAAAGTAAATTAAAATATTTAATTTTTTATCAAATCTTTGAAGCTTGTAATTTGCACTATCAGGATGTGAAAAGTTTGTTTAGATACTGAAGATACACAGACGGACATAAACACAGCTTATGATTTGAATATTAATTAAATATTTTCGTCTTCTGAATGTCGAACAAAAAATTTTTTTAAATGATAATTTCAGAATTTATAAAAATAGTTACATTTGTGAACGAGTAGCTCAGGATATCTCTAAGGAAAGTATATATTTAATCGATCAATATAAATATAGTCGCCAAGTTATAATTTTTGATAAACTCCCGCTTGTTGAAGTCGCCATGGGCATTGAAGTTCCAAGAATAAAGTTCTAAGATTCGTTTCATTCACATTGTAAGATAAATAAAATAAGGGTGGCGTTGACTGAAGTAGTTAGCACGTTGACTGAAAACCGAAGATACTGGGTAAATCCCTGTATCCGACAGTCATTAGATAACAACACCACGCATTTTTCTGATGTTCATTAGTGTCCGTTTGTATCAGTTGTTGTAGGAAAGTTGAAGTGATGAAGGCATAGTAACTAGTCACTGAACTATATCGACTTCAGCACATGCTAATTCTAATGTAACATCAGAGCACCCTCCATCGTCGGTATTGTATAGCAGAATCATCGGCGAAGTAAAATAACAAATTAGTGGCTACTAAACACAGCTTCAAAATTTAATACGCCTCATTTGACACCAGAAGGCGCTGCAACACTACATTATTACAAAAAAGCGTGCAAAAAGCAGAGATGTAAAATAATGAAACCTTCTTCTATCTCTTCCTTCACCACCTGTCTTCTATCACTATCCCTTTCCGAAAGAAGGTAACACCGCGTAATAGTAGTAGGTATTAATTGCCTGAGTGTTGCTTCTCTTTAAAAAAAAAACTATCATTGCAAACAAATATTAAGTGGTATCAGGAGAGCCAAAAATAAAGAGACAAAAGAAATCGCATTAGCATTCAAAAAATATAACTAACTACACAAAAAAACACAAACAACAAAAAGTATAATGCATTCTAATTGTATGATGGTCAAAATGACGATAAATCGTCAAGTCTATTAACTACAATTAAAGAGAAATTCAAGTTCTATTATCAACAAATACACACACAAACCAACAGCATGAATTGTAACACGAACTAACGGTGCGGCCGAAGGTTAAACTTGAGATTCTGTTTAGAGCTGTGTCGTTCATGAACGAACGAGTATAAATGAACGAACGAGTATAAATGAACGAATCAGTAAAATGAACGAAGTGAGCCGGTCACTTTACTGAGCTGTTTTGGCTCAGCAGTGCTGATAAAAAGTACAATTGAACGAAATGAACGAACGAGCGCACTTGGGTGTTTTTGTTTTGTTTTTTTTTATGCTTTTTCTTTATTCGTGCGAGATTTTTTGTCACATTCTGGTTTTCATTTCCCTGCTTTTAGTAGCAGTATGACCATTATGAAATTAATAAAATTGTCATCAATATTTCTTAAGTTTTTAGAACATATTAAGAGTTTTTTTAAACAAATTTAGTTATGTAGATAATAATATTATAAACAGTCTATTTTGATTCTTTATATGCGGCTCTTTTGCTAATATGAATCTTTTGATTTCTCATTCCTTTAATATTTTAAACAATTTACATGCTGATTTTTTTTTTTTTTTGTTTCTTATATTTTCTATTGTTTGTTTTGCTTAGTTTGCTAAACAATTCATAACAAACTCACTGGACAAATGCCCTTTTTATTTGACGAATCATCTTTTGTTTGTTTGTTTTTATTTCGTTCTATTTCTCGAAAGGAGCGGATGAACGAAATGAGCGAACTCGTTCTTTTTTTAGAAAATGAACGAAAATGAGCGGTCACTTGAATGAAAGATTTGGCACAGCTCTAATTCTGTTAGATATGCTGAGAATTTCTGGATGTTTTTTAGATTCGTATGAAAACTTTATATTAAGTCTAAAGAGGGCTATGCATCTGCTAAAGAGAGAATATAGTTTTTGTTTATAGAACAGCTAAGTTAACATCATGGTATTCCAGCAGTGAGTTATTTAACATTGCGTGTTTTAAAAACTCTTAATATCAATGTGGAGATAATAAAGTGTTTTGATTTGATAAAATTTGTATAGTAACATTTTTAATTTCATTGCTAATCTTCTAAAGAACAAAAATAAATTTTTAAAGATGAAATCATAACAAAATAATTTAATTTTGCAATTTCAGATTATTTCATTGACAAAATAAAAGAATCCGTTGTTTTCCTATATTTGCAAGAAATTAAAAATCATTGCAATATAAACGCAGGAAAAATCAAACGATACTACTCGATTTTAAAAAATAAATTTGATTTCAAATTACGTGATTTTCTGAACATGCCTAAATATACTTTAATTGTTTTTAATATAAATTTTTTAGGTATTTTTTGTGTATTAATTGACAAAAGGAAATAAACTTTTTTTAATTTCGTTAAAGAGTAGATTTTGTACACAAACTATTTTTTCGTTTTAAAATTTGTAGGGAAAAAATTATTTTTGAAATGAATTTTCAGTACAAATATTTCATACAAATTTGATATGTTTCAAAATTATATTTTTTATAAAATCTGCCTTTACTACAACTTTTGAAAACAAAAGATTTCTTAAGGTTTTATTTTAATTTAATATTCAACTTGTTCACTAAAATATTAATTGTTTCTTAAAAATACATTAAAATTGATTATTATGCACATTATGCACAACCCTTCATTAATTTTTTAACAACTTTTGAAACAGTTAATATTTTACTGAAAAACTTTAATATTTATTTTTCGGAAAAAGTGTGATAAAAATATTAAAACTTAATATGACAAGAAATTCCCAATAAAAATTTATATTTATCTTAAAAAAAACAAGAGTAAGTATTTTATATATGATTAATATCTCGTTTGAAATATGGATTTATTTATATATACATTGTACATACATATATTCCCACAGTTTATCATCGAATAAATCGATTTGCGAGCTTAACATTAAAAACTTAATCTCCTTCAGTACTTGAATAAATACAAAAAACAATCTGCTTTAAATGTTTAACAGCTACATATTTGTCTTAATTACATTTCCCGCCTTCACACGACTATCCAACAGCTATAAAACAAGAGTTGATAAAAC
This sequence comes from Tachina grossa, assembly GCA_949987645.1. Classification (NCBI taxonomy): domain Eukaryota; kingdom Metazoa; phylum Arthropoda; class Insecta; order Diptera; family Tachinidae; genus Tachina; species Tachina grossa. The sequence continues at coordinate 30,319,474 of OX465275.1, forward strand.
TATAACCGCCTGTATGTATGCATTTTAATCGATAGTATACAACAATACTTGTGTATATGCAATAATTTTTCTTCTTATTATTGTTCATTATATAATAAATAAATCATTTTCCCACTTGACAGATAGTTAACCATAATTAATTACTACAATTTATATGAAATTTGTTTATACCACTGGTTAGTAAATAATTAATGTAAAATTGAAAATTATTAAAATATAAAATATGGGTGGACAAAAAAAAATTAAGTGCCAAAGATATACAGAAATAAATGCAAAAATACGAGTATTAAACATTTGTATATAATCCAACTTAATTAAAAATTTACCAAACACATACATACATACATACATACATACACATTAATGTGTTTATGTAAAACACACGCGTTGTAAGGCTCATGAACAAATTCAAGAATTGTGGCCTTAACTGAGGCCTTATTATGTGAAGAAATAAACTGTTTTATAATATATTTTATCTAAAGGTAATATAATCATCAGGTTAACATCTAATTTAAATCTATTACTTAATCAAAATAAATAAAAAAATATATGTCGATCCTGGAGACTGCCTCCAAGATAATGTTTTTATATATTGAAGAAGATGTCAGAGAGAAAGCTGGATTTCCCTGACTGTTGTAATTATAAATATTCCTGTTTTATTTGGGCTTAAGCTGAAGTCGAGAGATTAGGTTCCTAATATGTATATTAATTCTAGTGCTAACGTTCGCTCGGTGTGTTATTGTGTGGGTTGCCTAAAAAGGCTTCAAAAGAAGGCCCTTACAAGTTTTTCTCTATGTTTTTACTCATACATATGTTTATATGTATGTGACTTATGTAAAATAAAATCAGCATTCAAAATAATAATAATAGAGACTATTTGCCAATTTATGTTTATATAAGTATCTTAATATATTATAGAATAATTTAAATATTATGCGAGTAACAATATAAATTTTGCCAGAGATTATTAAAAGCCTAACAAATGCAAAAACATAAGTCAGATTAATTCTCTATAAATTCAAAAAATTACGAGCATTATTTAAGTGAAAAAAAAAACAATAATAATAAAATAAGGTTTGTTAAACATTTAAATTGAGAATATTCGTATCAAAATAATTATTAAAGTTACAAAATTGCAAGAAAAATTAATATGTTTGAAAATTTAAGCAATTGGAGAAAAAAACATACGAGAATTATTTGCAGATACATATGGCTAAAAATTGTTATTATTTAAATTTTTATTATTACAATCTCATAAAGCTCAAAAGAAAGTTTATTATTTTATTTGCGTAGCTTACAGCTCTAATGCAACGATTCTCAGCGTGCGACAGTTTTACAAGAAAAAAGAATTAATTTGGGCTACTGTTTTCATATATTACGTAAATATTCATAAATGTTGCTTCTAGACCATATAGAAGTCGAAACACAAACCCCGACGGCACAGAATAGTTGTGCAAATTTCAATATTAATCCAAAGCTTAATCAAAGTGATAATAGATAGTGGTTTAGGTGAACTCGTATGTATTTTATAAAAAAAAATATAAATATAAATAAGGAATTTTCTTTTTACTAATCAACATTTTAAAAATATATTTTAATTATTTTCTATTCAGCCATTTTCATGTTTGTAGACAAAAAATAAAAAAAAACTATCCTGCCTACAAAAATTTCAACTAATAGTACATAACAATTCATTAAACTTTTTTCTAACAAAAAACATAAATTTCTCAAATGCAACGCTCACAACAAAGTGGCACAACATAAAATGGATGTAACACAAAAGCAAATATTCATATGACCTAATCTTTGCAAAATAAATAAATAAGTGTAAATAAATGAACATTTTTAATTTCAACCGTGTAGGGCTACAAAGATACAGGTTCAGTAATTTTTCTTTCTCTTATTTTTAATTTATGGCTACATGTATTTCATGAACGAAATAATAAATAAAAAATAATATTCCATAAAAAATTTATATTATGAAAACCAACCAAACGGATGTGTCGCAAAACCCCTATTGGCCGTCATACGGTCAGGCAGTGTGGTCAAGCTGAAGTATAGATGGGCAAATGTTGGGTTGTTTGCCGGTCCAAACAATCAGTCAAGCAGCAAAACCGACTTTTACTCAAAAAAAAAGAAGGAATTTAAAGGACTTACCGTTTTATTAAACAAGATATACAAACATGTAAACATTAATAAATGCATACTAAATATTTATATAAGTACAAATTTATACAGGCACAAATATACATACGTACATATATACATGCGTACACACTGATATAATATATACACTGCAAAAAAGCAACCCTGCAGGAAGTGCGAATAGTGAAATTGTGGTGATTTATTAGTGACGTTGTCAGCAGTACTACTGACTACTAGGTGTACCCCACCCAATGTAATCGCCTATTGACATATAACATAGGGTTGTCATTGAAAATCTACCAGTAGACTTTAGCACTATTGAGATGGTAGTTCTTTTATGACGATATTGAGATATTTGAACCAAAGATTCACTAGTAGGTTTTAGTGACGATCGTCTACATATGTATATTTATTTAATATTATTGCATAGCATAATAAAAAAGAAAAACAAACTATTGAGGCGTTCATTGACAATATCAATACAAATACACTACAACTGTTGTCTCTAACGTATCTCTACGCTTGCATAAAAGGAAAGTTGTCGACATTTTAACTAGTGCAATTGTCGCTAGAGAAAGAGTATTGACATAGATACATATGGTTCTAGGTTGACTAGAGGGAAGCAAAACAGCTATGTAAGTTTTGGTATATTTTTGAAATATTTCGATATTTCACATTAAAAAAATTCTAGCGTGATATAAGTGAAATGTAGAAAAATTACTTTGAGGCAATAACTGAGTAAAGTGGTAATTACAATAGACTAGGGTCGAACTCGTTCAATAATTCATTTTTTACATAAACTTATGATTAAACCCACATAACTGAGAGGGGTTTGATCATCACTTTGTTTAAAAAATTAACTAGTAAACGAGTTCTATCAAACTTTCTTTTACACAAAGGCTGATATCAAGAATGTTGGTCTTTTCTGAGCTATTATACTGTAGGACATTAGAGCTGGGTCCAACTCGTTCAATCGTTCATTTTTGCCACAAACCTATGATCAAACCCATTTAAATTACATGGGTTTGATCATAGGTTTTTGGCAAAAATGAACGATTGAACGACTTGGACCCAGCTCTATAGGACATGCTAGCGGACATGATTTGGTCAAAGTTTGGTCAAAATTATTCAATCGGTTATTTTTTACAAAAAACTATGAGATCCCATGAGAGATTTAGACTTGTGTCAAACAGTTCACTAGTTCAAAATAGTGTAAGAGCGCTGGAATCAAAAGTTAATTCAAAGCCATTTAATTTACAATGATGTATCCAACAGCACAAACTAGTACAAAATGAGCTGTTGGACACAACTCCAAATTTAATTGTATTTGATCATTGGTTCGATCATGAGTTCAACCCAATTCTAGATGCAATTAACCGACACATGAATTTGTAGCCGCATTAATTATAACAAGCGAGTATATATTGATACCGAAGAAAAGAATAAAAATTTTATTTACTAGATTTCTACTAGATCGATTTTATTTGCCATAATGCAATAAAATGCAGATTAATTTGTGTCTTGCCTAAATAAGCAATTACATATATTTATAGCTGGGTGCAACTCATTCAAACTTGTTCAGTCGGTTGTTTTAGATGCAAACCTATGATCAAACCCATTTAAATTACACTATTCAAGGTTTGTTGCAAGAAAAAACTAGTGAACGAGTTCGACCCAAGTCTAGCTCAAAGGTTTGTATATAAAATTACCTACTGAATTAGTTCGAACGAGTTGGACTCAGCTCTAATTACATTTGCATTGCCCCAATAGAGAACGAAAACATCAAAAACTGGATCTTACTCCATCAAACTCATCTAGTCGTTCGTTTAAGGTACAAACTTTTATAAAACTCATTTAAATTATATATGATCGTGTCCACAATAACCAATTGAACGAGTTCGAACAATGGACCCATTTGAAAACATTCGACAATTGAGTGTAGACTTGGGTCGAACTCGTTCACTAGTTCATTTTTGCCACAAACCAATGATCAAACCCATGTAATTTAAATGGGTTTGATCATTGGTTTGTGGCAAAAATGAACTAGTGAACGAGTTCGACCCAACTCTAATTGAGTGAGATTGAACTTGCTCATTTTCGGCACAAACCGATGGTCAAACCTATTTAAACTACTTAGGTTTGTGTCAAAAATGAACCAGTTCTGGAAAGCATGCTCGTCAGCACGTATCTTTGACTCATTACATGAGCGAGTCGGTTGGTCCAACAAAAGTCCTCGACCTCATGCTCCATTTGTAACAGCTGATTAACAAAACAAGTTTCAAAAAAAATTGCCTAAAATTTTTGGTAACTTTCGTAACATCCCAGCAAAAAAATTTGAAGATTTTGTTATAGGTAGTACTCTTTTAATGGCTTACAAAGTAACGAGTGCTACGTATTTATTTAATTATTTTATGTGTATAATAATGACTGTCTTGTAAGGAATAAAATAACAACTTATTTATATCATTACATGAAGGTACTTACTGTAGTACTTCCTAGTTAATCCTGAAAATTATCTAAAAAATATTTATTGATCGTGAAAGTGAGCTTCGAAAACAATAAAATAACTTTGCTTTACTACAATATTTATTAGAAAATCTAAGTATTTTCGCATATTCTTCAATATACGTATTCATATATTTGCTTTGTAAAATTATGATTTTTAACAATCCCAAAAAAGAATCAAATATTATAATTATATTACAAAGTTTTATTTGTTTATAATTTTTGGCTATTTTATTAAATTTTGCATTTTTGTGAGCATAAAATAACCCATTATATTTTGAATACTTTTAGGCAATTAGTAATCTATTAACTTTTGGATATTTGTGGGCAAAAAGTATAGGGTACCGCATACTTTTTGAACTTCTCATACAAAAATAATGGCTTGTTCAGTCAAATTGTAAGTACTCACGACTGGAGAGTACATACACTTTTTTGCATTCTAGTAGGCAAACTTTTTTGCTGGGATTATACAATTTTATTTTTTAAATTCTTCGTACATTTGGCGAAAACAATCTCTAGGAAATATATATTTTGATAAAATTTTCAGTGTACCCACTACACATGCAAGCATATTTAATATATGTATGTATGAAACGTATGCCACATCCGTTAAATATTTGTATGAATGCCTATGAATACTTTCATTTATTTACCTGTTATAAATTTTATGTTTGGATGTAAAAACTACATGCATTCTATAAGTCCATAACGTACACATAGATATGGAGAGAGTGTCAGAGTTGACTTCATCAAAGTCCGGCAATGCACACTGGTATCAAGCGAAAAGTAATTATGAAGTGATACGTTTAAGAAAATATTGATTAATACAACATTCTTAATTATCAGAAATGTATATAACAGAAGCAGTGAACTTAAAGGTTGCAATGAAGATCAATAGTAGACGGCAGTGGAAAAACAAGATTATGTTTCACAGATGGAGCTATCTTTGTATGTAATATCAGTTGAGCTTTACTTATTATTATCGCCTTTATACTGCTGACGATTATGAATCTTAAATCTTAAAAATTTGCTACAATTGAAATACTTCAAAAAAGTATTAAGCACCTCCGAAATAGTCAGTTGGCCTAGTAAGGTTTACCATCTATAACTGAAAAACAACACAAAATTCTTTGGATCCAATAGACTTTTCAGTGCAGGCTTCGTCCTCCTGCGAAAAGGACAACACTTAAAACTATGAAAAACTCAATGGCTTAAAATTGAGTGTTCTCCGGGAATAGGAGCAGACTCAGTGCTATCATCCGAGCATTTTATAAATTTTTTTTAAAATTTTAAATGATTTTATGACACGCAAATATAAAAAATTTAATATTAATATTGAACACACTAAAACCCAAAGTGCATTGTTACTACGGATTATGTAAATAACTTTAATGTCTGCTCTTGCCACTGTTAAAACTGTTGGTGGTCATTGATGTTGTGTATGTGTATTTGTGTTTGTGCTTGTGTGTGTCTGTGCATGTGTATAAGTATTTTTATTAAAATGTAACATGAATTATTAGGTAAAATATATAACGACAAGAGGATTTGTAAAAAAAACGTAAAAAATAAATGACATCAAAAAAAGAGTTGTGAATAATGTTGTTTTTTTTTTGTTTATTTATGCTTTTGTAATATTTTGTTTCATGCGAACTCTAAGCTGATGGGGTTATAAATTCTCGATGACTGGCTGGCCGGTCGGGTCACAGCAAATGAATGAGCAGTTCAGTTGAGTTCAGTTTAATATGTAGCTGAATGCTTGGTTGGTTGGTTGCATTAATCCATCTATCCATCCGTGCAAGTCTACCTTACGCTATTTATTTGTTACATTGGCTCTGAAATGTCAGGCATATTTTTTAAAAAGGAACCCCTTCTTAAGATGGTCAATATGTTAACTTTGGTAAGAGTATTTGTTATAGAAGGGAGTCAATGTTATCTCTACGAACTGTTTTCTATATTTTTAAATACTAAATTGTAACATGTTTTTATGGTGCAGCTAGTTACCATGGCTAGTTTGCGCACAAACAATAATTCAAAATTGTAGAAATTTATTTGAAACATTAGTTTTCCCTTGGAAGACACTATAGAGCATTTTGAAAGCTCATCAGTGGAAATAATTAGCCTGTGAATGCTCCTAAACGAATAATTGAAAACCTTTCCAGAATGTATTCACAATATGACTGAAGCTATCAGCAAGACACAAAAAAATCGTAAAGAGGAAACCATCGCTTCTCTAAGATGAAATGTGAAAGGCAGTCCTGATTTGTCAGTAAATTGCTGAAACGTTTTCTGAGTAGCTACGTGAACCATTCCAGTTTTTTTTTAGTAAATGCAATTTTCAATGTTTATTATTACCAAATATTGAATGGAAACAATGCAAGAAAACTAAACATAATATTAACAAATTAATAACATGTGCATAATTAGTAAAGAACAAACGGTAATGGCAAGACTGTTGTAAATTTAGAGATGGTTAAATTGAGCTTTCATTACAAAAAAGCTTTCAGCAAATTTTAATAAGATGAACCAAAACAATTCACATATTCTACTTGGAATAAAAGTAGAAATCTTCATCAACTGTCACCACACACAGTGGACCAAACGCTGATTATGAGGGTGCAGTGACCTTCGAAAACAGCTGGTTGTTCCGCTTTGTCAGAATATTTGCAATTAAATTTGGTGTTATTTGTTCGTTATTGTTATATGTATATATTACTACTCAGTTTTCTTGCAAGTGATTTATATAGCTCCATTTAATTTCGACTCATATTTTCATATTAGTTATTAAAATAACAACTCTTTTTTTTTGTTTCATATTTGCGGAAAACATAAAAAATAATTCAACTAAAAATGTCAATTTAATGCTTCTGATAAAAATAAAACATGCACACATACTTTTGTATCTCAAATGGGGATAATATAAAAATGTTTATGCTTTAGAGCGAAAAACAATAATGCCAGCAACCGACAAAGACAAAAATAAAAATAATAAATTCAAAAATATTGTAAATTTTACAAATTCTGATAAGGCGATAGATAGATTTATTCAATGAAAATGTTGTTTGATAAAAATAAGCTGTGCTTTCAAATGAAATAATTCTTAAGAGTCAGCAAAAGTTGCTTAATTGAATATTTTAAAATTGTGTATTATTTGTTAGTCAATGAAAAGGATGAAGGATAGCATAGCAAATTTAACTTATGCATTGCTAGGTCAGTCCAAATGAATTGTCTCTCTTTCATATTATACTTTTGTAATCGAAGTGCAAGTTTTAGTTACAAATTATTTGCGAAATTTTGAACTATTAGAAGGTCTACGTTATTTGAATTACCTCTGGTTTCCATAATCTAGAAACTCGTTTTGTCTAAAAAATTTATATGAAAATCATTAAAAAAATAAAATTTTTTATTTTTTGCTTTCTGAATGTATGTATATATTTTTTTAGCAATTTTAGAATTTTTTTAATTATTTTCTCAATTGCAAACTACGGAGTTTTATTCAATTTCTTTTAATTAAATAATGTTTTTCTATATGTATATTCTACTTTATAGCTTTGTATACTTTATCCCCTAAAAAAACTTAAGCAAAAGTGTCAAACTGAAAAACATATTTTAACACTTAATCCTTTCTGCTTTTTGTACTTAATTTAACAAAAACAACTGCAGTAGAAACAACAACAACTCCCAACCGTTTGCTTCAGACATTTGCCAATAAAAAGTTTATAAAACTTAAATTCATAGAAACAAAAAAAAAAAAAAAAAAAAAGTTAAAATAGAAATAAGTTACCAATTAATTCATTTACATGCTAAATACTCTAAAGCAGTTGACACTGCAGCCATAGTTGCAACACTACCGCACTGATGCACCACTCTTGCTGTAGCACAAGTTGTTGAAATAGTTGGACGATCTACAAAAGACTGACGTTGCATAATCTTCAGGACACATAAATTTCGCACAAACATACAAAGTGGTAGTTTTCAAAAGAATGAATATTCATGCGGCAGCAAAGAAGGGAAAATTTTGTTGAATTTATAAAAAAAACTTACCAAAGAAGAACTTTTGTTTTTTTCTTGTTAAAACAAATGATAATTATTGTTGCAGGAGATAAGAAACAAAAAAGTTGAAAAAAAACTTGGCTTCTTAAGTGACCCTTGTTTTTCTTATTCTAAAATATATAGAAAAAAAACTAAAAAAATAAACAAAAAAAAACGGCAAGGTATGAGTTGACGTCTTCTAATTGTAGCCATGGCGTTTGTCTTCTTGGAGGAAGATAATCTTAGATTTCAATATACATAGTTCAGTTTAAACTCTACTGTTTATTATACATATTTTTTAAGTTCATTTGAAGTTACAATTTTTACCAGCTTGGCTGCTGTGAGAATAGAAAAAAATGTATACACCCCCAAAACGAATTTTGTGTACCCGACTCCGCAAAGTATGCAGCAGAATTTTTTTAATGTGTAAATCAAAATATCAGAAAGTTCCAATTCCCGCAAATGGTGTTTAATAAATTTTCTTGTACAAAACTTTTAAGTTAGGCTAGGTTTATTTGGCAGCCGGCTTAAGCATAGCTGACTTGGTTCCATCAGTTGGTTTCGAAAGCACGCATGAGATCCACTAAGAGCAAGTAATATGCTGAGTGTCATTACACCGAGTGCTCAACAATCACTCTGATGCTGTTAATGTAATCTACACAGTAATTATTCGCTTATTAGCCAGCTTGCTATCTTCTCAGTTGAGTTTCAAGGATGGTAGAAACACGTTTGTTTGATAGTATAAACCTATTAAAATATATATATATATAATTTGATATACGTATATGTATTTTGTATGTATGGATAAATTGATTTTTAGAATATGGATCATATTCACTTAAAATATTAGTAATTTGATACATAAGTACATCAAATATTTTTTTATTCTCTCTAGATGAGAATATAAATGAAGAGGACTCGAGGCTAACACTGCGATAGAAAAAAATATGCTTTTTGCATAAGTAATCAGAAAGCTTAAATCAAAATATATGTACTGTAACTTAAAATTAACGCTAAAGCTTTTTTCACGAATACGCTCTATAACAATTAGTAGTGCTCTTTGACTTCCTGCTCAAGTATATCCTTAGAAACCAATTACTATAAATGTGTTTATCAGCAAAGTTTTTTTTGTGTGTTGTAGTGTAGTGTCAGCATTCAACAAAAGTTGTAAAAATTCTTTCATTACATTTTTCATTTAGTTTATTTTTTTTTTGTTGTTTTCAAAAATTCTATTTATTTTTTCTTTTGACTTCATTTATATTTCTGTGGTTTTTATTTACAATTATGCTTTTTCTTTTTTTGTCTATTGTTTTGTTGGTCTTCTGGTTTCGTAAATATTTAGTGACAATGTCATTATTGTCTCCTTTATATTTAATCCGATATTAATGAGAGTTTTTCAACTTTTGTTTGTGTTTGTTTTTGAGCATGTGACAGAATAAATTGCTTTTGAATCATAAGACAAAAGGATAAGAAGTTTTGTTTGATGATTGATTGTTTGCTTTGAAAAATGGTTGCCATTATGGCCAGTAATTCAAATAATGAGAGAGTGTTGAACTTTAAGTTGTTTTAAGTTTGAAGAAATTTGTTTATAAGTATGTAAGCACTTTAAATGTAATTGCTGACAATATAAGACATAAAAGTTTTATTTGAACTTTGTAATAAGTACTTAAGTAAAATAAAAAAATAATGTAAATATATACATATTTATCAAAATTATGTTACAAAATTTATGAGTCCGTATTTCCCCAAGCTTAAAAGTCTAATTTAATTTTTCTTCTCTTCTTTAGAAACTCACATTAATTAATAAAAATATTTCATTCAATAAAAGAATTGAAATTACTGAACTTAAGCCTAACTAAAAATTATTTCTGAATAAAAGTTTTATTTTAACTTTGTAATAAGTATTTAAGTAAAATAAAAAAAATAGTGTAAATATATACATATTTATCAAAATTATGTTATAAAATTTATGAGTCTTAAAATCCTTATTAGGTAAATTAAAAATAATTTGCAATCCATGCTGCTTTCATATCAAAAAATAAAAATTAATAATAAATGCAAGACTCTTAACCGATTGCCAGCAATTTAATAACCTACAAAATTTTTACAAGAAAATTAAGGCAAAATAATTTTTATATTTTAATTTAAGTAGCAATAATTTAAATAGAGTCTTTGAGAAATTTAACATCTTTTTTTTAGAAAATTAAGAAAAAAATTATTTTTTACATATCAAATTTAAACTGGTTTTGTTTATTTATGACTGAGCAGCCATAAAAGCTTATAAGAACTAATGCTTATGGGAAGTTTTTCAATACAGGATTGAGAATTATAAAACTACAAATATCGTAGGCCAAAGAGTCTTTCTTAAAACAACAATAAACAATATTGCACAGCAAGTATTTTTAAGTAGCAGGCATATTGACTTCCAAACGAAAGATCCAAGGTTGTAGTCTAGTCTCCAACTAACTCGTTAAATGTCCACATTAGTGATGAGCGATTGCATGATTTTTTAATAATGTTGCTCCTTGTGAACGTGATTTCTAAATCGCTGTTCTTTTAAACTGTGACTGTGATCACAGTTTAGCAGTATTTTGTTTGTAGCAGTTCTGTTATTTTGTGAAAATCTAATAAGAAGCGCAGCAGTGAAATTAAACACTGACTGTGATCACGGTTTAACGCATTTCAGCTCTTCTGCTTTAAAAGTATTTATTAGTATTGATTGTTTTGATAAATACTAATAAGAAGAGCGGCAAGAACAAGCAATTACCAATCAACCCCGTTCAAATATTGTGAATAAATAAAAAAAATATAAGAGGCAGAGAGACAATAAAATTGCAAATATAAAAATGTGAGATGTACATAGTTGCCAGAAAAGATGATTTGACACGATTTGACGTTTTTTTTCTTGACAAAAGCTGAAGGCATAAAAAAATTAATGTGGTAGCTTTATTTACTCTAAAGTAAGCATGCAAGAACAATCACAGTTTGTATGAAAGAACTATATTTCCAAAACCTGTTACTTGATAGATTCAGTCACAGTTGTGATTTGTGATTTTTCAATCGCTGTGAAAAAGTAACAGGTTTCTAAATATCGCTCAACTCTAGTCCACATCACACATTTTACTGATATACATTAGAACTTGTTGGTATTTGTGTCATTTTTTGTAGAACAGTTCTGGTAAGGAAGTCACCGATCACTGAAAATTATCGGCTTCTGTTAATACTATTCGTCATTTAACATCCTTTGACTTCATTGTGTAGCAGAATCATCGGCAAAATAAAATAATGAATAAAATGGCTAAAATGGATATAAAAATTTAGAACGCCTCACACTATCTCCTCCCGAACTCTACCTTAAAAAAAAAATAAATTAATTTATTCATTCTTGTCTATGGACAGAAAAAGTCGCAGTTGTGATTCTCTAGGACAATTCTTATTTCTGATCTATGCAAGAAGGTTCGTGGATATGCTTTACGCTGTTATATCAACCATTAAATTCAACCATATATTTTTATATATTTTTCAAACTAATCGTATAATACTTTAATATAATTTTTACATATTGAAAACTTGATAATAATATTTTTATTTTTCGTTATCAAAGACAACAACCATTTTGGAGGAAAATAATATAAAGAATTCAAAATCAAGCACTCAAAAATATTTTCTAACAAAATAATCCTCTATCTTCTTAGAGAATTAGAGCATAAATTAAGATAACTTTTCAAGCAATGGTTTTAGTTGGACAAATTATATGATCATGTAAAAAAAAATTATAAATAAAATAATATAAAATTTTAAATAACTTAACTTCATGGCTGCCGCTCCAGAAAATGTGAACATCAATATAACCTTGACCTCTTATGTGAGTACGATTTTTTCTTTTCAATAATAAGTCTTAACTTACTAGAAAACAGCTAACATGAATGTCATAAATGTCTTTGAATTTTTAGAGTTCGTTAGTGCAATTTTTCTCTTACATCTTATTATAGTTAAATCTTACATCTTATATTAATACTTTCTGTATGTTACAAGTGCCCAATACAATGATATTTTTCAAAATTTGTAAAGTTAATAAAAAAAAAACTCAAATATGATAAGTAGGGAAATATCAAAAGGTTAAACTTTGGCATATTTCATATGCAAATGCCAAGATTTGCATTGCTTTTGCATTGCATTCTTTACACACATATCGCTCCTTTATTGCAATACAGTCATATCTCAAAAAAAATGAATTTTTGGAGTTAACAATGCAGAAAAAATTGTTATATCATATATTATCTTGTGTAAAAATTTCTTAACAAATTTATTTTACACTCACGTCTTGAGTAAATAAAATGTTTTTATTATTTTATTGAGATGTATGTAAATTAAAAACTTTATACTTATTTTCTGCAAAACTATATTTTTTGAGTTATTACTATGTTACAATAAAGGAGCGACATATATACATACATATGTACATATATACACATGCAAAAAATATTCTTTTTACGTTTATACGCAAACAGCAGACATTTTGATTTATAACTTTAAGGATAAAATTATTTTGCTTAAGCTTTGACTGCTAGCGATTTAGTTTATAGCTAAAGGATTTGGATAGATTTACTTTCTTTACAGTATGAGAATATTTTCCTACCAATATGCTGCAATAAAATGCATTTTTATAGTAGACTCAGTAGGATAAACAAAACGAATAATATTTTGCTAGCATGTATATACAGTGAGGGAGAAAAGTTCAGCTACAAATGCCAAGCAATTAGAAGCTCATAAATTTTTAAGTGCCACATAATAATATGTTATATTTTCAAAAAAAAAAAAAAAAAAAAAAAAAAAAAAAAAATAAAAAAAAATAATAACAAAAATTAAAAATTTTAAAAACCCCCGACTTTTTTCAGAAAAGATGTTATATCTTCTAAGCGGCTGGACCGATTTTTTTTCAAACTTAGCTAAGAACCCTCTCGGTCAAGTCATCTTTCAAACAGAAAAAACTAAATGAAAATCGGTCCAGCCGTTTGGCCTGTACGTGGACACAGACAGACACACATATACACAGATACACACCCTGCAGGAGAACGAACTGGTGTCCAACTAGTATTTTAGTAGTACAGAAATCACCACCACTAGTTCCCAACTGTAACCCTTCCTATACTATCTTAATGCTCAAATTAGCATTTAGTGTGTTTAGAAAACTACTAGTACAATTGTTACTAGTTTAGGACTAGTTTATTACCAGTTTTTTTGTAAAGAAAAATTCTACAAAATTGGTGGTTTTATTTCTTTATTACCCAGTGACAATGCTAGTTAAGGTTCGCAATTATTTATCAAAATTCAGAAATACAAAAGGGTAATTATAATTATTTTTAGATTAAGCTAAAATTTTAGTAATTATATGATACCAATTATCATACAGTGCAAGAGCTCTGTTAGACAGTTTTGCAATGTGGGGCCTTGGAACTACTTCATATACTAGTACTCAGCAGCACTAGTAATTTTACACAACAACTTTAACCCATTTTGTACTAGTTCTTGCTATTCTAGTAATTATACTATTTAGTAGCTTTTAGACAATTATCGCCTATTCTCCTGCAGGGCAGATACACAGACACACACTACAAACAGACACAGACACACGCTATAACACCCCTTTTTTTAGTCGGGGGTTAAAAAAATAAATAAATCCTAAATAATAACTAAACATAATAAAATTTTTTTAACAGATAATATTTACCCTTAGTTAGTTGATTGAACTTCAGTGTCTGTCTTATGTAATATTGTGCGAATATATTGCATTGAATAATATTATAATGTTATAAAATTATATTTATTGTTCCATCCTTTTAAAAATCTCTAATAATCCAAATAAACATATAAATAAAATATATTTGTTTGGGGAATTCAAATGCTAGTCATAAGGTTTTAAATTATTTAAATATGATTGCTTTTGCATTTATGTTTTTCAAAAAAAAATTTAAAACATTATAACACCACGACACTTAAAACTACAGTCCCCCATTAAATTTTTTTTTTAATCTTACATTATGACACTATGACCATTAAGACTACCATTTGAATCCCCCAATTAAATACAAATATTTTTTTATTTTATATTTAAAATATTGATACTAATTGCCATTTCTACTAGAAATCTCTCTAACTCTCCTATGAGCAATCCCAACCGCAGATATTTAAAGAATTCTTGTTTATAACGAGTGCTATCTTGATATTATAATTTTTGATAGACTGTGAGAAATTTTTTTTAAAAGAGTGTTTACACAAATACTTAAAGAATGAACCCATAAACTTATTTGTTAGCTTACAGTGGCACGATATATAAAATGTTATAATGAAATTTAATAAGGTTTCTTTGGCATTCAACACATTAGCTGTAGAAAGTATTTATTAACCAAGAAGATAAATTAATACTCAGAAAATCGTTAGCAGCCTGTTTAGCTAGTGTTGCTGCTTTGTAGTAGTCTTCTTATGATTGACTCTTAAGCAAGGATTCTGTGAATGTGATTGCTTAACAATTTGCCTCTGGTTATTAATTCTGTAGTCCTCGTTGATACAGTAAAATGTTTGCTGCGGAATCCACTGAAGTTTTAATTTTGCAGCTTAATATATTTTCTTTCTGTAATATCTTTTGTATTTTCCCTTTCATTAAGAAACTTAAAAGCTTTGCAGTAAATGTTTCATGGTGTGGACAACGACTTAGTACTCAAATGATTTTTGATTGAGCATAAAAATCTATTGAATCTGCGCTTTCCATATCTGCCATGGCATACAAATGATAAAGCTGTTCTTGCAAATTAATAGTAATTCAAATAGCTAGTAATAAAACTTTATTCTGGAACTTAAGTTGATACAATCTGATATGTACAAATTTCAGCAAAAGTTGCTCTATATGCGATCGTTTAAAAACTAACAACATTAACAACAGCAATAAATTTTACTTGTCGTCGAACATTATTGGAGTCCTTTGAAAATATTCAAATACTTCTGATTTTTCAAAATTTTTAAATTCTTGTAATTTATTAATGAGTGCGCAGCCCCTTGATTTATAATAAGACGTTAAGGACATACAAATCATATATGTCTGGGTACTATAAGTTGAACAATTTTTGAAACCTTATTGTACACCTTTTTTTCTCCAAATTTTATTGTCATTTTGTGTGTATTTTATTTGAAGATTTGTAATTTGTAGTTTTGAGAAAAATGCCTCAATAATTTAATTCCTTGCTAAATTATTCATATCGTTTATAGATGGCACAAAAAAAATATCAATACATTCGTACTTAAATCAATTCAAAGCAGTACCATAAGTACAGTTTTACTTAAATCAAGTAGGGAAAGTTTGATTCCAGTACTCATTATTCAAGTGCTAAATACTTACAGCCTTTATAAAGGCTTTTTAAGAAAAATTTTGTATGAAAATTTGTTTTAAAAAGCCTTTACAAAGCCTTAATAAGTTTTATAAATAAGGCTGTTAGTTGTATGAATATTTAATCCCGAATCCGTACTTAAAATAAACCCAAAATGAGATTGATTTAAGACAATCTGAGACTGACTAAATCTTAAAATACGCTTGTTTTAAGAAATCCTGACTTAATTTATAAAACAAACAAAAATTGATTTAATTTTTAAATAACTTTTTATTGCATTAATAATTTATTTTTATTTTAATTATTAAGAGCAAAGAGCTACAAGTTAAATTTTATTCTGTTTCATGTCACTGTGCAAACCGGATAGTTCTTACATTGGCAAACAGACTGTGGCGGTTTCGATGCATGAAAAAGAAGAATAAGTAAAGAATGGTTGATTTGTTTGTATTGTATGCAAAATTGAGCGCATAAGCCGTTAGCAATAAAACTACAGAAATGTAACCAAGTATCATCAGTACGAATATGAGTGCAGCACTCCAGTATGAAAGAGTGTGAGAACAAATGAATGTTATAAGATTCATTTTAAGTTGGCGGATGTTGAGCAGCCAACCATACAGACAGTTTATTTATATGGAAATCAAATGTATTATAAGAAAGTTTAATGTAAATATTACAACGAAAATATGTATACACTACAAGCAATCTCACTATATATGTTTATGTACATATGCATATATATACATGTATAGAAAAATATCAGGTTATATTTCCTTACTTCACTTTCTTCTTCATTCTGCAATAAGCTGCAAATATTTTGAATTCAAGTATCGGCATCATTTTCAACCAAACATTTTATTTATTTTCATATACATATTTATATATTTTCCTACTTACTGAAGCTGTTGTTGTGAAGTTCACAAGTATTATTAAGTAAAAAATCTAACAGGATGAATTATGAGTTAGTTAAGGAAAAGTCTTATTTCTTGCTCAATGTTTATTATAATTTATTAAGTTATTTACTTTTATATTCTTTTTATTCACTTACATATTTTGCGCTTTTTTTTTTTTGCTACATCCTGGTGACGAGTGATGGATGATAGACTGTATTATTATTGGTGTAATAAAGTTTAAATTTTAATAAGTAACTTGATTCAGAAAATTAAAAACACTATATATATATATATATATATATATATATATATATATATATATATATATATATATATATATATATATATATATAAATATATGTGACATACATACATTAAACGGACTCACGATAAATTAAATTGAAAATCGCGTCTTTGTTATCCCTCTCAAATCAAAGATTTGTCTTTTTAATGGGGACTCCCAAAACATTTGAGGAGTCTAGCGACAACCATTCTTGGGCTGGACCGTCTCTAAAAAGGCAAATTTTTGAAGTTTTTTGCATATTTTCGTATTTTTTCCCCAAGATAGCATATTAAAAAAAGGACATCACCTGAAAGATTTTCTCAATGATGTATAAAACTGTACCATACGTTACTCAATAAATACTAGGTTTTAAGAGATTTTTCATAGCAGGTGCTACTTATATTAAAATAAGTTCTATTATTTTTAAGCATTATTTGATTTGAGTCATTCTTAATTTATTTCCGTTAATAGTGTTTGCAAAAGTTGGCTCGAGAACTAACAAAATTTTTTCATGAAAAAATTTTTTTTGACTATATATATGTACATCGTCAAATTTTCGTGTAACAAAAATTCATCGTCCATTTTTCATGCTAAAAATATTTTTATGAAAGAAATTTAATGAAATATACAACGTCCATTTATCATGCAAAACATTTTTTTTTTAAAACTTAAATGGACGCCCATTTGTCATGCAAAAATTTAAGTGGACTATAATACATCATCCAAAAAAAATTTTTATGAAAAAAATTTAATGGACTTATACATCGTCCATTTATCATGGAAACATTTTTATCATGTAAGAAATTTAATGGAATAAACACCGTCCATTTTTCATGCAAAATACTTTCTCATGCAAAAAATTTACTACATATCGTCAATTTTTTATGCAAAAAACTAACTGGTCTATAATCGTCCATTATTCATACAAAAAAATTATTGAACTATATTCGTTAATTTTTCATGCAATAAATTTAATGGACTATACATCGTCCATTTTTCATGCAAAAAAAATAGTAAGCTATACATCGTCCAATTTTCAGGCAACCATTTTTTTGTGCAACCAATTAAATGGTCCATTTTTCGTGCAAAAATTTAATTGGAATATAATCGTCCCTTTTTCATGCAAAAAATTAAATGGACTATATTCATCAATTTTTCATGCAGAAAACTAAATGGACTATAATCGTCCATCTTTCATGAAAAAAATTCAATGAAATATAAACGTCCTTTTTTCATGCAAAAATTTTAAGGGATTATGCAGCGTTAATTTTTCATGCAAAAAGTTTAACGGACTATAATTGTCCATTTTTCATGGAAAATTTAATGGACTATATATACATCGTCCATTTTGAATGCATAAATTAAAAGAACTATTTATCGTAAATTTTTCATGCAAAAAACTTAATGGACTATACTCGTCCATTTGTCATGAAAAAAATTTAGTTAACTATATCTCGTCCAATTTTCAGGCAAATTTTTTTTATGCAACTTATTAAATGGTCCATTTTTCATGGAAAAAATTTTATGGACTATTATAATCGTCCATTTTTCATGCAAAAAACTAAATGGACTGTAATCGTCCATTTTTCATGAAAAACATTTAATGGACTATACACCGTCCATTTTTCATGCAAAAAATTTTATGGACTATACACCGTCCATTTTTCATGCAAAAAATTTAAAGTACTATACATCGTCCATTTTTCATGGAAAAAATTTAATAGACTTTATATCTTCTACTTTTAACGAAAAAAATTTAATGGACTGTACATCGTGCATTTTTCAAGCAAAAAATTTAATACGTCGTCCATTTTTCGATTTTTTATAAAAAAAATTTATTCAGTTATATATCGTCCATTTCGTATGTAAAAAACTAAATGGACTATATATCGTCCATTTTTCGATTTTTTATAAAAAAAACTTAATGGACTATACATCGCCTATTTATACATCAAATATTTTTGGATTTTGATGCAAAATATTTAATGCCCTATACATCGTCCAATTTTCAGGCAAAAAATTTTTTTTAATTTTAATTTTTATAAAAAAATTTAATGGAGTATATATACATCATCCATTTCGTATGTAAGAAATTAAATGGACTATATATACATATACACCATATACATACAATATACACCGTCTGTTTTTTCATGCAAAATATTAAATGGATTATAAATCGTCCATATTTCAGGCAAAAAACTTTTTTTTTTAAAAAAGTTTATGGACTATACATCGTCCATTTTTCGATTTTTTTTTTAAATTTTAATTATACATCGTCCATTTCGTATGTAAAACGTTAAATGGACTATACATCGTCAATTGTTTAATGCAAAATATTCAATGCACTATACATCGTCCATTTTTCAAGCAAAACAATTTTTTATAAAAAAATTTAATGGATGTACATCGTTAATTTTTCGATTTTTTATAAAAAAAAGTTAATGGACTATACATCGTTCATTTCATATGTAAAAAATTAAATGGACTATATATCGTCTGTTTTTCATGCAAAATATTAAATGCACTATACATCGTCCATTTATCAGGCAAAACTATTTTTTATCAAAAAATTTAATGGACTATATATACATCGTCCATTTTTCAATTTTTTATAAAAAAAATTAATGGACTATACATCGTCCATTTCGTATGTAAGAAACTAAATGGACTATACATCGTCTATTTTTCATGCAAAATATTAAATGGGCTATACATCGTCAATTTTTTAGGCAAAACTATTTGTTATAAAAAAAAATAATGGACTATACATCGCTCAGTTATACATCGCCCATTATTCGATTTTTTATGAAAAAATTAATGGACTATACATCGCCCATTTCGTATGTAAAAAACTAAATGGACTATACATCGTCTATTTTTCATGCAAAATATTAAATGGGCTATATATACATCGTCCATTTTTCAGGCAAAAAACTTTTTTATAAAAAAAAAATTTAATGGGCTATACATCGTCCATTTTTTATGCAAAATATTAAACGGGCTATACATCGTCCACTTTGCAGGCAAAAACCTTTTTTATAAAAAAAAATTTAATGGACTATAATCATCCATTTTTCGATTTTTTATAAAAAAAAATTAATGGACTATACATCCTCAATTTCGTATGTAAAAAACTAAATGGACTATATATCGTCTATTTTTCATGCAAAATATTAAATGGGCTATACATCGTCCATTTTGCAGGCAAAAAACTTTTTTATAAAAAAAATAATGGACTATTATACATCGCTCATTTATACATCGCCCATTTTTCGATTTTTTATGAAAAAACTAAATGGACTATATATACATCGTCTATTTTTCATGCAAAATATCAATTTTTTAGGCAAAACTATTTGTTATAAAAATCTAAATGGACTATACATCGTCTATTTTTCATGCAAAATATTAAATGCACTATACATCGTCCATTTTTCAGGGAAAACTATTTTTTATCAAAAAATTTAATGGACTGTATATATATACATCGTCCATTTTTCGATTTTTTATAAAAAAATTAATGGACTATACATCGTCCATTTCGTATGTAAAAAAAATTAATGGACTATACATCGTCTATTTTTTATGTAAAAATTAAGTGGACTATACATCGTCAATTTTTTCATGCAAAATATTAAATGCATCATCCATTTTTCAGACAAAAAAATGTTGTATGAAAAAAATTAAAATGACTATACATCGTCCACTTCGTAGTAAAAAACTAAATGGACTATACATCGTCTACTTTCCATGCAAAATATTAAATGGGCTATACATCGTCCATTTTTCAGGTAAATAATTTTTTATAAAAAAATTTAATGGATGTACATCGTACATTTTTCGATTTTTTATAAAAAATTTAATGGACTATACATCGTCCATTTCGTATGTAAAAAATTAAATGGACTAGACATCGTTTAGTTTTCATGCAAAATATTAAATGGGCTATGCATCATAAATTTTTCAGGCAAAAAAATTTATTATAAAAAAAAATTTAATGGACTATACATCTTCCATTTTTCGATTTTTTATAAAAAAAATAATGGACTATACATCGTCCATTTCGTATGTAAAAAATTAAATGGACTATACATCGTCAATTTTTTCATGCAAAATATTAATTGCACTATACATAGTCCATTTTTCAGGCAAAAAAAAATCTTTATAAAATAAATTTAATGGATCGTTAATTTTTCAATTTTTTATAAAAAAATTAATGGACTATACATCGCCCATTTCGTGTGTAAAAAATTAAATGTTTTTCATGAAAATATTAAATGGGCTATACGTCGTCCATTTTTTAGGCAAAACTATTTTTTATAAAAAAATTTAATGGACTATATACATCGTCCATTTTTCGGTTTTCTATAAAAAAATTTAATGGACTATACATCGTCCATTTTACATGTAAAAAATTAAATGGACTATACATCGTTATTTTTTCATGCAAAATATTAAATGCACTATACATCGTCCATTTTTCAGGCAAAAAAAAAATTTTTATAAAAAAATTTAATGGACTATTTATTATACATCGTCCATATTTCGATTTTTTATAAAAAAATTTAATGGACTATACGTCGTCCATTTCGTATGTAAAAAATTAAGTGGACTATACATCGTCAATTTTTTCATGCAAAATATTAAATGCACTATACATCGTCCATTTTTCAGGCAAAACAATTTTTTATAAAAAAATTTAATGGATGTACATCGTCCATTTTTCGATTTTTTATAAAAAAAATTAATGGACAATACATCGTCCATTTCGTATGTAAAAAATTAAATGGACTATACATCGTCTATTTTAAATGCAAAATATTAAATGGGCTATACATCTTCCATTTTTCAGGCAAAAAAAAAATTTTATACAAAAATATTAATGGTATACATCGTCCATTTCGTATGTAAAAAATTTAATGGACTATACATCGTCCATTTGTAAGGTACCCCCGGTTATCCTGTGTGTATAGCTGGGGTATGCTCGTCTAGTCCAGGGTTCTCACACAATTAAAAACATTTTATATATTTTTTCTCTTTTAATCAATTTATTTTCTTCTTGAGTTATTGCTTTTGTACACACCTGAAAATATTGCTTCGTGGTGGAAACAGTGGTGGCCTACTTTGCACTACTCTCTAGCTCCTAAAATTTGCAAAAAAAAATTGTCACGTCAGCGGAGTCCTGTCTTTTGTGCCCTTTCCTCTCCTTACTGGCTAGATGTAATTTTTGTGACTATAAACATTGAAAAACCTATTGCTTGCATACATACATTTTTTTGTTCTCACATAAACCGTACCAACTGTTGAGGCGCACGCTACATTTCCGCATTTCAAAGTTCTCATTAGCCTTAACTGAGGAGATCGTATGTTTTTTATTTTCTTATACCTATTGCCGTAGGAATTTAGAGTCAAATATTATTTAAAAAACCACTCAATATATGTTTGCCTGGTAAAATATAAAATAAGTAGATTTTAAGCATAGAAATTAAATATTGAGTGACGAAGTTCTAGAAGTCACTCATTCAAGTCGTCCATAACTTCTTGTTACTAATATATAAGCTGAGTAAATTTACATAATAAAATCATTAATGCTAAAACCAGAGCTTCTCTAAATTGTGCTCTAGCATGAAAATCAAAATAATAAATAACTAAATAAAAAAACTAAATAGTTGTTTTAATTTAAAAAACATTATTTTAATTGATTCTACAATCGTCCATTTTTCATGCAAAAAAAAAAAATAAATCGAATATATATTGTCAAATTTTCATCTAAAATTTTGTCATGCGTTGCGTTGACCTTTTGTTATGCAAAAAAAAAAAATTAAATGGAAGAAACATCGTCCATTTTTCAGGAAAAAATTTTTTGCATGAGAAATGGACGATGCCATGTATATCCCATTCAGCTTTTTGTATGAAAAATGGTCGATGTATGTCCCATTTTTTATAAAAAATGGACGTTGTATAACCCATTCAATTTTGGTATAAAATAAGTACGAGTCTGCCCCAGGGTCATAAAAGGTCGGACTCAGTTGTGATTGTGGCCACCAGACAGCTGTTTTATATATTTCCTTAGCTCACTTACTTTCCGGTATTGTTCGTCTAGCTACGGTGCTGTTAAAATATAATACGAACAATATGCTACCTCGGGTATTGTTCGGCTAACTACGGTTTGGTTTAAATATAAAACGAACAATGTAATGCGTCGGATATTGTTCGGTCAAATGCGGTTTAGCTTAAATATACTAAGAACAATATAACACTACGGATATTGTTCGAGCAACTATGGTTGGGTTTAAATGTACAGTAATTTACTTCGGATATTGTACAGCTATTATCGGCTCAAGGTGCCCCTGTGGCTGAGTTGCAGCGATACTAGCCTTTTAGTCCAGAGGTCGTTGGTTCGATTCCCACCGTATGCCCTGGGTATTTTATACAGACAAGCTAGCTCATTCTCGGGTTGTGTTTGTTTAAAAAAAAGCTGCAACGGTAAGAAACAGTTGATCGATATTGTTATGTTAAAAATGTCTCAATAGAATGGAGCATTCAAGTGGTTGGCTTTTTTTGAAGTGGTGTAAAACATAGGTCACTCCATATGATCTCTATACTCTTAATACAACACCCATGTATGCGCCGTCACTTCAAAGCTCATTTTTGAGCTTGAACGCTTACAGGAGAGGATGAAGGCGGTCATCTGTAACAGCAGGGTATCCAACTGCACTGATTCGTTGGAGCATAGACGCAATGTAGAGTTCGTTTTCTTTTTTATCGCTACTAGCATGAAATGTATTCTGACAAACTGAGTGAAATTGTTTCTGAAACCCGCATATTTCTACGCATAATACGAACTTCGTTAAATGGTGGGTTGGCGAATTAATCGTTCTACGAAATACAAAGAAAATTCATCCTCACGCTCATTCGTTCTTCCCACATTTTATTGTCTTAGTTCTAGTACAATTCATTGAGTACGGATTTCATGAGTACGGATCATCTCCTGAGTACTATTCGTATTTAAGAAAAAAAAAATTTAGAGTTACATGATCCATAAGATTTTTATTTTCTACTTTAGACTTGTTTAGCACTTTCTTCTTTTATAATTTTTATTGAAACACCTTTTTGAAAACTTCCATTTGTTTATATAGAATTTATATATGTATATAAATATTTATTTATTTTTCCAGTTTTTCTTTTATATACATATAATTTTAATTAAAACTTTTGTTTCTACATAATAATAAAGTAAAATTTTTACTAAAATTGTTTCTTTAATTTATTTCCTTAATAAATGATTTCCCAAAAACTAGTCTTGTATTATTTGCAAGTGATAAAGTTTTATTACACTCAGAAAATCATTGCTGTTAACATTTACAAATAATACAAAGACTTAACACACTTATGTGAACTCCTTTATGATGTTAATATATAAATTTTAAGAGCCTTATCCATAAACATATTTTTTCGGTTTTATAAAGGGTTTAGTAAACAAATGTCCATAGACATTTTGTATTATCAACCTTTTATAAATAAAAAAATATTGTTTAAGGATCAGCTACAAACTTAATAAAATATTTAAATTAATATATGTAAGTATATATATATATATATATCTATATATTAAATTATTAATATTACTGTGATAAATATATGTAAATTAATTTTTTTAAGTACATTTCTTGTATTATCTGAAATAAATACAACATTTAGACTAAAACTAACAGCGAAAAATATTTATTTTAAGTTTTTCTAATAAAATATAAGAATGTTTTCCATTTTAGTTGTTATTTTTAACTTTAACAATATTCAACAGCAAATATTTTTTTTAATATAACTATTTTATTATTATGCTTTTTATATGAAATCTTAGGTTTTTGTTATGCAGACTTTTTTTACTACTTGGATTAGTATTTTATTTTGTATAAAAACATATTTCTTTTGGATTTTACTACACTCGAGTTTCTTTTATATGTTGTTTTTATTATTAAATTACTCGTATATAATATGACTTAGCTTACATGTTTAGTGTAGGAATACAATGAATATTTTAACGTTTATGTAGGTTGCAGTAAATAATATTTTTCTATATACATATATTATTTCATTTACTTCAATTAGTTTTTCTATTCTTACTTTTTTATTTTTTCAGGCGTATTTTATTAGTTTTTCAAGTATCTGTCGCCAATAACAACAACTGCTTTGACAAATAATTTCTTGCCATATGATACATGTAGTAGTAAGCAATTATCAATGCCAATAAACTGGCTCCTCCGTAATTTTATATCGAAATGCCAAACCAGTAGTGCGACTCAGTAACTTTTAAAGATCCGACAAACCGAAATTTTTTTCTATACATTTTGTCGCTTTCAATAACGATTGTGTGATTCTGTATCTTCTTTTTAACGACAGTACGCAGCTGATATTTTGTGTTGATTTTTGTCAATTAAATTAACAGCACATAAATTATTGTCGCTTAAATAACGACACAGCTAACATTAACCTACAGCGAATATCATTAAAAATGTTACTTATTAAAAATTACAATTGTTTTAACGATGCGATTATCGTTAAAAAAAAGTTAGTGAATCGCACTACAATTTCTTGTATTCCCACACTTAGTTATAAATCTAGGCCCTAATTGCCTAAATCATGTCACTGAAGTGATTGATGCTTATATGAAGACAAAAACAAAATTAAAATTTTTTTAAAAATTTTGTGTTTTACTTCTAAAAATCTTTAACTAATGGCGTTTTCATTTCTACATAAAGTGTAACATTTTTTAACTTTTTATTAAAAAAAAATATAAATAAGCGTTCGTTTAAAGAAAAAAATTTAAGCTCCGCAAGGGATGTTACAATAATTTCATATAAAATGTATATATAGTAGAAAATTATTTTATTACGAATTTTCATTGAAAATTGTGATAAGTGTAATATTTTTTTCTTCAAAAAAGAAAATGCCATAAGACAACAAACAAATTAAGGGGCTGCATTTCGGCTTGCGATATCGCACGATATAACAAAATATTTAAATGGAAATTATATGCAACTATTTAAAGATTCCATTCGATATCGAATACCATGACTTTCCTTCAGGGTGTGCTTGGTGTTTTACAATTTTTAGCGTTTGCGTTTCGTATGATAAACAAAAATAAATTTTCAAAATCTTGTTTTTTTATATAAACATATCTTTGGTGATATGATTTAAAATATTACAGCCCTTAAATTAAAGTTATTAGTATTAGTTATAAGATATAAATTATCTAATTTTCCAGCAGAATAAAAATCATATTTTACGATTTCTTTAACATTAGATAGATTATTTGCCATTTTCTGAAAATCATTTCGTGTTGAAATCAATAGATTTTAGGAAAAAATACAATTAGCTCCTTTTTATTTGGTTTTAAGGTTTCATATGCTTAAGATATTTTATCGGAACTTAATTTCGAATGCAATAAATTGTTCCATAAAAAAAATTATTTTCCATTTTTGAAATTTTGCGATTTCAAAACGAAATGATTTTTAGAATATGACCGTATCTAAGAATTATGTTGGCCTAGAGTTTGAATATAATATTTAATATTAAAATGTATATAATATAAAGTGTATATTAAATCATATGTGTAAATTTTATTTATGCAAATAATAGATATTGTGTTGCATCAACAAATATTTTTAAAGGAACTACTTAATACTTAAAATTAAATTTCTTCGCCGTACCTGGAACTAATAAAACTTACGACCTGTCCCACGATGTCACCAGAAATCGATCGGTCGAATACTTATATTGAAAACAACAACAAAAATTCTAATTTTATTGTTGTTAGTAATATAAGTTGTCGATCGAACGATTTCTGGTGGCATCGTGGGACAGCCCGTTATTGAAATCGTAATAATTGTCTGCTATATTTTAATATATTATATTTTTTAAATCTGAATATACCTTTATAATATGAAAAAAAAAAAATAGTCATCACTAAGATGAACAGTTGGCAGTTTAAGTCTCATACTCACTTGGAGCTTGAGTTCCACTATGAGGCCTTTTTTTTATGCAGAGAACAATATGAAGTTAAAAACACGTTTCAATATAAAACCGTTAACGTAGAAACGTTGCTCAGATGAAAATTTTTGCCGCTTGTAATTGAAATATCCATTAGATTTCAATACACATTTGTCAGTACATTTCTTTTGACATTAAAAGTATAAATTTTTCAAAGCAAATTGAGTTGGGTATACCTTATATGAATTTGCCTTGGTCAGTATCGAAATATTTTACTTTAAAAGTTTTAGTAAAAGGCTAAAAAAAAGAGTCGACTACTTTAGAATATTTGTGTGAAAAATTAGTGCTTTTCAAATAAATTTTGCGTTTAAATCGACAAAAGCAAGTGGTAGAATAAAAAATATATATATGTGCCCTTAATTATGAAAGTGGCCTGAGTCATATATTTCTTTGATCACCAGCAAAAGTTCGATCTAGAACTTATATTGAAAACAACAAAAATTTTCTAATGTTATTGTTGTCTGCAATACAAATTGTCGATCGAACGTTTACGAGTGACATCGTGGGACAGGCAGTTAATTGATAACATTTGAACAAATCAAAAGATATTTTTATATTATATAACATATTAATTTAAAGTGGTACTAGTCTCGATTAAAATAAATTAATTTAATAAATACAGTAATGGCATTTTCTTTTCTGGAAAAAAATGCTACACTTATATTACACTTTTCAATGAAAATTCGCAATAAAATGATTTTCTGAAATATACATTTTATTAGGAATTATTGTATCATCCCTTGCAAACTTAAATTTTTTCTTTAAACGAACGCTAAATTGTATTTTTTTTTTTTGAATAAAAAGTTAAAAAATGTTACACTTTTTCCAAAAAAGAAAACGCCATAAGGCCTCAATTATCCGTGATTCGATGAAAAAGCAAAGTCGATTATCAAGGAAAAAAATTGCAACTGTTTTCTTTTTGTCCATAAATTTAATTTATTATTATTTCTTTTTTTTTTTTGCATCGATCAACCGTGATTATTTCTACTATCCGGGATTGCAAGCGCTCAACCGTTTTCAGCCAAAATATTTTTCCCTTATAATATTTATGCATTTTTTTGATTAAACGCAAGCATAAATTCCATAAATTTTTCGTTTATTATATGCTGCATATATAAAGACATGTAAATAAATACAAAAAAAATTAAATAATAAAATATATGAAAAAACCAATAAGAACTGTTAATTAAACGGGAAAATCGATTATCCAGAATGTTCCCAGTCCCGACCACTACGAATAATCGCGACCTAACTGTATTGAATATTTATTGAAATTCATATGACTTAGACCGCTTTCATAATTAAAGGCACGTAAATGAAACCGATTTTATGTAATTATCCCCCAAAGATTTTTTGTCAGCCTGTTATACTGTTACAAATTTAATAATAACAACAATAATTATGCTTAACAATTTTCATTTTCACTAGTTTAACTCATGCATAAATTTTTGTTGCTGCCAACAGCTAAATTATATTACCCTTATTATATAATAAACTTTTCTATTAACTTTTTATTCTGCTGGAAATTTTTAGAATGTTTAAAATTGTTTGTTGATTAACGATTTCATTATTTTATTACATTTTTTTTTTAAATTTACAAATTTATATTTTAATTTAAAATAAATTGCACACTTTATTTATTTTTTAATGTATAACCCAGCTAATAATTCGTAACCAAAATTGCAGGAACAAAACATTTAATGTTAATTAATTTTAAGACGATTGTATTATCAGTTATAACTATTTAAAAGATGACATAAAAACTTCAAAAAAAAAATTTTTTTTGTAAAACTATTGTAATTGTTAACTGGGTTATATTGTATTATAATATTTTTATTGCTACTCTAATGCAAACCACTACTACTCACACGTACATTTAAAAATTTATGACAAAATTTTACTTAACTATTTGGCTTTAAACATTTCACATAATTTAACTGTTTTTTTTATTTTCTTACTTAAAAATCTAACAAATTAAACAATAATAATAAAAATACAAAAAAAAAGAAAAAAAAGAAACAATAAAAATTAAATTTAAAACAATTACCACTTGATTTATGCATGTGCATTATGTAGGCCACAAATATGCTCAGTTTTAATAAGTGTAAAATAAAATGAAAATAAAATGTAATTTAAAAATTAAAATATGTAATTTAAAATGTCATAACAAAAACAAAACATACCACAATTATATTTATGATTAAAATATTGATTACTTTGCTGATTTAGTTATTTAATTATGTATAATGTATTTTTTTTTTTTACTTTTTTTTAATTTTTCACTAAAAACAAATTTCTTTCTTTGGTTTCACTACTTTTTAAAAACATTAAAGATGTTGTTTTTAATTATTTTCTATGTTTCATAAAAACATATATGCAATAAAATTGTGATTTTGCGTAATAAAATATTGAATTTTGTTTTATTTTCATGTGTTATTAAAAACAATAAATTGGTCCTTTGGTTATAAAATTTAATATTTTTCTTTTACTTAAAGACTAAAGGCACTCAAATTACTTTCTTGTTTATTTTTATTAACTGGCAGTTTATAGAAGACAACTTAAAATTATCGTCAGCCTATTCATATTGAAAACAAAAACAAAGCATTCAAATTTATTTTTGTTTTCAAATAGATGGAAAAGAATTTTTTATTTGTCTTCTTTAAACTGGCAGTAAGTGTTTGTATGACTTCTTCTTTTGCGTAAGCGTCCAAATATGGTTTCGAATAAGCAAAAAGTGTAAAGCGATTTGTATCATATATACCACATACATATGTAATTCAAAATTATTTTTCTCCAATTACAACCTTTAATTAAATTCAATTAAAACCTTTAATTAAATTCAATTAAAAATTTAATAGATTCAATTACAAATTTAATTGTTTCGTCGTAAAATTTAACGGATTCAATTCAAAATTTAATTAACTCAATTAAAATTTAATGAAAAAAAATTATATTGATTGAAAGTTTAATTAAAAAAATTTTGTTGAGTCAATAAAAATTTTATGAAAAAACAAATTAATTGATTAAAAATCTAATTGAAAATTTTTTTAAGCCAATTAAACTTTTGTTTAAAGATTTAACGAATTTTATTATTTAATTGGCACAATTAATATATCAATTGATTTTTAATTTTTTTTATTTAATTAGAGGTGTTGGTCGATTGGAGAAATATTTTGCAATAATTGAATTCTGTTTGTTGTAAAAAAAACGTGAGCCAGACTCAAGAAAAAAAAGACCTTTTCACCAAAACTGTCATAATAAACGTGCTATAAGCAATCAGTAAAATAGTAAAAAAAATTTCACCTTTTGCTGTTATATAAAAAAATTCGAGATTATGAAGTAAATTGTTTAGCAAATGATGAAACGTGTTCTACTTTGCACTTAAGTTTTTACTATTTAGTTCTAAAAAAGCTATACTAAATACTTCAGTTATGAAATCAAAGTTTTCAAATAGTATTCTGAAGCCAATTATAACCAAAGAAAATATATTTTAGAAAATTATGTCCAAAAGCAACGATATGGGAACCTTGTAGCTAATTTTGCCATCAGTAATCTTTGGTAACAGCAAGACTTTATTAAGTAAATTATTTTTGCCAAATATCTAGTTTAAAACTAAATGAAAGTATAGGGTTAGATTGACATTAATTAAACTGAACGAAATGTTTTTTAAACAATTTACTTCATAGCACAAAATTTGTCCACCTTTTACTTCTACATACATATGTATGTATACATATTACTTGTACTTACATAATCTTTTAATTATGTCATTAAAACAAAATAAACTAATAAATAAATTAATAAGGCTTGGCCGCATCTTTCGAACGTTTCAATTGCACCTTTAGACGTTTAGTGCCGATTTGAAAGCCGTGCATGGCTTGTATGGCAGCTGAGGCTGAATGGGGATTGTCGTAGGACACGAAACCGAAACATTTGGACAGATTTGTTTGTTTATCGATAAAAACTTTGGCAGATAAGACATTACCAAAAGGTAGAAATGTTGAAGCGAGATCAGTATCATTGAATTCCTGAGGTAGGTGGTAAATAAACAGATTGCTGCCTTCGGGTCCTAAAATTATAAAAAGAAAATTAAAAATTTAAAGCAAATAGCAATAATTTTATGTTTTAAAATATCTTCGCTTAATAAAATATATTGAAAAAAAACCAAAAAAAAATATTATTTTTTGCTTTGAATTTAAACCTCACTCAAAAAATTAAAATTCAAGCACTTGAAATTGAACTGGAAACAAAGCTGAATTCAAGCATTTTTTCAAGTAATTTTCAGGTGTGAATATATTTTTAAATAAAAATCAAACAACAGAATATATGTTCAAACCTTGTCAAATACATAATTTATTTATTATCAAAACTGGAATTGTGGTGAAAATATCAAAAAGAAATAAATAAAAAAGTAAATTTGGAAAACAAAGGTGATTAAGATCGCGAAAACAATAGCGAAGACAGATGTGCAGAAAATTATTATTAGAAAAACAAAGGAATTGCATTTTACTTTCTATTTTGAAAGCCTTGTTTTTGCAGCTTGAAATACACTTGAATTCAATTGTAATACAAGGTTTAATTGTAGTATAATTCAAGGCTTGAACTACACTGTACTAAAACTGAATTGTTCGCATTGAATTCAAGTTCCCTTTTCACTGGAGAATGCTATTAAATTAAAGTGTAAATCCAGCATAATTCAACCCTTGACAATTGATTGTGTGGCTTGAATAACACTTGTTTTACACTTGATTTCCAGCAAAATTGCTTATTGGGAATTATAAAATTATTATAATATATTATACTTTCGATTTTGCTTAACTGGCCATTAAAGCTCCCCTGACAATTTTAATTAATTTGAAATGCTTTTCTTTGTTTTTAAACAAATCTTATTTCCCTTAATTGTTATCCAAAGTAGATATAAAAAGTTTTCATAAAATTTTTCATATTTGTTTGTGTACGTCTTTAAAATATAATAAAAATAATACACATACAGCAAAATTCTGTAGTACAAACTAACCTTCAATTTGCTTGCCAGCAACTCCTGCGGCTGCTGCCTGTAGTGCTGATGCCGTTAGGGGTGCTGTTGCTGCTGAATAAGCACCATTGGTCAATGGATTAAGTGTTGTAGCATATGGTGAAGTAAGAGTATCAGCGCCAGTCCCTAAATGAAAAATACAATAAAATAAAAATCAAATAAGCTTCACACAATTGCATGGGAGAAAGGAGAAGCATTTTTATTCATAAATTGTACAAAAATTTATTAATAAAAAAAATAAAAAATAAAATTATTACACATTAATGGTGTGGGAGTTTGCAAGTACATATTGACAGGATAACAATTTATGGTCATTACTTTGGAGGTGGCAGTCTACAAAATTATTTAATAAAATGTTATATACTTTAATCAGATCATTTAAAACACAAACATACATAAATATATAAACAACAGTTATACACGGAAATAAATTCTTTATTGTAATACACTAACACACACGCTTTAACGAACAGGTTTTTTTTAACAATCAAACAAGAGAAATATTTTAACAACAGGGGATAAATTAAAAACAGGATTGTTTTGGAAATGTGCTTACATATAGAGATACATATGTGTTAGTATATGTGGATGTGTGTGTTTGTGTATAAGGTAAAATGTTGTTTTAATTGCACACATATACAAACTACTATAAGTAGCCTTGTACAGTGGGTAAAAGAATATTCAAAAAGTAAAAATCTAAATTAATTAAATTTTTTAAAAACAATTTTTTATTAATTGAAATTTATTTGCTGGTAGTTTAGCATGTCTATATACGTATTTCATTGGCGCTTGAACCAAATCATCAGTACACTTTAACCACATATTTTAAACAGTCACAAACCTCTTACTTTCAAAAACTATATGAGAATTCATAAAATAATAATACTTTGAAAATCACAAAAGAAAAAATAAGCTTAGTAGGCTTTGAAACTGATACAAAACCCAGCAAATAATTTATATCCAGGTGAACTCATTTTATTTTTCTACATCCTTATACTAAATTATAAACTATGTCAAATTAATAAATTTTCTTTAAATTACAATTTTTTATTGTTAATAACACAGTACAACACATGATTTTGTAAGTAAATTCTACGAATTGCACGTGAAAGTAGCTATAAAAATAAAAACTTCGGCATCAGTGACTTTATCAAGTTGGCTGCATTAATAATTTAATTGCGATACGGATTTTTTTATTCAACGTGGGTGAAGATGTTCATTGAAATATGAAAGTATTCGTGATGTTGTTTTGGTTTTGTAATTTATTTGCACTAGTTGCTCCAAATGTTTTCTTTCACCTTATCCCAATTTAAATTTTTTACCGAGTTATAAGCCTTTTTCTGAAAAGTACATAGATTTAAAAAAATACCCATGGATGTCAGTCATACCTTCTATTTCCTTCTTCCAGAAGTCTACACAGAAAAAACTAAATTTCGTTTTCAGTAACCAAATTCATTGAATCAGTAAATTTTTTGTGTGAATGCGAACCTACAAAGAAATTTATAGATTCTGATGACAATTTTGTAAAAATTTAACTGGAAAAAAATTTTATTTTTAGTTAACTTATTATGGCATTAGAGAAAAAAGTTAACTGAAACTCAAAATATTTTCAGTCAAATTTATTAATAGGAACAGAAAAACATTTTTGCAGATTTTTTTTTTGTATTATTTAGCAAATTTGGTTTTTATAATTTACAAGCACATTCACAAAAATTTTTCGTATTATCAGAAAATAAATTAACTGAATCAATAACAATTCTTAAATTTTTTTTTTAAATTAGTAAAAGTTTTATTTGAAAAAAATAACTGAATCAAATGAAAGGTTTAACTATTTTTTTTACTTTCAAAAATTTGCTTGTTTCGTTCCCGCTCGTCAGTAGACTTCAATCCAAAAAATTTTTGAATTTAGCTAACAAACTCCGTATGTTTATAGTAAGAGTCTTAATACTATATTGAGAATCACAATATACACACATAATAAGTTTGAACACCGCAAAAACAATCTTTAAAAAAAATAAATGTTTTTTTTTATCTATAAAATAATTTGTAGAAAAAATTAAAAAAAAAATCAGACAAATTTTTTTACAGTATATAAAAATAAATTTAACTGAAAATAACAACTCTAAATAAAAAAAAATAAATCTAAAAAATTGGAACAAATAATTTACTGGAACAGTAAAAAATATTTACTGACACTAAATTCTATTTCAAAACACAGGTTTTTTGAAATTTTTTTGGGAATAATTTTTTCTGTGTATGAAAATATCTTCCTTATTCTCCATTAAAAAATTTCTTTTTCTCCACAATTTTAGGATTATTATTGCGGTTGCATCCATTTTTTTATTCTTATTAACTGGCATAAACATTATCAGCTGCTTGCGGTCATTTAACTTGGCAGCACTGAATTTAGTACAGCAAAAACAAGTTTACATTTCATAAAACCTACTTAAAACCAATTCAAAAAAAGTTTTAAGTTGATTTTAAGAAAATCATTTTTTATGACTTATGAATTTTTATGAATATTTAGTTTGGTTTGCCATTTCATCATGAACAGGTTGACAAAAGAACAACGCGTGCAAATCGCGAAGTTTACCGCAAGCTCCGTCCATTTTATGGTCGACATAATCGTCCATCAGAGCAATTAATTCGGTTAACCATGGATCGTTTTCGCACTACGTTTACTCTATGTGATAATACGCATCCGCAGAGATGTCGAACAGTGCGCACCGAAGAAACAATTGCCGCTGTAGAGCAAAGTGTTGAAGAGGACCCGAATGAATCGATTCGCCACGGTGCACAGCAATTGGAGCTTTGTCCATCAACTTTATGGAAGATTTTGCGCAAAGATCTTGGCTTGCGACCTTACAAGATCCAGCTTGTGCAAGAATTAAAGCCGCGAGACCATGCAATGCGTCGTGATTTTGGTGTATGGGCCGAAAATGAGATTGATCTCGATGCTGATTTTCATCGCAAAATTTTGTTCAGTGATGAGGCTCATTTTTGGTTGAATGGCTACGTCAACAAGCAAAATTGCCGCATTTGGAGTGAAGAGAATCCACATGAGACCCTTGAGACACCATTACATCCACAAAAACTGACTGTTTGGTGTGCTCTATGGGCTGGTGGAGTCATTGGGCCATACTTCTTCCGAAATAATGCTGGAGAGTCAGTTACCGTTAATGGAGACCGGTATAGAGCCATGATAACCGACTATTTTGTTCCCGAATTGGATGGCATGAATGTGGATGAGTTGTGGTTCCAACAAGACGGCGCTACATGCCACACAGCGCACGTCACAATCGATTTATTGAAGGAAACATTCGATGAGCGCATAATTTCGCGGAATGGACCTGTCAATTGGCCACCAAGATCGTGTGATTTGACACCATTGGATTATTTTCTTTGGGGATATGTGAAGTTGCTCGTCTACGCCAACAAACCAGAAACGTTAGGGGACTTGGAAGCCAACATTCGTGGCGTTATTGCCAACATACAATGTTGTATGTACAATTGGCTTTATTCGAGCCAGTCGCGGCGGCCACATGCCCAAAATCATATTTAACCATAATGGCATAAAATTATCCTTCCAATAAAGCTAAATTAATGGACATTAAAACGATTTTCTTGTGTTTTATTTCAATTCAAAGTTCTATACCTCTAAAAAAAACACCCGTTATAAAACTTTGAATTTGTGTGCTTTCAATAAACTTCAGATGACTGTGAAATATTTTATTTTATTTCGAATGTAGTCGAAAGTACTGATCGAACGAACTTTCATTTGGTATTATGACGAGCATTCGAAAAAGATTTGTGATTTTCACTCAAAGAATATATTTTAAAATTTGCAACAACCTTACCCAGAAATAAAAAAACAATCGTTTGTAATAAATTTATATATTAAAGTACTTCACCGAAAGCTAAATTCTGTTCTGTAGAAAATTCGTTGAATTGAAAATTCGGTTGTCGACAGCCAGCGAATATCAAAAATCGGATGCAACTCATAATAAAGGACAAAAATTCGTCGGTCGGAAAAGATGGAAATATGTAAGTTTTCAATTTTCATGGAATTTATGATAAGAAATTAAAATCCATGTGAAAGAATAATTTTTTGCGGAAAGTTTTACATGTGGGCTTCATTCAGGATAAGGCTGATATTAGTCTCAGCTTGTGAGTTTGTGTGATTGCTATCTGCTTATAAGGCTTACATTTTCGACCAAAATAAATCATTAGCGATCGTAAATAATCGATTTTCGTGAAAAAAAAACGAGGTCCGAAAATGTGTCGGTTAAACTTTTTTTGTTCATAGCTCGATGTGTATGTACATCTGGAATATTTTTGACGGCTTTTGTTTCATTGGAAAATATACAAATTAGGGACGCAACTATATTTCTAATGAAAGTATATTTACGTAAGTATATTATATATTGCAAAATTCCATTTACTCATTTGTAAGCAAATTTAGAGTGAATTTTTTTAAATTGGCGATATAGGTATGAACAAAAGTACACAAATCTTAATGACTGTACGAACATGACTGTTAGCCATGTATGTTCATAATTAGTTTTATTGTTGTACGGTAATTATTTTAAATTGTATGAACTCTTTTTTTTTCAATTATGCAACATACAAGTACATAATAATTTTCCACTTTTTGGCGGTTTTTTCTTCATTCACTCACTCTGTTTGAATATGAACATACCACACAATTATATATATGAATAACATGACTCAACACATGCTCAAACAAATTTACACATATTTGTATACGTGTCTATACCCAGTTGGTCAGGTGGTCCTAAGCGAAAATTTTGTCGATGTTGTCTTTAAGGAAATTCGTAATTTTTTTTTTTTATAAAATGTAGTTGACTACAAATACGATGGCAAAGTGAGGAAACTTTCTGCTTCCTGAGTAATAAGTTTAATTGATGAAATCATACTTAAAGTATTTAAACTACCCAGCTAAAAAAAATATGTATGGAGCATATATGATATCCCATATATGGTTCGGATCCGAAAAATGAGGGTATATGGGCATATATGATTATATATATTCATACACTTTCATACATGTATGTGTAAATATTCCCTACATAGTATGCAAAGTTCATATTGATTCAAAAAAGCGCACTGCTGTGCAATTAATTAAATTACTAAAATTAAATCTTTGTAAGATTTATACAGGGAGGTTTTATGTAATGAAAAATTAGTTTAGACAAAATAATTAAAAACGAACTAAAAGACATTTCATTCGTCATTTTAAGAAAAAAGTAGATTAAAACACAAAACTCATATTCGTACAAAGTTTAATTTAAGAAATCAGATTAAGAACTAATCAATTAGAAAACAATAAATAATCGTTTTTATACTAACACTAGTTTTCAATATAATTTTTTGCAGTAATATGAACTTTTTTTCTTAAAGGTATCTAGAGTATTCCGTTATTTTCTATCAAGTCAATGACAGAATTATCCTTTTGGTTATTTGATTTATTAAATAAGGCCATAACGTATATTTTTTTAACGAATTTCTTTTTTTTTTTTGGTAAAAAAATTTTTCTTTTTTAAACGATGGGGCTGTACGCGGTAAAACTTTATATACCCTATGTATTTTTAAATAGTGATAAAAAGAGAAAAATATCGAGTTAATAAAATGCAAGCTTTTTTATTGCAAAAATGTTATGTGAGATATCATGTATGCATACATTTTTATATGGCTTCATATATTGCATCTTATTTCTATATATGGATCCACATATGAAGAGCTTCATAATTAATTTTCCATATACGAGTTCATATATTATAGTACATTTCATATGTTAGTCCATATATCAATTCATATATAATACTTTTGCCATGTATAATCCCATACATTTCCATACATGAATTCATACATATTCATATATATATATATAGTTTTATACATACATATATTAAAAATCTATGGACCATATATAGTTTTTTTAGCTGGGTAGTATAGAATACGATCAAGGATAACTGTGTGCATTGTATCGCCTAACCCAACGGTTCCAAAATAGGGGAAATACAGCTGATATTGTTTTTAGTGCAATTTTATTTAGTTTGAAAGAATGTGAAGTGAAGCTTAAATATGTCAAAGAAGAGACAATATTTTAAAGATTTTATGAAATTTGGCTTTACATATTTAAATAAAAAAAGGAATTTTTTAATGTATTCATGAACTTTTATAATCCAATTTGCAATCAAAGTAAATAATATTTTTTTTGTCTTTTACTTTTCTGCATTTTTAATTCAACCAAAAAAATTTACATCCTAGGCTTCGAAGGGTGTCTGCAATAAAAAAAAAATTTAATGCCCCAGGGGCCTATTTCTCTAAACTTACATGAGTTGTAATACAAATAAATAGTTGTGAAAATTTAAAATAATTGATTTTCACAGCTTTTTAAGTTGTATTACAACCAGAGCTGTTAAATTACGATTACGATTAGTAATCAATTAGATTAAATTTTAAAAAGAATTGTAATGATTATGTAATTTTCTTCAAAAGAATTGCTGTTAAATAATTGATTACGATTACTAAAATCGAAAAGTAATCTGAATTTCTTGAAATTACTATAAAATAATCTAAAAGAATCAAAATTAATCAAAAATTAGTCCGATTACTTTTGATTCTTTTTGATTATTTTCAAACATTCTGAATTAAGATTACTTTATTTTGAAAAAGTTCTAAAGAAATGTATATACGAGT
This sequence comes from Tachina grossa, assembly GCA_949987645.1. Taxonomy (NCBI): domain Eukaryota; kingdom Metazoa; phylum Arthropoda; class Insecta; order Diptera; family Tachinidae; genus Tachina; species Tachina grossa. The sequence continues at coordinate 30,358,519 of OX465275.1, forward strand.
AATTAGATGTTTTGGTTTAAGAAATTCTTAACATATTCGTTTATATAACAACATTAATAATATCAATCTGAGAAAAAAATATAAGGAAAAACATAATTGTTTTGCTGGCGGTTAAGCATTGTCTGTATGCATTTCATAGTCGCTTCGACAAAATGTCAGCAGACTTCAAACTACACAATTTGAACAGCCACAAACTTCTTATCTTATTCACAGACTTTTAAAAAATGATTTGAGAATTCACAAAAAATATTTTTGAAAATCACAAAAGAAAAAAAAACATATACACATATATATAAAAATGTATCAACAGATATCTTTCAAGCTTTCCTCAAAATTTTGCTCATTTGTCAAATTATTAAAAATTTTAAATTTTAATATAAGCGAAATGCAATAAACTTAATAAATAATCAAAAATAATTAAAAGTAATCCTTAGAAGTAATTGGATTATTTTTTTTATACCTTTGATTCTTTTTGATTATTTTGTAGTAATTTTAAGTAAGTCAGATTACTTTTCCATTACTAGCAATATAATCACGATTACTGAGTACGAAACTGAATATAATCGTAATTTAATCATTACTTCACCTTTAAAAAAAAGTAATCAAATTAGTAATCATTACGATTACTAATCATTACTTAACAGCTATGATTACAACACTTTTAAGTATTGAGAAACGGGTCCCTGCTGGTCTCATCTAAAGTCTTTGCTTCCACATACATGCTATTGTCAACATATTTCAAGTATAAAAAGGATAAAAAGGATTTGTCTGCACAGCAAAGTTAACATCGTGGTATTCTAGCGGTGAACTTTTCAACATTGTGTATTCTAAAAGCTTTTAATATCACTGCTGAGTGTACATAGCGTCCTCATTTGATAAGAACTGAATCCTGCTGATCTTTTATTTTATTATAAATATTCGATTCTACATGACTTGTTTTTTTTTTACCAAAAACGTTACAGCATTCTGGAAACATGGTCAACAGGGTAAGCCAAAGGACTAAAAACGTAAATTTTCATAGAAATTTAAATGAAACAAAAGCAAAATATGTTTATATATACACACATTAAAACGTGAACTTTTTAAACTTTCTTTTTGAACAACATGATTTTTTTTCTGTTCAGTAATTTGAAACGTAGCTTTGGTAACGTTTGAGTATGAGATAAAAATTTTCAAATTTCATACTCTTTTGTGTAAAAATATAAAAAAAATAAATAAATGTGAATAGAATACAAATACTAAAATATTACACAAAAGGATTTAAACCTGCTGTTCAGGTGTATATGTGTAAAAGGTTGAGTCTGCTTTTATTTTAATATTTGTGAATTGCATTCTTTTTTGTTTTCTATATTCCATTGTTGTATTGTTGTTTTAATTGAGGCGCTTGACAAGTAAATAAAAAATAAAATTAAAAATTTTGTGGTGGTTTTTATAATTGCAGGGTTTTCTCATATTAAATTTATATATTAAGAGATGCGATTTTTTTAATATATAAAGTTTAATGAAAATTAGACATTGAGGAAGTACAGCTTCTATTATTTATTTATATAGCTCAAGGCTATTTTAGAGTAGAAAAAACTGCTTGGATATTCAATTCAATTAGACGGTCGACTTGAGTATAAAATTTATATGGAAAGCATGAGTAGTTTTCATAAAAATTTTCTCCACGCATCATCTACCTGACTTATGGAAACTTCATATAATACAAAGGTTCATTTCATTGTATCTTACATTTTTTTGCACGTATTATTTATATTCACTAAACCTTAAAAACAACACATCGACTTTACACATTTTTTTTTTTAATTTAAACGACTGGCTTGAACTACAATATTTCCTAAGGATAAATTTTTCTAAAACTTAAGATTTTCAATTTCGGTCGAATTACTTTCTATTGCTTGGCAGCAGGTCTACAATTGAATTTTTCGTTAATAGAAAATAATTTAAACTTTGCTTATCTAAGCTTTTGAAATTTAATTGATGATTTCTTTAAGACAAAAATTTGTGTACATATTTGTTTTACTATTACCAACAACCATTTCCCATACTTTTGCGATTCAAGTTGAAAAACTTTTTGACAAATATTTTCTATGAGAGAAATAACCAAAACAAAAACATTTCTAATTTTCTAAATTCCACTTCATAACACCTGAAAAGAACTGGAATTTTTCTCTAAAACAAAAAAGACCAAAACAAGAAATATATTTAAAAAAACTCGATTAAAGATACAAAAAAAAAAAGAAAACAACTCAAAGCATTAAATTTTCACGATTAAATAAACAAATTTTTATGAGTTTGTTTTCATATTTTTTTCTGTTGAATACACGACAATACAGCAACAGCAATGCCTTGCACAAATTCCTGTGTATGGACTAGAAGTCAACTTTATAAAACGTCCATGAATATAATCAACGACACAATAAAATCTCAAACTCTGACTTCTCTAACACAACTGCCAAACACCATGCAACTAACAACTGACTAAATATTAAAAACTGCAGTAGAAAAAAAAATAATAATATCAAAGTTTTTGTCAAAACAAGAGAAAAATAATGAAAATCACAGCTTATAGATGGTTCATTGGAAATTTTTAATCTACAAAGATATTTGAAGTGAAAAATGAATGTATTTTTTCACTTATATTTTACGAAACAACAAATCGAAGCGATTTATTTTTTTTAACTTTGTTTTTTGACGAAAATCGATTAAATAATCGATTAATCAATTATACAATCGATTTTCGTAAAAACTTCGAAAATTATGCCGGTTAAGATTTTTTTTTTGGCGATTATGGCATGAAACCTAATGCTACACTCAGCATTGTGGCATTTTGTAACACTACAATAGTGTGTACTAGTGGCAACGTTTGTCGTTTCTCATATATTTCATTGTGAGGAATTGCGTTACAAACAAAAACCATAATATGAACCGCATTGCACATATTTTGAAAATTCGCACCACAGTATGACAACAAAAAAAAAATGTCGAATGTATAATCAGCATAATGCGTTAATTATTATTTTTTAGAATTATTTTTTATCATTTTTTAAGGAACAAATTACACCAAATTTAATTGGAACAAAATGCTGTTTTCGTATTCTACTATACCTTTATCTGCGACGTTCACGTATTTGTTCCATAGTATGACTGCAAATTGAATACGTGAATTGTTTTGATAATCGTAATAGTATCACTATTTCTTTAAAGAACTCTTGTAATTAAATTCTAAGTTTACACTAAACAATTTACAACAATCTGCCCACTATAAATTGTAACTTTAATATCCGCAAAAATATTTATCGTAGGATTTGAAATAAGCCTACCAAGCACATCCTGTACCTTAGGGTTAAAATAAACCTTTTAAACCGATTTGAAGTTTTGACTAATTTTAAACCGACTTCAAAAAAACAGAGGAGGTTAAGAATTCGTCTCTATTTTTTTAAGGTTTGTTACTTCATAAATCGGTACATTTTATACCGATTGTAAAATTGTTTTGTTGTCTGAGAGGGTATAGCTTCCCATTAGTCCTAATTGTAAGAAAATGGACACACCCACAATTTTTTAATTTAATTTTATGATATTCTAGTTATTTGATTTCTGCGAAACCTATAAAACACCTTTGGTTCTTGGAATTGCACAATTGAAATTGAAAGTTGAAAAATTGGGGGGGGGGGGTTACGCCCATTAAAATGTATTATAATATTTCACGCGGTTCTACCTTAACGATTTTTACAAATCTTACCACACACCTTGTACTCTAAAATAGACACAATCAACCATTTAAAAAAATGCGTGGAGTCACGCCCATTAAAATTTAATATATTATTTTAATTGGTTTACTTTACCGATTTTTACAAGACTTAACTCGCACCCTGAGCTCTGAAAAATACGCAATCTTGCATTTTAAAAATGGGCGGAGGTACGCCCATTAAAATTCAATTTTATATTTCGGTCGGTTTTGTTTGGCAGAAAGAATTTTTTATACTAGAGTTGATATATTCAAAGAATTTCATAGTTTGCGTCCGTTGAACGATATAATTTTTCCATACTTTCCTTTGTAGATTTTTTATCCTGCAACACAGAATTTCATTAAAATAATGAAGTCAAATATATTTTTGTAAAAACAGACAAATATCTATTTGCTTAGTTTAATTTAATTAGTCTGAAAATTCCAAGGTTATTCCGCTTTACAATTTTTTTTTTTAATTTTTCTAAATGAGCCAAAGTCATGTATGTGAATGCAAATTAATTTATTCCTAGTGGCTCCAAATTCCCTCGCAATAACACATTTGTCAAAAATTTGTTGTATGAGTTTACGTTCTTTACAGGGTTCCGCACAACAAAGGTGAAAAGGAACCCTATTGTTTTCGCTACGCTGTCCGTCTGTCCGTCACACGGTATTTTCTCAGGAACCGTAAGAGCTACGGGCCTGAAATTTGGACAGAGTATGTAGAACCTTGGCCGCTACAACAACAAATACATCAGAATTAAAAATTAAAGCGTGTTCCAAAACGAGCAACGAAAAATGCTAAAATCCCATGTAATATACATACAATTGTATGAACATATGTATATTGAAACTTGAAATTTGTAAAATTAGTGCATTTTTATACAGACTACAACAATTAAAACTAAAATATAAAAAAAAAAAATTAAATTAAAGGGTGGTCCATCAGTTAATGCAATTTTGACTATGTAATTTTGACAATTTGCTATATCTTGGAAACCGTAAGAGGCACACATGACACATGAAATTTTCAAAAACGGTAAAACTAATAAAACCGAAAATTATAAAATCGCCAAACCAAAAAAAATCGCCAAAAACTAAAAAAAAATCGCCAAAATTAAAAAAAAAATTTCTAACACTAAAATAAATCGCCAAATTCGAAAAAATCGCCAAAATGAAAAAACGCCAAAATGAAAAGAACGCCAAAAATCTAAAAAAATCGCCAAAACGCGAAAATGTCGCCAAAACTAAAAAAAAAATTTATATAAAAAAAATCGCCAAAAATAAAAAAAAAAAGCCAAAAACCGAAAAAAATCGCCAAAACAAGAAAATAAAGTGTCAAAACTAAAAAAAGAGCTAAAACTTAAAAAATCGCCAAAACCGAAAAAACGCAAAAAACGCCAAAACAAAAAAACCGAAAAGACCCCAAAAACGAAAAAAATGCCAAAACTATATATTATATAGGATGAAGTTTGTATTAAATTACACATCTAGTGTTCGTACGGAACCCTTCGTGCGCGAGTCAGAGTCGCACTTTACTGAATTTATTTTTTTGTTGAAATTTATTGTTTAAGCTTAGATTCAGCAGATTTACGTTGTTTTAGTGTCTTTGCTATAGTTGATGTTTAGTGTTATTCCCGTTGTTTTATTTCTAATAAAAGTCCAAAATCATTTTATTATTTACGGTCCAAAAAAAAAAAAAAGTTCAACAGAAAAAAATATAATCTAAAAGTAAATAAAAAAAAAAATAATTAACAGCAAAAAAAAGCAAACGCTTTCATTGTTTGCACTCCCTCCTGGTTCAAAGCTAAAGTCACAGACAAAATCATACAAACACTCACACGCACACACACACATATACACACTCATACCAGGAAAGCGATTACAAATAGAATGTTTAAAAAACATATTGTTGTTATTCCTTTTCATGGACAAAACTTTTGTTGCTTTTATTTGTTTTTATGAATTTTTTTCGTCACTTTTTTTATTGTCACCATATCCTGTCGTTGTTGTTTATTGCCAAAGAATATCATTGTTTCGTTTAGCAATTTTGTCATATCTTTTTTTTTGTTGCTTGCAAACTCGACAACAGCAGAGCAGCAAGGTTTTTGATATTCATCTTTTGAATATTTTCATTTATTACATTCCATTCATTCATTGACTTTATTTTCATTTTTTTGTCTTTTTACAATAGGAAAAATATGAAAAATCAGCAGCAGCTACTAAAAACAAAAAAAAAAAATTGGTAAAAATTTATTTACTAAACAAAAAATTTTTATGCTAAAAGTTTTTTCTGATTATTATCCTTTATAAATCAGGTTCAGTTTGTTTTTATTATTTATGCTTTACTGTGATGAAAATTCAAATCTGTAAAACTAGTCAATAAAGTTGATTCATTTACATGGTCGACTATAAAAAGTCCTGCTTAAAATTTTAATTATTTGTTGACTAAAAGTGGAGGTAAATAAAATCATTCCAAACGAATTATTTAATTTTCTATGTTAAGTGTGTAGCAAGATACTGTCCTACAACATATTAAGGAAATATTTGCTTTGGGGTAAGTATATTGCAAATAAGACTTCAAATCTACAGGACTAGGAAACATTGTTGTAGCTTGACATTTTTTTTTTGGAAATTTAGGGCCTAATTTTGTAAAACGCAACGCCAAGCGTTGAAAAATTTTATATTAACAAAATTTATATTACAAAAACAAAATACATATAAAATTTTTCAACGCAAAGTTATTTTGAAAATCATTGTCCTGTTCGAAATGCGTATTTATCACTTCACGGTCAACATAATCGTCCCTTAGATCAATTAATTCGATTAACAATGGAACGTTTTCTCACTACTAAATGATAATATAATGTCTCTTTGCGTTGCACAGTGCATACGAATGAAGTGATTGCTGCTGTAGAGCGTAGCGTGAACGAAGACCCGACTAAGCTTATCCCCCGCTATAGAGCCATGATTACTGACCTCTTCCTTCATTATTTGAACAACCGTGATGTGCAAGAGCTGTGATTCAACAGGATGGCGTAACATGTCACACAGCTCCTGCCACAATTGATTTATTGAAGGAAACGCATAGTTTGACGTTTCGGACCCGTGAATTGGGCTCCAATATCAAGCAATTTAACGCCGCTAGATTATTTTCTGTCGGCATATGTATAGTCGCTAGTGTACGCTGATAAGTCGAAAACGATTGACCACTTGGAGGATAACATTCGCTGTGCTATTGCTAATATACGGCCACAAATGTTGGAAAAAGTAATTGAAAATTGGACCTACAGGTTAGACTACGTTCGAGCCAGCCGTGGCAGTCATATGCCAGAAATCATGATTTCGAATCAAGTAAACTTAATTTCAATTTAAAAATTCATATTTGTTTTATACTATTTCAAAGTTGTATTCCTCTATAAAAATATGCGAAGTTTCAAGCTCTTACAAAGAGAGATTCCTGCAGTATGGAGGTGTAAATAGTGCATATTTAAAAAAAAATTCTGAATATCACTAATAACTTATGCTTTAGTTTTAATTTGCTTAAATTTGTTGCACAAGTAGGCCTAGAAGAGCAAGAAACACATAAAAACCCGGCATATTTATCTAGGGGGCAAGTCCACGCCCTTAAATATCACTTAGAATTGAAACAAAGTAGTATAAACACAAGTAAGTTATTGACACCTTGAACAAATATTGCATTTATGCAAACCAATAATTTTGGGATTTCATAGGAGGGCGTGGCCACGCCTTTTAAATTTTAGCCTTCTATTACATGTACCTTGACTTAGCAGATTTAAATATTTTATTTTTATACATATGTATATCAGATTAGCTGCTACCTACAAGACTTCATTGGTTGCATCACAAGCGCTGGCCACAGCTAGTGTAAAAAAATGGGAGGTGTCACGCCCATGAAAATTTAATGTCATACATTGTGCTAGAAAACTGAAATTCGCTCAACAAGCAGCCCTATGTGAGCGATGAACAAAAAAAAAATCTGAAAGCCCGGAAGCTTTTATCATAAAAATTATAATTTTATTCTATTACGCAAGCCAAGTAGGAAATTCAGAAAATGGTAATTTTTTATCCAGGGATCGAGACCACAATCTTAAAGCACAGAATTCTAAATTAAAATTAAATATTTTCAATATGAGTTATTTTCATGAAACCTTGTATACACATTGCGCTTGTTAAAGCCTATAATTTTGTATTTATGTACTTTGGCTTAGTAAACTATAATATATTTTTAACAGTAAGCGGGGATCTTTTATCCAGACCATTTTTAGGTCTTGTACTGATAGACTAGACCATAACCATCAAGTTGCCATTTGCAACTAACACATTGATCATGAGTAGAAATTGACAAAAACCTTAAATATTTTTTTTAAGCTTTGGAGAAAGCTTTAATTTATCGTGCCGTAACCGCAAAAGCCTTGGGCAGCACAATTTTCGAATATAATTTTTTTTAACATAAAATCGATTATTTGCGGTCAAGGTGCAAGAAATGTGTCGCTTGAGCCTTTTTACTGGTCATATAAAAAATATTTAGCAAAATTAATATAACTTGAAACTCATTTTATGTTTTATTTTTTAATCAATGAGTTGGAAAAACTTTAATTTACTTTAGAAGCTTTTTCCTCTTGTTTAAATGATAAGAAAAAGGTTTTCGAAAAAAAATTCATTGACTGCAAATACAATAATATAATACAAATATAATTTTTCAACAAATTCTAGCTAAGAGAATTTCAATATATTTCTGTATAAAAATCATGGTCCAAGGTTAAGGCTGCCAAACCAAAAGTTAATGCGAAAGTTTGTAAATTAATTTATTACTTTCTTTTACATTCTTATTTCTAACGTTTCTTTTTAAGGCAAGCGGAAAAGATAAAATAAATAAAGTGCAATTAATTAACATTCCAGTCATGCGATTTTAAAACAAGGGGATGCATTAACTAATTGAAGAAAGAACGATTTTTTTCTAAACTCACATACAAAGAAATATATATACATGTTTTTAAAGTCTGGTTATTAAATAAATAAGTGTAGCAGAATATAATTGTACTCACATAAAGCATGATGATGACCAGTGGGACCAGCCGCGTAGTGTGCCGTCAACATGGGTTGTGTAGCGGCATTCATCGACATTTGATGAGCAGCTGTTAGTTGAGCCATATGGGCTTGATGTTGATGAGAGTGTTGCTGTTGTTGTTGCTGTTGCTGTTGATGGGCATGATGATGTTGATGCAGCTGGGCTGCGTTAAATGTTAAAGTCTGTGATGTCGGCCCACTGTGGTGATGGCCACCAGCAGCACCTTGTGTTAAATGGCTCGGCTGCACATTGCCATGATTTAGGGAGGCTAAGGTAACCAGATTTTGCATGGATATGGGTGTGGCCAATAGTCCGTTGCTAGCAGTAGGGGTGTTGTGGGCAGCGGCGGCTGCAACTGCGGACACCGATAGTGAAGCAGCTGTGGTACTATGATCCGGTGGGAAATTTAGTCCTGATTTTTTAGCCATTTTTTTATTTTATAGTTTTTGTATGTATTTTTTTATTTTCAAGGAATTTTTGAATTGTGTTTTTTGATGGTTTAAGGTTTATATATAGTTTTTTTTTGTACATGACCACACAATCAAGTCAATCATAGACATACCAAAAAATGTATTTGAACGAATATAAAAAACATAGAAGAAAACACACACCCAATTGGATTATTTACATTTACAAAAAAATTAAATAAAATCGAAAGTAAAAACTAACAAAATTATAAATAATTTCTAATTGTTTTCTTTTGCTTTGCATGAGAGAAAATGATATTTTTTTTACTATTAATTGTGTTTTAACATTCTTTGCAACTAGTTCTTTAATTTTGAATTAATAGAAAGTTGTTTTTAAGCCTTTCAATGTATCTAGAGATAAAATTATTTTTAGTTAAATATTTAAAAACTGTTTTGGGAATCTCTAGATAAAGATGCAATCAAATCAATTTTAATCTTAAAAGCTTTTGAAATATGGTAAGTTTAATTTTTATAATTATAATTTTTAAAAACTTTAAATGTTTCTTTACTACATATATCGTGCTCTTAAAATCAGGCCATGTAAAATTTAATATTCTTGAAAAAAAGCTTAAAAGCTTTTTTGCTTATTATAAAGCCTAAGAGCTGCTTAAATAATATACTTTTAAAAGCTTTAAATTTTACATTAGTTAAAAAAAAAATCTGCGTTATCTCTTAACAAAGAAAAAGAAAACTCTAATTTTATGATAAAAGAAAAATAAAACAAATACAGACATACATAAAAAACAAAATAATTATAGAAGACAAAAAGAAGGAAATCAAGGCAATCAAACTCAATTAAATACATAAAAAAATATTAATAAAATAAATAGTAATACAGATTTTAAACAATAAATATTTTGTAATGTACTTGAAAAAAAAAATTAGAAACTAATGCTGTTAGACAAATTAATTCAAATTTTAATTTCTGAGTACATAAAAATGTTCGGAGCGGTTTGTTAAAATTTTTGCCAACTGGAGTTGCATTTTAACATGGAAATTTAGTCTAAATATTTAAAAACATAAATGTACAAATTTATGATATACTGAAATTGCAATTTGGTGTAAGAGACTTAGTATTAAACATGAAAAGAAATACACATTATACGAGACTAAAGTACGAGTAAAACGAATTTTTAAAAATATTTTAACACATGCTGACAGTGATTAAAACTAACACAATCCAACGAAGACAAAGACTTGTTGTTTACCCCATTTTTATTATATTCTTTTTTTTTCAATAAAATGTTAAAAATAAATTTAAAATAAAAAATGCAAGTGTTGTGTGCAGCATTAAAATGATTCTTTTTATTTTAAGCGTTGAAAGTCATTGTTTAGCGAGGCGCCTGAAAATAGGCAATGGCTTTAGAAAAAAGTTTAGTGTGTAATCGGAGCTGCCAGATTTGATGAGTTATCGTTATTTTGACGATTTCCATACAGAAAAAATATTCCTGCAATAGATAAACAACTTTAGTTGAAAAAAAAACTAAATTTCATTAAAAATGTATTTAATTCAACTAAACTTTTGTTTGAACATTTAATTAATTACAAAGTTTAGTTGAATTAATTACATTTTCAATTGATTTTTGGTTTTTTTTTCAATTTAAGTTGTTTATTGCAGGAATATTTTTTTCTGTGAAGCTTTAAATTTATAGTAAACATCAAGTAGAATTTTTGTTCCATGACATTTTATTCATTCTGATGGGAAAAATGTTACTGTGCATAACCCACATATTCTTCTCGAAGGGGAAAATGCTATTGTGCATCACCTAAATAATGCCAAATTTAGTTATAGTTCACTGTGAATTAACAGATTTAAAATACACATTGATATTATATAAAAAAAACATGTTCGGTTTATTTCAATAAAACAAATATGTTAACTGAAAAATTGATATGATCAGAGCTAGTGAAACGGCAATGGGTAATTATTTAGAATTTTTTATGGGATTTATATGATGTATTGCAAATATTAAAGGACCTTGTTATTTATTTATATAATCGAAAGCAAAAAAAAAAAAAAAAAAATTATGCAGCAGAAAAATTACAAACTTATTGAAGATCTTATTTGTCTTATTTATATATAAATGTTGGATGTTATCGTGGTTGGCGTTTTTCGATTTCAAAGTCGACTATTTGTAGTTGATTAATGAGGCGTTAATGCGTTTGATTTTCTGAAATAAAATGAACGCTATAGGTCTAATTACTTAATTAATTATTTAACCTTTATTGGATTTAAACTGCACTTTAAACCAAACTTTGTGACACACTATCTAAACAGGTATTGTTTATATGAGCCGAAAAGTATGCTAAGATTTTTTATTTTAAGAAACAAGCAAACACAGTGAGTGGCTCGCTTTAAATAAATTTTCTCTCTTTATACACTTCTTGCGAATTCAAATGAACTAAAAACATGATGCATAAATATTTCTATTTTTTATTTTGCTAAAAAGAAATGCTGATGCACAGCTTGTTAAACCCTCTCAAAATATTTAAACAAAGAAAAGGTGGGCTCTTTTATTTTCTTTTAAAATTTCTTTTTACTTGGCAGTGTTTGTTTTTGGCCTGCATCGTCAAATATTCCTTTTGCAGTTTAATACTTCAAAGGCTCGTTTTTGTGCTGTTCTTTCGTGGCATATTTGTGCAGAAAGACATTGTTTAGTTGCGATCTATGATGCTGATGATGGAATAATAAAGAGGAGTGAACCCTACACCAGGCATATAACAAAAAAAAATTAGAAATTTTTCTTTCATTTGAAGAAGAAAGCGATGCTTTTCTAAAGTAATGTTTTTTGAGAGTCTTAAACTATTGCAACATGCTTACATGTGCATATATATGTGTGTGTATTTAGAGGTTTTTTCAATGTAAAGCATTTCTATGATCGCTCTTGATTACAACTTCTGGCTCTTTTTTTTCGAAAGCATTTCTTTTCTTGAAGGCCCACAAGGTAAAGTTTAAATGATGTGTTGTTTTTTATATTGTTTGCTGCAAGTTTTGAAAAAAAAAATTTGTACAATTTTAGGGGGCCACAGAAAATTCAACTTGCAAGTTTCTTCTTCTCAGACTTGATTCAGGAATGTTTTCTTGTAGCCTTTGCAAACAAAAAGTTTACTTTATGGAAGAAGGGCTAAAAATATTATGTATTTATTTCAAAGTTCTTAAAAGAAATTAAAGACGACTTTTTTCAAACTTTGTAAAAACCTGTGTGCTTGATTATCAGACAAAAATGCAATAAAGCATTATTGCCATTCAAATTTCTTATTTAAGTTCGTTCGAACTATAGTGAGTATTAAAGGATTTATATCTTAAAACCTAATTAATACTCTTTGTGTAACTAATGTTTTTGGTTTAACTAATTAAATTATTAAAATAGCTCAAGCTTAATAAAATAGTTACTATTTTTAAAATAAGGGGCCAAATAAAAGTTTCAAAGATTTATTATATTAATTAATTAAATAAATTAACCATTGGCTGATTAGAGACTGTGAACTTTTGCATTACTAATTTATCAATACTGGTTTAAGAAAAGTAAGTTCTTATTATTAATTAAAAAATAAAACAATAAAAAATATATAACCTTATATAATTAGGTTGAAAACTATTATTCATTCATTGGCGTCTGTGATATATTAACATGCAAAAATTTTTCTTTTTTATGGTAAAGCAAGTCTCAGTGGATTTCGTTTCTGTTTACACACTTCTTAAGAACACTTTGTAAATGTTTTTGTAAACACTTGAAGCTTAGTAGCTTTTGAAAAAAAAATTTTTTTTTGTTTTAGTTAAGAGCATCAGTTAGTTAAACATTAACTCTTACTGAAATTGAATACGGGAAATATATTTACATACCCGTATCTAGTGAACAAAATTACTCATTTACCGTCAGGAAATTAAAAAACAAGTACAACTTTTTATTTGTGCTAAGATTTTTAAAATTTTTTAGCAAATTTATGTTTAAATTATACAAACAAAATTAAAAAAAGTAAGATCCGAATATGTGTAATAATACTTTTAAAAAATTAAGGCCTTAATTGCTTAAACTACATCACCATTGTTACACATATTTATAAGAATTATTATAACAGAATTATAAAAATATATAAAATTTTGATTTTGTTTATCATACCAATTCTCTGCCGAATTCTTGCTTTCATAATTTTTAGAATTTGTTTAAAAGACAAAAACGAAACTTTCAAAATGTTGCTTTTGTTTTCCTGTAAATATTTCTTTTGTGATCCTACACCTGATATATTTTTATCATGGCAAATGTCTCATTCCATATAGAAAAAAGGGATAACAAAAAAATTTCTAAAGAAATGCAATTTTACTTTTCTTCTGCAAAAAAATAATGTACAAAAGCAAGGTACCGGCTTCGAAATCTCTAGGGAAAGTAATGTAAGAAATCTTATTACCAACTGAGATCCGACTCTTGATTGAGATAATTGATAGACGTATGTATGTATATGGTGGAGTCATTGATTTTTATGGTAAATTTTATTCCATAGTGCCATAACTGCCAGAAAGGCTTAAGCGACTTCGTTTTTTGACGCAAATCGAAGATCTACAATCAAAAATAGCCTAAGGTATCGGCTACGCGCTTAAAGTGATACAAAGTTTAATAAGAAACATAAAACACCATCAGGCAAATGTTTTTCATTTACATGTCGGCTTTGCCTTTGATCGGGTTTGTTGTCTTTCCAATTTACTACAAATCTTTCAAATAAAAAGATTTGAAGGCAGTTTGAAGATAACCAGCAGCGTAATGTGAAGGAAAGGTCTTAGAAAGCCAACATTGTATTAAATTTAGAGTAAGCTTCGAATGCACTGGCATTAATATTAAAAATACAAAGCCTATGTATCCAGTTTTTGACAAATTTATACTTTTACATATACGCATAATACAGCAAATATTGTTTCTATCTCTGCTTTACAGATAACACATAACATACATACATAGATATGGTTGTATATCAATGCTGCCCACAGAGAGAAAACCAAGAGAAATGTATAAGCGTATGTACATTCATTTGTATAAAAAGCCGATTGATGTTCGGCACTCTGGCGCTTCTCTGGCCAGCAGTGTTGTACAGCGATGCCAACTTGGTGCTTTTGGCACTATTTTTAGTGCTTTTTGAAGATTCAAAACGCCAAATTTTGAACGATAGTGCCAAACTATAGAAAAGCACCAAGTAGTGCTTTTAAGAAATTTGTGAATTTCTTAAAATTATTTTAATAAAAACTTGGCGTATTTATTTTTTCAGTGTAAAGCATACCTTTTTTGTCTGATATATTTCAATAATTAGAGAATAGCTTAGAAAATTTTAAACATTACTAAACTTCACATTAATTCACGTTATGGATCTTCACACGATTTTCACGTAAGTGCTTTTTACGCTTTTTAGATATCAAAATTACGATTTTTAGTGCTTTTTTTTTAAATTTGATGTGCTTTTAGAGCCAAAAAATTGGCATCACTGGTGTTGTATATCTACACAACTCTTTGCATGTACAGATGGCATATGCTGAATAAACTGTTTGTAATAACCGTCTTCGAAACAAAGGGCACACAAACTTTATTCTGCATTTTATTTAGGGAGTATTTTGTTATTACAAATTATTTAAGCACTCATACAGTGTATAGAATTACGTTGACTAACCCAGTTGACCACGGCTTTCGTTAATGATATCGATTTCGGATATACCTCGAACATTTATCGTGTAAAACTATCGAGAGTGATACTCAAAAATGAATCGAAAAATGTGCACCCGTCGCTCAGTTTTGTCCCAAAAAACCTTCGATGTCGGATTTCGTTAGCAATATCAAAAATGAGAGATTATCGAATTAATTTCGATACCGCAAAAATGCAGCAGAAGAAGTAAAAAGTCATCTTTTTTTTTATTTATTTATTTTAACTTACTAATTTTATTAATTAATTTTATTTATTTATTTGTTTAATTCCGTAACTTACGCTGCAGGCGTTGAACATAACATGGTACCTCGATTTTAACACACATCCTCCACTGGGCTATCGTGGCAAATTTTTTTTTCATTCAATTATTTATTTTGTTACACATATGTAAGTATGTCTTCTTATCTTTTTTTTAACTTACGTGCTGTCATGCATTGAACTTGGTATCGTTAGGCTGACACACTTCCATGCAGCTACCGTCACACATTCGGAAAACTATCGAGAAAAGTGCCAAGTTTGGAGCTTTAGCGAACATTCGAATTTTTTTAGATTGGCGAACAAATATCGAAGAATTTTGTTTCGAAAATTCTTCGCTTTAGTGAACATTCTTTTTTATCGAATCTCAGGTCAAGTGGAAAAGGGCATATGTGTGTTAAACTTCATTTCAAGTGGGAAAGGGCATATGTGTGTTAAACTTCATTTCTTTTAATTTTATGTGTGTGTGTGTGCATTTCACTTTCTAAGAGATTATTTAATTTAACCATAAAACAGCTGTAAGCCTCCGTGGCGCAATTGGCTAGCGCGTTCGGCTGTTAACCGAAAGGTTGGTGGTTCGAGCCCACCCGGGGGGGGGCGCTTCTACAATAATTTTTTTAATTAACATTTGATTACATATTTGCAAAAATTATAAATAACAAAACATTCTATAAACGTTTGTACTAAGATTTTTTTAAATTTATAAGGTACATTTTATCAAAAAATTAAGTGTCATTGTGGCGCAATCTGGTAGTACATTCGTCGTCAATTAGTGTTGTAAAAGTATTGAGTTTTTGAGTACTGAGTACTCAATACTGGGAGTTTTTGCCGGTACTCAATACACAAAAGTAACTACTCAATACTTTCAGGGTTGCATTTTGTAGTATTCGAACGAAAGTCTTCCTTTAAAATACATCAGAATTATACAACTCTCTGAGTTTGATACAAACAAATATGACTCTGATCTTCATGGAGTTAGTGTAACAAATACCAATTCTATTAGGAATTATTTTGATTCGAAAACAGCCACTAAAAAAAGTAGCACAAAATGCATTATTGATCATCTACTGCCGTCATTAACAAATACTATTGGACAGAAAAAGTGACCCTTTAGAATAGTGGAAGGAAGGCACGTGATACAATATAAGTAGCAAGTCAGGTCCTCACAAACATGGAAAATATTTTAAATTCCTTCAATGTCGGTAAAATTTTATTTCTACATTTCAAGAATGACTAAGTAATAACATCAATTGTGAGAAAAAAATGTTTATTAAAAAATATTAAAAAGGTACTTTAAGAGGTTAATGCACTAGAAGTGTTAAGAGTACGTTAAAAAATTTTTATGTACTAAAACTAATCTTCAAACTTATTTATATTCATTTGTTATAAATTAATTTAAATATACTTGTATTTAATCTTTATTTTTCCATATTGCATTATCAATAAAATAATATAAATAATAATTTTTAACTTCCCATATACCTACATATATAAAGTATTGAGTAGTATCGGGTACCCAATTGAAAAAGTATCAAGTAGTACTGAGTATTCAAAAGTAGCCGCTTTTTACAACACTATCGTAAATTACTGCAAATATTGATATTGATGGTTCAGTTCCTTTCGGCAAAGTTTTTACGGTATATTTTCTTTAAACTGCGTGTTATGCAAAAAGGTCAAAAATGCATTAAAGACCATAAAGAACAAAAATCCAATTCTTGATGTTCAAATAAAAAGACTTCTCAATAAAATCTTCTGAACTTGATAGAAAATATTATTCTTAGAGCACAATATGTAAAAACAGTTTTACCACTCCGTTTTTTTTTTGCCTAATCACAAAGGATGGGTATCACGTTCAGCAACACGTACAAATGATAACATTTTTCTATTAAAATGGGTGTTTTGTTCAGGCAACATTTCGCGTGCCTCTTCATTATATGCTTGCAATGGCTATATAGCTCAATCATTATGAACATCTTTGGGCCAGCATTTAATGATATGGACACCAATGATAGACAGTTTCAAGAGTATGGCATTATGGTACACACAGTTCATCCCATTTTGGACATTAAGGATGTGTGCGAAAATGCGGCGGACATCTGCATTTGTGAAGCCTTTCAAAATTTCGACATATTTTTATTAAAATCTAAAGATATGAAGCGTTTAATAGGAAGCCCTTTATTCGTATTGTTCTAATGTAATAAGATAAATATTTATTGTCAAATGCGTTAAATTTTTCCTAACATTTTTAATATCACAATAAATCTGTAGAGAGCTTTTACTGCACAGTGGGTATTAAGCCTCCGTGGCGCAATGGCTAGCGCGTTCGGCTGTTAACCAAAAGGTTGGTGGTTCGAGCCCACCCGGGGGCGTATTTCTTTATTTATATATTTTTTTATTGAAATTCATAAGAAGTCAAAGGTAAATAAGAAGGTCGTGATAACCAAATTTTTTTTGGTTGAAGTAGTTCATAGTATACATATATGTAGGTTCTTTCGTAGTTTATATTCAATCAATATGAAGCTTTTAGTGCACAGTGGGTATAAAGCCTCCGTGGCGCAATGGCTAGCGCGTTCGGCTGTTAACCGAAAGGTTGGTGGTTCGAGCCCACCCGGGGGCGCATTTGTATATATTTGCATTTTTATACTGAAATTCATAAAAAGTCAAAAGCAAATAAGGAGGTCGTGCTTAGCTTATTTTATTAATTAAAATAAAAAATCTTATAAGTACAAAAATATCTCTCGAGGTGTGCATCAAATCAATACAGAGCTCTTACTGCACAGTGGTTCTACAGCCTTCGTGGTGCAATGGCTAGCGCGTTCGGCTGTTAACCGAAAGGTTGGTGGTTCGAGCCCACCCGGGTGCGAATTTATTTATTTTAATTAGAATTCATAACAAGTCAAAGGTCACTATCTTCATGAAACTAATACATGTTTGGGGGATTAAAACAACAGTCATACAGCTTATAGTGTCATAATATTTTAAAATTTTCATTTGAAAGGAACAACAAAAGTAAAAACAATCATATAAAATAACTTAAAGCAATATGATATTATGAACTTTGAACCGTTTGAACCACCCAATTACATAAAACATCTCTTGTATTTTACAATCATTCAATATAGAACTTTTTATGCACAGTTGTTATGAGCCTCCGTGGCGCAATGGCTAGCGCGTTCGGCTGTTAACCGAAAGGTTGGTGGTTCGAGCCCACCCGGGGGCGCATTTGTATATATTTGCATTTTTATACTGAAATTCATAAAAAGTCAAAAGCAAATAAGGAGGTCGTGCCTAGCTTATTTTATTAATTAAAATAAAAAATTTTATACAAAAATATCTCTCGAGGTGTGCATCAAATCAATACAGAGCTCTTACTGCACAGTGGTTCTACAGCCTCCGTGGCGCAATGGCTAGCGCGTTCGGCTGTTAACCGAAAGGTTGGTGGTTCGAGCCCACCCGGGGGCGAATTTATTTATTTTAATTGAAATTCATAACAAGTCAAAGGTCACTATCTTCATGAAACTAATATATGTTTGGGGGATTAAAACAACAGTCATACAGCTTACAGTGTCATAATGTTTTAAAATTTTCATTTGAAAGCAACAACAAAAGTAAAAACAATCATATAAAATAACTTAAAGCAATATGATTTTATGAACTTTGAACCGTTTGAACCACCCAATTACATAAAACATCTCTTGTATTTTACAATCATTCAATATAGAGCTTTTTATGAACAGTTGCTATGAGCCTCCGTGGCGCAATGGCTAGCGCGTTCGGCTGTTAACCGAAAGGTTGGTGGTTCGAGCCCACCCGGGGGCGTCAATGTTTTTTAATTGAAAAACTTAAAAGATCAAAGTTAAGACAAGCTGCTATTCTGAGTTGAGATTGAGAGAGCACCTGTTCTAAATTTATGATTTTGAACATACAACAACAGGGTTTTCAGTGTTGTTGAAAGGATATAAAAAACTTAAGCTTCATTGCATGCATTATTGAAATGCAGCCTCAAATGGTGCAACTTGCCAGAGCATGTGATTTGATTGTTAAGTCAAAAGTGAGTGTACCGAGCTCAAACGAATGCTAATTTGATTGAGTACTTTTTATTTTAATTAATCCATGAGAAGTAAAAGATGAATTAAAGTATCTTAATAATAAGGTTTAAAATAAAAATATCCATTTGAAAGAAAAATCAAAAGCAAAAACAATTATATAAAAATAATTTAAAACATTATGGCAATATGACCTTTGCAACAACCATTTAAATCCCCCAATTATATAAAACATCTCTCGAAATTTATGTTCAATCAATAAAGAGCTTTAAGTGCACAGTGGGTATGCAGCCTCCGTGGCGCAATGGGTAGCGCGTTCGGCTGTTAACCGAAAGGTTGGTGGGTGGTTCGAGCCCACCCGGGGGCGTATTTGTGTATTTTGTTTTATTTTAAATGAAATTTATAAGAAGTCAAAGGTGAATAAAAAGGTCGTTATAAGTTTATTTTCTTGATTAAAATAATACATATTTTATAAAACATCTGTCGTTTGCTTACGTATAGTCAATGTAGAGCATTTACTGCACAGTGGGCGTACAGCCTCCGTGGCGCAATGGTTAGCGCGTTCGGCTGTTAACCGAAAGGTTGGTGGTTCGAGCCCACCCGGGGGCGCATTTGTATATATTTTTATTTATACTGAAATTCATAAAAAGTCAAAGGCAAATAAGGAGGTCGTGATTAGCTTATTTTATTAATTAAAATAAAAAATTTTATACAAAAACATACCTTTTTCATAAATTTATTATTTATGTTTGACTATTAATATTTCGCACATATACTTCAATAGTGGCATAACTCAAAAAAACCAGTTTTGCAGAAAACGCGTTTTAAGTTTTCAATTTGCATACAACTCAATGGAGAAATGAAAAAAAATTCTTCTCTCAGGAGGTGATATTACAAGCTATTTATATGAAATTTTTACACAAGATAAAATACGAAATGCCGCATTTTTCTGCATTATTAACTCAAAAAACTCATTTATTGAGTTATGCCACTATTGAAATATATGTGCGATTTATTTAATTAATTTACAGAATAAATTCTAAGACTAAATTTATATATATGTGAGTATTGACTGGTTTGGCCGTAAGTCTAAATATGCATGATTAATAATTACAAACTGTCTTGAACCGGAAACAACTTTTGTATATTGACGGTATCAAGTAGAAAGGCTATAACTCGTATTTTTTTACGAAATTTAGTCTTTCAGTGATTCCAATACATTTCACACATATGCACCTCGACACAAAAATTTATTGCAATGGTGTAAAAATATCGCTTGTACTAGCAGTTGCACAACAAAAATTACATTTTGAATGCTATAATTTCTATTATGCTTTTACCTTCTCATGTAAAGTTACAATTGTTTGATTTAGCGCCTTTCTACTTGAGAAAAGTGAAAAAATTTTGTAATCCACATTTTTATGGATGCTGTTGATTAGTGCATTCTTTACATTACCAACTATCAACAAAAGTAGAGTAAGCCATCTTTTGGCATTCAAAAGAAAATAAAGTTGAAAAATCGTTTTCAACTGAATATAATAAAGCAAAATAGTAGAATATTTAAATAAGTAAAAAGATTGATTAATTAATTTAATAGTTTATGGTTACACCATGTTTGCGCTGATTATATTCTATTACAAGTTCTGAGAATGGAAAGCATAAATATTAAAGGAATTTATTTCAGTTTTTTTTTGTTGGAAAAATTGTGAAATGTAATTTCTTTTACAACAAACACAGGAAAAAAATTACATTTTTCCATTTTTCCAACAAAAAAAAAAAAAAAAAACTGGGGGTTATTATGTAATTCGATTCGAAAAGGAAATGTGTTCGAATGTAATGTTAATAACATACAAATTCGAACAGTTTCCGTTTCGAATCGAATTACATAACTCCCCTGAAATGAATATCCTTAATAATTTTTATTGATATACAAAAATTGTTCTGACATACATATATAGTATGTATGCTGTTAAATTTTATGCTGAGTTCTCCGGCTTTTATATAACTTTAAGCCGCACAGTGGTCGTGAGCCTCCGTGGCGCAATTGGCTAGCGCGTTCGGCTGTTAACCGAAAGGTTGGTGGTTCGAGCCCACCCGGGGGCGGAAAAATTATTTTTTTTAATTGAATTTTCAATATGAAATGAAATTAATATTATATTATATTACCTTTGAATCATTTGCTTTACAACATTTGCATTTGCTTTTAAATTATTATCTAACAAAATAAATAAAATTATTTCTTAATAATTATATATAAGAACAACCCACAGAGATAAAAATGCCGCGACAAAGTTTAATAATATTTATATTTAATAAAGGTGATGTTGAATTTAATCATTAAAATTATAAAATTTATTTATCTTTTTTTTACTTATATAAAACGAATTTTACTCATTTATTTATTAAATAGTTATCGAGTGTGCAAAATTATTCGCACTTAAATAATTTGGTTTGGGGTAAAAAGCTGTAATTATATTTAGTGCTGTAATATTTCAAAAAGCCTCTGACAAATTTTAAAGATATTTTGAAAAAACAAATACATACATAGTTTGGTCCTTTAAGAGTTCTTGGTAACATACATATATAAATTGTATACATATGACGGAAATTTATTTAAGACTTGTAGCGCACAGTGGTTACGAGCCTCCGTGGCGCAATTGGCTAGCGCGTTCGGCTGTTAACCGAAAGGTTGGTGGTTCAAGCCCACCCGGGGGCGTGTACTTTATTTTTAATCTCTATCATTGATGGTTGAAATAAATATGGACATAAAAATTAAACAATTTGCTTCAAATTTTTAGATGAATTCTAGCTACTAAATAATTTTTCTCAGTACTTTTACACTAATATCATAGACATATTTTCCTTCTTTATACAAATTAAGCAAGAACCAATTTTACTAATTATATTCAAATATCAATTCTTAGTTTAAAGCTGTTTTTCAGTGAAAAATAAAAATAAAATATATGAATTAGTGAAATTGGCCCTAAGTTGTAATAATAATTCTCGAATACGTATTTCTTACTTGATAAGAATATATTCATATGATATTCATTATATTTTTTTATTATATTTTTTCACAGTTTGTATGTGCCTCCGTGGCGCAATGGTTAGCGCGTTCGGCTGTTAACCGAAAGGTTGGTGGTTCGAGCCCACCCGGGGGCGGTGTTTTTTTTTTTTTGCTATATTTATTTATTATATAAAAAAAGTGTTATTTATAAATTTTTTTTAAAAGCACATCCATTCTGTGATATGAAACATATCACGTATAATGAAAGAGAGGTTTGAAGAAAATTTGCAGAAAAATATTAAATATTTTTACAAGATATTCAGGAAGCCTTGATTTGAAAGAGCAGATTCCTTGGAGTTCAAATAAATTTTTTTAAAGGGAAGAACTCTCGGACAATGAATGTCTCCTACTATTACTAGTTATTATCTTATTTAGGAAAGAGATAATGATAGAGAATATTGGTGGTGAAGGAAGAGAATAAGGAAGACATGTCGCACACTTACATTCAAAACAAAAACAAATTTTAATATTTTGTTGTTTTTTCAAATGCAAGTGTGCGACAAGTCAAACGTTGTTGACATCGTGGGATTGGCCCTTCATTCTTTTACTACTCCGCTATTTGCATATTTTTAATGAGGAGTGTTGCAGTGCCTCTGTTGTTAGTGAGGGCTTTTAATTTTTTTTAACCAATTTTTATTTTATTTTACTTCGCCGAGGATTCTGCTACAGAATTTTTTTCAGCTGTACAACTTTTCTTTTTATTGCTAAGTTATTGCTACTGATCTTCATAATTGAAGAGTGTAAGAAATTTGTCACAGACAAAAAGAGAGTTCTTACTTTTTTACGCATTTTGACAATAAGTGATCTATGAGTTATAGAAATTGACATTGATGTTGTAATATTTGCTAATATTAATTCAGTTAATATCACAAACTTTTTGTGAAAGAATTGATTTATCTTTGGGATTGATAAGCTATGATTAAATTATTATAATTACCATTATAACGTAATTTGGTATTGTTAATGCTAAACATCTTATTTTTTACTTTAAATATAAAATTTTTTTAATCAAAAATTAAAGGATTAAATGATAAAAAATTTCACATTTGCTTTTGTTATTACAGCACTAAAAACTGAAGAAAAACAAACACTAATCGAATAAACAAACAACTAAAAATACTTGCTAAAGTACTAAAACAGTGAAAACAAACATGAGTTTTTGATGTGGAGAAATAAAAAACAACTAAAAAGGCAACAAAGAAATACACAGTCTTTTAAAGGAAGTCAATAAGTTAAAGGACTATTAAAATGGAAAATTCCTCTTTTTTCATTCAACAAAAATGTTCTTATTAAAGAAAAATAATGAAATAAATAAACAAAAATGTTTATTGCAGACGTAATGGATGTTCGTACAGAATACTTAATTCTTTGACTCACCTTGTAGATAATGTGCTGGTTGCAGGCCAAATGCTTGCAGTTGCTGGAATATTTGCATTTGGGCAGCTGCGGCGGCTGCAGCCGAATTTGGTATCATGGCATCGGCTGTGGTTAAATATGGTGAAGACTGTTGGTGTGTCGTACTGGCAGCGGTTACCAACATTCCTGGTGTTAAAGCCGAAAGATTGGCAGCCGATGTGGGTATAAGGCCAGCTGTGGCACCCGTTGCAGTCGATAATGTTGGCGGTGGGGCAGCTATGGCGGCATGTAGAGCAGCCATGGTGGGATTTGTACGAGTTGCTGCTCCCACTGGTGTTGGCACTAAAGCACTTGTGGGACTTAGAGCGGTAGCCGGTGTAGGCGGTGCTGCCAAGGCACCAATGACGCTGGTCTGAGCTGAAGGTGTACTCAGCGTAGTGATACCACAGAGACCAACCTGTAGCTGTTGAAACTTCTTTTGGTCTTTTTCCTTTTGGGTATCAGCAAATTTGACAACGAGTGGAGCAGAACAGCCTTCCATGGTTTGACTGTGGTGTAGGCTCTTAAAAATGAGAACATGTTATTTAAATAAGCGCGAATGTGATTCTTATAAATATAATAAATACAAACAATTGAATAAACTACACAGAAAAAATATCATCGAAATGCAACAAACAAAACAAATTGTTAACATTTAATTTTAAAATTAATAATCATCATTGTTTATATAACAAATTTAAATTTTTGTAGTCAATTAAATTACTCAACAAAATTATTTGTTAAATTATATAATAATGGAATGAGCACATGTAGAAGAAACAAGAAATCATATTTTGTGTATATTCATCATTTGCGTATTTAATAAATTCTTGCTCTTTAGCTGAGAGGTAAGTGAGTCAGTTTATTAGTGTTGATGTTGCCGGTTCAACTCCGCCCAAAGACGTTTAGTGTTTTTCGCAGACAAGCAAAAAATCATTTCGAGGATTGTGATTGTGTACAAAAAGCTTGTTAATATAACAATTGTGATACAGAAATTCAACAATTCACATTGTTAATATAACAATAACTTTAATTGAAATAACTTTGAAGTTTAACAAAAATAAATGTTGAAAAAAAAATCAATTTCAACAAAATATTTGTTGATATATTTAATTGAAAATATTTTTCAGACTTTCCCTTAACTTACAATTTCGTTAATTATATTTACAAAAATCGTTGTAGGTTAAAAATCAATTAACTATTTAATTGATATAACAAAAAAATTAATTGTATTTACAAATTATTTTTTTCTGTGTACAATAAATTTATAGAATTTAGTATTTTTGTACTGCAAATATAAGCTGAGAGGCGCATTAAAATAAAACGTGTTGTCTTAACAACAAAACAAAAAATATGCTTTTGAAAAACAAAATTATTCTCTCCTTAGAGCCGTTTCATCTAAATGCGAACAATAGATTCGATCGAAAATTTATATTAAAAACAAAAACGAAAAACTGAAATTTGTTTTTGTTTCCAATATAAATATTCGATCGAATCTATTGTTCGCATTTAAATGAACAGGCCCTTATTATTATTTTATTTTAACGTTCACGGTGCCCCTCGCATATTTTTAACCCGTTTTTCGCCGCACATAGTTCCTGTTGACCGATTTCCATAATTTTTTTTTTTTGTTTGCTTAATATGATGCTAATCAAGAAAATGTATAACTTAAATTGCGGAATTTTACTTTAGTTTGTCTGAAATAGAGTGGTGATTATAATCACCATCGGCGAAATAAGTATGCAAAACATGGAATTTTTTAGAACAAAGAAAAATATTTTATTTAATAAAAAAATTAATTATTATGATAAACTTCAAAGCATTTCGTATGTAGGTGAACCCCGCATTTCTTACACATAAATGGAGTATGGCTGTGGCATTGCTTACACCGACGTTTTTTGCCTTCCTCCTATTTCACAATGACGTGTTGTGACACTTTTTGGCGTTTTGATTTTGGTTCCTAAGATTCTGCTTGTTGATATTCTTTATCTCTAACTCTAATTGTGTTTTTCCTCGGACTTTTCCAATTTTGGACAAGAAACAATGCAGCTTCCATGCATTTACAACAGCCGAATCCACAGAATTTGGAAATAATGGCCACCACCACTTTTTGCCTCTTATATTTATGCGATAGTTTGATATGGCATTATCTGCCATATCAACTCATCCCATGTGAAAGTTATAATTTTTTATCAAATTAGACTCTTCAACATTGACATACTTGTGACATTTTCGGTTATAACGTCGGGCAGTTGTAAGAGGATCGATGGTATCGATGCCAAGTTGCAATCAATATTTCATTTGCGTGATCAAACATGAAATCTTATTCGCCTTTTCTTAAAGTCTTGTCGTCGTTGATGCCCACATTGCTTGGTAATCGGTTTTTGCGTACTGTACCCGTTGCTTTAAATTTTTTTTCTGACAGAAGACACATTAGATGGAAAGGTGTAAAAAAATTATCAAAATATATATATAATGTCGTTCTGGATTCTTCACATTTTCCAGCAAACTCAAAACCACGTGAGCACCAAGACTGATTTCCTTGTTATAAGATTGCTGAGAATCGGCAGAGGGCATACAGCAATACATATATCCATCTGACGAAGCAAGAACCCACAACTTGAAACCAAACCGAATGGGTTTATTCCTTATATACATTTTACATGAATGTCTTCCAAAATATAGTACCATTTGCTCATCAACTGATAGATGCTTGCTAAAAACTCCAAATTACAAAATTTTTTTGTTTAGTCCCTCAAGTAGTGGTCTTAGTTTTGCAAACCGATCGCTATTATCTAAATTGTTGTTGTTACAAGCATGAATATTTTTCTTCATCCAACGAAATTCCGAACGTGTCGTAGCTTTCTTTACAATTGGAACCCCTAGATCTGGCTTCTCACTCCAATAATTTTCATATTGTGGAACGGTGTGGTACCCAGTAAATATTAAAAATCCTATAAAACGCTCCAACAATTGTATTGTGCACATGTTGTCTAGAACATTATTCTGTCTGGCATACTGATTAGTGCTCACCATTATGAGTTCCATAATCTCCTCATCAAAAAACAACTGGAACAGGTCCAAAGAAGATCTTTCGTCTATATTAATTTATAAAAAAGTATTTATAAGACAAACACATTTATTCACAAATTACATACTCAATTGCTGATAGAGCTTTTCTTGATACTTCATCAGCTCTGTAGAATCATGCACACTGTTGGAGTGAATTGGTCGTCTTGAGTGCGCCCATTTTGATGAAGGAAAGGAAGATTTTGACCTAAATTTATTTAGTAGCGATTCTGAGCTTTCGCCTGCAGTTGGTGCACTGATATCTTCATTTCCTCCCAAAAATTCCAATTCCAATTCCCCAGCAACTTCACACATGGTATTATTTTCTTGACCACCAATGATTGATTCATCTATATCTACTTCGTCACTTAAAACGTCAACATTTTTTTCTATTGTTTACTTATATCTCTTGTCTAAAAAAATAGCACCTGTAATTATACTGTCTGTTCTCAAAGACATTCAATACTAAACTAATGTAAAATTATTCAAAAAATACATATTGTACATTTCTTCCTAAAAATTCATAAGAACTGCGTTTCTTTACCGTTATACAAGCAACAACATTTGTTGTTTCTGTATCTAAGAGCAGACAAATATGTTTTTATGTATGTTTATAAAGCACATTTTTAGTCACACGTTTTTCGCCAATGGTACACCCAGAAAAAAGATTGGTTGGAAAACGGTTAGTCCAATAAAATATCATTTGCATTAACTATATTTCAGTTCACGCTATCAATTTTCTGTTAATCCAAAAAACAATTAATGTTCATTGCCATAAGGGCATAATTGTAACAAACATATGATTGTGACAATACTTTAATTGACTGCATCAACCGATCGTATGCTTTTGTCATGACTAATTAACTGATTGGTTAACCCAACCGAATAAAATATTACGAATTGGATTTTACTACCAACTTTTGATATTAGCAACTAAAAAAGTGTCGTTCTATATTAAAATTAAAATCAAAACTTTCAATCAGTTGCTTTCAACTAACTAGAGGTTGAGTTTACTATCATAGTTTATAGCAGCAAATTAAAAAATCAGCAAATTGAAATACGATGAATCAAAACAATTCACATATTCCATTTGCAATAAAATGCTAAGTATATAAAGCAGAAATCTACATCAACTGACACCACACACAGTGGACCAACCACAAAAGAGCGCTGATGATGAAGGTTTAGTGGCCTTCGAAAACGGCTGGCTGTTCCGTTCAACTATGTGTTGTTAGTCAGAATATTTACAACAGACTTTGGTGTTATTTGTTCATTAATAATTATCACATGTAATTTGGCTTAAAAAGTGATACGAACTTTAGCCCGTTCAAATCACAAATATAGAAACAAATGGAGTTCGAATATTAATTAAAATTAATTAAAAAATTAACTTTTGTGACTTTCAAAGATATTATGATTTGTGAATTCTCAAATGGTTTTTGAAAGTCTGTGCATAAGATAACAGGTTTGTGGCTTTTCAAAATGTGTGGTTGAAGAAATGTATATAGACATGCTTCACCATTAGGAAATAAATTTCAATTAAAATAAACTTATGACAATATGTCGAATAATAAATTTCTTATATTGTGTATTTTTATTTGCGTTTATTGTTTATTTTTATTTCAGCAAGGAAGCCCAATTTTTCTTTTACAGGTACCAATTATGATATTTATTGTTTTAATTATATTAACCAAATTTTCGGTAGCAAGAATAACATTTATTTCAAATTCCATACTGTCAACCATTTTTTTCTGTTGCTGCAACTATTGAGTTGAGGGTTATAATTAAAATATAGTGGTACCACAAGAAAATTTCAGTCGCTATAGCAGAATTCTATGATAGTTGCTGCAACCGCCAAAATTCAATCGGCAACAAATTCGGTTGCCACAACTAATCTGTTTTCTCTGTGTAGTTATAATCACCATAATATTGAATACACAATTTTCGATTAGAAAAAAATGATTTTTCCAAAATATAAGATGCAGCAAGAATTTTAAAGCGTAAACTTTAGTAATATATACAAAATTGTGGGAAAGAGTAATACAATGGTATTTAAATTTTCAAAAATTAAAATGTGTTTTTTAACTCTTTTAAAATTTTGCTAAATAAAATTGTTATGCTCACAAATCGACCCAATCTACTTTAGTAAATAGAAATGAGACCATAAGTAATTATTTGTTAAAATTATGTGTAATAATTTTTTTATTTTTATTAAGCAGTTATAGCGTATGAAAGTACTGGTAATTATAATCACCGTTCGGCGAAAAATGGGTTAATAAAATCGTTTCTTTATAAATGTTTGTTTTATGTGTTTCTTTCCAAGTATTCACTTTATCATGTGTTTTGTTTTATTTGTATTGTTTTTTTCTTCTTTTCGCTGCGCTACCACTGCTTTTATAGCAGTTTTGTTTACCGGAAATTTGTAATTTTGCTTGTTTCCTGTGCAATCTTACACAACCATTTTGTGGTTGACTACATCCGCTGCAATCACAAATGCCAGCTTGTGGAATGCAATAATTTTTTAGAGCCTTAAATACATATTTTAGTAAATTTTCGAGAGTGTCTTTTTAGAGTTTCTCTTGTTTTAGTTGTGTTTGCAAACAAAATAGTAATTTACAATTATTGTGTTGAATTTTATTGTTTTGAGGAACAATATTTTGTTGCAATTTGTTTGGGTACATAATTATTAAATTAATTTGGAATTCTTTGTCAAGTGGTTTGGAAATAGAAAAACTATTATGTTTGAAATAATTATTTTTATTATGCACGCAATTGTAAATTAAAATGTTGGGATATGATTTTATATCGTTTATCATGCTCGGCTATAACCCAGCAAACAAAAATTCTGATTTGGAAGCACTAAGCACAACTGGGTGAAGCAATGTATTGCTTACTTGATAACAAAAGCTTCGAAAAATGCTTCTGAAAAATACTAACGTAAGGTGGCCTCTCACAAAAATTATATACTATTACTTCTGTGAAGCAGTTTAGTAAGGCAAAAAAATGCATGGCTTTTTGGAAGCTAAATGTATGGCTTCTAGATGATTCATTTTGAGCAAAAAGATGCCTTATTCATGCGCAACAGCAAGTGATTCTGTAACAATGTCTCCCTTACAAAAATGCTTTTTGGAAGCAGTAATTTTTGCTGGCAAAGCATTGATGTTGTGAGGAAAAACTACTTTGCTAGTAACTGCCACGATGGATTTTGAATGATGAAAACTAGTTTAAAAAAAATGTATTAACAGAAAATTTTAAAATTTTACATTGAATTTCTAAAGTAATTATTGTGCGCTTAGTAAAAAAATATATATATTTTTAAATTTATTGTAAAAAAAATTAACTTAACTTTTTTATTGAGAGAGCGATGTTTAGAGACATATGACTGATTATTGAGTTATATTATGATGTCGGTTAGACTTCTCATTATCTTAATTGATTAGTTGGTATATATAGGTTTGTTATTTCATTGTGTAAATAAAAACTGATGTATATGAAAAAACCTTGAATAATAATTTAATGTTTTATAAACATATATTCAAGTCTGGGACAACTATTTACAATTTTTTGTTATGTCTTTTGGTAGTGCTAAAAGCAAGAGATAATTATCTATCTTTTATTGTGACAAAATATTATAGTGAATAACAATATATAGTATTGTATACTTTTCCCAACAAAACAAAAGAGATAATAAAATAATAAAACATATACCTATACTTTTTCCCTCAGATTCTGGTGAGTTATTTAAAATAAACGTTGAGAAAATTGTTGTCAATAACAACTAGGTTTTTTAATCAGTGTTTTTTTTCGGGAATTGTTACAATTTAAGTTTAAAATTTCTTCACGCAGTAATAATCCCAAATTGTTATTTTACTTATTCAAAAATTAATAAGTTTCAATGTGATTTTAATAAAAAAAATATTTTGCTGAGTAAGTAAAATAATAATTGGGGATAATTAGTGCGTTGAATATTAAGATACATTATAGTTGCAGCAAACCAGTAACCACGCGACAAAATTTTAAACTTAAATTTTCATAATTCCCAAAAAAAAACACTAAATATTAACTTGACTGTTCCCGGTAGAAAATACTTGTGTGGCAACACTCTATTCATGAATAGTTGTTGTTGTTATTTACATTTATTTTCTTTACATATCCTTACAACTACAATTAGAGCTGAAAAAAAGGCAGCCAATGTAGTAAAGTAAGAAAATAAAAAAACAAGTTAACTATTCAGTTCTTGTTTCAAATTTTTTATTTGTTGAGCTTCTCATTTGTTTAAATTAAAGTTTATTTCTAAAAGTTTTTGGGTAAAGATTCCCTTCCCTGATGATCTGTATTAGCAAACAGAATCCAGCTAAAGCCTCCAATAATCAATTTCAGTGTATTTTTAATAAAACAAAATATTTTTTTTTTAATTTTGTTAAAATATGTCTCTCAATTTCTGCATAAACACACTTCAAATTTTAAAAATTTAGCCAGACACCTCACATTGCTCTAACTGCACATTTAAGTATTATTAATTGAAAGAAATTCACATATCGTCATAATACATAAAAGCTTGAAAATTTCTACGCAAATATCTCTTATACTGAATTAATAGCAATAACAGCTAAAGTTTTCTAATAGATTAAACAATTTTTAGTCTAAGTTGCATTTTAACCAGCAATAACCTTTTATTTAAAATATAAAATAACTGTGTTTGTATGAAACATAAACTGCAAATGGAATGTGACTATGAAACAAATTGCTTGCAATTTGCAGCCAAATGCAGCACAATAAAAACTAAGAAGACACAAGCAAGACAAGATAAAAAAAAAATAATGAAAAAGTAGGCAATAAATTTTGCATATAATCTAGAATTTCAACACATAAAAAAAAAGAAACAAAACAACTGCAAGAGTATAAATTTTTGTTTGTAGCAAATAGTTTTAAAAGTTCTTTATAATGTGTAACTGATAATTAAGTTGCTAGTTAATTTTCTTTTGATTGTAGATAGTTGTCTAAATTGGGATGATAAGATACGTATTTTGATGATACAACGCCATCACGCACTCGAGACAATTTTTTCCGTCTAGAGCAGATATAATCAAAGGCCGCCCGTGGCCACTTCGTTATGCCCCTTTTTTACACGTACTTAAACACATGTACGGAAGAAAACAAATCAATCTCTCATACGCATTCGACAAGGCATACATTGTACTACTTTCATATTCTCACTAACACATAAATAATATAGTAATGTATGTGTGTGCCTGACTTTAGTATAGACTCTAGACCCTAGAGAGGTTTCTCGGCGCTCTCTTAGAGGTATAGCACTCAGCAGGTGGAAAATAAAGTGAGTGGTAAGCTTTTTCGTCGAGCATGACAACGTGGATTAACGTTCTTACAACAGGAACCCCTGCCTATAAAGCTGCTATACAAAACAATACACTCCAAGCGTTTCAACAACGCAGATAGTTCAGCACAAATATGTAGTTTTTTTTCTGAAAAGGTTTAAATCACAAGAAAACTAATAATCGCAGACTTGCTTATACGTTTAAGATTTTGCCGGAGAACTTAGCAAATGGTGGAAAAGGAAAAAGTTCTGTCAGACTAGGCCCATTTTAATCCAAACTGCATGGATTATAAGCAATATTGTCGAATATAAAGCGATTCTAATCCACCAATTTTTAAAGAAATTCACAGTGTGGTTGCACTCTAGGTGTAACATAAATTGGTATTTTCTGAACTGCATCAAAACAAATATTTGTCTAGTTCCTTGTGGTTTGATATAACAAGGCTACATCGAAAATGTCCGAATAAAATATTTCAAGGATCTCAATATACCGATGACATCCACGGTCTTCAGATCAAATTGCAGCAAACTTTGTCTTGTCAAGTTGCAATAAAAAGTTTATAAATCCAAACCATTAAATTTAAATTATTTAATGCAGTCAATTGAATAAACAACTGAAGTGATTCCGACAACAACTCTAGATGAAGTCATAAACAACTCTTTTTTAAGATGCTACACACGCATCTCTCGGCATGGATTCCATTTTAAATCATTTAGTTTAAAAAACCATTAAAATTAGTTAATTAAATAATATAAAATCAAAATAAATAATTTATAAAAAAAAAATTATTTTATTTTTTTATGCAGAAAAATTCATCAGCTACCTGTGCAAAATAAATGCAAAAAATATAAAACATAACTCTGCAAAAAAAACCGGTTTCAAGCAAAGATCTGATTGAATGTTTTCAAAAAAAATTTATGGGACCAAACTGGAGGCAAACTCTTTCAAACCAAAAAAAAAAAAAAAAAAAAAAAAAATGTAGTCAAATCCCGATAATTCCTACCCCGATAAAACGTAATTCCCGATAATTCGTAATAAACTGTCGGTCCCTTGAAAAAATCTCGTTAATTCATAAAATTTCCATACGATTTGGTCCCCTCGCTAATTCGTAATATTTTTTTTTAAATAAAATCTTCTTTACCTCTTATAAATCGTAATTGTTTGCTAACTACCACTTATAATTTGTAATAAAAACAACAGAAACATGGAAAGAATGACTTTTTGTTTACCGGATTCTTTTTTGTGTGGGTTTTTGCTTCTGCTTGTGTGTGTGTACGTACGCATAAAACCCTGTCGGTGTTACAAAAACAACAAATTTTTATTCTGTATTTTATTTTTAACAATTTTATTATGCTTCTTTATCGTTTAAGTAAATAAATTGAAAAACCCCATTATTTCGTATTTATTTAATTTCGAATTAACCCTGTTAAATCGAAACCCCGCAAAATCGAAAACCCCTATAATTTGTAAGAAATGGCCAGTCCCTTGCGATTACGAATTATCGGGATTTGACTGTATTTATAATCTGTTGGTTAAGAAAAAGTACGCGAAAAACAAAATTAAATGTGAATGGGCGTGCCTTTGCCCATTTTTTAAATTCAAGATTGCGTGTCTTTGAGGGATCCGGGTGGGTGTTAAGTTTTGTAAAAAACGGTAAAGTACAAATATTTAAGATTAAATATTAAATTTTAATGGGCGTCACTCCGCCCATTTTTTCAAATTTAAGATTGTGCCTATTTAAGATCAAGGTTTGTGCTTAGTTTTACAAAAATAAGTTAAGTACAACCACGGGCAATATAACACTAAATTTTTATGAGCGTATCACCGCCCAGTTTTTCAACTTTAGAATTGTGTAATTAGAAGATCCAGAGCTATTTACAAGGTTGCGCAGCAGTCAAAATCATATAAGTTTAATATCATAAAATCAAATAAAAGAATGTGGCCGTGTCCTTGCCCACCTTTTTACAATAAGAAGAAAATAATATTTATAGTAGGTCTAAAATGTCCCGAGTTATGAAGTAAGAATGTAAAAAAAATATACAGAGAAATTGATAACCTTCTTCGTTGAAGAAAGGTTGAATAAAGAAGCCTATACGCTCATATTCAGGAGCATGCCCATAGGCCAATATAGGCATGGTGTGTGCGCTCATTAACTCACATTTTTTTACTGTTTACAGAGACAACTTGACTGACAAAGATGTTTGCACAAAATATAATCAGCTGCAATTTTATTTTGCTAAAGTTTTTTTTTTATCAAACTTGGTAAGAGATAAGTGACATCGAGAAATTATATATACTACTTTAAAACCTTATAAAATTGTTTTTGAATAAAACTTTTGCCAATCAAAACATTTATCGGCTTTTGTTTTTTTTTTAAGAAGAAACTTTTTCTACCGCCCTCGCACAATTGCTTGTATGCATTGCCTCTGCAAAAGAATTTTGCATGCAATGCACATACTCACATACCAAATTGCTGCGAAAATGATTGGCGATAATCATGTATGTGAAATAGAATCACGTTTAACTAAATAACGTGAGCAATTTTTAGAAACTTTGCTTAAATGCGCAAACCATAAACTCAAAATCTTCAAAAGACATTTCAAAGAATATAAATTTCTTAAATTCTAAAAATACAATAAACAAACTGACAACTCACTTTAATTGCTCCAATCGCATGTTGTTTGGTATCGAATGTGACAAAAGCGCAGCCTTTACTTTGGCCATTTTGATCCCTTAGCACCGTGCACTCCTCGATGGTGCCATGGCCAGAAAATAATTGTCTGACATCAGCTTCATTATACTTCTTATTTAACATGCCAACAAAGAGTTTACGTTCTGCAAGCAAACAAAAAATAAAAATAAAATTAAAATAAGTAAAATAAATAAAAATACGAATGAAAGAATTAAAATTAACGGCTAATGAATGCAAATAAGAATTTTTGTTTTTATGTATTTAATCTTTTTTTTTTCGAAATGTCGACATTATTAATCAAAAGCATTCATTGCTGTTGAAATGCAGCAGCAACAACCATCGAAATGAGCTAAAAAAAATTACTTTGAATAACATTGAAATAGGAAAGCTTGTCATAATATTGCACAAACACTTTAGTTTATACACTTTTTTTTCTTTGCACAAGGAAGTTATAAAAATTAATAAAAATTTGCCGTAATATTTGTATTTGTAGTAGAATTGAAAATTTTACAATTCTTATAATTTGGAGAAGTGTTAACGAGAGCTTAAGAAAAAAATCTTACTTATGGTATAAACACATTTGGGTCGAACGGCTAACTTCGCATACACAGTGGGGACTTTTGCAAAATAAATGGTAATAAATCTGGAACTTCTAAACTACTGATTGGATTTATATGAAACTTCGAACATTCGTAAAGGAAGACTTAAACTTTATAACAAATGTCTTGTCAGCCGTATGGCTTAAGCCGGACAGGAGTTTCAGTGGGCCTAAGTTAATAACATGGGGCTCAAAAAAAATTCTGAGGCTTGTAACTTTTAGAAAAATTATCCGATTTTCATCGGATAAAGCGTTTTGATCTAAGCTCAACATTTTTAAGAAATAATGTTTTAGATGTGTTTTCGTATCTCTCATAACTTAGAAGATATTTGACTTTTAACCAAAAAAAAAATTTTTTTTCTTGCCTTGCCTTTTTTAGAGTTCCGTACACCAAAGGTGAAGAGGAACCCTATTGTTTTCGCTACGCTGTCCGTCTGTCCGTCACGTGGTATTTTCTCAGGAACCGTAAGAGCTACGGACCTGAAATTTGGACACAGTATGTAGAGCCTTGGCCGCTACAACAACAAATACATGAGAATTAAAAAATTAAAGGGTGTTCCAAAACGAGTAATGAAATATGTTAAAATCCCATGTAATATTAATACAATTGTATGAACATATGTATAGGGTGTTTTTTCCAGAGGTATAGAACTTTGAATTGAAATAAAACACAAGAAAATCGTTTTAATGTCCATCAATTTGGCTTTATTGGAAGGATAATTTTATGCCATTAATGTTTAAATATGATTTCGGGCATGTGGCCGCCGCGGCTGGCACGAATAAAGCCAATTCTACAGGTCCAATTTTCAACCACTTTTTCGAGCATATGGGGCCGTATGTTGGCAATAACGCCACGAATGTTGGCTTCCAAGTCCCCTAACGTTTCTGGTTTGTTGGCGTAGACGAGCGACTTTACATATCCCCAAAGAAAATAATCCAATGGTGTCAAATCACACGATCTTGGTGGCCAATTGACAGGTCCATTACGCGAAATTATGCGCTCATCGAATGTTTCCTTCAATAAATCGATTGTGACGTGCGCTGTGTGGTATGTAGCGCCGTCTTGTTGGAACCACAACTCATCCACATTCATGCCATCCAATTCGGGAACAAAATAGTCGGTTAGTCGGCTCCAATTGCTGTGCACGGTGGCGAATCGATTCATTCGGGTCCTCTTCAACACTTTGCTCTACAGCGGCAATTGTTTCTTCGGTGCGCACTGTTCGACGTCTCTGCGGATGCGTATTATCACATAGAGTAAACGTAGTGCGAAAACGATCAATGGTTAACCGAATTAATTGCTCTGATGGACGATTATGTCGACCATAAAATGGACGGAGCTTGCGGTAAACTTCGCGAACTGAACCATTATTTTCGAAATAAATTTGCACGATTTGCAAGCGTTGTTCTTTTGTCAACCTGTTCATGATGAAATGGCAAACCAAACTAAATATTAATCACTTGACAGCTGACAAAATGGCCGCCAGTTAAAAAAGTGATGCCAACTTAAAGTTCTATACCTCAATAAAAAACACCCTTTATATTGAAACCTGAAATTTATAAAATTAGTGTATTTTTATAGAGACTACAACAATTAACACTAAAATTTAAAAAATTTAAATTAAAGGGTGGTCCATCAGTTAGTGCAATTTTGACTATGTAATTTTGACAATTTGCTATATCTTGGAAACCGTAAGAGGCAAACACTTGAAATTTTCAAAAACGGTAAAACTAAAAAAACCGAATATTATAAAATCGCCAAACAAAAAAAAAATCGCCAAAATTAAAAAAAAATTCTAAAACTAAAATAAATCGCCAAATTCGAAAAAATCGCCAAAATGAAAATAAACGCCAAAATGAAAAAAAAAACGCAAAAAATTTAAAAAAATCGCCAAAACGCGAAAATGTCGCCACAACTAAAAAAAATTTAAATAAACAAAAAATCGCAAATATTTAAAAAAATCGCCAAAAATAAAAAAACCCCAAAATGAAAAAACTAAAAAAAACCGAAAAATCGCCAAAACAAGAAAATAAAGTGTCTAAACTAAAAAAGAGCCAAAACTTAAAAAATCGCCAAAACCGAAAAAAACGCAAAAAACGACAAAACAAAAAAAACTGAAAAGACCCCAAAAACGAAAAAAATGCCAAAACTATATATTATATATGATGAAGTTTGTATTAAATTACATATCTAGTGTTCGTACGGAACCCTATGTCCGCGAGTCATAGTCGCACTTTACTGAATTTATTTAGTATTTCACCTACAAATTTTTAGTCTATTGTTGGATTTTAAATTAAAAGACAGCATTAAATTTCTGATAAAATTTTAGATATAAAGGAGTAAAAAACTTATTAATATATGCAGTCGTGAAATCCGGAAAAGGCAAAGAATTCAAAATTTTAAAATTTTCCTGAAAAAGGCATGTTTTTTTAAGAAAAAGTATCTTCATTAATTTCAATTTTGTGAAAAACTTTGTTTAACACATGCACTTTTAAACCATATAGCGCTAAAAACAATTCATTCAGAATATGCTAAGAGCCAATTATTTAGTATTTTGGGCATGCACCCTACATTCAGCAGTGTCCGAATATTGCCAATTTTAAAGATATTTTTTGTGCTTATACGCTTATAAAAAGTTGTGACGGTCGATTATGAAAGTTTAAACGATAGCATTTAATAGTTAAGGTAGTTTGCAACATGCACAATTTAGTGTAAAAAAGATGGCCGAAACCGATAGGATTAACGACCAAATTTGACACAGGTAGACAGTAACTTTTTCTTTCCACCATTTTATTTTTATAATTTTGCACTTTCAGTTTTACTTAAATATCCTTCCCAAACTTTAAAACGGCCTGCATTCAACCATTACCAACATTTTAGTTTTATTTATCATCTTCAAATGCGTAATGTATGAAGGGAGTTTTTACGTGCAAACATGATTTTTTTTCAAGCAAATGAATCTTTCTGTGTATTTGTATTTGGTAAGTAGTTGTTCATTATTTCAGTGTGATGCAAGAGGAAAAAAAAATCGTTTTACATATAGCTAGCTTCGAATTGAGATGATGGAATCACAGGCGCCAAAGTTTAAGAGAAAGTAGGGTGTAACGGATTATAAAACTTGTTGATTATAAAACTTCTGCTTCATTGCAATTTTAAATTTCATGGAAGTATATATCGAAAATAATTTTATTTACTAAGTAAGATATGCTTACATATATTTACACCCTTATTCTGAACTTTGTGACAAATAACAAAATTATAACAAATGACAATTTTTACAATGCTTAAACACCAGTACGGAGTTTTTTTTCGGAATTTCAGGTTTGTAAATTTACATTTATTTATACACGGAAAAATATTCGTGCAGGCTTTTGTGGAGAATTATGGTTGCATACACACAAATTCATTTATTTTTCAATTTAAAAAACACAAAAACACTAAAAATTAATCAATCAAAAATTGATAAAAATTAGAAAGGTCACAAATTCCGTGGCCAAACAATTGTTTGAACATTAATTTTTGTTTCAGTTGACTGAAAAATGTCTCCAGTTATATTTATAACAACCCTAAGATAGGCAATAAGTTCCAAAAACATCGTGTACTTTTCTTTTGAAAGACCGTACTAGCAAATGGAAATTTCTTTATGGAATTTGCCAACCTGAATTTCCGTAATTTTTGTTTTTACATACAGTTTGTATGAGAACTTGAAATTCCGTATGAACTCCGTACTGGGCTTTATTACATAGAAAAATTTTCATTTTATTATAATTTTGTTAATTGTCACAATGTTCAGAATAAGAGGGTTTGTTAAAAAGTTTAGTGTGGATTAAGTAAATAAAATTACTTGATCCCCCGTAGTTCATTAAAGCCGAGCTAGACTGTATTTGATAACGTTTAATAGGAATTCTTGCTAAATAATTTCTCTTTGGGATACAGATCCTCTCTCGAAGTGTCTATTGAGGGTTTAATCAGTGTTAAGAAAACTATTTTTAAGACATTAAATTCAATAATATTTTATGAAATTAATATTTACCCATCCTCAAAATAAATTCCAGCTGCGCTTTATACTTCACATTTTTGCCTTTTCTTTAAATTTATAAAATGACTAACTGACTGACGGATTACCATATATTGCTACTGCATTCGTTCATTTTTCATACTCCGATTTGTTTTCATACCACTTTATATTATTTGCAACTTTTATATGGCAGTGGTAGTGATGGTTGTTGCAACTGTTGTGCAAATGTTTTCTTGTTTGTTTTCTTTTTTCGTTGCCATATTATATGCCCATCATCTTCCACTCAGTGAACAGTTAGCAAATAGTTGCATGCTACACATGCATATACACCAGCACATTTTGTATGCGTGGCTTTAAAGTATTTGTATTAAGCATAAATATGATTTTGTTGCTGATGGAAAAACGGAAAAAAGGCATGCAACATCCATGTGAATATAAAAATGTTGTAGTGAAATGAGCGTAATAAAAGCAGTATTAAAAAGTTTGTTCAACAACAATAATAACAATAATAATGGCAACAAAATAAAAAGCATACAATATCCACTACAAACTATTCCAGCTGTATTGCACTCACTGCCAATACTGTTAATTTAACGTTTTATAAATGCATTTAGTAGGGAGTTGGGTGAGAGAGGCACAGCCAAGAAAATCAAACACATGCACGCACACACAAAATAACTTTTCTACCTACACTTGCAACATTTTATTAACAACTATAATTTGTGTACTTTAAGTGCAGGATTCTATGTGTTCAAGTAAACAGCGTATACGTGTGTGTGTTCGGTTGCTGTAGGTGTTTGCTTTGCTTTTAGTTAATGCTGAGCTACATAAGCAATTTAGTTTTCTGCTGCAATTTTACATTTCTACTTGAGCATTATTATTTTATTTATTTATTTGTTTGTTTAATTATTTTAAAAACAAAAACGGCAACTGTGTTATTTTTATGTTTTATATTGTTCAAAACTCATAATTGTTAGTAGGTTAATTTAAGTAGTAGATTTTTCTTTGTTGCAGCTTAAGTAAACGGAAATCATAGTTGTGTATGTGTGCACTGTAAGTGTATGTAATTATTAAAACTTTTGCATACTTTAAGGGCTTATTGTGTTTTATTAAAGTTTAATGCAGGAATCGTTAATTTAAACATTAAGAAAGAGATTATAAATTTTAACTATTTAAAAGAAGACATTTGAAGTCTCTGATTTTAAACGTGTTTTTAATTAAAATAATAAATATTTCATATTTAAATGATATATTTCCCCCCTGCTAAAAAGTCTACTTTAATTTTTCTTTTATTCTTTAGTAATTCACATTAATTAATGATTACGCTATAGCTGTGTACATCCGGGTACCGTAATAGAATACTAACTTAGTTTTATATTCTCAGATAAGATGTTTTTTTTTTGTTTTCAAAGAGAAAAAAATTTAAATTTAGTGTTTCTCAAAATTTATATAATGACGATTTTATAATAATAATTGGGAGTCTACTGTGCAGTTCGAAATGAAGGAAAATGTTTTTAAATGTATAACACGCAAATTTGTAAAGCATTTTCTTTCGTTTCGAATTATAAAGTAGATCCACAGAATAGAAAGTTTGCAGGAATAGCTTCATGTATTCATACAAAGCCATTTTGTATTAACAAGTAGAAAAAGATCATGTTAAAATTTTTTTAATTATATAGTTATAGTTTTATACATTTTATGTAATTAATTTTACAAAATTTCATGAAAAAATTTATGGCGTGAATTCGGTATTTGTAATGAAGTAATTTTTTTTAATTGTTCTAAGATTTCAGGTACGCAACGCCTTAAATTATTTTGTTAAATAAATTTTTTCAGCTTTTCTCTTTGTTGTAACATTAAATGAGACTACAAACAAAAATTGAATAGATCCATTTATTTTATTTAGTTTAAGAAACTAGGTAGAAATATGTATATTTTACAAAAGGTTGCATTAGCTTTATAAACAAGCATCCGCTTTTTTCTCTAGATCTAAATCCTTGTTACCAATGATTAATAAGATTTGTGTTCAATTTTGAAATTATATCACAAACAATTATGTTTTTTGATGACGTCGACTATTCTTATTTTTTAAAAGCACAAAAAAGCACTTTGAACAACGTTGAAAAATAAAATAATTTTTTATCCAAAAATCTTTGTTTCGTTCAAAACTTCACAAAGCTATTGCCCTGTACTTTACAAAATTTTAAACACTAACCTTTTGAAAAATAAATACGATAAAAAATTTAATAACTGATAAGAGTGCAAAAATGCTTTAATTTAAAAACAAGATCATTGAAATATTCTATTAAATATTTCTTTTAATTAATTTTTTTTATTTTTTATTTACTTTCGTTTTTTTTTCATCATATCACTTTTGTTTATATTAGTTAGAACTAGAATAATAAAGACAATTTTTTTTTCAAATAATAGCAAAAAATACACAAGAGATAAAAAATGACATGATTTCTATCTAACTTTTAAAATTATTTTGTAGCATACTTATATGAACACAAGAACGGATGCGTTATAATATGTATATTACGTATACGTATGAGTGACTAAACAAATAAATATGTTTGATACAAATAGTATCACATTGCACTTTCTTTGAGCGATTTCCAGCCGATTAGATTTAGGGCACTGCTACACGTTCAATATATATTGTGATATTAGGATCGCGATCCATTTTAATGGATTGATGTATCACGGGCGAATGCTACATGTTCATGTTCAATATTTATCTCATCAGTATTTACATTATTTTTGTGCTGTGCGGATCGTTTATTAAAAAAATGTCGCACAACAATGTCCCACAACTCCGGCAATGCCTCCAAATTAAAAATAAAGTCTTTCAAAATAATTTTTTAGGTCGTTAATTCCGATTCCACCGGCAGAACCCACTCGCTTTCGCTATATTCTGCCATTACCCTTTATTAAAACTAACTTTACACAAATGTAAAAAACTTTTTTGCATTTTATTTGTCAAATTTTTTGCACTGCGTCTTTATTTTATTTCTTTTATTTCACTTCTTATTAACGTATCGCGATCTTATACCATGAAAATGTTACACGTTCAATATTAATCACGCGATCCGCCATCCGCGATATGGATTCCATAATTTGAGCCATTCTGCGATATGGATCGCGATCCATCAATACTGCATGCTACACGTTCAATAAATATCGCGATACTGGATCGCGTTCAATATATATTGAACGTGTAGCAGTGCCCATATATTCTATGATCACAAAATATAAAAGACTACAACATAATAATATTTGAAAAAAGAAATATTTAGATGGATTTTTAATTTTAAAGGAATTTAATACCTCAAGAAAGAAGAAAAAAACTTAATTTTGATATCCCCAATATCGCCAATATTATTAGCGAGTAAGGGCAACCGACATGATGCACGCTATGTACATTTAAGTTAAAAAAAGTTTGCTTTGCCAGTAAATTTAATTTAGATAGAATTATATTAAGATATTGTCAGTTTTGGATTTTTTTTTTATAAACAGAAAATGACTAAAAATTTATATTTATAAATTTTTGAAAAATGGAAGCGAAAATTGTCTGTTTTTTCAGCACAATTTGCATCAAAATGGCGTAAACTTTGACATTAGCTTTCGCTCAAATTCTTTAGGAACTTATAGCGTTGAGCCCGTTTTAACAATAAATAATTAATTTCTGTATGAAGACAGGGAAATGTTAAACTTAAAATCAAGAAACAATCACTTCATATAGTGGACAGCGAAATCAAGCAATTGCGCTAAAAATTTTTCAAAATTATATTCTTATTATATAATTATGCATCATTTGATGTTAGTTAGTTATGCTTGCGTTGTTTAAACCTATAAAAATCTTTGTTTAAAACATAAAATTTTTATAAATCCTCAATTATTTCTTTTCAGTTTTAAGATACGACGGGATATTATTATTATATTATATTTAATGTTAAATGTTGTGCATGATAACAGCTACAGTAAGCTACAGTTGAATATTATCACTCAAAATTTGAATGTTTATTTTTATGTTCTTCAAATCCTAAAATTACAATATGTGTATGCAAGAAGAGAAACATAGAATGTATATGGAAATATAAATGTAATCTATGATTTAAATAAAAATTTTTAAGATTAAAATTATTTAAATATACATAAACACTTAGAGACAAATATTTCAATTAATATAAGATGGATTTACAATGTGTGTATTTAAATTACGGTGAGCTGATTGAAAAGAAAAAATAATGAAGATTGATTTTGTGAAAAATATTTTTTAAAACAAATTTTTATACAAAATTTTTCGTATTAAGCTTTTATAAAACCTAAATAATTTTTTTAGATAAGGCTGTAACGAATTGCGTATAGATTTTGCTTAAGGCCGCAATACACTATGGTACACAATCGGGTGTTTTTTGCGAA
This sequence comes from Tachina grossa, assembly GCA_949987645.1. Lineage (NCBI taxonomy): Eukaryota > Metazoa > Arthropoda > Insecta > Diptera > Tachinidae > Tachina > Tachina grossa. The sequence continues at coordinate 30,402,392 of OX465275.1, forward strand.
AATACAACCATCCCAGCAAAAAATTTCAAAAAAAGGTAATCGAGTTTGGAATTAAGCATTTTTGGTGGAAGCACTTCCCTACTGGATTACCAACTTAATGATTTTAACAAGGCGTGAGACTAAAATAATCGATTCTTGAGAAGTAAAGTAGTACTTACATTTTTTTTATTTGTCAACATTTCACGTAATCTAGTTCATCTGAAAAAAATCATTCTCTTCATTTAGCAACTTGCACGTCATTTTTTTGTAATTTTAGGTAATGTGATTTGTAAGCGAGTAATGAAAACTGGCAATCAGAAAAGTAAGGCATTATATGGCAAGTAGTTCTAATGGTAATGTGTAATATTTTGCTGGGATGGTATGTGATGGAGTCTATGAAAATGTTTAAAGGACAATAACAATACCTCAGATTAGGGTTGTATTATTTTTGTAGATCATGAGATGTTATAGGATGGTGAGTTTGGGCTTTTAATCAACAAAAGAAATTCTTAACCTACTAAAGATTGAATGTGGAATAATTATATTTCGCTATTCTTTTATTTTCGCCTCAATCTCCAAGTTGGAGAAGAGCATTAATGCCTATGAGATTTAAATTTGTTTAATTGAATAAATAAATAAATCTTATTCCACATATAAACTTTATTGCTAAAAAAAAAAAATACTTATATCGTTTAAAATGGTTTTTGTTTCAAAATTTAATTTGAAATCTTACGCATAACGCAATCAAAATGATGGTCACCTCTACTTTATTTTTTTTACATTTCAAATTTAAAATCTCACATGCAACAACTGAGATTGAAAGTATTAAATCTATTCTCTATACAAACACATTTATTTTATTTGTTTACTATTTAGCTTCTTGCTGTAAAAGTGGAAAATTTTATTAGAAAATTTTAACACACAAATTGTTGTTATTTTACAGATATAATTTTGTGAAATAAAAACACACATTCATTCATACAAATATAATACACATACATGCACAAACATTTATATATCTTTATGTACATACTTTTAAGTTGCATGCTAACAAAGACATACTTTTAATATATAACAAACTATTAAATGTTGTCTTAATAGTTTTAGCTTTTTAAGTTGTAGATTTTAGAAGTTAAATTAAATCCTGTGAAACAAATAAATAAACTAGCATTTATGTACTTTATTTTCCTTTTTATTTTGCATCTGAAATATGTATCTACAAAATTTTTAGAATATTTTAATCCAGCTAGAGATTTTGTAGGAATTGTTGCTCTGCTGTTGTTGTTCGTAGATAAACAAACTTATTAACAAGATGTTTTATTTTTATATATTTGTTTTTCTCTTTATCTAATCACATAAGTATTGTAAATAAGTTGTAATTATATTTACACATGGTAAATTTGTTGATATAAGCGTACTCGTAGCTTTTAATACTCACACGCAGAAGTAAGATTAAAAAAATGTTTCAAATACTTTTTGTGGCTCAGTATAAATTATTTGTAAGTAAGCATATGAATTGTGTAGTAAATATTTCTAATAGAAATGTATGAATGTATTTTATAAATTAAAATGGTATTAATCTTAAGGCTGAGGACTATAACTACATATGTACCTGTAATGTATTTTATTTTTAAGGATTTTTTTTTTTGTACTATTAAATCTATTTCGACAGAAACACTCATTGTATTGATACTTAATTAAAAAAAAAAGATAAGGTTCTTAATTTTAAATCCTCATTTTCAGCTTTAATTGAACAGTAGTAAATTCAGGGATTGAGTTCAGTTATTTCAATTCTTATTGAATGAAATATTTTTAATAAAGAATGTTAGTTTCTAAAGAAGAGAAGAAAATTTAAACTAGACTTTATTAGCTGGGGGAAACACCGATATTTTTCTGTGCAGCCACGCACTTCATAAGCAGTCAATGTCTATCTACTGGTGCAGAGATTGTTACTAACATCATCTATTTAACGTAAATTTTCAATGAAATGCTTCGTCCGAAGTAAATAAAATTGAAGTCGGAGGATTACAGGTTCGAACCAGACAGTCCAAAAAAGAGCTTCGCAGTTTCTGTTTCTTCTTAAATATAACTTTTATCGCAAATAAATTTTAAACTAAATGTTCCACTAAATTATGTTGAACTAAAATTTAATTCATGATGGTATTTATTCATTGTGTATTTCAAGAATATTTTAGGTTATTGTGGCTGCAGTGGTGAGTGGGATGACTGCCGAGTTTTCAAATCAAGTTGAAATATCGGACGGAAAAATCAACTATACACACATTGTCATAATGCATGTGCCAATGCTCGCAAGTTAAATATTTAATAAGAAAATAAGTACTACATTATATTAAATTCATGTTAAATTTTAAATAATTTTGATTCAACATAGTTCTTCATGCTATTTCAGTAACGGATTAATGTTGTTTTAATTTGAAAAAACATTGATTCAACACGGTTATTTATATTGATTTAACAGCGCTGGCGTGTTATATCAACATGAAATAAAGTTATTTCAAAAGGAAAAATTTTCTTTGAAGATTACATAAAACCATGTTGAATTAACATGAAAAACATACAAATCAAAAATTTTGCTGAAATATATTAAATTAACCGTATTTTCTTAGATTAAAGTATGAAATTTTTCTGTGTGTGGGAATGCGTACAACAGAGTTTTGTGTTCTGGTGGTTTATATAATAACCTGATTTTAAGTGTATCTTTTATAAAGACTTTCCCTTAAAAAATCAAGCCAGAGTGGCGTCCAAGATATAGTAAGTATAGATGTCCTCAAATCAAATACGCATGCCTAATAAAAAAACAATATCATTTTTGCTAAATTATTGTTTATGTTTTCAAAATAAATTTCGTAAACTGTTATCCTACCAAATTTAAGGCAAGCAGAAAAACTAAAATCGCATTTAAAACACACAAATGATGTAATTAAATTCTCAAAAAGAAAGATTTTAAATGAAGAGAAAATGGGAGAGCAAACATCGGAAACGGAACAATACACAAGCTCGAATAAAAAACGATTTTTGTATATTTCTTTCTTTAAATGCTTGTGCAAGCATGTTTTCATATAGAAAACTACAAAATACAAAACAGTATGCAATTTTTGCAATTACCTCCACACAAAACTTAATAATAAAATATATAACAAAAACGTGTGCAAAAAAACAAAACTAAAACAAGAAGAACTTAGAAATTGTGTGTCGAAGATGAAGTTACTCGTACTTTATGAAATATTCATATAAGAAACTTTCTCTATCTTCATTGCCAATAAACGAAGGCCAACTGAAAATAATATTCTACTAAACTAGATATGAGAATAACTTTTTAGCCTGCTATCGTAGAAATGCACATACACCATTTTATGTGAACAGCAACCCCTATATGTTTATTTTTTGTATGCCTGTGTCTGTGTTTGCAATTAAGTTTAGTTTTTTTTTATATGTTGAGATTTTGCTTTTTATCTTGTGTTTTTTTTTTCTTAAAATTTTACAATATGTTGTTGTACATTTAATTAGCTCAATTTATGCAATAAAAGTTTAAATTTTATATTTTTATTTTATAAACTGCATGTACGAGTATATCTTAGTTTTGGTTTTCTCTTTTTTTACAGAAAATTTCTTTTTATATTAATGAATTCTTTTTTTTTTTTTTTTTTGCTGCCAACTGCTTGTACAGTATTATTGCAGCAAGAGTTGGAGCAGATGCTGTATGGGACTTGCAACATGTACAATATGTATTCTTTTGTATTTTATTTTATTTTATTTTTTTGTGAGTGTGTAATATGAGTATAATTGCAAAATTATGCAAATTATCATCAACCTTTATATTCTTTGACTGTCAGGTAGGAAAGAGTTGCCAGAATTTGCTTAGAGATTTATAGAAGGGAAAATCTCTGAGTCTTTTTGGAATGGCAAACAGACATTTTGGGGATGGGACTCTTCTCAGAGGGCGAAAGTCACTGGGGCGTGGCCAGAATGATTCCTATGCTGTATTGTCTGTCATTGTCTTTGCGGTCTTTGACCAAGTATCCATCGGGCAATGGCTTTGGGGCAACCTTTTTTAAAGCTAGCTAGAGTTAGGAGACGCCACAACCATATATCATGAGTGTCTGGGATGTCTCATGAAAGTAGGCGATAAACCGCTGAAGCGTGGTTGCATCGTGGGATTGGACGTGATGATAGCAGCCCTATCAGCAATCTAGCGGACAAGGGCCAGCAACTCCCGTTTCACAAAACCCCAAATTTGCTAACTTATCGCTTTCTTAAAAGGCGCTCTATGCTCCAATGGGAGTGAAAATAACTTCTATATATAAACAAACATTACTTAGGTTTACGGTTGATCAAAGTTATCATATCTTTGGATAACAGACAAATTACAACTGTAAACTCAATAATCATAGGATTAATGTTGACTGGCAGGCAATACACAAAATTTAGCTGTTGCACAGAAAAAATTATTCCCAAAAAATTTTCAAACAAACGTGTGTTTTGAAATATAATTTAGTTTCAGTAAATATTTTTTACTGTTCCAGTAAATTATTTATTCTAATTTTATTTTATGTAAAAAAAACTGTATAGAATAAAAATTATATATATAAAGTAAAATTTGTAACAAGATTTTTTAGATTTATTTTTTTTTATATTTAAATTTGTTATTTTCAGTTAAATTTATTTTTATATACTGTAAAAAACAGGTATGTTCTCACACTCCCAAGGTTTTCAAATCGCATGTGAGTTGCAAATCGCAAAACTTGTTTCTAATTACATGTTCTGTAACTCATGCGTTTTGCTTGCGACTTGTCATATTGATTTATGCTCAAATCGCCAGAGTATAAGGAAACAATGGAGAGGAAAAATTAGCAAAACAAAAAAGCTTTTTTTAAATTTAATATATTTTATTAAAATTGTCAGCAAAATCGTCTAGTTTTGATACAAATAAAAAGAAAACATATTTAATTTAATATATTTATCATTTTATTGTTTGTTTAATGTTCAGTTTATTGTAATTTCATCAGTTCACTTCAGTATACCCTTGCGAGTTCAACTCGCCAAAATTCTGGCGTTTGCGATTTACAGAACACTAATCTTGCGAGTTCAAGTCATAATCGCAAATATTATACGAGTTGCGAGTGTGAGAACATGCCTGAAAATTTGTCTGATTTTTTTTAAATTTTTTCTACAAATTATTTTACAGATATAAAAAACATTTTATTTTATTTTTTAAGATTTTTGTTTGCGGTTTTCAAACTTTTTATGTTTTTATATTGTGATTCTCAATATAGTATTAAGAGTCTTACTATAAACATAAGGAGTTTGTTAGCTCAATTCAAAAATTTTTTGGGTTGAAGTCTACTGACGAGTTCCAAAAGCGGGAACAAAATGCTTAACCATAAAAACAAGCCAATTTTTGAAAGTAAAAAAAAAGTTCTTTTATTTGATTCAGTTATTTTTTTTTTTTTTTATAAAACTTTAACTAATTTTTTTTTTAGAAAAATTGGTAAGAATTGTTATTTTGGACCTCTAAGCTAGGAAAATAGATGCAGATATTTTGCTGTTTAATATCGAAAAAAAAAACTTTTGGGCGCAATGTTGTCAATGTAGCAGATTTCCTGCAAGTCAGATTGCACTCAGATGGCATTCCAATAGAAATAAGTTTGATAGGTATTAAACTAAGCAAGAGTCCTTAAGTCCTTATTTGGACTTCAAAACTTTTTGAATGGAGCCTTGGGAGCAATGAATGTGCGATTGCCTTGACTTTTTTTGCTGGGCTAGTAAGAAATTCTTTGAATTAAATTTTTCCTACTGGCAACTCTAGCACTCTCTTCGTGTCTTCTGCCAGGACACACACACACAGTACTGAAAAATTATTTTCCAATATACACAGAAGCAAAACTTTTCATACTCGAATATAATAATATGCTTTTCCTCTCATCTTATTTTTCCTCAGTAATATGAATTTTTATAATTTTATATTAATTTTAATTGAAAGGAACTGCTTTTCATGCAAGCATTGAATATGAATAAATATGATTTTCTCAGGAATTGTATCATAAATATTTCAACTTTTAATTATTTATTTTATGCACAGAGAACACATGAAAGTATCGAAATTTTCTACTTTTACTGACCACTAATTGGTCTTATTCAGGGCACAATTTCTATAGAATATGAATATAAATTTATACTTTGCACAAAAAAACTTAATATATAAAAGACTCTTTACTTGTTTAACAAAAAAAAAAAAAAAAAATTTAACACAAAACTGCAATAAAAAAATTGCAATAAAAAAAAGTAAAGCCTTTATGAAATATTACTATTATGTATTATGTGCTTTTATTACAGTTCACATGAATGCCATCCTACTAATAATTTGATTCTTTTTTTAGCATTATTTTCAATGTATGTGTGCAATTATATTTAATTTGTCACTTTTTATGCAGTTTCTTTGCTAAAATGCACCAAGCTGCTGCTACCTTTAGAATATGACGACATTAAAAAAAATTGTCATAAAATTCTTTAACGCCCATTAGCGTTTAAAACTTTAGATGTTTCATAAATGACACTCTATGCCTGAGGGGGAAGGCATGTTGCGTTAAATAGAATGTTTTGAAAGAAATAGGGAAATTGTTTTTCAAGGCCAATATCAGAAATTCTGAATGTTGAGAAGTCATCTGATTTAGCTATTCTTACATTCAGCAAATTAAGACAATTTAAAATTTGTTTGTAGAAGGAGCATTTAATTATATGTAATTGTACGTGTGAGCATTGTCGTCTCGTCGGTATTTGTGGATTCTCTCTGGCATTGTCGGTTACAGCAGCAGTACTCTTAGGGCCATTATTACAACTTAAAGATAGTTAAAAGTAGGACTTTATCGGACGTATAAAACTTTATCATTTTCAAAATTTTACTTTAACCTAAAGTGGGCGATAAATTACAGGCAAGTTTATCCTACCTGGTAAGTTAAATCCAATTTGCAACAATGGAAATAGGATAAAATCCTACTTTTAACTATCTTTAAGTTGTAATAAAGCTTCAATTAAACGTGCTATAACCATAACCATACAAAACAGCTGTTCGAGCCTAACTTATGGGTACTGTAAAAATAGCTCTAGTAATAACCATAACCATATGTTTAGAAACATAGTTAGACATTATTAGACATAGATATTTGTTGCTGCACTTTTTTTTTATTTTTATTTTTAACAAACACCAGCCCCGCAAAGCAGTTACCTTATCTGCGCAAAACACCCAGGGTCTATGGCGGCAACAGAAGCTACGACCTTTGGACTGACAGGCTAGAGTATCGCTGTAAATATATTTATGGTTATGGCAATATTTTTGCATGGCTATAGCAATATGGTATGTTACATCTGATTGAACCTTAAGGCCGACCACTTCTTGCGACATCTGCATATGTAATACGATGACGAGAACAACGAGGGCGGAATATCCACTGCGTTAAAAATTACAGTCGTTACATAACTTTTTCATAGCAAATCCTTCATAAATATCATAAATGACAAAGCACAGTGACATTTATCTTCATCTGTAAAATGGCTGCCAGTTCATATTATGACATTACTTTTGCGACACCTTGTGTACTGACAAATTTAATTTAGTTTAATTGCTTTTATAGGGTACACAAAGTATTTTTCATGAATCGATTTTTTATCATGCGACTTTTTAAACATAACATTTCCTTTATATCTTTTTATATAATACAAAATATTTTCTTTTCTCTCATATAATCATTTTTTTTTAACTTTAAACTACTATTTCAAATGTTTGCATTTTGCTCACAAATTACCGTATTGTGTGTATGATGTAATGAATATGCGAGGGTGGAACTTTTCACATACTCAGTTTAAATACAGTAAGAGCCAATATCACCAAATCTATTTAAATATCAACTCGTATTTAAAAGTCCTTTTTTAATGAAAAAAATTTATGGAAAAAGCAAAAACGAAATTCAATAAAAAACGAAGATTCAATTAAAAAATTAATTAGTTTTCAACTAATTACGGAAATTGTAGTATCAACCATTCCATTAAAAGTTGTGAGATATAAATTTTGACCAAGTTCTTCTTTGCCACAATACCTAACACAGAAATATATTATGTATGATAAAAATTTGTAATCGTAAGGGTGTCATATAATTTCTAGATAATCTGCCAACTTGACAACATTTTTATCAATATAAAGAAATCAACATTTATACATTATTTTCTCCTTTTTTGGAAAGGTAAAAATATTGCCAAGTTATCAGATTATCTAGAAATTATATGAGACCCTTACGATTACAAATTTATATAACACATAATATATTTCTGTGTTAGGTATTGTGGCAAAGAAGAACTTGGTCAAAATTTATATCTCACAACTTTTAATGGCCGAAATTTTGGATAGGAACTTGGCCGTTTTTCACATTTATGTTTTTGTGAGGATCTGATTACTTTTTAAAAAGATTTCTATAGTAACAATTTTTAAACGTAAAATTTCTAGTGTATTTTATTTCTATTCATGATCACGGTGCCAGTTGAAAATGGCAGAGTTACATAAAATAATGGGTAAGAGTGTGATGGGTATTAAATGGTTGACCTTAAATATGCACCATTGTGTCATTACAACGGGTCGCCAGTGTGTATGCAATTTGGTAAGAGGCGACTGGAAGAAACATGTAAAATACAGCGTAAATTTTACTGGGCATGACCCCGCCTATTTTCTCAATATATTTAGATGTTAAATAAAGTCTGCTTACCCGAAGTACATAAATCAAAAGGATATGCCCAATGTATATGCAAAGTTTCAATAGGGTAGCTGGTGCCTTAATTTTTGGACTTTCTGATTGAGTAAAACAATTACTATTTGTCTACAAAATGTCAGCTCTCTATAGTATAATATTACCTAAAATTTTCATGAGCCTGGCCCCTCTGACTTTTATGCTAGTGCTTATGGTTCATGCAAAGTTTGGTATTAAAAAGTTAATAAGAAATACCTGAGTATTGAATTAAAAACTGCTAAGCCGAAATACCTGAACGAAAAAGCTAAGATTTATGGGTGAAGTCACGGCTACTTTTCAAAATAGGAAATTTTTTTTTTGGGGTAAGTGCAATGTGTATGAAAAGTTTTAATAAAATGTATGTTAATTTTGAATTTGAAGTGCTCGTTTCCGCCCTTTGATAGCAGCTTCTGGGTTTTCAGATTTTTCTAAGTGATCTTTTATCTAGATTTATTTGTGTATCAAATTTAAGATCGTGGCCCCGCATAACGGGTAAAACTTTTTGGTTTTAAAATTTTCCCATTGGTTTACGCAGCTACACTTACTAGTGTATAAAATGTCAGCTCTCTAGCGAAAATTATATCTTTAGATTTTAGCAGCATTACCTCTCCTCACTATTCCTAACTCAAAATTTTGTTGTGAGCAGCGTTTAATTCATGCTAATTTTCTTATACAATATGCTAGACCGATGTAGATTAAACACAAGGCTAACACTTTATGGGAGTGATCACGCCCAATTTTAAAGATGATGCAAGATTTCACTAAATTGGCTTGAATTAAAAGCTGTATATTAAGTATTTAGTTCAAAACAATATTAGCGTGGCCCCGCCCATTCTAGTAAAATTTTTTGGGTTTTCAAATTTTTCTAGTTTGTTTCTCACTTTGACCTACTTGTATATTAAATTTCAGCTCTTTAGCGCAACTTTTAATTTTTAAGTTTTATGGGCGCATCCCCGCCCCTTTAACTAAAATTTTCGGGTTTTCAGATTTTTCTAGTTGGTTTCTCACCTAGACCTACTTGTATATCAAATTTCAGCTCCTTAGCGCAACTTTTAACTTTTAATTTTTATTAGCGTAACCCCGCCCACTTTTACAAATTCAAAATTTTTTTGGGCCAGTGCTAATTATTCGTGTCTAGTTTCGTTACAAACTGATAATAATAGCTAGATAAATAGTATATCTAAATATGCTGAGCCGCAGGGCATTAAAATGAGGTGTAAATTGTATGGGCGTGTCAACGCCCACTTTTTTAACGAAAAATTTATATCCTTGCATTATCGCAGTATATATGTCAAATTTCAATAAAATGCCTTTCATTAGAAGCCTTAGATTTGCTTTTTTAATTTTAACCTTTATGGGCGTAGCCCCGCCCTCCTGGCCAAAATTCTCGGTTTTTCAGATTTTTTTATTTTATTTCTCACCTGAACCTAGCTCAGTATTAAATTTCAGCTCAATAGCACAAAAATTTTGTTTTTATGGGCGTAGCCCCGCCCTCCTGGTCAAAATTTTCGGGTTTTCAGATTTTTCAGGTTCATTGCTAACCTAGATCTTCCCGTGTACTAATTTTTAGCTCTCTAGCAATAGTGGAAGTGCTTCATCAATTTGATGAATGTGTCAGTGGTCAGTGGTCAGTGGTCAGTGGTCAGTGAGTCAGTGAGTATGTCTTAAAATATGCACTTTTTGCACCTCTTTATCTCTGGAACCTTTTATTCTAAAACTTTCAAACTTCGCACATGAGGTAATATGAATTTATTCTAATTATGGTTTAAATTTTGTAATTTTACGATTGCGGGGAACATAGGTATTAGGGGGGTAAAAACAGCTCGAATGGCTTCCTGTAAATATATACACTGCGTGCATTGGCCAGAACTTGGCCTGGCGCACTGCCGTGCGCCTAGATAAAAATCTAATATTTTTCTTTATTTTTTACTACCCTGTACAACATATTTGTAAAAAAGATGAGTGAATTAGCTACGATCTGCTTAAAAAGGTATGTGACTTAGCTATATTGTAGTTAGTTGGTTGTAGTTATGGATATTTTTAGTTAACGGGTTTTGTTTTGGATAACAAATCTTGATAAATGTCAAAAAATGTTGGTCTAAACGGTATATATTTTCATAAAGATTTTAATTAAAATCTGCTAGATTTTGTGCTGTTGCAAATGGCATATTAGGTTTTCTTGCGACTTGTCGTTCGAGTCAATGTTCCTACAGAAGTAAGATAGAGAAATGGGAATTAGTTTTTTCTTTCGCTTAGAATGCGAATAAAGACCTTCTTTGGAAATAGTAAAAGAGGCAGTTAATCGAATATAAAGTTTTTTCTAAGCAAGCATTTAATTGAAAATATAATCAACAATAATTTCTTCTGTGTACCTCGCATAATTATGAGCGCGTTGATATATAAACATACATACATATTTATATAAGAGTATGTGTGGGTGTGTGTGTTTTAACATAATTTGAATTTGTATGCATGTTCTTAAATTTTCATAATTCTCTCAAATCTTTTTTCTTGTGCAGCAGCAACAACTTTTTGTATTATTTTTTATTTCCAACATTATTTTATATCCTCGCAGTTAGTAAGATTGTTGTATTTGTTGTTGTAATGTTTTGGATAAATACTTAACTTTTTGTTTATTGTTGTTGTCGCTGTGTTGTCTGTTATTCATATTCCCAAACCTATTATTACAGGATAATAATTTCTTTTTTATGCTACACTCAAAAATTCATGTACTCCTGATGGTATTTTGTGTGTTTTTATATGTGTGTGTGTGTGTGTGTGTGTACTTTTGTGTGAGTTTGTACTTAACAAACGAAAGGAAAAAAATCTACTACTAATAACTTGTGTAATATGTTGCCTGTGTTTTAATTTTTTATAGTGCTTTCTTTTTTTTTGTACATTCAAAAAGAAGGAAAACAGTATCAAATTAAAATAATTTTGGTTGACTAAATAAACAATTTATGGTTAATTGTTTTGGTGCGTTGTTGAGGGCTGCAGGGACTGTAAATGTCATTGGCTAGGAAAAATTAAATTTAATTATATTTTGGGGAATACATTAGCTTAAGGTGAATGTAGTTTTTTTTTTGTTTTGCTGAGTAACGGGAAACGTTACCTTGTGCAAAAAAAAGCTATGGATATTTTTAATAAAAATGTGCAAGTTAAATGCACGTTAATTTTTCAAGTGGAAATACCGAATTTATAATGTAAAATATTTTATGAAACTAGTCGCCTGAAAAATTTTTATTTGCCAATAAAAAGTTTGGAAAAACAAATCAGTTCAGAAAAGTTACAAGAAATACTTCAAAGATTCCAGCTACAGCTTTTTTTAAGTCACTCACTTCTCTACTGTAAATTTAAACAAATAGACATAGCATTATGCATCAAATTTAATGAAATTTCTTTAAAAAAAAGAAGACATTCTTGTATATTCCATTAGTTCTTCATAAAGGTGTGCAACGCATAATTTTTCAACATTAACTTTTTGCAAGAAAACCAGATACAGTGTTCATATCTACTCACTATAAAAAGCTTACATAATTTCCTCAAAACTACAGTTGCATATCTATTTATGTTATAAGAGGATAATAAAAAAAGGGTTGATTTAAAAACCAGATGAATTGGGACTGCAAGAGGCAGGTGCCTCCAACAGGATGGAGCAATGGCATATACTATTTTAAATTTATCAAAAAAAAAAAGGTCATTTTGGGTCAATATTTTCGTTTTATATTATTAAATATAAAACAAGCTCACAAAAAGAAGATTTAACATTTTAACATACAGAATTTCTCTAGAAATGGTTTTGCACCAAATTTAATACAATTGTATGACTTTTTCAATCTTTCTAACCCAATTCATAATAAAAAACATAAATACTCATTATTATTTACTTTGCATCTTTCCTTAAACTGTTACCTTTCAATTTAAATTATTTTATCTTCAAACAAAAAAAAAAAAAAAATAAAAATAAAAAACAAAACAACATAAACAACAATAACTTTTCATTTAGTCTCCAATTAGTTGTTTCAATTACAAACTGAACGATAAAACTACTTGATAAAATCCATTTGGACAATCATAGCGCACATTATATAAAATAATTAAGCTTTAAAATAACCCAGAAATTGTTTGAGGGAAAAAAGAAAAACAATTATCGTCAGAAAAGACAAAAACAATGTGTTGTTGCCACAAAAATTCATTAAAACTAATTTTCCTTATTTTTCGATAGAGTTTCACAACGATGAGCAAATTGAAAATATAAGGAAAATATATATAGGAAAATAAAATTTTTATATAAAACCACATTGAGCCACGATATTTAGAACATAGAAAAATTATTTTTTATGAGTCCAGAACTTAGCTATGCAAGGTTTGTAGTTTATATTTTCATTAAAGCCGGGCATTTTTTTAGGGATAAAAAATTTCATTTGATGTGATCACTTTAAAGGCCCAAAGATACTTCTTTTCACCTCTTTCTATGCTGAAAAGGAATCCTATTGTTTTCGCTACGATATCCGTACGGATCTAAAATTTTTTATAGAATATGTAAAACAAAAAAATATATGACCGTTACAAATAAGATGTTTTTTTAGAGCGAGCAACAAAACATGTTGAAGTCTTAATAAAGATTTCGAACCAAGCACCAATTAACGCCGAAATTCAAAAGAAAAAATTAAAAGGTATTTTTTCAGTAAATGTAACTTTGACAATGTAATTTTCATTATTTAGTGTATCTTAGAAACTGAAAAATGCCAGCGCTTGAAGTTTTCAGGAACGCCGGATCTAAAAAACCCTAGAATTTTAAAAAAATTCTGAAAGGAAAAGTCGGCTATATTCGGCTGTGCCGTATTTAATATACCCTTTACCAAAGTGTTTTTATGTAGTATAGAGATACATACATAAGCACATACATAAAGTATAAACAAAAAGAAAAAAATAATTTGATCGAGTTACTTTTATGTACAAAAAAATAAATTTACAACCCCTAGAATCATTATATTAGATTTTTCTGATTCCTTATATCAATCAAGTAGTTCTTAAAAAAATATAGAAAGTGTGTTAAGTAAAAAAAGAAAAAAGGAAATTAAAAAAAATGTTTTATTTAGTTACTTTAACCCTAGACACATAACCTTCGTCGAAACGACGAACACCGGACGAAAAAATAGCTATTTCTTTTTAACACGTGCACCGATCGCCGCTAAATTTCTTGCCAACTTAGTCTTCGCTGAGCTTTTGCAGGAGACAACCAAACTCGGCGCGTAAGCACGTAATTATTGAGATATGATAAACTTGTTCGTCGCTTCGACGAGTGTTGGTGAGCATAAAGTTGATTTCTGCACACAATGCGCTTCAAAAAATTAATTTTATATATTTTTTTAAATGACAATAGTGTTATAGTTAAGTTTTGCCAAAGAGAAAAAGGCTTTTTTGTTTTGTTTATTTATATAAATTTTATAACAATGTGATCTCAAAAAAAAAGTGCTTTTTGGAAAAATGGATTATAATAAATATCCTTGTAACAGAATAGAAATATATAGTTGTATTTATTAACAAAGTACTTGCTAAAGGTATGTATGTGTTGCAAGTACAAAAATATATATGTTTAGAACCGATATTATACGCCCCAAAACGTGCTCGTCGAAACGACGAATGGTTAGGTTTAGAAGGATACGTTCGAGGGTTATGTGTGCAGGGTTAATATCCGGAAAAAAAGGTCAACGTTTCCAGCTCTGGAGCTGTGTTTTTTATTTTTATAATTTTCTACACCAAACTTTTCTTTCCAAAACGTAAAATATGTATAATCTATAAAAGAAAAGATAAAAATTAATTAGACTTAGTTACTTTTATATATCACAAAAAGTGTATATTTTCCAACCCTGAGATCATTCTTTTTGATTTTTCTGATTTCTTACACCAATCTCTTTCTTTTAAGAATTTAAGATATGTTTAATTTATAGAAAAAAGAAAAAAATTATTTTAATAAGTTACTTTTGTACAAAAAAAGTTAAAGTTTTCCAACCCTGGAATCGTTTTTTTAATTTTTTTAATTGTTTTTTTTTATTTTAAATACCCATCTTTTTCGTACTCAAGCATAAAATAAGTTTATTTAATACAAAAAAAATTAAAGTTAATTTTCGGTAGTTATTTTTTTATATCACAAAGAGTGTAAGTTTCCCAACCATGGAATTCCCCTCTTTGATTTGTCTGTATTCTTAAAAACAATTTTTTTTTAAGAATGTAAGATATGTTTAATTTATAGTAAAAATAGGAAAAATTTGTTTTTGTAAGTTACTTTTGTATAAAAAATAAGGTTTTCCAACCCTGGAAACTTCGTTTTAATTTTTTTAATCTGAAATACCGAATTCATTCTTACTGAAGTATAAAATAAGTTTATTTTATTAAAAAAAAAATAAAAATTAGTTTTCGGTAGTTAATTTATATATCACAAAAAGTGTAAGTTTTCCAGGCCTGGAACCGTTCTTTTTGATTTTTCAGATTTCGTACACCAATATGTTCCTTTTAAGAATATAAGCTTTGTTGAATATATATAGAAAAATAAAAATTTGTTTTAGTAAGTTACTTTTGTATAAGAAAAAAAGTTAAAGTTTTCCAACCCTGGAAATGTCTTTTTCATGTATTAAACTTTTTTTTAATGTTTAATATCAATTTAATGTGAACTGCAGTATAAAATAAATTAATTTAATAAAAAAAAAAATAAAAAAATAGTAAGACCTAGTTACTTTTATATATTTCAAAAAGTGTAAGTTTCCCAACCCTGGAATCATCGTTTTTGATTTTTCTGATTTGTTACACCAATCTATTTCTTTTAGGAGTCTAAGATATGTTTAATTTAAAGAGAAAAAGAAAAAAAATTGTTTTAGTCAGTTACTTTTGTATATGAAAAAAAATTAAAATTTTCCAACCCTGGAAACATCTTTTTAATGTTTTTAACTTTCTTTTTTGATTTGAAATACCAAATTAATTTGTACTGAGTTAATTAAAAAAAAAATATATATAAAAATTAGTTTACGGTAGTTAATTTTTTATATCACAAAAATTTTAAGTTTCCGAACCCTGGAATTATCCTTTTTGATTTTTCTGATTTTTTAACCCAATCTCTGTCTTCTTAGAATATAAGATATATTTAATTTATAGAAAAAAGGAAAAATTTCTTTTAGTAAATTAATTTTGTATAATTTTGAATAAAAAAGTTAAAGTTTTCCAACCCTGGAAACGTCTATTTAATTTTTTTACTTTTTATTTTATTTTTTTTTATTGAGAAATATTAATTTTATTCATACTGAAGTATAAAATAAGTTTATTTAATAAAAAAAAAATAATAACTAGTTTTCGGTAGTTATTTTGTATGGCAAAATTAAGTTTAAGCTTTCCAGCTCTGAAACCGACTTCTCCATTTTGCTGATTTTAAATACCAATATTATTTCGAGCATTTCTGACACACCAGTCTATGAACGAAGTCTCTAGCTTTTCTGAGAGCTTCGGAAAACCGATTTCACGTACAGACAGATGGACAGACTGACAGACGGACAGACGGACAGACATACAGACGGACATCGCTTATTCGTCTTCCCTATGCATAAGGATCCAGAGTATATATACTTTATGGCTCGCTTATTAATATTCTAGAAATTACAAACGGAATGACAAACCTATATATACCCTCTTACCATTTTTTTGGTAAAGGGTATAAAAAGGCCTTAAATGAAAAATTCAATAAAAAATAATATAGATCGGTCAAATGCAAATAAGTCATCAAATGTATGAAGATAGCCAAAAATAAATTACAAAAAAGTCGCCAGAAAGAAAAAAATCGTCAAAAAAAACACCACCACAAAAAAATCGCCAAAACAAAAAAGCGCCCACACAAAAAAATCGTCTAAAGTAGAAAATAACCGACAAATTGACTAAAGCCAGAAAAAATCGCAAAAGTAAAATAAGAAATAAATCGTTCAAATGCAAATAAGTCATCAAAAGAAAGAAGGTCGTCAAAAAATTACCAAAACAGTCCCCAAAAAGAAAAAAATTTTCAAAAAAAAACCCCCAAAAAATCGCTTAAATTTAAATGCAGCAGAAAAAATCCCAAAAAACCGAATAAAAACGCCAAAATAAAAAAGCGCTTAAATGAAATATATTATTAAAATGTAATAAATCGCTCAAATGCAAACAAGTCACCAAAAGTAAGAAGTTCGCCAAGAAACTAAAAAAAATGCGCTTAAATAAAAAATTTCATTTAAAAACTTAAATAAATCGCTCAAGTGCAAATAAGTTGCCAAAAGTAAGAAGGCCGCCAAAAAACCAAAAAAAATTGTCCAGAACCAAAAAAAATCGCCAAACGGAAAAAATCACCAAAACAAAAAAATTTATTAAAATAGAAAGCAACAGAAAAATCACTAATAGCCGAAAAAACGCCAAAATTAAAAAAGCGCCTAAATAAAAAATATCACTAAAAATAAAAAAAATCACTCAAAAGCAACTAAGTCACCAAAAGTAGGAAGGTCACCAAAGCAAAAAACTAAAAAAAATTGCCAAAAACCAAAAAAATCGCCAACACGAAAAAACCAAAACTCAAACAAATTGCTCAAAATAGAAAGCAACAGAAAACAACGCTAAAGGCCCATTTAAAAAAAAATCTATAAAAAAAAACGCCGAAAACCGAAAAATCAGCGATACGCAAAAAGCGCCTAAAACAAAAAAATTGTAAAACAAAAAATATTAAAAAAAAATATCTAGATCAGGTAGGATTTTCGATTAAATACACAGAGAAAACAGATTCGTTGTGACAACCGAATTTGTTGCCAATTGAATTTTGGCGATTGCAGCAACTATTATAAAATTCTGCTATAGCGATTGAAATTTTCTTGTGGTACCACTATATTTTAATTATAACCCTAAACCCAATAGTTGCAGCAACAGGAAAATTGGTTGACAGTATGGAATTTGAAATATATGTTATTATTGCTACCGAAAATTTGGTTAATATAATTAAAACAATATCATAATTGGTACCTGTAAAAGAAAAACGCAATTAAAAATACACTATTTAAGAAATTTAATATTTGACATATTCTCATAAGTTTATTTTAACTGAAATTTATTTCCTAATGGTGAAGCATGTCTATATACATTTCTTCAACCAGACATTTTGAAAAGCCACAAACCTGTTATCTTATGCACAGACTTTCAAAAACCATTTGAGAATTCACAAATCATAATATCTTTGAAAGTCACAAAAGTTAATTTTTTAATTTGCTGCTATAAACTATGATAGTAAACTCAACCTCTAGTTAGTTGCAGCAACTGATTGAAAGTTTTTATTTTAATTTTACTGTAGAACGACAATTTTTTAGTTGATAATACCAAAAGTTGGTAGTAAAATTCAATTTGTAATATTTTATTCGTTTGGGTTAACCAATCAGTTAATTAGTCATGACAAAAGCATACGTTCGGTTGATGCAATCAATTTAAGTATTGTGACAATCATATATTTGTTACAATTATGTCCTTATGGCAATGAACATGGATTATTTTTTGGATTAACAGCAAATTGATAGCGTGAACTGAAATATAGTTAATGCAAATTATATTTTATTGGACTAACCGTTTTCTAACCAATCTTTTTTCTGGGTGTAGGCTTATGGTCGTATGCTATGATTATTGTATGGCTGAGTTTACATCTAGAATTTCATGTGTGATATGTGCTCAAAAAGCGTAACCGCTAATTACTGATAAAAAACTGTTTGAATCAGACATGTATTTATTGATTTAAAAAGTTTCCAGTCATGTCGCATTATATAAAATTGTCTATTAGTTATGTATGAAACTGTTTGAGTTAGTAAATACGTGTCTGAATCAAACAGTTTTTTATTAGTAATTAGTTGTTATGCTTTTTTGGGAGCATGGCACATATATATAAACCCAGCCTATGTAGTGTCCGTAAAAAATATTTCATGTGCGAGTTAAAGTCGTGCTTTACTGGTCTTATTCTAATACGGCAAGTATACTGTGGTACAGTAAAAATATGATTAACAGATTGATCGCACACTATGTATTTTTAAATAATTATATATAAAAGTAGGAATACGTATGTATATATATGTGTGTATGCATCAACAGTTTTATACTTCTTGATAAGGTTCCAAAATAAATTTTCCCAACATCCAAAGGCGTTAGAAAATTGCATATAAAAATCGTTGAATATACTGTACAAATGTCAACTGCTGAAGGTTATTGAAGCTCCCAGTTAATGATGTGCATTTGGGTATTCTTTTCTTTGTTTTTCTTTTTCTTCTCCTTTTGTCGCCCTTGCCACTACATACTTGCCTGTATAGTTTAAACTGGCGCCAATTTTATGAAACATATTGACCACGTTTTCGCCACTGTCAAGAGGCCAAAATATTAAAATTGCACGTAGTCGTCCATGTTGTAAGATGTTTAAGATAATATTTTCCTTTTTGCTACTGTCAGCTACATTTTGAATATACAAATTTAAAGGGTTCTTTCATATTGATAAAATCAAAAAAGGTGGCCAGAAAAAAGTTTTGTTTGCAAAAGCTTTAAGACTTAAAAATCTAGCAAACACAAAAGTTTCTTTAAAAATTATATAACCTAAGAGAATGTTTACATTCTATAGCTAATTAATTTTTAAAATTGCTGTTATCAAGTAAAGGAAATTAATTAATTTAATCTAAACAGCATTGATTAGTTTTGAACGTAAATAATAAATTTTTGTAAAAAAAACGAGGTCCTAAAAATGTGTCAGTTCAGATTTTTTGGACGATTTTGCTTCGATATGTTTATAGTAGGGTTTCTAATTTCCCGGACTTTTCCGATTCCCGGGAATCGAGAAAAGAAATGTTCTATTCCCGGGAATTCCCAGGAATTTCAAAAACATATGAATTTATTTGAATGGCCTCAATAAAAAAATATAGTTTTATGAAAAAAAAACATACAACATTAAAATTAAAAACAAAAGAACTTCATTCGTCCATTTCAAGAACAACAATATTTCAAAATAGTGTTGTAAAAAGCGGCTACTTTTGAATACTCAGTACTACTTGATACTTTTTCAATTGGGTACCCGATACTACTAAATACAGGCTGGGCCAAAAGAAACCAAGGGGTGTAAAAGTTTAATAACTTTTTTGTTTATTAACTTTTTTTTTTCTTTCAGATTATATAATATACAAAATGGAAATTTTTTACACTAAGTATGAAAAATTATGTCTCTTAAATGACCACCGTTTTCAGCTTCGCACTGATGGGCTCTTTTTAGTGCATTTTCCATAACATCTTTCAAAACTTGTGGCTGTTTGCCACAATGTTTGCCTTGAGTTCAAGGATTGTCTCTGGCTTGTTCACATACACTCGCTCCTTCAAAAAACCCCAAAGAAAATAGTCGGGTGCTGTCAAATCTGGCGATCGCGCTGGCCAAATAATTTCCGAATTTCGAGATATTATTCGCTCTCCAAAAATTTGACTTAAAAGTGCCATTGTGTCTCGGGCAGTATGGGCAGTGGCTCCGTCCTGCTAAAACCACATACCAGGTCTGTTTTCAAGAGCAGGATGTAAAAAATTTTCTATCATAAACCGATACCGCTCTCCATTTACGGTTACAGTACTTCCATCTTCATACTCGAAGAAGTAGGGCTCAATGACATTTTCAGATGTGATCCCACACCATACTGTACACCTGATGGGGTGCAATTGCCATTGATGAATGGCTCTTGGATTTTGAGAACCCCAGAACCTACACTTCTGCTTATTAACAAAGCCATTCAAATGAAAATGAGCTTCATCACTCATAATCAAATTTTCAATAAAGTTAATTTCATTTATTCATTTCTTATTTTCTGATTTTCATTTATTATTTTCATTCATTATAAATTCTCCAAGTGTTGTCTATATAATCTGAAAGAAAAAATAAAAAAAAATTAATAAACAAAAAAGTTATTAAACTTTTACACCCCTTGGTTTCTTTTGGCCCACCCTGTACTTTATATATGTATGTATATGGGAAGTTAAAAATTATTATTTATATTATTTTATAGATAATGGAATATGGAAAAACAAAGATTAAATACAAGTATATTTAAATTAATTTATAACAAATGAAAATAAATAAGTTCGAATATTAGTTTTTGTACATAAACATTTTTTAACGTACTCTTACACTTCTAGTATATTAATCTCTTAAATTATCTTCTAAATATTTTTTAAAAAACATTTTTTTCTCATTGTGTAAATTTAGAAATAACATTTTACCGACATTAAAAGTATTTAATATATTTTTTTTTGTTTGTGAGGACCTTGCTGGTTATATTGTATCACGTGCCTTCCTTCCACTATTCTAAAGGGTCACTTTTTCTGTCCAATAGTATTTATTAATGACTGAAGTAGTTCAATAATGCATTCTGTAGTACTTTTTTTAGTGGCTATTTTCGTATCAAAATAATTCCTAACAGAATTGGTATTTGTTACACTAACTCCATGAGGTTCAGAGTCATATTTGTTTGTATCAAACTCACAGAGTTGTATAATTCTGATGTATTTTAAAGGAAGACTTTCGCTTGAATACTATAAAATGCAACCCTGAAAGTATTGAGTAGTTACTTTTGTGTATTGAGTACCGGAAAAAATTCCTAGTATTGAGTACTCAGTACTGAAATACTCAATACTTTTTCAACACTATTTCAAAAACAAAAACAAATAAATTCATATGATCTAGATACTATTTCCTATAAATAGTTTTTATTTGAAATTTTTGGAGTCACCTCGGAAGCCTCTATTACATCTGCTTCCATGCTTATATTACAAAATTGTATTTTTAAATAATAAAACAACGAACAACAATGCTAAAAAAACAAATTCCAAAAACGTAAATTTTAAATTCCCGAAAATTCCCGTTGAACATTTCCCGGGATTCGTAAAAAAGTAATTAACGGGATTTACCGGGATTTTTCCCCGCGTAGAAACTTTAGTTTATAGTACGACTCTTAAAATAATATTAAGAATCACGTATTGAAATATAATAAATTTTAAGGCTTCAAATAAAAATCTTTACAAAAGAAGTTGCTGGAACTTTATTCGATTTGGAATAAATTTTGCATTTTCTCTTACCTTTTTTACAAGTAAATGCTACATTGGACAACGATAAATATATTTAAAAGCGGAATTCAATTGAAAACATTTTATATAAAAAATAGCGAAATATAAAATAAATATACCTCGGTGTTCCTCAAAAAGCTTATCTTATTTAAAAAAAAAAAAAAGAAAATCCATCTAAACTTTGATTTATTAAAATCGTTATCTTAGTCGTCGTAACTATATTTAACTTTTAAAATTCAGTTAATTTTAAATAAAAAGTTTCATGTATATGGCCACTTTGTTGTTGCAGCAATATGCCAAATGTCATGAAAGGCTAAACTGGCAGGAAGAGAAAAAAACTAAAAAAAACGAATTATCAATATGGCAAACGAACAATTTAGCTGCAAACAGCCACGTCCGATAACGTTTATATAGTTTTTTCATCACTTTACTCAAAAAAAAAAAAAAAAAATACTTTTGAAAAAGTTTATTTATAATTTTTTTTTCCTTTGAACATTTCAATATTCAAGTGTTGATATTGGAGCAGACAGGAGAACTAAGTATTCAAAGATGTTGCTTTTCCATTAAATACTTTTTAGCCAAATGGAATTTTTTATTGTTTATTTTTTTTAAGAAACTTATGTTGAATATAGTTTTATATCATTTCAAGTATTTGTGTATTTTTTAGATGGTGACTTTACCTAGAAAAGCAGATATTTTAAATTCTGCATTAGTCATAAAATATTTTTATCTAAATAGAAATTGCCTGGATGCATTGTAGTATACAGCAGCTTCGTTGCAGCATGTCTGCTAAACCCTTCCAGCTACTTGCCGCAAATACAAGAAAAATAAGAGTTAAAGAAAAGCCCCTTCAACAATTTTCTTCGACAAGGCAACAAGCCAAACTGATAAGCACACTATGAGAATGAATTTCCTGGATGTGCTTCAATTATTTCTGCCTTCAACAACGTTCAAAAAAAGGGGGATTTTTTTTTGCAATTGTTCTTGTACAAATCATTTTTTCTTTTCTCTATTAAAACTAAGTTCTTTTTTTTTGCAATTCTTGTTCATTATTTTATTCAATAAAAATTCTATAGAAGACGGTTTAAGTTTTGGAGACAATATGAACATAAAAAGAAACAATTTCTGGGTGCATGAAATTACGTATAGTCTAATGGAAAAATTATTTTCTATTTTTTTCTCTTTAATTTTCTGCTAGACAAAAAAGAATTCAATTCATTGTATCAATTCTTTGGTATTGTGCCTTGAAGAAAATAATGAATGGAAGCAGGAAGTTGTTTAAAAAAGATGTTAGCAAAGAGTTATTTTGTTCAGCATTTGTCTTTTGCTTTCAATTAATTTGTAATATTTGGTTAACTGTTGGACATAAAAAATAACTGATGAAATGATAAAAAATTACAAAAGAGCGGGTTTCTCAAATTTTTAATGAATAACATTATGAAAATATATATATATATATATATATATATATATTTTTATATATCTTATATTTGAGAAGTTTTCAAGAACTATTTGAGAATTCACAAATAATAATTTTTTCCAGAATTTATATATAACTTTTTCAGTAAAATATTACTTTTTTTCGACCTAAAAGTATGCTTCAAAAAATAACAAATTTAACACGTTATATCAGGGCTGGCCACCGCAAGAATTGTATTTGTGTATGTGTATACCCTTGGTAGGCGTTAAGAATGCCTACCAAGCTAATGCTACCTAAGCTACCTACCAAACACAAGGTCCTGCAGTTAAACTATTAATTGAAAATAAAACATTTTCAAACTTTGTTTTGACTTGGTCCAATAAATGTTTTAATTTTTAATTAAAATTTTTATTTTTCCCTATCATTAAACTTAAGAAATGAAACACGTGTTTTTGTTGGATAAATATTCTTGAAAAAAATATGCAAGCGTCCACCTCATATGCACTAGTCGCTCTCTCATCGATGACTAAATGAAAGAGAATAAGAATATGTGTGAATTTTCTCAGCACAATTGTGCAAAGAAAGGCCAATCAAATGTAATGGAAAAGCAAATATATTATTTAGCAATTATTTTATTAATACGACTTCAACTTTCCAAGAAATGCTTTAAATATTTATATCAGTTGTGCTGCTTTTATTTAAGGCTCTTAGATATTAAATTCTAACTGGTCCCCTTAGAATGGATTAAAAATTCTTCTTTAATCACAAATATTTTTTTTTATATTTAAGCTAAGAATATGTATTTATAAATAAAAACAAATACTTGAGCCATAAAATAATATATATAAAATATACTATTAAAGTTTTATGAAATATTTTTCAAAACCATTTTATATTTCCATAAAAAAAACACAGTGCCTGTATGAAATGAAAAACAAGATTCTTTTTACAGATGTGGGCACTTGAAAGTTTTTATGAAAATCAACTGGAATATAAAAATTGGGTCATGCTTGTGAATAAAAATAATGTAAAAAAAATATATAAATGTAAATGCATACAAATTTTATGGTTTTCTTACAGTTGTGCACAAAATACAAGCATATAAAATTTTGCAAATCTTTGTGTGCAAAACTCATTATTTTTTTTATCAAAAAAACTCAAAACTATTCTCTTAAAAGTAGTAACATTTTACATTGCTTAAATAATTCCAATAGAAAACTTTAATTAAATTTTTAATTGAATAATTGAATTTTTATTCAATTAAGTCTGTTCATTTTTTTGCACAGAAGAAATTATTCCCAAAAAATTTTAAAACAAACATGTGTTTTGAAATATAATTTAGTTTCAGTAAATACTGTTCCAGTAAAGTTTTTGCTCCAATTTTATTTTATGTACCAAAAAAACTGTATAGAATGAAAATTATATATATAAAGCAAAATTTGTAAAAAAAAATTTTTAGATGTATTTTTTTTATAGGTATTTAAATTTGTTATTTTCAGTTAAATTTATTTTTAACCCCCGACTAAAAAAAGGGAGTATCTGTGTATCTGTGTGTCTGTCCGTGTCCACGTACGGGCCAAACGGCTGGACCGATTTTCATTTAGTTTTTTTTTTTTGTTTGAAAGATGACTTGATCGAAAGGGTTCTTTGCTATGTTTGAAGAAAATCGGTCCAGCCATTTAGAAGATTTAACATATTTTTTAAAAAAAGTCGGGGGTTTTTAAAATTTTTAGTTTTTGTTATAATATACTGTAAAAAAAAATTTCTGATTTTTTTAATTTTTTCTACAAATTATTTTAGAGATATAAAAAGCATTTTATTTTTTTTTTAAAGATTTTTGTTTGCGGTTTTCAAACATATTATGTTTGTATATTGTGATTCTCAATATAGTATTAAGAGTCTTACTATAAACATACGGAGTTTGTTAGCTAAATTCAAAAATTGTTTGGGTTGAAGTCTACTGACGAGTTCCAAAAGCGGGAACGAAATGTTTAACCATAAAAACAAGTCAAGTTTTAAAATTAAAAAAAAAATAGTTGAAGCTTTTATTTGATTCAGTTATTTTTTTTCAAATAAAACTTTTACTAATTTTTTTTAGAAAAATTGGTAAGAATTGTTATTGATTCAGTTAATTAATTTTCTGATAATACGAAAAATTTTAGTGAATGTGTTTGTAAGTTATAAAAAAAAATTGCTGAATAATACAAAAAAAAAAATCTGCAAAAATGTTTTTCTGTTCCTATTAATAAACTTGACTGAAAATATTTTGAGTTTCGGTTAATTTTTTCTCTAATGCCATAATAAGTTAACCAAAAATAAAAATTTTTTCGAGCTAAATTTTTACAAAATTGTTATCAGAATCAGAATCTACAAATTTCTTTGTAGGTCCGCATTCATATGAATTTGGTTACTGAAAACGAAATTTAGTTTTTTCTGTGTGTGTAAATATTTATTATATATAAATATTCATATTAATCGAATATTTAGTTTTCTTAATATATATTTTTTTATATAAATTTTTCTGTATTCCATAAAAATAATACAGCATTTAGGGCTAATAAATCAGTAAAAGTTTAAACGCTGGTTTAGTTAAACTAAGCTCAAATTTATATGTGTGTGTTTAAACGCAACATGAGTAAATCAGTGAATCATACCTTATGTGTAGTTTGAAAAATAATATTGTGACAGCACTAGAATAAATGCCAAAAAGCAGCTGTTTTGCAGCAGGCTATCAATTCTTTGTACAATCAAAAAGGCAAAAAATTTAAAAAAAAAAAATTCAATTAAATGTCGCCAAATTGTACTGAGAGAGGAATTATATTTATGCTTGGCGAAGTAGAATAGTATAAAAGAATAATAGAGTGTAAGCAAACAGGTCGAACAAGATCTGAAGAAAAAGTACAGTCTTGGAAAAAAGTTGAGTGCTCTTTCAATGCAAAACAAGTGGTCTATAATTAACAAAATCATATGGCCTGTATTGGTAGTTTAAACGCCCAATTTTACTCGTTTACAGATGGTTTAAATACTGTATTGATTTATGGGTTTACTAGTTTAAACACACTTTAAACCAAAAATAGAGATTAACTTGCACTGATTTATTAGCACTTAGTGTTTTAATGAAAGCTTGAAATTAATACTGAGAATGCTTAATAGCTGGAACTTAATTTCTTAAAGATTTTATCAAATATTTTTTTTTCTTTCTTTCTTTTAAATATTCAATGCATAAGTAGCATTTGTGTTGAGTGTCACAAATTGTTGGCATTTTCTATTAAGTTGATTATTTTATAACAAGCTTCAAACCCATTTCAGAGATGTGGTGTTAGAACAAACGTAACATTGTTTCAAAATGAAACGTTTTAACATTTGCTTTTATTTCTATCATACTCTTTCCTTTGCATCATCAAAATATCATTTTCTTAGACAGCTAGCAGCTAGTAGCTATTCGGGTTTTAATATCTTAATATACTTACATACTTATATACGTACGTATATCCCATATGTACGTACGGATTAAGTGGCCATGAGTTTATATTTTGTGTTTGCCAGCAAGCCACAAATAGTATAAATTTAAAAGGATAAGTAAGATGTTTTTGTTGATGTGCAGAATGTATGAAATGTTAACGTAATACATTACGTCACGTAACATTATGTCACCAGCATAAGACATCACAAGCAAACAAAACTGTCACGTCACATTGTTGTCTTGCATTAAGTAGCAGCAAATAAAAAATAAATACAAATACACATAGAATAATGTTTTATGTACAAAATGTTGCATATCAAATAGGCAACAAATACTTGCCAAATGCTCAAATAGTTCTCTCCAACAATTACAGACAGTAGCAACTCAACTAAGAGACAAGACAGATAGACAGTATTATGTATAGTATGCAGATGCTACTTGTAGTTTTGGGAATTCAAAAAAAAGGAGTGATATTAATTTAATATTAGTGTTTAAATTTTAAGGATTAAGCTATTTTCTAAATCCTTTTAGTGGAAAAGTTCTATAAAAATTTCAATTTAAACTCCTTTTATTGGCCAGCAACTAGGTATTCAGCTACGATAGCCATATCGTGCCGAAACCACAAAAAATGGCATTTTCTGAATTATTTAGCACGTTGACTACAAAAGCGAAGGTACTGGGGTCTAATCGTCACTCTCGATAACGAGCTGATTCGATGGCGTTTTTCAGTTCGAGATTATGGCATTCGCTTTCGAACAATGTAATAATATGGTCTGGTATCGAATGCCATAATATCAAACTGAAAAAACGTGATAGAATCAGCTCGTTATCAAAAGCGAGAATTAGACCACTGGGTTCAATCCCTGTATATAACAGTCATTAAGTAACATTTTTCCGTTGTGCATTAGTGCCCTTTTATGTCAGTTGTTGTTGGAAAAATCAAGTGATGAAGGCATTAGACTCTGGCCACTGAACTACATCGACTACTGCAGATACTAGTCCTAATGTAACATTAGAGCGCCCTCCTCCGTTGTGTAGCAGAATCATTGGCAAAGTAAAATAACCGGTAAAATGGCTGCTAACTACAGCTTCAAAAAAAATTAATATTCCTCATTTAACATGAGAAGTACTGCAACACTGCATTATTAAAAAAAGGTGCAAAATGCAGAATTGTAAAAGAATGAAGCTTTTCTTTGACTCTTCCTTCACCGTCTGTCTTCTCTATCACTATCCCTTTCCAAAAGAAGGTAAAACCTAGTAATAGTAGTAGGCATTCCATTGCCTGAGTGTCACTTCTCTAAAAAAAAAAAAAACGATACCATAAGTAAATTTAATACCAACACAGATTGAAGCGTATCTAAAATTCGTTACAACTCAAATTATATCATAATATTTACTATTTACGCTTTCAATTCTGCAAAGTAGTAGTAGAAATTTAAAATTTGAATACGAAAAGAATCGTAAATGATTGTATGTGCCACACTCGATTTGTCTGTCTGTCATAGTTGAAAATGTGAAGAACACATAAAATTTTAAAAGGATGCAACAACAACAAATAGTAAGAGAATTTAACGCAGAAACTATAAAGGCCGGGGCACAATGAATCCGTCATACGTTATACTTCGTCTTTTTCAACTGACATTATCGCAACGACGGAGAAGGTTGGCACAATGAGTACTTTATTGGCGGAAGCATTTGAACAGCTGCAATAGGCTGATTCTCCATTTTATTTATTTAATTCAAACTTTTTTTATTTATTTGGTTTATTTCTTTTGTTTAATTTTATTTTTGCTGCCACAAAACACAAAAACCTAATTCAGAACATACCAAAAAAAACCAACCAATATCTATCAAACTACTCAACGTACGCAAAAAGTTAAAAGTTGGCCAGTTTTTGTACTTTGCGTTGACGGACACGTACTGAATGTAACAGCCCTCTTAAGAAACCATGTATTACAACTTAGCTGTCAGTTGAAAAAGGCGAAGTTTAACGTATGATGGATTAATTGTGCCCCGGCCTTAAGTATTGTATTCGTAAAATAGACAGAATGACAGACACACACAGTTAGCAATACATTACAGACAACTTACAATACAAAAACAACAACCCATTTACCAGCTACTACACTAATGCCATTGAAGAATACCCAACAAACACGAAAGTTTAATATTTAAAGGAAAGTATATAATTTGAAATCAGACCCATTTTTTACATTAAATATTTAAATATAATTGATAAATGATTTGTTGAATAAGTATGCGATGTATTTTTATAATATTGAGAAATAATTTTCAACTTTCCAATATTAAACGTGGAAAGCAACTGAAGCTACAACACTCGATGCAACCCAGTAAAAAAAGACACTCCAAAGAAGTCATGAAAATGTAGAGTTTGCAGTCTGGAAGTAGTTCAAATTTCGATCAGATCTAATGATTTTTACATAGGGTTGTCATTGCAAGAAGTTCTCTTTTTCGAAGCCTAATCACCGAATTAGAAGCGATTTTAAGAAAAATTTCCTTTTTTGTGTTCTATGGTAATATTTTTATCTAGGAAAAACTTTAAAAAGTTACATATTTTAACAATTCGTTTCTTTTTATACGAATTTAAACGCGAAACAGTGTTTTCATGTAAATTTAAGCAAATAACTTCTAAATTTTAGACCAAAATTAGTTCATAAATTTCTTTCAAAAAATCGATTTTTTGAACATTTTGGTGAGTATTTACTAAAACTATGGAAAAACTACAAGGTTCTGTGTGATTAAAATAAACTTTTACTTGGTTTTCTGCTAACTATCGGCAAATTAAAAATATCGTTTTTTTGGAAGCAATGAAAATGTGGTTCCTTCAGAATGACTTCCATTTTTTTTTTACTGGGAAAGTATGTTACACTTTCTGTATAAAAGCGATCAAAAATAGAATCAGTAATGGTTTAGGCTTACTGTAATGAACTAGAATTACATATATATATATATATATATATATATATATATATATATATATATATATATATATATATATATATATATATATATATATATATATATATATATATATATATATATATATATATATATATATATACATATAAATTTTGGTGCATATTAAAAAAGAACTACATTGAAACCTCTCATAACCGTACACTGACTGTCGCGGTACTCTTTCCCGATTATTGCGAGTGTCCACTTATGAGAGAAGTATGCATTTTTTTGTACTTTATTTTGGTTGAAAAAAAATATATTTATAGTAAATTGCTTCAATTTCAGCTGCTGGTTTGCAAAATGACTTTCACATACATACATGAATTATTAAAATGTGCACGAAACTTTACATCTTCGTAATTTCACGCACCAAACATTTCTATATTTTTTAAACTGATTTATAATTTCCATTTTTTTTTTCTTAATTTTTAATTATTTTTTAAATGGCTTCTTCAAATAAAAAACAACTTTTTGCCGTCTTTAATGCATTACAGCCGTATTCATAAAAAAAAGTTGATTAAGGTTTAAAATGCATATTAGTTAAAAAACATTTTAAGGCTAAATAACGTTTTTTAAATATTGGTATTCATAATCAGAGTTTTAACTAAAAATCAATTAACTAGATTTTTTTTTTAAATATCGTGGCAATCCTGTATTCTTTATTTGTCAATTGCATATTAGTTCTGCAAAACAACGATTGTTAATACACAAAGTACTCGTGTCTACATTTGTTTATTTGTCGCTTTTCAGACAAATATTGTTTCTATAAAATAAAAGATGTGTTTCGACTTGTATTTAATAAAAAAATAAAAAAAAGTTCATAACAAATATTTATTAAAAGTGCTTTTTATATGACTTATTTTATTGTATATTAAGAAGCACTAGAATAACGAGCTTTATTTTGTTTGTTTTGAGTGTTTATACATCACTAGTTAATTTTCTAAAATTATATTATTTATTTTAACACATAAAATGAGAAAATAATGATTTGGAATGGGAACTGGATGGCTCCTTTTCTTTTAAGTATTCTTTTGGAGTCTATTTGATATTTCGGCAATAGTTTCTATAAAATAAATTACATTGTTTTCTTCTAAATAACACTGGCATATACACACATACATAAGTACATACATACACACATACAGGCAGAGTTAAAAATGTAAACAAACCCGAAGCAAAATTACAACAACGTCATCTTAAAATTGGTTTAAACATGGGTGCAATCAATTTTAAAATTTGCTGATTTACGCAAGGTTTAAAAAACGTTTTTTAAGCTAAAATTCTATTATGAATACAATTTTAGAGAATTTTGCTTAAAAAACATTTGAAATGCTGTTTAAAATTTTTATGAATACGGCTGTTAGTATTTTAATTTGCATCGACAGGGGAATCCCCAATATTATTGGCATTAATAAAAATATGAATTAGAGTTAAATCAAAGAAGAACTATTATTTAAATACAACTCATGTTGCCGTGTTTCAACTAGAGTGATCGACTCGTTTTTTCAACCGGTTTTAAAACCCGGTTTATTCAAAATACGGTTGTCGGTTTTTTCAAAATCTTGATTTTTCGAATGTCGAATAGTCCGCTTTTTTACAATTTAAAAACCGGCTGAGTCGAATACTTTTCGATTTGTACATTTTGCATGTTTTGTTGATTTTCATAGGTATTTTTTTAGTGTAAAAGCTCTAAGCTTTTGAGCACGGCAACATTCACTGAAAATTTAAATTTAAGACAAATTATTTTATGAGGTAACATCAGAGGCGAATTTAATTGGCCTTATGGTGTGCAACGGATGTCAAAATACAGTTGCAAAAAGTGTTTTTTGGTTTTGTTGCCATTTTGCTTCATATTTTATATAGAGGTCCATACATTCATATGTATATACCATTAAGGAATAAACTCTACATACAACCATCATTTTTGGGGTTTCAGGAAACTTGGGACGAAATTCAAAAAATTATATATGCCAACGTTTAGGTTGCTAATATATATGTTTATACAAAAAATAAAAAATTAAGAAATAATTATAACAACAACAACATAATAGACCATATTTAGATGGCATTTGTTGATGGCTTGGTACCGGAAATCAAAGAATTTTCAAACAAATTGACGACATCAAACATTTTGCACGTAATTTTTCATGTATTTTATGCCTGTATGTCGACTTTTCTCCTATGCATTTTTAATATTTTTGCTGCTGTAGGTGTTATAATTATTTTTTTATTTTTTGTATAAACACATTTATTAGCAACCTAAATATTGGCATATTTAATTTTTTGAATTTCTTCCCAAGTTTCCACAAACCCTAAAAATGATGGTTGTATGTAGAGTTTATTCCTCAACTGTATATAATATATAAATATTTACGTACTATATATACATAAGTATATGAAGTTAATTTTTATGTTTTACCTTTAATTTTTGTATTGTTCTATAGTATTTACATGAACTGTTAACTCTTTTTTTTATAAAGCAATTTAAAATCAAAACTTTTGTATAATAATTTTCTTACTTAAAAACCGGTTGACCGGTTTTTCCTGAATTGTAAAAACCGAAACCGGGTTTTTCATAATTTCAAATATTCGAACTATTCGAAAACCGGTTTCTGGAAAAAGTCGAATAATCGATCACCCTAGTTTCAACGCTTCTTTATGCTTACTGGACAATTTTGAAGAAAAAAATAAATAAAATTTAGTGCCCGTCCGCATCCTTTCATTGCAGTGCCCGTTTATATAAATGCATTTATATGAAAAAACCAATGAAAATGTTGGATCTACAAAACTTGTGCGGTTATTAGAGGTGTATTGTGTTCTTTATGGAAGGTTGTACTGTATAATAGTTTAGTTATGTTTGCTTCGGCAAAACATGTGTGCCAAGGCATGATCAAACTGATTGTATAACGAACATTGCTCCTTCAAAATTAAAATAAAATCTTTTGGATTTATATTACTCAAAAGCTTTTAATAGAATGCAAAATTAAATTAAAATGTACACGCAAAATAAAAATATGGTTGAGGTAAACATAATCAAACAGCAACAAACTATGATTGAATTATATGGTTGCAGTCAAATCATATTATTGTAAACTTTAATAATATTATTATCTGAATTAATAATAATATTATCTACAAAAACAATGAACTTTGTTACACCTAATCTTAGTATTGTAAATATGACAACACTATTGTTAGATGTGACTAAAATATAATTCAGACTCACCATACCATGTTCTTATATTATATTAATATTGTTAAATACCACAGAATTATTTAATATAATAATACTATTTTATTTTTTAATCATATATTTATTGTAGAAACAGCTAGCTGTGCGTTAAATTCGAAATAAAAATAAATTAATGTTGTTGAAATAAAATGTGTATATAGAAATGTATACTTACACGACATACAGACATGTCTGTATAAAGAGATACACAAATGTTGATATATTTTTTATTGGTCTACCCTTTTGTTTACACTTTATTTATTTATTCATTTGTTTAACATCACCTGTGCACTACCGATAGCTTACAAACAAAATACTGAACTGACAGATGTTTCTGAATTTTTTTCTTTTTAAACTTAACATAGTATGGTTTTGGATAACATTATATTGTTGTTTACATCATATTATTTTTAAATAATAATAAAAATTATGTTGTAGTCATACGTTTTTAACAAAACTATATTGTTAAACTCTAACCATATCACACTTTTCTATGGATGTGATAATGTAATTATTAAATTCAAGCATTACTCTGTATATCGTAACGAAATAAATATTTAAAATAACAATAACTAGTTTTCGACGACCACACACATTTGTTTCAGAGAACATAATATTGTTTTCTCAACCATTCTACAACCATACATTTTCATTGCGTGTAGCTGTTACTTTTTTTCCTTTTTTTAATCTGAATATTTTTTTAAAATGGCTGTATATATAAATGCATGCGTGTATGTGTGTGTTTCCACATGCGTTTTTAGGTGTTGGTGTGGCTATGTGTGTGTGTTCTAATAACAATCTAATAAATTGAGAATAATTTGACAGCTAGTCAGTCTTGCAGGAATCCAAATTCAATTTTACACAGAAACAACTTCAGAATTAAGCTAAATTTTGTGTTTGATAATAAGTAAAGATTATTATTTATAGTTGTACAGCTGCGTTCAAAATAATAGCAACATTACAAAATTTTTAGTAAGTCCATTTACAACTGCTAAAAGGCTGATGTCATTTTATTTAAAACTTAATAAAATTTATGTCAGCAACTTCGACATATCTTTGGTTGCTTAAAACTGGTCCTCTTCATTTTGTTCTATACCTTCCTTTGCGCAATATATTGACGCCGTTAGTATAAGATTTTATTTATTTGTTCCTCATGCCAGTTTTTGTTAATTTTAATTTGCTTAAAATTATTTTCACAGTAAAGTAGAAAAAGCACATCTTCGAATAAAGTACTGCCAAATAAGGACATAAATTATTAAATTTTAAATACTTTTAAATGAAATGAAACCGCTTTATTGAAAAATTAATAAACTTGTGTATGAAATAATTTAAGACGAAATTACGCAAATGTTTTATGATCCGAAAATGGGACAACTATATAAATACACAGAAATTGGCAACGCTGAGGCTTGAGCCATTCTAAAGACACTGGTTCGTTTAAATCTCTAAATTAAAAAGAATTGTTAAAATTCACAAATTTTGAAAAGTAGTTTTTCCGATTAAGTTTTAAACTGCTGAGCCTATTAAAATCATAACATAAATTGCTCTTAGATTGAAAAACAAAAATCAACATAGATTGACTTAAATTTGAAATAATTTGAACTGTTCTAGAAATATCGTTGTTGAAAATATTCTAAGATTTATTTTATTTTTTAGTAAATCCGAAATTCTATATTCGAAAAATATTAAGAGTCAGTTTTTGTAAAAAATTTCGTTTTTAAACGTCTCGAGTTTGTATGAAAGATAGCAAAAATTCGTTACAAAAAAAAATGGTTTCAAACAAAATTTGAAACGAAAAAATTTTTTGTATTTATAAAATCTACTCTTGAATTATTTTACTTAAATTTTTGACTTTGATTGAAAAAAGTTATTTTTTTTTCTCAGCCAAAGATGTTTTGTAATATTTTAATTTTTTTTTTTTTTTTAATTTTTAATCAAACTGTTATTGCAATAAAATCAAATTTAGTCATTGGAATTTGAAAATTTTATTGCTTCTCCTCAATGCTCTTCCTACTCAGATTTTAAATAAAATTTATTAATACGAGTATGTTTAGTGCGTCCGTCGAGCGCGCTTGCTGTTGTGTTTGCTGGGTAGAAACAGCTTAAAATTCAAAATGTGTGCAATTTTAAAGAAAATTTTTGGATACCTCAGGAAATGTCAAATACACACACATCTCTATATGTATATATACATACGCATTTGAGTTTCCGTGTAAGTGTGCTAATGTTTTGAAAAGGTTTTAGCGGTAAAATTAAAAAAGGCCTTTTGCTTCTATGGATAGCGCTTTTGATAAAAATTTTAATTTCCTTTTGGCTTTTAGATAAAAATACAATAATAAATATAAAGCATTGGGAACAGAAGGTCGTTATGCTATTTTTCACAATGTCTACCATTTTCACTAGTTTAATCCATATTGTTGTGGCATTTGCCTACTAAATTTAGTTTAAAATAAATAAATTTATTAAGAAAACTTTCACAGAATGTTTATGATTAGGTTTTCTTCTCCATCTAATAAGTTTGAACTTTGAGCCTTCCGAAACTTTCGAAAGTACAGTAAATGAACATAACGTATAATGCGTACTTAAAATACAGTTAAGATTTAAGTTCTTGCGGTTACTAAATAAGCCCTTTCATACGGCCATTGATACCCGTTCTACAGTTCAGTCTGTTTGTACGAGTTTTCTTTACAAATATCATTTGTTACAACACAAATATGATGACGAAGTGAAATTTTCTATTTCAAATGGTTAGATCTTCGATCACGTACAACTCTTCATTTCAGATTTTGTTTTTTGACAGCAAGAAAATGTTTTGTTAGAAAGTTTATTTTGCAATTTTTAAAAACCTTTCACTCGCTCTCAGCTCTCTACTTTAATTTTCTTGGCATTTTGCTATATAAAAATAAAAACAATAACTTGCAACATTTTACAACATCTTTCGTTGTTTTCTATTTTGATTTGAAAATAAAGACAATATTTTGTACAACAATTGTAGCTTGCCAAATGATAATTAGTTTTCTAAACTTCAGCATTTTTGTGTCTTAGGGGTGCTGAGCAAATCTTGTTTCTGAGTCTGAGGTTAGATGATTTTGCAGTTTTTTTGTGTGTATGCATCATTATGAAGTTCAGAAAATAAATATTTATTTTAAATTTTTTTTAGCGCCATTGTGCACCAAACATTTTCGCAGTCACATCTAGTTACTCAATGGTTCATTTAACTTCAAAAGCTTTTAAGATTTCTTTAAACATTTTTCTGACTTCAGTACACAAACAGAATCATTTAAACAATTTCAATTTATTTCACAAATCAGTGCTAATTATGGAAAAAAATGGTTTGCTGTTTTTGTTTCTGCTCTGACCAAAAAATTCACGATTCTTTTTTGGATTTCGTAATCCAAAGTAATTTAGTAATTTTAGTAATTTTTTAAGTAAATATTTGATTTAAATATATTTTATTTTATTGTATATTTTTATGCATATAAAAAGATTAACAGAATAAAATCTCAAAAGCTTGTTCATATTGTATTAATAAAATATATCTCATGATTAACGATTTATTTATTTATCTAGGCGCACGGCACTGCTCCAGGCCAAGTTCTGGCCAATGCACGTAGTGTGTATATTTACAGCTGTTTTTACCCTCATAACTTTGTTCCCCGCGACCGTAAAATTATGAAATTTAAATCATAATTAGAATAAATTTATCTTACCTCATACGCAAAGCTTGAAAGTTTTAGAATGAAAGATTCCGGAGATACGGAAATGCAAAAAGTGCATATTTTAAGACATACTCACTGACTCACTCATCAATATTATGAAGCACTTCCGCTATAGCTAGAGATCTGAAATTTGGTACACAAGTAGATCTTGGCGAGCAATGAACTAGAAAAATCTGAAAACCCGCAAATTTTAACCAAGGGGGAGGGGCTACGCCCATAAAAATTAAAATGTGTGCTAAATAGCTAAAATTTGCTACAGAACTAGGTCTAGGTGGACAATAAACTAAAAAAATTTTAAAATCCGAAAATTTTGGCTAAGAGGGCGGGGCTACGCCCATAAAAGCAAGAATTAAAAAAGAAAATCTAAGGCGCTTAATGGAAGATATTTTGTTGAAATTCAGCATACATACTGCGATAGGGTAAGCCTAAAAATTTTTCATTAAAAAAGTGGGCGTTAATACGCCCATACCATTTCAACTTCATTTTCGTGTACTACGACTCAGCATATTTAGATACACTATTTCTGTATGTATTATTATCCGTTTGCAACGAAACTTGGCACAAATAATAAACACTGGCGGAAAAAAATCTTAAGTTTGGAGAAGTGGGCATGGTTACGCCAATAAATATTAAAAATTAAAAGTTGCGCTGAAGAGCTGAAATTAGATACACGAGTAGGTATAGGTTAGAAAACAACAAAAAAAAACCTGAAAACCCAGAAATCTTAGTCAGAGGGGAAGGGCTGCGCCCATTAAAATTAACAATTAAAACTTGCGCGTATGAGCTGAAATTTGATACACAAGTAGGTCTAGGTGAGAAACCAACTAGAAAAATCTGAAAAACCAAAATATAATACTAGAATGGGCGGGGCTACGCTACTATTGTTTGAACCTGAAAACGTACAGCCTTATTTATAAGTCTTATTAAGGCTTTTTAAGAAAAATTTCTTATGAAAATTTGTCTCAAAATCCCTTTATAAAGCCTTAAAAAGTTCTATAAATAAGGCTGTTAATATACAGCTTTTAACTTAAGCTATTTTAGTGAAAACTTGCATATACGTTGCACGTATACAATACTTTAAACTATCACCTAAAAAAGTGGGCGTGATAACTCCCATACAATTTTAGAATTGTGTTTAATTTCCTTCGGTCTAGCATATTTTAGAAGAAAATTAGCATGACTTATACGCGCTGCTCACAACAATATTGTGAGTTTAAAATAGTGGGAGGGGTAATCCTCATGAAATTATAAGGTATAGTTCATGCTAAAGAGCTGAAATTTTATATACAAGCAATTGTAGATGAGTAAGTAAGTGGGAAAATCTTAAAACCAAGAAGTGTTATCATTTCTTTATATCGGTAAAAATGTTGTCAAGTTAGCAGAATATCTAGAAATTATATAACAACCCTACGATTACAAAATTATACAATACAAATGTATTTTAAAAAGATTAAAATTTTTTCTCATTTGTCAGATTAAAAAACTCTTTCAAATATCAGGTAATTATTTAAAAAAATTGTATGTTAATTAATTGCAAAAACAAATAACTAATTGCTAAAAAAAATATTTAATATAAAAAATATATTAATTTTGTTTGTATAAAAAATTATACAAGCCTTGCTTATGTTGTGGTAATTTTTATTAATAATAATTTTTTTCTGAGAGGTGATGATGGCCAACGCAGCCAATGTCAATATATATATATATATATATATATATATATATATATATATATATATATATATATATATATATATATATATATAGTCTTGAAATTTACTCTGTAAGTTAAATATATGAATAACAATAATTAATAGTTTTTTTCAATATTTGTGAGACATAAAAAAGAATTCTCATTGCTCTCGATGAATTATGATCACGGAATAACTTATGTTAAAGTTAGAGCTTTTTAATTTAAAATAAACAATTTATACAAGATTAAACTACCGCAAAATTGGCAATAAATAATTTAAGAAATCATAGCTGGAAAAGAAAGGCGATGGATTTGCAATAGAATTGAATTAATATTAAAATATGCAATGGAGCTAAGAACTTTATATCACGGTGTGAAATGCCCACTTCGTTTAGAATATCGGTATATGAAAGTTTGTGCTCTTTATATCTGACATGTAGCAACTTTAAAGAATATATTAAATCAAATATTTTTGTGGAATACGTTGAACCTCTAGCTCTCCCAAGCAATGATAATTTTTTTGCTCTCTTCTTTCAAATCGCAAAAACGATTATTAAAAAGGAGTAAAGGGAAACATGAAATATTCAAAAAAGTGCTGTTCAGTGGTAAATTTCTTTACATAAGAATAAAAGAATTTTTCTCGTCTTTTGCTTTTCAACATTTTGTCGATACTGTTTGTTGACTTGATCAGCAGTATGCGTTTATTAAATTGAATCGCAGTACGATTAATAATTTATTATTGATAAATAATAAAATTAAAATAAACTAAAAATTATTATTTTTTTTATTGGAATTTTTGCAAACTTAATGAGCTAAACTTAAACAGAATACGGGCATTTCCGCCGGTACGTTCACCGACACCAAAGAAGATAACTATTCTCGAAATCACTTTGTTTTAACGTGACTAATGTAGACAACTTATTCCAGATATTCGAATGCAATGTTACAAAAACGCAATTTTTTTCATTTGGATATTTCTTTTGCATTTTTAGTCTTCATAAACGTTTGACTTTTACTCTCTAAAATTATTCTAAGGGTACAAAGAGTCAAACAATATGCCCCAAAAATAGTAACAGTAAAACCTGTAACTTATTGCTTTGAGAAATCACAAGTTGTGATGTCACGTTTGACAGTAAAAATAACATTTCTTATCAGTACGTCAAAGGTATATACAGAAACGTTTATCAAATATTCAGTAGAAATTTAAATTAAATATTTATATACACTTTTATTTATAAAGACCCATATTATGTTGGCCACGTGCGACATCACTAGTGCTAAACTTAAAAACAAATTTTTATATTAGATTCCTTTTATCTATTTTAAATTTATTTAAAGAACATGAGCAAACATTTCGAAAAAAAAGTTTCAAGCGGTGGAGAGAAAAATTGAGAGAACCTGAAATATTATTGTAAGCAAAAAAAAATATCCAAGAATGCGTTATATAAAGGCCGGAGCACAATGAATCCGTCATGTGTTAAACTTCGCCTTTTTCAACTGACAGCGAAGTTGAAATACATTCATTCATTCAGTACGTGTCCGTCAACGCAAAGTGCAAAATTTCGTCAACCTTGAGCTTTTTGTGTACGTTGAGTAGATTGACAAATATTGGTTGGTTTTTTTTTTTTTTTTGGTATGTTATGATATAGATTTTTGTGTTTTGTGCTAGCAAAAATAAAATTAAACCAAAGAAATAAACGAAATAAATACAAAAAGTTGAATTTAATAAATAAAATGGAGAATAGACCTATTGAAGCTGTTCAAATGCTTCCGTCAGTACTCATTGTACAAATCTTCTCCGTCGTTGCGTTAATGCCAGTTGAAAAAGGCGAAGTTTAATGTATGACGGATTCATTGTTCCCCGGCCTTAAGAAAATTTGGAAAGCCTTGGCTAAGAGAAAAAATTACATGTTTCGAAAGTAGAGATGGAATAACCGATAAGCCCAAAGTATACAGAGATGTCACGAGAATGTATTTTTCTATTTGTCTCGCTCTATCTGACATTTTCTCGGGTTTTTGGCATTGATTCTTAAACAGGTTTTAAGGTAATTTGCCATCAGACAAATATGAATGCTTACAACTAGAAATAAAAGAACACACAAAGCAAATACGTATAACCAGAAACATCCAAAAACAATTTTTAAACATACATTTTAAATTACGCAGCACAAACAACTTTAACTAAATTTGTTAGCTGTATGAGCTACAATAATACGCATGAGTATAAAAATACTCTGGGTATTTATCGATTACACATATTTACATACAAGGATACTTTTTTTCCACATACACATAAAGCATGCTTTGAAACAGGCACATATACGTGTACGCATTTTCATTTGATTTTATATACTTAAATGCATGTAAAGGATGGCGAATGATGAATAAATATCCCAAGTATAATGCGTATATTTGTTTTGTCCGACTAAATTTGCATAGCTGGAGTATATGCATACTGAGGCTAGAAGTATGACAGAAATTCGATGCGCTTGACACGCATGTACCTTATTATATCGAGCCATATTTTCGATTTTATCGAAAGTGACATGTTATCGAAAATTGACTTTTTTAGTGAAATTAAAATTTTATGGGTCTGTCCATAGTTTAGAATTATCAAAATTCCAAAATTATTGATAACTTTTAAGATACAGGCTCTAAAATTTTATCTTAAGCGATAATTTACGTACAAAAACATATTTGTATATTTAAAAAAACTGTCTGATAATGATAATGCTCGATATGTAGTTGTATCTTATACTAGTTTTTCGCATAAACGAAGTAGTGATGATGTTGTATTTTTAATTTATTGATTATAAAAAAGTGTTTTAATTTTAAAAATACTTGTATTTGAAACTTTTAAAGATTTCCAAGAAAGAAGACAATAAACGTTGGGAATGAAATCCAGTATTTTCGAAACTTAAGGTTTTCCACAGTTAAATCTACGTTGATATTGTTTATTAATTGAATTAAATAATAATTACAAGTTCTCAATGAAGTAAAATCGAATAAATATTATAGCAAAAAAACAATATCTTAAAATTTGTTTTGCATATCTGCCAAATAGTTTATCATTTATACGTTATACGTGAATATATGTATATATATGCTTATTATACTTTTATATGTTGACAATTTTCGAACAAATTTGAATTTGTAGTTGAGTGACGTTCTGGCTCTAGGGTTCTTTAATTAAAAACAAAATACGCATTTTTAGTAATTCTCCACCGGTCGTTGTTTTTGCTAATTTGCTGAACTTTGTCATTTTGTTATGTGCCTTCTATTGACAAGTATGCTTTACTACGGATATTTCCATTTATTTCGATTATTATTTTCTATTATAGACACACTTGTAGTTGTGTGTGTTTGTGTGTGTGGTTATTTAAATTTCTTTTTTATACGGATTGCCTGGAAAAAAGCAAAACTCAATAAAATGTGCTGCTACGTGCTGAGTTTATTGGTTGTGCTGTTTCCATATTGGTTTTTAACATTGAACAAAATTGGAATATTTAAATACAATATGTATTCGTTCTAACTGCTTGAGCAGAAGTTAGCAACCTAGGAGCTAGAGGGGGCCATTAAATTTAGATTTGTTTTTAGCAAACACACACAGCGAGGTTAAAGAAAATCTAGGAATATAAGCATAAGTTCTATATAAAAAATCGATACTCGCTCGAGCATTCATAACACAGAAAAAAATAGACAAGAAGTATTTTCAATAAAACCATGTTAATGCATAAAATTTTTTATTTCAATAATATTTGTCATTAATTTGAATATGTACTTATCAATTCCGCGCATTTTAAAATATCATTTAATTTCATTTGTTTGTGTTGGTGTTTTCCTTGCTTGTCGATTGAATCAACGTGGTCATGTACTGATGTTGTTGTTTATTTTGATTGTTGGTGTTGTATACGTGTAAATTCCGACAAGAAGCCGAAAAACGTCCTGGTTTGTTTTTTTTTTAATCAATAAAGTTATCTTTAGATTATATCAACGAAATGCACCATGCAGAAGAAACATAAGAAATCATGTTTTGCGTGTATTCATTATTTGCGTACGCAATAACGATTAGCTCTTTAGCTGAGTGGTAAGTACGTTAGTCTATTAGTCAAGAGATTGCCGGTTCAACTCATCATCCGAAACACATTCAATTTTAATTGCAGCCAAGTAAAAAAACAAACAAAAAGGGGTTGAGAAATGTGACTACACACAAACAACACAACACAATAACAGTTATCGCTGAAAGTAAAATTTCACTCAACAACTTTTTTCCTTGATTCATTAAATTTCTTTATTGAAAAATTACAAATTATTAATAAGATATTGTATTAATTCAAATATTTGTATTATTGAAAAAAATAATACTATTCGTTACAATCTTTATCACAAGAACTTCGAAAATTAAAATGATTCAATACCGGGATTTTTGTTATAAAAATGAAACTTATTTTTTTCTGTGAAGGTATGGAGCAGATATCGAGCCATGGCCGCCAAAAAAGCTTGACCGCCACATATTTTAGACCCCATCTTTTTGACGAAAATCTATTATTTGCGATAAAAAATGATTGATCTTACTCCAAAAATTGAATTTAAAAATTATGTCGCTTAAGCTTTTTGGCGGTTATGAATAAAATGCAAGCTTTTTTGATTACAAAAACGATATTTTTCAGTTGACATTTGTGTACACTACAGAATGGCATTACTCAATCAAAAATGTATACTAAATAGTTACTCTTTGTTTTAGTTACTGCGGTTACTCATAATTGAACCACAAAGCATTGATACGCTCACATATTTGCTTTTTAGCAAGTATGACTATAGGCTATTTCAACACACAATATTATCTTTTATACGAAATGTTTAGACAACTATAATAATTCTTTCTACCAAGAAAACAGACTTAAATGCAAAGATCTGATAGCAGAAGATAAGAAGAAGTACGTGAGATATAAAATTAAATTTTAATGGGCGCAACTCTGCCCATTTTTTTAAAGTTTCAAATTGTGTAGTTACAATAGCAAAACGTGTTTTGTAGGTTTTGCAGCAATCAGATAAGTATAATATCATAAAATTAAATTTAAAAAATTGTGGGCGTATCCCCGCACATTTTTTACAATCGGACCCATAGGAAGCTATACCCTCTCATACAAAAAAAGTTTTTTTACGATCGGTCTAAAATGCCCCGAGTTATGAAGTAACACCAAAAAAACAGAGAACCTCCTCCTTTTTTTTTTGAAGTCGGTTAAAATTATTTTTAATGTGCGTATTGAGTGTGTGCCATACTTTTGTTCAGACTATGGATATTTATTCGGACAAAATAAATATAGGCATGATACTTAGAATATTTATTCATCATATGCCCCCATATGAATTTGTGTATATTAAACTTAGCGGAAAACGTGCTTTAGCTGTTTGAAAATATTAATGAGATAACTAAGAGGTAATCTTAAGCATAAATATAACCTCAAAGCAACTGATATAATTCCTATTTTTTTTCGTAAAATTAAAAAAAAATATCATGAATTGATTTTGCAATTTATGTTCTAAATGTTTTTCTAGGAAATATTTAGTTACAAACGTAACAAAATGTAACGTAATAACAGTTGGAAATTATTAAATCACACTGTCAAATAAACGCCGTTGCTATTCGTATTTTAGCGTGTTACCAATTTAATTTTTTGCTGCACTGATTCTTTAATTGTATGAAAATAAAACACTTCTGTATATACTCATGTATAGCCGAATAAATACTGATAGTATTTTTATACTTATGCGCACGATTGTAGATGATACAGTGTGTTAATTTTATTTGTAGTCGATTGTTCTGCGTGATTGGAGGAATGTGTGTGAACAAAGTCGTTGATAGTATTCTTTAATCGTATGCAATTTAAACTTGATGAGCATTTTTACGTATTAGTGTGATTTTTATACCCATACTTCTTTCATTCACTTGTGGATACAATTTGACATATATGGCTCCATTATTTACGTATGAATTCTATATATTTAGAATTTTATAATTAAATTTTCATAAATGAGCTCATATAGATAGTAAAATACATCTCATATATTAGATTTATGAACTCATATACATATATTATATTAAATTTAAAATTATATTATATCATACATATTTTTTTGGCTGAGTATATATATAAGAAACAAAAAGAACTGAGGAAAATCCTAATTTTATCAAAAATCGATTTGTCTTAACCCTAGAATATCATACTTATTTTTATATCGCAAACGTCATACTTCGTCGAATCGACTACGACCTATTTCAAGAGCCAATAAAAAACGTCTTGAGCAAAAATAAGTACGAAAATAGATTTATTATTGATATTTAGCTAGTTTTTAATTATCATATAACGAAATTCATATATTTCTTTTAATCGTTTAACGTAAAATTAAC
Source organism: Tachina grossa (assembly GCA_949987645.1). Lineage (NCBI taxonomy): Eukaryota > Metazoa > Arthropoda > Insecta > Diptera > Tachinidae > Tachina > Tachina grossa. The sequence goes on from OX465275.1 coordinate 30,447,203, forward strand.
ATTTCACAGACTTCTATCAATTGGCATTTTTTCTTAAAACATAGCATTTATAGCATCAATTGTATGAAATATTACACATTTTTTTCCATTAAGTCTTGTAGTTTCTTATAATAAATTTATTAAACTAAAAAAGCAACATTAGTTTCGAGTAACTGATATTAGCGGCTAACGCTATACGAAAAACGAAACAAAAACAATCACAAAAAATATGTTTTAAATCGAAAATAAAATCGCGCGTCGTCATTTCGACGAAGTATGATAGTGCAGGGTTAAAAAAAATATGATTGTACATAGCACACTTCAACTAAACATTTTGTCAAATAATAAATTTCTTGAATGTATAATTCGGATTTTTTTTATATATTTATGTGTTTATATTTTTAAACCTTTTATAAAGGTATAGAAAAATAAAAGAGATTAATATCGGATAAAAATTATTGGCTGGGTTTTGTATTAGTTTCTAAGCCTACTAGGCTTATTTTTCTTTTGAGATTTTCAAAATCATTATTATTTGTGTATTCTCAAATGATTTATGAAAGTTTGTGCAAAAGATAAGAGGTTTGTGACTGTTGAAAATGTGTGTTTGAAATCTACTGATGATTTGGCAAAGCACCCATGAAATGCATATAGAAATGCTTAATCACCAGCAACTGAATCGTAATTAAAATAAATTTATGGCAATATGTCAAATAATAACTTTTTTAAATACCTATATTGTATAATGATTAATTCAGCAAGTTGATTAATATATATTAACATAAGTAGGCATGTAAATATATAAATATGTATGTAAAGAGCCGAAATAGGCGCTTAAAATTTAACCACCCTATATGTGCAGCCTTTAAAAATTAATTATAGCTTCAGGTATCAATTTCCGTTCTCTGCATACAAAAGTCAATAAGTATTTGCAAGTCAAAAAATATACTGTAAAATTGAATCAAAAATAGTCTGGCTGGCTATTTGCTGTTTAGTAATGTGGCATGTTTTTAGCTGCATACACACGCACACACACACACACACACACACACAACTATAAACATTATAAACTCTTATTAATTTTGTATTTCCCATGTATTCTATGAACAATTTACTCCCAAAAGAATGAAATTAAATTTTGTCGCGACAATAAAACATACTGAATGTATAGTCAATTGTTTCTTTTTGTTCTTGCTGGTTATGTATTGAGTTAAAAAAAAAACAATACACGGATATAAATAACTACACGAGTTAACGAACACTTACAGAAACATACGTACACATGCGTGCGAACATGCACTCACACCCCCACACAATTTGTATTTGTTTTTAAAAGTTGGTAAGCAAATGTAGTAAATAAATTAATCTCTCCCACACAGCGTGACCATATTTGCTTATTTTGAGCTAAATTTAGCTTATTTTTTTGGGATTTAGCTGCAAAATTTCTATTTAGCTCTTAGCTTATATTTTAGCTTTTTTTTAAAAACTTATTTAGCTTTTTTAGCCGTTTTTTAATCTATATTGCATGTTCTCAACAAATATTTTAAAGACATAAAAAAGTTGTAATGACAAAAATTAAAAATTTTAAGAACCCCCAAGCGTACTAACTAAATCGCTAAACCGATTTTCTTCAATTTTAGGCGAGATCAAGTCACTTTTCAAACTACAAAAACAAAATTAAAATCGGTCTAGCCCTTTATAATCTACGGCGTCAAAGACACACAGATTCAACTAAATATATCTAGAAAAGATGTGATATCTTCTGAACATCTGGACAGATTTTCTTCAAACAAACCTAAGAACACTCTCGGTCAAATCACCTTGCGAACAAAACATAAACTAATTTAAAATCGATGAAGCACTTTGGTCTGTACGTGGACTCGTACAGATGCACAAATGTACAGACACACACTACAAACTTATAACACCCTTTTTTGGACGAAAGAAGGTTAAAAACTGTAATTTGTTAACAAATTATATAAAGTATAAAATTTTTTCATTGAAAAATAATTTAAAAATACAAAATGTAAATTGCGCATTTATAAGAGAAATGACAAATTTAAAAATAAGTGACATTGATTGCAATTTTGGAGTTACAATGGCAAAAGTTAAATTAATATTGCCTATAAGACTTTTAAAGATTTTTTTTGAGTTGAGTTGAACTTGTATTCAGCGGCATGAATTTACTTAAAACAAAAATTAGGAAATAGGTTTTCTGTTAATACGACTAATTAATTTAAAAAAAGGTTTCGTATTTTAGTATAAATGTTTTTAAATTTTTGGAAAGTTTTTGTGTTATTTTTCTTTGAAACTCATATATAATAATGAATAAATAATTTAATTAAAAATTATTCAATATTTTTAATTTCAAATAATAGAAAAATATGTTTTTGTATGTATATATTTAACGTTATTTTAGCAATAAGAAAGAAACTATTGCAACGTAGAAGAAGCCGAAAAAAGTTTAGCTTTATTTTACGGCTTAAAATTTAAATTTTTAGCTTATTTTAGCTCTTTTTGAAACGTGATTTAGCTTAACTTTATTTTAAAATCTGGTCACACTGCTCCCACACATGCACCTGTACTCTTTTTACTTTTTGCTCTCATTACATTCTCACTATCTTTTTTTTTTGTTATTGTACTTATTGTTTGCTTTTCCAGTTGGTTATAATAAACCAATACAATCAAACATTTAAATAAATTTTTGCTGTTGTTAGAATTTTAATATTGTGTGATTGTGTTGGTGGCTTCAGATATGGAAAATAAATAAATATTTATGGAATATATTGGATTTTAACCCAAGAAGCACTTTTAAAATTATAATTTTTCTAATCAGGAATAATTTTTTAATCGGGCTCAAGTTGAGTATTTTGAAATTTGCATTTTAGAATAATATAAATATTTTATTAATTAATGCTATTTAAAAAAAAAGGTGAGATAAATTAAATTATTTTTTTTGCTGCATTTTGTTCTTCATTAATTTTCATGATATTTTGGGCAGGCTACCTACGTTTTAAAGAAATTTTTGAATTAGTTTGTATTCAATACAGAGTATAATATTTTTACTTATTGTTCCACTGTTAATATATACATATGTATATTCAAAAAAGTATGTACATATATATCCCTTGAATTTATTTGTGTTGTTCTTTTGAATATTTATTACTTAAAAAGCCCAATAGTTAGACAGACTTGTCAGTCAGCCATTTATGCACTGAGTTGGGTGTATATATTTATGAATATTTGAAATACATTCAACATTTGCTCACAAATAGAAACTGACTTTTGTAAATATAAAAAATTCTTGTTAAAATATTTAACATCACCCAGGGCATTAGCATAACATGTCATATAAAGATGACGGTTTATTATTAATCTTTTTTTTTTTTTTTGGTAGTAAATATTAAAATATTCGTATATCCCTTATCAAACATGAGTTGCATTTAGAAATCAATTAAAATTATTATTTTGCTGTATTTAATAAAACATGTTTCTATGACATTTTTCGCTAAATATATCTGCAATTTTTGAATATTTTCCAATTATTGGGAATAATAAAAAGTATTTACTAAATCATAAAAATTAAGTTTACTTGGCGGAAAAATGTTTGTATTTGGTTTTTATTTTTATAAGCGATTTTAATACTTATCTGATAGATAAATTTTTAAATAGAAAACATACCTGTAATGAGAGTAAAAAAAGATAACATTAGTAGATTCTATTAATATTAAAAAAGGAATTTATAAATAAGCTTTAGTCTTGCTTTTTCTATTTTTTAAATAAATGTAAAATATCAATCTAAAATAAAACTAAAATTTTGACTATTCATTTATTGAATTACTTTTGTTTAAAAAAAATTATTCATTCATGATGGCAATTAGACTTGTAGATTGTGGAATAACAGACTAGCAAACTCTATTTTGGGTGCCGTACACCAAAGGTGAATAAGAAACTGACAAACGAAAAAAATCGCCAAAAACCGAAACAGATCGATAAAAATAAAATAAATTACTGTAATCGAAAAAATCACCAAAACTAAAAAAAGATGTCAAAACTAAAAAAAAAATAAAAAAGTGGTCCGAAAAAGACTGGGGGCGAATTGCGGCATTCTATACATTTCGAAATTTTAGAATGTTTCCATATAATTTCGTTCAATAACGAGTGCCGTAATTTGCCCCCTGATATCAGCAAAATCGAAACGAGGGTTTCAGCGCTGGAAAACTTAAACTTTTTTTGGAATATAAAATTAATAAAAATATTTGTTTCTTTTTTTTTGTTAAATAAACCTATTTTGTATTTCAGTAAGAATTCAATTGGTATTTAAAATAAAAAATAAAAGGTATATTCCAGGGATGGAATATGTTAGGTTTTCTAGGTATTAAAAGTAAACTACCAATATTTTTTTCTCTATAAGCTTAACATATTTTATATTTTTAAAATTATATATTGGCGTAAGAAATGAGATAAATCTAATAGAGGATGATTGCAGGTTTGGAAATTTTTCAGTTTGTATTGACATATAAAAGTAACTAATAGAAATTATTTTTTTTTCTTATTCTTTGTTTTGTTTTCGAAACAAATAGTTTGGTATAAAATATTAAAAATTTATGATAAACACAGCTCCACCGCTGGAAAATTTAATTTTTTTTTTGGTATTAAAAGTAATCTACCAAACTTAGTTCTTGATTATTTTTTTTCATAATTTAAAACAAAGTATGAGGGCCATTTTCACAAGTTGCCTTAGCAAAAGGCAGGCTTTGCATTACAAAACCTTGATTTATTATTTTTAAATATTATTTTTATTATTATTGATAATAATAACAATACAAAATTGAAATTGTAATAATACAAAGATGATGATGTCCGGCAGACGAAATCTTACCTTTAACTAAAGATAAGTTGTGAAAATGGCCATAAGAAATCAGAAAAATCTACAAGGATGAGTTCAGGTTTCGAAAATTTCCCATTGTTGCTTGTATGTAACAGTAACTAAGTCAGACTAATTTTTTTTGTAAATTATATATGTTTAAAAAATAAACAGTTTGGTATAAAAAATTAGAAAAATTTAAAAACATAGCTTCAGAGCTGGAAAATTTTAACTTTTATTAGTATATAAAAGCGACTTAATAAAACTAGTTTTTTTTCTCTTTGTTAAATATACATATTTCATATTTTAGAATGAAAGAAATTAGTATTCAAAGTCAGAAATATTTTAATACGGTTCCAGAGTTGGAAATTTTATCCAAAATATTTACCATTGCTTACGACTCGGAGGAGCAAAACACAATCTCACGATTGTACTTGGAGAATTATGCATGATTATTATGATTATGAATGCATTATTTCAAGCTACAATTAAATGATTTGAATTTTTCTTTGGAATTATTTGAAAGAACATACATGAGTATGACTTAACTAGAAATAATATATCAGTAACATTTTAACGATAGCTCCGATCCGGATACCTTGAAAAATATCATGGAAAATTGCTAAGAAGCACCCCGCAAAAAATTGCACAATACCATCAGAACTAATATACATTTAATGACGTACTTTTCTGATTGAAAAATTTCATTACTCTTTTGCAAATCACATTACATAAAATTTTAAAAAAAATATGTACAAATTGATAAATGAAGCGAATGATTCTTTTAGATTTAATACGAGATTACTTGAAAGTGTTGCCAAATAAAAAAGTAAGTAATTCTCAGAAATGGAGTATTTTGGTCTCACGCCTAAGTTGGTAATCGAGTAGGGAAGAGCTTTAAGCAAAACTGCTTAATATCAAACCCGATTAGCTTTTTTAAAATATTTTGCTGAGTAGCGACAAGGCTGTGGTTTGGCCAAAATGAACTAAATTCCCCATTTATTAATAAATTGATTTTAAAGTAAAGAAATAAAATATACTACTCAAACTAGAGATGAGCGGTCCCGTAAGTTTTTGATAATTTTATTACTAGTGAATGTTTGTAACAATTCTGTTATTTTGAGAAAATATAAGAAGAAGAGCGTCCGTGATATTAAACTGTTTAACACATTTCAGCATTTTTGCTTTAAAATTATTTTTTTATAACAGAGATCTGTTATTTTGTGAAATATTATGTAGTTAAAAAAGTAACAAGTATAAACAGCAGAGACAATAACATTACAAAGCAAAAAGTTCTGAGCTGCAATTACCAGAAAAGACGATCTGACACGATCTTGCGATTTTTTTTATTTTTTTTTTTTTTTTTTGACAAAATCTGAAGATATAAAACAATTTTATATTGTGGCTTTATTTGCTGTAAAGGAGTGTACAAAAGTATTCGCTTATCTCTAATTCAAATCCCTTTATTATTTTGTTAAGTTAATAATTAAATGCACCTAAATCGTAATAGTATTACTTTGATTTTGTATTTTTAATTGAATTTATTACTATTAAACTTAAAAAAATTAAATTCAAAATAATATTCAATTTGAAGATTTGAAACGAAATAAATCGAAAAGCTCTGATTGAATCTATCTATTACATAAACATTACTTTTGATCCTTTTTTCGATATTCTTATATATGTATTAACACATTTTCACAGATATGTGTGTGTTTGCGTGTGTGTGATTATCTGTATGTGTGTGTGTGTTTGTGTGTGTGTGTGTGTGTTTAAATGTCAGCATGATTTGTAGTTGTTAGTTGTTGTGCTTTCATTATATACAACAAACTCTCACGTAACAAGAGATTGTTATTGCTGTAGTTGGTACTAATTACCTGGAACTAAATATGGGGCTGGATTTGGTGCTGGTTGCCAATATGTTGGTGTTATTGAAGGATAAAGTTGTTGTTGTTGTTGTTGTTGTTGTTGTTGTTGCTGTTGCTGCTGTTGTTGTTGCAGTTGTTGATTACTATGCTGGTGGTGATTGTGATTGTGATGCTGCTGATTTTGCGAATGCTGGTGTTGCTGATGATGGCCATTTGTGGTCAGACTTATAGGCGGTGAGGTGGGTGTGGTTGCTGATTTGTTTGCCGTTTGCATTGTGGTAATTGACGATGCAATTTTTGGTGCCATAGCTGATGCTGTTAGTGTTGCAATTGTTAACTTCTGTTCTGTTTGCACTATTGAATTTAAAGAGTTTAAGGAGCAAAGTTTTGCTATTGTAGTGCCTAATTCTGCAGAGCTTTTTGTTTCATTCATATTATTGTTGCTGCAGTTATTATTATTACAGTTAGCGCTATTGTTATTGTTATTGAATTCGTTAACATTTCCGTTTCCGTTGTATGACATTAGATTATTGTTACTCGTATTATGATTGTGTGTGCGTACTAAAGCTGTAGCTTTGTTTTTAAGATTGCTGTTGTTATTGTTGTTGTTATTATTGTTGCTGGTATTGTTTTTGGTATTATTGCTGCTATTGCAATCATTTGCTGTATTGGCTAAACACATTGTTGTTGCACTAAAATCATTTGACGCCATCGAACCACCATCCAGTAGATAACGATTTATCATTATTTTTTTTTCTTTCTTTTTCAGTAGAATGCTTAATGTGATTTTCTCGTTTTAATTTAAATATCTCTCTTCACTTCCGTTTCATGTATTTTATTGCGATTTGGAATATGGTAAATTTCTTTTTTTTCATGCACTAAATTTTAATATCGCATTAGTTATTGCTATTATTATTCAAATTCATTAATTTTTGTTTGATTTTTTTTTATTACACTGAACTTAAAATCTCTGTAAAATTTTCCACTTTAAATGTTTATAACGTTTGTTATTTGTTTATTTGTTAAATTTGGTACATAATTATCACCTTCTAAATAAAATAAAATATTAAAATTTTTGCCTTCCAATTAATGGTTAGAAATTTTAATTTAAATTTTGTCTGTCTAACCCAGCAATAGTTGCAGCAAAAGTATTTTTATATAACACAAAGAAAAAATTTTGTTTTGTCATCCGATAATTGCAAGCAACAATTGCCATTTAAAATAAGATTTAAGGAAAAAACATTGGAACTAATTTATAAGTGACAACATTTTCATTGCTTCCAAGGAATCTTTAATAAAAATATTCAGATAATTACTAGAAAAGCGACTAAAAATTTATATTAAATACACAAAAATTTGCAACTTTTTAAAAGTTTTAGAAAGTACTCACGATGCTTTGTGAAAAATTGATTTTTGATGAAGTTTTTGAACTAATTTTCATATAAATATTTTTTAACTATTTAATGAAATTTACATGAAAACAATATTTTGCACTTAAATTCCTATAAAAAAATGCAGGCGAATTGATGATGTTCACACTTGCAGTCGATTAAAAGAAACAATTTGCAAAAATATAAAATTTTTTTACCCTTTTCCCGGAAGGAAAATATCATTAAAGTACTTCAAAAAGTGAATTTTTTAACATCGCTTCCTACTCAGTGATTAAAAATCGTAAAAGAGAACTTTTTGCAATCGCCAGCCTATATGAAAAAAGTTTCCTAGTCTCGAATTCTACATTATTATATTTTTTTTAAATATGTTTTTTTTCACGGGGATGAAACTTTGTTTAGTTTTTCATATTTCGAAAAGAGTTCTTGTTGGGTTAATGCTATTAAAATAAAAAATTTTTTTTTCACTCAACTGCTTTTAATTTTGCTGGGTTATTATAGAAATGTGTTGAGCTAATTTATTCTTGTTTGCATGGTAATAATTATCAGTTAGTTTTTATTATTTTTTTATATTATTTATCTCAAATTCTACATAATATTCATTGAAAGCTCTATTCATACTTCATAATTTTCAACATTTAATTACATAACATTTTTTTATTTTTTGCTATGTAGTTTTGGTAAAGTGATTTCAATAACATGAACTTTAATTTATAAAATTTTTTATTTTATTTGAAAATTAGTTTCACATTTCAATTTGCACATACAAATTAAATAGTTTTTGTTACACCTTTTTTTCTGTAAGTTGTATGGAAATTTATTTATCACATGCAAGCCCTGAACAAAATACTATTATTTTTATTATTATTTGTGAATTTTTAAAATATTTTATAACACAGTATGGAATTTCAATTATTTGTTGTAATTGAAATTTGTTTTAGTTTTCAATTTTTATTTTAAGTGAAATAGTATTATTTACAAACTTTTAAACTATAAGTTTTTTGCCAGAAATTTTAGTCATGATATTTTTTTTTAATTTTAGGGGCTTACTAGCCTCTGGAGTATTGGGCTCAATTTTCAGTAAGAAGTCTAGTTAGTCTTCATAGAAAAATTAAATAAATTTAAGAGTCAGCTGCAATAGCATGTTAAAAATTTAAGTTTATAAAAAATGAATTAATTAGATATTGGATACAAATAAAAATTTCCAAAATATCAAATCAGGAATGTAAGATTTATTTTACTTGTGTGAACAAGTGCAAAAGTCGAATATTTGAATTAACTAATAAAGTTCAAAAAAGATTATTCGAATTTTACCGAAAAAATTACATAAAAGACAAAACACTTTTTATATGCCCTTCATCAAAAATGGTAAGCGTGTATATAGATTTATCAATCCGTAGGTTATTTTGACAATACTCATATACATACGACCTCATAAAGTATCTAAATTCTTGGTTCTTATAAATATGGAAGTCAAATAAACGATCTTTTCTTACATAAAAACCGTTTTCCAACACGGAAAAACTAGAAAAAATTGTATTGAAGATCGGCAAAGTCAAAAGGACATTTCCAGGGCTGGAAATTTCTGACTCTTTTGGTATATAAAAGTGAATAGCTAAGTTGTTTTTTTTTATTTATTTTTTATTAACCCCACTTATTTAGGAAGCAATAGATTAGTTTGAGTAACAAAGTTTTTTCCAGTGCTGGAAAATTTTAACTTTTGTTTGTAATCAAAATAATCAGCTGGTAAAATTTTTTTTACTTAATTAAAAGATTTTATATCTTATGAAGAATTAAATTGGTATTAAAAAACAAACAAAAAATTTAAAGGACGATTCCAGGGTTGGAAAACTTAAATTTTTTGTACGTAAAAGTAAACAACTAATACTCTTTTCTTTTCTCTTAATCAATTAAATATATTTTATAAGGAAAGAGATTAGTATTAAAAATAACCAAAATCATTGGAACGGTTAGAGGGAAAATTTTATTTTTTCTTTGAGCATATAGTATGTAAAAGTGACTAACTGAGCATATAACCCTATCTTATATTTTTTTCCAGGGTTGGAAAATTATAACTTTTTCTTGATTTAAGTATAACCAGCTGAAACAATTTGTCTTATTAATTAAACCTATTTTATATCTTGGGAAAAAATATATTGGTATAAAGATCAAAATATTAAAATGACAATTCCAGGATTGGAAAATTTAAAATTTTTTTTAGTGTACAAAAGCAACTAGTTGATACTATTTTGTTTTGTTTCTTCATTAATTAAATATATTTTATAAAGAAAGAGATTAATATTAAAAATCAAAAAAGTCATTAGAATGGTTACAGGCAAAATTTATTATTTTTTAAAACGACCAGCTGAAACAATTTCTTGTTTCTTTTTTTTTTTGTTAATGAAACTTTTTTATTATTTCAGTTTGATTAAATTTGATATAAGAAATCAAAAAGTCAAAAACAAGATTCCAGGGTTGGAAAATTAGAATTTTTTGGCACATAAAAAGTAACCTACTAAAAGTTATTTTTTTCTTTTTCTCTTTAAATTAAACGCATTTTGCATTGATAAAAGAAATAAGAAAAATCTAAAAGGTTGATTACAGTGTTGGAAAGTATAAATTTTTTTTTTGTCATATAAAAAGAATTTGACCTAAAGTTCGTTCTTATTATTCGTTGAGCTTCTCATTTATTCAAATAAAGGTTTACCATTGTATCTCCCTGAGATGATCTGCATTAGCAACAGTGAAATGCGCATAGGATCCAGCTAAGTCCTCAATAATCGAATTTAAAGCAGTTTTAGTATTTTACTGAACAAACTAAATTTTAATTTTTTAAAAATGTTACAATAACAATGTTAAAACTTAATGTTAAATAATAAATTCTCCGCAAAGCTCAAGTTATAGACTTGTTAAATATTTTTTTTTATTCTAGAAACATTTTTTTATATTTGTCTTATTTTTATAAAAAAAAATTAGTTTAACAACATTACATTGAAAAAAATTTAAACTTGTATTCAATTACTAAATTCAAAAATCAAGTAATATTTTTTCTTACCTAGGGTTTACACGTGCAAGTGCAAGTTCGAAAAACTCAATACACTCAAACTCTTACTAACACATCTACACTTTCGGCAATTGCAGTCTACTTCCAACTCAACTGCCAAGGAATTTTACAAGACAGTGACTTGTTGAACTTGTAGCAAGTAAATGGAAAGTTAGCTAACAGTGTTGCCCATTGATAGTTTAGCACAAATTAACTGGATTTCAGTGTAATGTTTTATGCGTTTTTACTCATTTTAAATACATTTAAAAGCTAATTTAATAATTTTTTTTCTTAAATATTCATAAATAGAGCAGTTTATTAATTTTTTAGACATAAATAACATTGAAACAATACGAATAAATTTCAACACTATCCGGTTCCCTTAAAATTAAAATTCTTTATGTTATGGACAACTCTGCATTAAAAGGCAAACATGCAAGTTGCAAGACAGTCGGGCATTTGTGCGAAATTTTCGTTGATAATACGTACACAGCGCTTGCATGGAAGGCACTTGCGTGTGTAAACGCAGGGTTAAATAGTCGTAGGAACTGCCACAAAATTCGTTTAACTAAAAACCAAAATGAGTAAAAGTGAATAGAAAGAAAAAAACATTTTTCTTCATTTAAATAATTTGCTCTAAATTCGAGAATAATAAAATCTTTCAAATCAGTTTCAAAAAACTCTATGTTAAAACAAAATCATATCATCATTTTTTCCGTGTAGATTTGTGCAGAATTATGGTATGATGCTTTATATACTCTCAGCACAATTAAGTCCCAAACAAACATTCATATCTGCAAAAAAATTAATTTTGTTTCCTTGAAAATGTTTCTTTCAAAATCTATCAAAATCGAAAATTTCTTTTGAAATAAAATGTTTACCTAATATCATGATATAAGTGAATGTACAACATTGGGAATGGAAAGTTTGAACCAAGATATTGTACAGTTTTAAATATTCACTTTTAATAAAAAGCGGAATATATGAAGTATCTTGGCTTAGTTGGTATGGATGTACAATACTTGAAATATTTTAGGATTATCAAATAGTAACAAGGATATTCAAAATCTTATGTTATCAGCAAAATTACGATCGCATCAACTTTTCCATCTTTACCATTGATTTTACATGAAGAAGTTTAAGAAGTTATAAATTATTCTATCTCTCTCTCTCTCTTACACACACACACACACACACACACACACACACACACACAAACACAAACACACACACACAATTATAACTTGAACATGACAAGGAGATGCACGAAAATCGGCGCACTATGAGCTGTTTACGTAAATTTTTCGGCCAAAAGATACAAAGCAATTCTAATTTAAATTTAAGCCTAATGGTAGAATAAGTCGATTCGTATCGTGTTACTTTTAAAGTGGTCGTATTGTTTAACAATATCGATCAGCTGTTTCCTACTGTTGCAGTTGCTTTACATTACAGTCGGCTAACTGAGCCTTTAATTCTGGATGTTAGTTAGTAAAAACGTGAGGTTGCCAGCGAACGTGTCAGCTGTTACTGTATTTCTCTTTATACATATGTGAGGGAGAAGTTCAAGTAAAAATCTATTTTCTGTAGATTTCTACCTCACATACGTTACGATACATATTAAATAAATAGCAATATGTTTTATTTATGTTACAAATTTTGTCAGCTGCTCCGTTCACTCACGATACGAATCTACTAATTCTACCATAAGTGTCATTATGAAAATTAATCATGTTATTTAGATTTTGGTGTCAGTATTTAAGCATTCAAGTTTCTTTTGATGTTGGAAAATAAATTGCCGTCAGAAAGAGCTAAGCTTCATTAAAGCTATCTCTACTTAAATACTCCTCATTTATTTTCTAAATAATATACATATATTAATAATGTAAAAAATGCGGAATATAGAATATAATATTAAACTATTTCCAATATCGAAAATAAAACCTTCTAATCAAATTTGTTGGTCAAAAACTACCCATAAGGCAATATAAATTGCAATAGAGTAATATATAAAGCAACCATTTTTCTTTCACAAAACAAATATGTATGTCATCATGTATGTATGTATGTGTGTATATATATGTACATCGGTGAAGGGTATATAAGATTCGTCACAACTGACTATAGCACTTTTACTTGTTTCATCTTATGTGAAGCATATGCATATAGTGAATAAAACAATTGAATGCTGATGGTGAGCGTTTTTCTAAAACGCCTTTTTTTATTCCGTTGCTATTTGTCAGAATACTTTAATTTTGCTTTGTTTTACTTTTTTTTCTTTAAATCTATTATTTATCAATTATGTTAGAATTTTTTAACGATGAGTATTCAAATGTTACCCCAATTTTATTAACAAAAATTTCAATTTCATTTCAAAGCTAAAGTCGGCGCTTAAGCTCCCAAATAGCCATAAATTGAAATTGTATGAATACAAAGATTTTTATCCACACAATATGTAGAAACAACATCTGTTAAGCATTTGCCAATTATATTTTTGAATGGACAAGAAAAACCAAAATGTATTGATGCCGCAAAATTGGCAAAAAAAAATTTAAAAAAAACACATTGAAATGAATAATTTTCTTATTATTTTTTTTTTTTTCATAAAGTACTTTGGTGTTTTGATTGCTTTTTTTCAGGAAAATAGAATTATAAGAAATCTATTGAATAAATCTTGTTTGTTGCTGCTTTTATGAACACACCACATTGTTTACTACTTGTTTTATTTGCTGTTCGAACGAACAAGTTGCCAGCCAATCAGAACAAACTGATTCATTGCTGTTAAAATACATTTCTTATTTTCTTTTCTTCAATAAGATATTTTTCTATGCATTTTTGTTATTTGACGTGTGTGTGTGTGTGTGTGTGTGTGTGTGTGTGTGTAGATTTTGATTTTGAGATTCTTTTCTCAATAGTTGCTTTCTTATACAACATTTTTTGTTGTCTCTGTTTTTTATACCCTCTACCAAAAATGGTAGATTTGTCATTCCGTTTGTAATTTCTAGAATATTAATAAGCGCGCCATAAAGTATATATATTCTCGATCCTTATGCATAGGGAAGACGAATAAGCGATGTCCGTCTGTCCGTCTGTCCGTCTGTCTGTACGTGAAATCGGTTTTCCGAAGCTCCCAGAAAAGCTAGAGACTTCGCTCTAGGATTGGGGTGTCAGAAATGGTCGAAATAAGATTGGTATTGAAAATCAGCAAAATCGAGCAGACGGTTTCAGAGCTGGGAAACTTAAACTTCATTTTGCCATACAAAATAACTAACGAAAACTAGTTATTATTATTTTTTTATTAAATAAACTTATTTTATACTTCAGTATGAATAAAATTAATATTTCTTAATAACAAATAAATAAAAAAAAAAATTAAAAAAATTAAATAGACGTTTCCAGGGTTGGAAAACTTTAACTTTTTTATACAAAATTATACAAAATTAATTTACTAAAAGAAATTTTTCCTTTTTTCTATAAATTAAATATATCTTATATTCTCAGAAGACAGAGATTGGGTTAAAAAATGAAAAAAATTAAAAAGGATAATTCCAGGGTTGGAAAACTTAAGGTTTTTGTGATATAAAAAATTAACTACCGTAAACTAATTTTTATATTTTTTTATATTAAATTAACTTATTTTATACTTCAGTACAAATTAAATTGGTACTTCAAATTAAAAAAGAAAGTTAAAAAATTAAAAAGACGTTTCCAGGGTTGGAAAACCTTATTTTTTATACAAAAGTAACTTACTAAAACGAATTTTTCCTTTTTTTACCATAAATTAAACATATCTTACATTCTTAAAAAAAGATTGTTTTTAAGAATACAGAAAAAACAAAAAGGGTGATTCCAGGTTTGGGAAACTTACACTCTTTGTGATATAAAAAATTAACTACCGAAAATTAATTTTTATTTTTTTTATTAAATAAACTTAATTTATGCTTGAGTACGAAAAAAATTGGTATTCAAAATAAAAAAAAAACAATTCAAAAAATTAAAAAGACGATTCCAGAGTTGGAAAACTTTAACTTTTTTTTCAAAAGTAACTTACTAAAACGAATTTTTCCTTTTTTCTATAAATTAAACATATCTTAAATTCTTAAAAGAAAGAGATTGGTGTAAGAAATCAGAAAAATCAAAAAGAATGATCTCAGGGTTGGGAAACTTACACTTTTTGTGATATATAAAAGTAACTAAGTCTAATTAATTTTTATCTTTTTCTGTATAGATTATACATATTTTACGTTTTGGAAAGAAAAGTTTGGTGTAGAAAATTATAAAAATAATAACCACAGCTCCAGAGCTGGAAACTTTGAACTTTTTTTCTGGATATTAAAGTAATTAAATAAAACATTTTTTTTTAAATTTCCTTTTTTCTTTTTTTACTTAACACATTTTCTATATTTTTTTAAGAACTACTAGATTGATATAAGGAATCAGAAAAATCTAATATAATGATTCTAGGATTTGTAAATTTAATTTTTTTGTAGATAAAAGCAACTAGGTCAAAATATTTTTTTCTTTTTGTTTATACTTTATGTATGTGCTTATGTATGTATCTCTATACTACATAAAAACACTTTGGTAAAGGGTATATAAGATTGGGCACAGCCGAATATAGCACTCTTACTTGTTTTCTATTGTGGTTATTGACTGTTGTCTAATATAAATTTTCTAATGTTGTTTTTTTAGCCAAATGACATTTAGTAGTTTTTTTCCTAACTGGACATTAACTAGATGTATGTGTGTATGTGTTTGTTTGTCAATTTAGATTTATTTTACATGTGTAAACAAGTGAATTTGTTTAGCTGTCTGTTGGTGTATGAGATGTTTGTTGTTTGTTTGTTGTTTTAACAAATGTTATTTATCTTTTTAAATAATTTAGGTTTCTTTTTATACGTGATAGATGTTTTGGAAATTAAAAGAAATCAGAAAATGTTTTCTTTTCAGTCAGAAAGTGCAAATAAAATATGAAATTAAAGAATTTATACCGATTGCAAATGATATTAAATTGATCACATCCTATTTGTTAATTTAAATAAAATTAAGTTTTTGTGAGAAATAATCGAAATTACTATTCATTTGAAAGTCCCATAGGCAAATATTTACTCAATTTAGTCATTGTACAAGCCATACACAGAATCTTTGTGAAAAATTTTTTCAAGATTTTAGTTATAGCTGTTTTTTAGTTTCGTGCTGAATGCTGAAGTTTTAAATTTAATTTAATTAATTAATTAAATTAGATGATTGAAAAGCATGAAACTGATGGAAACAAGTTATGTTTTTAGATTTTATATATTTCGGTATATAAAAATATAGTATCGGCAATATAGATGTACCACCAATTTTTTTTTTTTTTATAATAATTTTAATAATTAAATTAATTAATTTATTTAATAATTTAATTTATTTAATAATTTAAAAAATTAATTAATTTAAGAATTAAGTTAATTAATTAATTTAATAATTTAACCCGCAATTTTTAACTTAATATTTAAGTACGTAATTAGCTAATTTTTATCTAAGATTAAGTTTTATTTAAATAATTATTAAATTATGTTGAAAGTACGGCAGCACGGCAAAATTTCAAAATATAATGGAAAGTTTTCCAACGAACAGCTGTTTAACGTAAATAAAAAAGTTAGGTTATCAACATGTAGAAAATTAAAATTGCATAAAAACTCATTTTATGAAACCAAAAGAACAGCATAATGTATTTTTCTATTGCTTTATTCCATTATATGAAACTTTGTATTGTATATTTTTTATATTTATGAAATTTAAATTCTTTTTAATACGACCACATGATGTTTTCAATAAACACACACACACACATAAAAAAATGGTACGCTCATATAACTTAAGTTGTATTTAATTGCGCAAGGTTGGACATTTAGTTATTATTTAAACATGCACTCAAAAACACAATTTCGTATTTAATTAGAGCTTAAAATTAATTATAGTTTGATTACCAACTGAAAAAATGGGCATACTTAATTAATAATATAATTTAATTAATTAATTAAATTACTAATTATTATTAATTATTTATTATTATTAAATAATTATTTCTTTTTAATTAATAATAATTTATTCATTAAAAATTATTCATATATGAATAAACATAAAGTTTTCTGGAAAATTGTATATCTGATAAGTTTTCCTTAATAAAAATACAAAATTGGCGGTACGTCTATATTGCCAATGTTATGTTTTTAAATAGGCAAATATAGATGATGTACAAACATGCATCTTTTTCGTCACTTTTATATTATTGTATCTTCATATGCTGGCTATCACAGTCCCGTGGTGGACATTAGATTTTGTATATTAAAATATATTAGATGTACATCTCACCAGGCAATTTATTATTTTTATGCAAGAAAATATAACACTTTAAAAAAATTACTTAGATATGTTTAATAATACATTGTTAATCATGATCGAAGGAGGTAAACAAATTTGGTGTGTGAGTGGCAGTGATGCCAGAATTTCTTCACCAAAAATGGCTAAATGTTGAAAAAATGGCTAAAAATAGCTAAAAAAAATGGCTAAGCACCATCGAATGCAAAATTCATGAATTTTAAGCAAAAACAAGGAGGTATTCATATATTATTTTTTTGAAGCGAATTGGAAACATTTTTTAGAGTAAATAAAAACAATAATTTGAAGTAAGCTCGTAAATAAAACTATTTTCTTCAGATAATCAAGAAACAATCATAAAACTGCGCATATAATGCAAACTTCTACGCCTTCTATTCATTTGTACATTCTGCTATTCAGTCTTTAAATTTTTGGGTTACTAATCCATTCCTTGCGAAATTTTGGTTTATACTTTTTATTCATTTTCTATTTTTGAAACTTTCATTTAAACTTTAAATTAATTTTTTATTTTCACCTGCGTAAAACAAAAATTACCCTTGTTTGATTGATATTACAAACCACCAATTAGACCAGACCACTTATAACAACATTGCAATGATTATAAGAATGCAGTAGCAAATGTTATTGTTACCAATTGAGCCATCTCTTTCATACAAGCCCTTTTAGACCGCTGCAGCAAAAATGGCCAGTTTGAAATGGAATTTATAGATATTAATGCGAAAACAATAATATATTACACTGTTGTGTTTTTTTGTAGTTAATTAATTTTCCTTTGTTGCGAGTTTAAATTTTATATGAAAAATCACAAACAAATTTCATGTTTCCAAAAATAGGTAAAAAAATAGCTAGATTAAAATAAAAATGGCTAAAAAAATACCTAATAGCTAAAGTCACTTTTCTTCCGGCTAAATGGGATGAAAAATGGCTATGAACTATGAAAAAATAATATTTTAAGCCCTTTAGTATCTTTAAAAATATTACTATGCATTATACAAATTCCTATTCTCTAAATAAAAAATTTCATTATATAATATCCCGTCAAATTTCTTATTTACTTTCGAATTGAAATGATATAAAACCAACTTCACTTATATGATAGTCAACATAAAGAATTTAAAATATCTCAATAACAGTTGTATTGCGCTTTTTTTAAATCATATAAATCAATATTTACCGAATCAGATACACATTTCCAGTTTCAAGTTTGTATTAAGTCAATGTGTATGTTAAACGAAATAAAAATCTATTGTAATACACACATTAACATACATGCATACATACATATGTACATACATACGAGTACATCTACATTTCATGCTCGAAGTAACAAAATGTCGCTCTTTTGATCTACATATATACATACATACATACATACATACAAATCCATAAATTCATGCGACGTACTTTTTATTCATTTATGGATGTGTGTTTTTTTATCATTCAGTTTTTTTAAAATATTCAAATAAACTTTACGCTTAAAAAATGTTTTGCACTTTTTAAAAAAAAGAGCACAACAACAAAGAAGATGTAAGGAAAATATACATATTTTTAAAATGTCATAAAGTTTAATAGATTTTACACAGTCAACAAAACTAATATGCTCGTTGACAGTAAATATCGTTTTTGAATTTTTTTTTAAATATGCAAAATAAATAATAAAATGTTTTATTTTATAGTATGTGTAAAAAAGTTTAGATTTAGCGCTAAATATGTATGAAATTTAATAAATCTAGACAAACTGTGTAATAAATAAATTTAGTTGAAAGTTGCTGGAAACTATTTTAACACAATGAACTATAGGTGAAATGAATATATATGAAGGTTTATCCTTCGGTTTGTCTCCTTTAAGATTTATATAAAAAAATTATATTAAATTTATTTGATTAATTAAAGGCTCAATTAAATATTTAATCGAGTCAAAATATAAAAAAGTTAAAAATGTAAAATAACCGCCACTAAAATCATTTCTGTACAATGTTGTCAATAGATTGCACAAAAAATATAATTCTTGCGCAATATTAATCTAAAGCCACATTTTATTTTATGCAAAATATTATGCAATACGCAAAGTTGTGTTACAATATTAATTATTGCACAATAATAAAAAAGGAATTTTAGAAAATCTAACAAATTTCAATTAAATTTTTTTTAAATATATAGTAGGGATGTAACGAATGTTCGCATTCGCAAATGATTCGCTTAGTTTTGCTATTTGCATTCGCATTTGCATTCGCTAAACTGTATGAGAATATTTCAAGCGAATACTAAAGACAACAAAATTTGTACTTCTTTTACGAAAATAGTTTACGATTTCAAACAAAGCTTTAAAATTTTAGCGGAAAACTTTTCCATAAATGATAATTATCATAATGAATCCACAATCTAGCTGTTTTGTAGTCTGTTCAAACCTTTGGAAAAATTTTGAGTACCATTCATTACTTCGTACAGAAAATTTTAAATGCTAACAATATTAACCAGCCTTTGTTTGTTGTAAATTCCATGCGAAACAAGTGCCACGCATATTATTTCGCATGAAATCTTAAAATGTTGAAGATATATTTCATATATTTTTGTCCCAAGATGAAAATAGTACTATTCTTCCAAGATTTTTCATGAACAATTCAATCCAATTTTCTTAATATATATTTTGACAGCATTTCACATGAAATTTTGAACAGAGTACCAGGCTTTAGGGCCAAAGTGCGAATGGGTTGATTGATTTGTAAATGTTTTTTTTTATTAAAGATTCAATTTAAATAAAATGCTATTTGTATTGCATCTATTTATACATATAAATACAACTTCATGTTCCTAAAAAAATTAAGTTTCATGTGATTTTTATCGTATTTTAAGTATTTGCATTCGCTTTCGCAAAAATTCAAATGCATTATTCGTTTTCGCATTCGCATTCGCTAAACTGGTATTCGTTACATCCCCAATATATAGTTAAGCGACCATACAATGTTGTCAATACATTGCACAAAAAAATTAATTTTTGCTTAATATAATTTAAAAGACTCACATAATTTTATTCAATATATTGTGTCATACGCAATAAAATTGCACAATATTAATTATTGCACAATAATTTTTAAAATATTTAAGAAATGTTATACAAATATATCAACAATTATTTTACTGCAATTATAAAATTTCTAAGCCTTCTAAATATTGTAAAGAAAAGTAAAGTACATTAAAGTACGATTCGACTTTCCGAAACGGTTAAATATTAAATTGTGTTTATAAAAGTTGACACATCTTTTAGCAAGTACGAATATGTATGTATGTATGTATATATGAATGAATATATGCTTGTGTTGTGTATGTGTTACATGTAATTTTTTTTATTTTAGCGTGCATTTCATTTCATAACTCTTTGAAAACATGAATGAAATAAAAATAAACATGTTGAAAATGAAGCATTTTTTGCCATTTTATTTATTTGAACAAACATTATTATATAAAATTTTTTTATTTATTTTGATTTACTAGAGCATAAATTTTTTGAATGAATATACGGCGATACACACAGTCACACATCTAAGCAAATGTTTTTGTTTTTTATTTTTTTTTTTTTTTTTTGCAATAAGTTAATACACACATACATTGAGTTTCCACAGCTGGTTGACATAGATGTGAGTAAATTAAATTTGTTTCAAATTATATTTCTATGAACATTTTGAGGCGAAATTATAATAAAATTTTTGTGATGAGCTTTATGTGACACCTAAAGTGTAAATTTAGCAGAGAAAATTTTCAAACATACAATAAAAAATTATTCATAAATATTTTAAAAATTAGTTTGAAGTTTATCTAGGCGCACGGCAGTGTGCCAGGCCAAGTTCCGGCCAATGCACGCAGTGTGTATATTTACAGGAAGCCATTCGAGCTGTTTTTACCCCCCTCATAACTTTGTTCCCCGCAACCGTAAAATTATGAAATTTAAACCATAATTAAAATAAATTCATGTAACCTCACATGCTTTTTGAAAGCTTTACAATGAAAGGTTCCGGAGATATGAAGGTGCAAAAAGTGCATATTTTAAGACATACTCACTGACTCACTGATCACTCATCAAATTGATGAAGCACTTCCGCTATAGCTAGAGAGCTAAGATTTGGTACACGTGCAGATCTAGGTGAGCACTGAATTAGAAAAATCTGAAAATCCGAAAATTTTAACCAAGGGGTCGGGGCTACGCCCATAAAAATTAAAATTTGTGCTAGTGAGCTGAAATTTGGTATAGATCTAAGTCAAGGTATGCAATACACAAAAAAAATTTAAAATCCAAAAATTGTGGCCAGGAGGCGGGGCTACGCCCATAAAGGCTAGAATTAAAAAAGCAAATCTAAGGCGATTAATGAAAGCTATTTTATTGAAATTCGGCATACATACTGCGATAGGGCAAGCCTAAAAATTTTCCATTAAAAAAATGGGCGTTGACACGCCCATACAATTTCAACCTCATTTTCGTGTACTACGGCTCAGCATATTTAGATATACCATTTCTGTATGTATTATTATCCGTTTGCAACGAAACTTGACACAAATAATAAACACTGGCCGAAAAAAATCTTAAGTTTGGAAAAGTGGGCATGGTTACGCCCATAAATATTAAAAATTAAAAGTTGCGCTAAGGAGCTAAAATTTGATAAACAAGTAGGTAAAGGTGAGAAAACAACAAGAAAAACCTGAAAACCCAGAAATTTTAGTCAGAGCGGCGGGGCTGCGCCCATAAAAATTAAAAGTTGCGCTTATGAGCTGAAATTTGTTACACAACTGGGTCTAGGTGAGAAACCAACTAGAAAAATCTGAAAAGCCAAAAAAAATTCCCAGAATGGGCGGGGCCACGCTACTATTGTTTGAACCTGAAAACTTACAGCCATATTAATAAAACTTATTAAGGCTTTCTAAAAAAAATTTCTTATGAAAATTTGTCTTAAAACCCCTTTATAAAGCCTTAAAAAGTTATATTAATAAGGCTGTTAATATACAGCTTTTAACTTGAGCCATTTTAGTGAAAATTTGCATATACTTTAAACTATCACCTTAAAAAGTGGGCGTAATAACTCCCATAAAATTTTAGAATTGTGTTTAATCTACTTCGGTCTAGCATATTTTAGAAGAAAATTAGCATGAATTATAAGCGCTGCTCACAACAATATTGTGAGTTTAAAATAGTGGGAGGGGTAATCCTCATAAAATTATAAGGTATAGTTCACGCTAAAGAGCTGAAATTTTATAAACAAGCAATTGTAGATAAGTAAGCCAGTGGGAAAATTTTAAAACCAAGAAGTTTTATCCGCTAAAACTCTAATTTGCGCTAGAGAGCTGAAATTTAGTGCACAAATTAATCTAGATCAGAGATCACTAAAAAAAATTTAAGAAAACAGAAGTTTCAATCAGGGGTTGGGAGCAAGCACTGTAAACACAAAATTAAGTTAAATTTTATTGAAAATTTTCATACACATTGCAATTGTCCAAAGTAAAAATTTCGTTTTGAAATTGGCCTTGACTACTTCTATAAATCTTAGCTTTTTCTTTTATGTACTTCGGGTAAGCAGTTTTTAGTCTATTACTCATGTATTTCTCAATAGCTTTTTCCTACAAAACTTAACATGAATCATAAGCACAAACAGATTTAAAAATATAAAATAAAAAATATAAAATATATAAATATATAAATATATAAATAAATATATAAAAATATAGAATATATAAAATACAAAATATAAAATACCCTATTGAAACTTTGTATGCACATTAGGCATATCCTTTTGATTTATGTACTTCGGCTAAGCAGACTTTAATATGTAGATATATTGAGAAAATAGGCGGGATCACTCCCACTAGAATTGAAGCTGTATTTTACATATTTCTTTTTAGACGACTCTTAACAAATTGCGTACACACTGGCGACCCGTTGTAATAGCAAAATAATTAATTTTTAAGGTGTACACTCATCATGCTCTAACCCATTATTTTATGTAACTATATCATTGTTAACTGTCACAGTGATCATGAATAGAAATAAAATACCACAGAAACGTTAAGTTTAAAAAGTGTTAACATAGAAAATTTTTCAAAAAGTAGTCAGATCCCCACAAAAACATCAATGTGAAAAAAGGCCAAGTTCCTATCAAAAATTTCCGCCATCAAAAGCAAGTTCTTGTTTGGCACAATACCTATCGCTGACATATGCTATGCATTATATACATTTGTAATCGTAAGGATGTCATATAATTTTTAGATAATCTGCTAACTTGGCAATATTTTTACCCTTCTACAAAAAGAGAGAATAATGTTCATTTCTTTATATCGGTAAAAATGTTGTCAAGTTTGCAGATTATCTAAAAATTATATGACACCCTTACGATTACAAATGTATATAATGCATAGCATATGTCAGCGATAGGTGTTGCGTCAAACAAGAACTTGGTCAAAATTTATATATCACTGCTTTTGATGGCCGAAATTTTTGATAGGAACTTGGCTTTTTTCATATTTATGTTTTTGTGAGGATAATTATTTACTCAACATGTTCTACATATATGATCCCTTAATACCCTGAAGAACATATTTATCTGTATATACCAGAACCAACACACGCAAAACCGTTGCAAACAGCTACTCGTGTATCTGTGCTGGCCTATAATTCCAGAATGCTTATTTCTTTGGGATATATTTAATGCTATCAGCAGGGAAACCAGAAATATGCCGTAAAAATATTTATTTATGCGCATTCAATATTCACTAAAATCTTGGAAACTCAAAAAATATGCTCTTAAAAATAATATAAATTGTCTTATAAAAAAAATATTTATATATACATTTTTAATTAAATACATAAAAAATACAAAATAAGACAAAAAAATTAATAAAAAATTAATTAAAAAATATTTAATAAAGGAAAAAAATTAATTTCAACTTCAAAAAAAATTTCTATATGAGAATCAAATTTTTGGAACTGCATTTTGGATAGATATCCACTTAGATTTTCAAATAATATAAAATTCTACTGATATTAATCGAGGCAACGTCCGTCACAAATATTGATTTAAATCAACGTCCAATATTTTTATTGAATTGCCCAGCAAAAAATTACACATTACCATTAGAACTACTTGCCATATAATGACTTACTTTTCTGATTGCCAATTTTCATTACTCGCTTACAAATCACATTACCTAAAATTTAAAAAAATGACGTGCAAGTTGCTAAATGAAGAGAATAGTTTTTTTAGACGAAACAGATTACGTGAAATGTTGACAAATAAAAAAAAATGTAAAGGGAAGTGCTTGCACCAAAAATGCTTAATTCCAAACTTGATTACCTTTTTTGAAATTTTTATTGAATTGTCTTAAGTTGAATAATTGTGGAGTGATTAATTTTATTTAAAGCAACTGTGTATATTAAAAACTTATTTAGTATGCGGTAAAAAATAAAATAAATAATTCAAATGTGATCACTAGGAAAAGGATTTTCGTGTATTTAAAATCACGTTTCATATACATAAAATATGCAGTAAAAATATAAAAATATGTATTTAAAACTAATAAAATATGCATTTATCAACTTTTTTCAAAATTTAATAACATTAAAAACTTGAAAAAATCACCTTCATTGCTTTCTGTCATTAAAAATTTAAAAAACATAAAAAACTCAGCTTCAATGCCTTCTTAATAAATATTTTGTTAAATCATATGGAATACAAAATAAAGTTCAGTCGAGCTTTTATATACGTACATGAATGAATAAATATTTATTTTTTAATTGTCAAAGATAAATCTTTGACGATTTGTTCTGAAAAAAAATTATGTAATAAAAATGAATATTCCACGTCAGCAAAAGTTATTGGTGCGTACTTAAATGCTGCTATTTCGTTTGTGGACTATTCAGTTTCTAAATTTTCGTTTTTAGAACTATAAACTATTGATCCAATATTGTTGCATATTTCTAATTGATGTGTTAAAGTAACGAAAGCATTTAATTGGCCTATAGAAAATAAAGTGTGCTTCAAGTGTGCATTAGAACCAGTTTTTCTATGCAAATTTTGATTTAACGTACACTTCAAGCACACGTTATTTTTTTTTGCATATGGGGGAAAGTTTTTTGGCTTTAACATTTCTTTAAGTTTATTAATAGAAATTCAGTATCCGACAGCTTTCTGCCACGTTCCCCATCTAGTTACTATAGGATGTATCCGTATTAGTGTCCTGCATAAGACATCTTATAAGAACTTTCAAGACATGAGGGATTTTTTAAATACTTTATTACAGCGAAATCTTATAAAACAAACGTTAACAACACTGTTTGCAAGAAATTTGTTTGAGTATTGTAGGTATAGAGTAAAGAAGAAAACACTTCGTGACGGAAGAATTTGTGATACTTGCTTCTTTCTATGCATGAGCGCGTGTACAAACGTGATGCATGTATGTGTGTATGATTTTTTTATTTTTCTGCGCACATGCAAAGGCACACATATGCATTAACATTAGTTGCATGCGGTTAACCACATAATAGCTTACCATCTACATATTACACACTCACACTCAAACGTACAATATGAAAAATAACAAGCATACACTACTCAACAGTACTTCTTTTGGGTGTTTGTTACAAACAAGCTGTCTTGCGACATCGCTTGTTAAAACTGATATACACATACACCAATACATCCATCGTGCTTCGCTTATAGTACGACAGCATTTATTATTGGTTTAGTATAATACATGCGACGTGAATACATTTAAAAATCATGACGTATTTACATTTAACGACCTTTTACGCAGGTGTCTAATGCGTATCGTATCATTTGATATTTTTTATTAAAGGCTAAAACACGCAAATGGGCCTATAAAAGCACTTTATATCCACATGAAATGAATGTGGAACCAGTAGAGAGCGCTGAAAACATTACACAAACATTTTTGGGCTTAAAAGGGCTATTATGCCATGCTATTTTTTTAATTTTCAATGGTATTGGTATTCTTGACTTAAACCAATGTATATCGAATAATATCACAAAAAATACGATCGTAAATTTTTCTCGTTTTCCTCTTTTTTTTTGTTCTTACACAGTCGTAAAAACTGCAGCTTTAAAATACTTTACAACTAATAAAAAAAAAACAATTTATAGCATGAAAAAACTAAAAAATGTATTAAAAATATACATTTATAATGAAATATGCAAAAATATGTATTTATTATAAAATATGCACTAACAAATCGATGCCATTTTGACACAAATTTGTTGATTCGCAAAGATATATTATTTACGTTGATCTATGACCAACGACAGAAAACATATATTTACATGTAAAATCCTTTCCCTAGTGATCATTATACACTACATGCATAAAACATTGAGATTTAAAAATTTGTCCTAAGAACGTCAAATATGCTCTTAAAAATTTAAAAAAATGCTAAACATATGCTTGTAAGACTGATATATGTAAAAACATTCTTTAAAGGGTAAAATATGCAAAAATATCCACTAACAAATCGATGCCAAAATTCATAAAAAGTCCGGAATACGTTACATAAGAAAAAAACATGCAATTGCATATTTGCGGTTTCCCTGGTCTCAGACCAGCGCAACTTGAAAAGCATAATTTTGAGAAAAAAAAATTAAATAAATTTTATCATAAACAAAAGAATACTTAACTAGCGAATGTACCCGAGATTTTATGAAAATGAAGTTTTTCGTAAAGTTTTCAGCTTATTATAAATTTTATTTTATTTTTCTTAAGACTTATGTTAATGTTGTTATATTTTTATCTTTATAATAAAATAAGCTAAAGACATGTAGATTTTACGTTAGTATAAAGCTTAGTTTGTAGATTCTTGCAGTCCTAGTTTACACTGCGCAAATTTTATTGCTAAGCTGATTAGTTTGTTAGGACAGAGAGAGAGAGAGAGAGACGAGGGGAAACAAAACGTTTCTGTTCCCCTCGTCTCTCTCTATCCCTCTCCTAACAAATAAAACTTGCATAGTGTAAACTAGGACTTAGCTCGATTTTTTCTTAAGTTTACTTATGCTATTATCGCTTTTAAACACACATATGTATATAATTGTTAAATATAATGAACTGTATGCGTTTTTATTGTTATGGAGTTCCTCAATTTATTACTGACATGATAGCCAGCAAGTCAGTTAGTCAGCCAGCCAGTTAGTGTTTATGGAGAATCACATAAATACGTTAAATCACGTAAACTTTGATTAACTATAAAACTTAGTTTTCGCTTGCTTTTATGTGTTTAATTTTTGCTGTACAATCGAATATAATTTATAATTTTGAGACGTGCACTTTGTTCTATTAACACTTAAATAAATTTCAATATCTAAAATAAGCAAATATTTTTTTTTTTAACTCACTAGCTGGAGAATAACTTATATTTTGCGTGGGCTTGTATGTGTGAGTAAGTGATATTGAAAAAAAAGTTTACATATTTATATAAATGAGTTAGCACACGGTTACCAGATTTGACAATATGTCGCTTCTTTGAGACAATAATAATAATAATTTATTTTTGATTATTTATATCTTTAATTCTAATATCTGGGTTTTAAAATGTTTCTAAAAAATAATTATTTATACAGGTATATAATGGAAATCCGGACGATATTTATATAAGCACAAGCAGTTTTTAGCTTATTATAAAAATTTTAAGTTGAAGTCTAGACTCGGATCGAACTCATTCAGTAGCTCGTTTTTGCCACAGACCTATGATCAAACCCACTTCAATTACATGGTTTTGATCATTGATTTTTGTCAAATTTGATGTACTCAATGAGTTGGATCCACGGTTGCCAGAAATGCAGATTTATCTGGATTTTGCAGCTTTTTGCCCTCCAATAAGACGAAATGCAGATTTGAAGATTTTTGGCCTAAAAATGCAGATTTTTCAACTCCAATTTTAGTACATTTTTTTACATTTTTCCTAATACTACTACTACTTTTTGTTTCTTTTATGTGTGAAGGACTCATAGTTTGGACATTTACAATTTTTGAACTTAGAAGACTTCATTAAAGAAAAAGAAGAAGTAACTTTGGCAAGCTTCTGGAAACGAATATCTGATATAAGACGAGCTCATTCTGATTACGATTTTGCAGCCCTAAGTTTATTCAAAACGTAATGTTTTTACCACATTGATTTTAATGAAAATTTCGAAAGATTTTTCGGTCAAGTAAACTTGAATAAAAAAACATTCGAGACCTTTGGATATTTATGCAACAAATTAAATGACTTTTTTTACATATCTGATTTATTTTCTCATTAATTTTATATTATTTGCACATAACTATGATTAATTTTTATTTGTTTGTTGGTTATATGCATTTTGTTTCTCCTAAGGAAAGAGGGTTTTCCACTCGCAAAGTTTACTTTGCAAAGTCTTGAGTCTGTAGGAGAGAAGAGAAAATAGATCTTATTCTATATTTTTTTTTTCAACAAACTCAAGATTTTGCAAAGTTAACTTCGCGTCTGGAAAAGCCGCAAAACTTATCAGTAGACTTCAACCAATGTGGCAGCTAATTGTAAAAAGGTAATGAAAAAACAATAATGGACTCAAAATCGAAGATGTTAGCTTCAAAAGATTTTTGCTTGAAGCTTGTAAGCTTATTCTGCCGTATTCATAAAAATAGTTTTCGTTCACAAAAGGTTTTAAAAACAAACTTTGAACGGATATTTGTTTGTTAAACGTCTTGTAAACCAAAATAATTTTTATAAATATTACCTATTATGTTTGTGCACGTAATTCTTAATAACATATTGATAGTCGTTCTATAAACATATATAGTTTTTATCTTATTTCAAACCTTTTTTGGTTGAAGTCTACTGACGAGTTTCTTAAGCAGAAACGAAATGCACATTCTTCATAAATTAAAGGATTTTTTTTTTCATAAAAAAGTAAAATGAGCTTGAAACTTATTTTAAGAAAATAACACCTGATTATCAGATGTTGATGCCGAATTGAGCAATTTGAGCCAAACTGTCAAAATTTACTCAGAAATCTTCTGACAGATTGGTTTTGTAGAACAGCAAACTACATGTTGTTTTTCGTGCTGTAAAATTGTTGTAGTAATAAGTTCACCTGATACTGAATTCGCCTTGATCCATATTTATATAAATTTTTTGAATAAAATATAAAAAAAGGTGTTTTAAAAATATCTTTGAAGATTTTTTGAAGATTTTAAAAATTAAATGCAGATTTTGCAGATTTTTTCGTAAAAAATTGTTACATTTTGCAGATTTTATCCTTAGAAATTCTGGAAACACTGGTTGGATCCAAGTCTATGAAATACACAAAAACGTTGATCAAAAAAAAAAAAAAAAAAAAAAAGAAAAAAAAATCCTAGTACATTAAAGACCAAATGTCTCATGCCCTAATTCTGTTCGACGATTGTGCCGTCTTGTTTATGGACGGAAAAAAGCCGCACTTGTGCTTCTTAAAAACAATTATTATTTATGGTCTATGCTAGAAGGTTCGTGTATTTGATTTATGATTTTATTCCAAATATTATATCCAACACATAATTTTTCATTTATTTTTTAAAATATTGTATAATTCTTTAATATAATTTTTATGTTTTAAAAATATGGCAATAATATTTATATTTTTCATTACCAAAAACAACAATATATTTTTTAAGAAAATAATTTAGAGAATTCAAACACAAGAACTCAAAAGTATTTTCAAACAAAAACGGTCCCAAAACTTCTTACCGAATTAGGATATAATAGATTACCTCAAATTTCTTATATGAAATATCTATTTAAATAAATTGAAATCAATAAAAATTAACACTATACAGCTATTCGATTTTTTGCAACTAACGCCCAGAATTCCTTAAAGAAATAAATTAGATCAAATCTCGCTTAATTATATAAAAGCCGCAGTTTAAAAGAAAATCTACTATACCACATTACTCGCGCTTACTCTACTTCAAAGTATTCGAGAGAACGAAAAAGTAATTAAACTGAAAATATTTAGTTTAAACGCTGAGCACAATTTGGTGTTACGTGAGACTAAAACAAATTTATTATGAAAACTGTTTTAACAGAGGGCCTTAATTTTTAACTCTAGCCATATAATTTCATAGCATGTGGAACATTTATTATATTTCAATTTCATTTTTTAACTTCTTTTGGGTCTCATCATTTATTTTTGACGGTTTTGTTAACACAATTGTTTAACACATTTTTCTTTAACAAACGATATTGGTTGGTTTGTATTCAATAATGTTTAATAAACATACATCTGTATATATATACAAACATACATATGTATATGTGTGTACACATATAAAAAAAATTAACACATATGTAATGTGTACTTTTTAATTTTATTTTATTTTTTTTTGTATTTAAACACAGCGTTGCCAGAAGCTGAAGAAAAAAGAAACTCAATCGATGTTTTAAAGAAGAATTGAATAAA
This sequence comes from Tachina grossa, assembly GCA_949987645.1. Lineage (NCBI taxonomy): Eukaryota > Metazoa > Arthropoda > Insecta > Diptera > Tachinidae > Tachina > Tachina grossa. The sequence goes on from OX465275.1 coordinate 30,478,168, forward strand.
ACTAAAGGGCAAATTAGAATATTTTATTTTTATTTAACGGGAATGAAAATGAATACAAATTTAAAAAATTTAGCTTTCGTTTGTTAAGGACAAAGACAAAGCTGTATAAATTTCATTGCTGGTCGATGTAAAACATCAGTAGACTTCAACCACAATAAAAAAAGAAAAAAGAAAAAATAGGCAGCACATCGAGTCATAACCGCTACATAGTTTTTAATTTCACTTTAGGCGATTTACGATCGTAAATAATCGATTCTTGCCAAAAAATCAAATTCGAAAATTTTGTCTTTTAAGCGTTTTTCTTGTGTGTTATGGCATGAAATGCTGATTACAATTATTTGTTGTTTTTTAAGTTTCTGAACTTCCTATGATTGTAGTTAAGTAATTCTTATTCATCTTTTGAGATTTTATCTACAAGGTTTGTTTTTTTGTAAGCTTTTTGGATTTTGTAGTTGAAGTTTACTGATGTATTGCATTGACTAGCAATAAAATGCATCTAGACTTGTTTAACCCACAATCAATAAATTTTTTTAAGCTGGGGTCACACGATTGACACAATGCCAAAATGACATTATTACTTAATTAATTCTTGAATAAGTCTATATGGCTTTATTACTAATGCAGTGTGGTGCAGTTATGTAGTTATATTTCAATTAGTTGAGAAATAAGGCAAATTTACTTTGTTACATATGAATTTATTTCAGTGAGCCGAATAAAATTGGTACATTGTGCCAATCGTGTGACCCCAGCTTTAGAATAAAAATTTGTTTTTTTTTAACAGTTAGAACCAGTGATAAGTAAAACTTATGTGCGAATATGATTTACATAGCAGAAAGTAATGTAGGGCTAAACGAAATTTTTATTTAAAAAATTGCTGAGTATAAAAACGGAATAAATTAAAAAGAATAACTCCTAAATAAAAATTATATTTGATTTCTAACGAAAACATTAGTTTGAGTATTCAGGTACTCACAAATGTACTATATATATGAAAAAAATTTATATATATGAAAAAAAAAATTAATTTTCCAGCCCTGGTCTGCAATAAAACAAAATATTAATTTCAATACCCAGCTAAAAAAATATGTATGGAACACATATGATATCCCATATATGGTTCAGATCCGAAAAATGAGGGTATATGGCCGTATATGATTATATATATTCATACATTTTCATGCATGTATGTGTACATAAATATTCACTCTACAGTATGCAAAGTGCATATTCATACTCTCTTGATTCACAAAAGCGCACTGCATTGCAATAAATTAAATTACTAAAATTACTTTTTTTTTAGATTTTGAACAGGGAAGTTGTATTTAATGAAACATTTGTTTGGACAAATAATTCAAAACGAACTAAAAGTCATTTCATTCCTCATTTTAAGTAAAAAGGTGAATCAATTATTTAAAAAACACAAAACTCATATTCGTACTTAAAATTTAATTTAAGAAATCAGATTAAAAACTAATGCAATTAATTATAAAAGAAAAAAATAATCCGTCTAACAATAGTTTTCACTTTGTTTCTTATCTAGAGAATTTTGTGATTTTCTATAAAATTAATGACTTGATTATCCTTTTGATTATTTGATATATTAAATGGGGCCACAATATATAAAACCATACAAGAATGGTTTGTTTTTTTTTTTTTTTTTGTAAGAAAAGTTTATCTTTGACGTTGACGGTAAGCATATAAACTTTGCATACCGTATGTATTTTCTAATGGATTTCCAATTCACCAGTGATAAAATCCAGGGTTATTTGATTGCAAAAACGATCTTATGTGAGATATCATGTATGCATACATTCTTATATGGCTCCATATATTAAATCTTATATCTATACATATATGGATCCACATATGAAGAGCTGCATAATTAAATTTCCATATATGAGCTCATATATTATAATCAGGGACAGGGGTTTCATGCAAATGCATATTTTTTCCCTTAACCCTTATAATCGCAAGAACGAAATATCTTTACGAAACAATGAATTTGTTAAAAAATGGCATCGATTTGTTAGTGCATATTTTTGCATATTTTGCTGAATATGCATATTTTTGCATAATTTGGTCATGAATGAATATTTTCGTCTCATATTTTGGTACAAATCTATTGTTTTGTGTCATATTCTTTCAAAAATTCGAATTTCTAAAAAAAAATTTTGACAAATTATTAATGCAAAACTGAGTTTTTTGCAAACGCATTCGCTTGCATTGTTTTAGAATTGACGAACTGACGAACAAAACCAGACTAGTGCCGTTAACTGTTTTACAGCATAGGCAAATAACTGAGCTACCTAGATAGAGACTAGCAAGGACAAGTCAGCAGGATTGAACTGGCTTTGGATGAAAATATTTCGTAACTGCATATATGTGCAGTTGGAGAGCCCGAAAAAAATCAAAAAAATCATTTACTGAGGACATGTCTAGTTTTGTTCGCCAGCTCTTTAATTGTGAACGATTATACAAGCACAAACACCTAAAAAATTTAATCGAAATTGTCATTTTGATGATTTCAAGAGGAAATTGTCTGCTATTAAAACAGAAACTAGTGAAACCATTCTGCGGGAACTTGATATTGTTTTTAAAAATGGTAACGGATTTAAAAAACAAATCTAACATAGTATTCAATTAATTTTAAATGTTGAGTTAAATAAATATATAAAATTATACAAAAAGAATCATTTAAATTTGAGCCGATTACATCCATAGACGTTATATTCGAAAATATTAAAAATATAAAATTTGTCAGTGAAAATAAATTAATAGCAACTCTTTCTATTTGTGTATTGCTCTTTTATTGCAATATAAATATATCGCGAAAAAATCCTTATCATATCTAATCTTGTTTAAAAATTTAATGTAAAAGACTTGTACACGCATCTTTTGAGAAAATAAAATATTTATATATCTTTATTTAGTTGCATGTAAATTGAAAACATTTCTTTTGGATACAATTTTTTAAAATATGTGCATATTTTATTGTTTTTAGTGCATATTTCGCGTTTTTGATGTCATATTTTAGGCGCCTAAAATACGTTTTGTAAATGCATGAAGTCCTTGTCCCTGATTATAATACATTTCATATATTAGTCCATATATTAGTTCATATATAATAGTTTTGCCATGTATAATCCCATACATTTTCATACATGAATTCATACATAGTTATATACATATATAGTTATATACATTCATATATTAAAATTATATGGGCCATATATAATTTTTTTTAGCTGGGTAACCACTTTTTGATTTTATAAATTTTCAATCCAATCGAGCTAATATACATGCTGACACATCAGTCTCTAGCTTTTCATGGTACTTCGGAAAATCAAACAGATAGCAGGACATCGTTTATTCGACTAGTCTATGTATAAAAAACATAAATATATGTATATTATATTTATAACTTATTTTAAAAAAAATTAGTTTTGGCATTTCAGAAGGCTGAAATGCACTTTTTGACAAACATTTTTGTATTAAAAAAATTATATTTTCCAGCCTTGGTTTATAAAAAAAAAATCAATGTCGGGAAGCGCTTTTCTGATTTTGGTGATTTGTAAAACCAATTAACCTAGGACGAATTCTGACCACAACAGTCCAACACTAAAGTTTCTTGATTTATTGGAGACTTTGTGCTCTCGTCGATGTGAATGCACAAAGCTCTTTTATAAAAGCTCACATATTGTGCATAGGGCTTGGACATAACTGCTATATAGAAATTCTACGAAGAGACTGACAAACTAATATAAATACATGTATTTACATATCCTTGCCATTTTGGGTGAAAGATATAAAACTTGTCTAGGATCATCAATAAAATAAATGATTTCAGTACAAAAACAAACATAAAGCGCTTTCTTATTCCCTCTTAGGAACTACTTTAAGTTATTAACAATCTATTATTATTCATTACGGTCTAAAAAAAAAAAATAGCATAAGCGCGCCAATAGCAGTCAGTTGCTTTTGACAACGAGTGTATTGACGTTATATTGGAAAATAGTTTAAAAATTAGGGAGAACAATTAACTGCCTGTCCCGCGATGTCAATAAGTCGATTCCGTTCTCACGTTTGTATTGAAAATAAAAATAAAAATATTTTTGGAAATCACAAAAGAATAAAAAATTTTTATTTGTGAATTCTCAAATGGGTTTTGAAAGTTTGTGCATAAGAGGTTTCGGACTGTTCAAAATGTGTCCTTGAAGTCTATTGATTATTTGGCAAAGCATCAATGAAATGCATATAGACATGCTTAACCACCAGAAAATAAATTTCAATTATAATTCTTTCAGGCAAAAAAAAACCGAATTCAATGCAAAGATCTGATAGAAGATGTGAAGAAGTACCTTACACAGAGAAAAAACAGCCTCATAGAATCAATAAGATTTTCTCTATGAAACGTTTTTAGGCTAAGGGGTATCCCAGCAGAAAGAAGCGAAGATTTTTTTATAGAGATTCCTTATTGTTTTTATGTGGTAAATCTTATTAATTTTATCAAGAAGAAAACCACATAAAATCAAGAAGAAATCTTATTATTCCCAACTTTTTTTTACTAAATTTCCATTATTTTTGGCACCAAAAAAGAAATCCATAGAGAAAAACTTCTTGATTCTATAAGGTTTTCTTATAAATTATAAACTATATGGATATCTTATTGATTTTGTTAGGTTGCCTTATTGATTTTTTTAAAAATGTTTTCTTCTTGATTTTATTAGGCTGTCTTATTGATTTTTTCAATAAGGTTTTCTTCTTGATTTTATTAGGTTCCTATATGATTATGTGTAAAGCATCTTATTGATTTTTTTAATAAGGAAATCTTCTTGATTTTATGAGGTGTCTTGTTATTTCATATCTATAAATAGACTCAGACAATTTTTTTTTCATGACCTTTTTCGTTTTTGTATAAGCATGTTTGCAAAATTATTTCAATGGTTATTCAGACTGCTTGTTAGCATATTGGTTAGAGTGTTTGTCTATCAGTCAGAAGTTTGCTGGTTCAGTAGTTGTCTCCTTTCAAGTAATAATATGTATGTATGGTTAATTAATTAATTAAGAATACAATATAATATGTATGTATCTATGTAAGTATATATAGTATGTATAGCATAAATAAATAACATCTACATATACTACATACATTCATAAGTATATGGTATAGAATTAAAATGAAAATACATAAGCAAAGCACAAAGAATAAAGAAAGACATAATTTTTTTTTATTTTATGAGGTCGCCCCATAAGATCAAGAAGAAAACCTTATTAAAAAAATCAATAAGATAACCTCATAAAAACTACAAGATTTCTTCTTGATTTTTTCAAAAAGGTTTTCTCTATGAAATTAATAAGATTTCCTTATTGAAAAAAAAACATAGAGATTTCTTATTAATTTTGTTCTATTTTATGAGGTATTTATTAGGCACTGTTTTCTCTGTGTAAACATAAAACTAAATTCTAATGGGCATGACTCCGCCCATTTTTTTAATGGAAGATTGTGTCTATTTTATAGCTCAGGGTGTGTGGTAAGTTTCGTAAAAATCGGTGAAGTAGAACCGCGTGAAATATTATGGTAAACTTTAATGGGCGTTACCCCATTTTCAACTTTCAAATTGTGTAGTTATAAGGACCAAAGGTGCTTTATAAGTTAGTGTTTTTTATGGGAATTGTTACAATTTAAGTTTAAAATTTTTAAACGCACTAATAATGCCAAATTAATATTTTACTTATTAAATAAAATATTTTTTTATTAAAAATACATTGAAATTGATTATTGAGGGGTTTAGCTGGATCCTATGCGCATTTCACTGTTGCTAATGCAGATCATCAGGGAACCTTTACCCAAAGCTTCTTAGAACAACTAGAGTTATTATATTATAAACTTTCATTTAAACAAATGAGAAGCTCAATAACAAATAACAAAGTTGAAACAAGAACTCAATAATCAACATGTTTTTTATTTTCTTACTTTACTATTGCTACATTGGCTGACTTTTTTTCAGCTTCAAATTGTAGTCGTAAGAGTATGTAAAAGAAAATAAATGTAAATAACAACAACAGCTATTGAAGAATAGAGTGTTGCCACACAAGTATTTTTTTTTTGACCGGGTGCAGTCAAGTTAATAATTATAAGTTATAAGTTTTGCAGCAATCAAATAAGTAGAATATCATAGAATTAATTAAAAAAATTTGTGGGCGTATCCCCTCCCAACTTATTTTACAATGGGACTAATGGGAAGCTGTATTGTCTCAGACAAAAAAAGGGTTTTACAATCGGTTTAAATGTACCGAGTGATGGAGTAACACCAAAAAAAAAAAAAAATAGAGATGAATTGTTAACCTCCTCCTCTTTGTTTGAAGTCGGTTAAAAATAAACTTATGAAAAATAAAAAAATAAAAAACTGAAATTTTGTTTTGTTTTCTATATATGAGAACGCAATCGACTTGTCGATATCGTGGGACAAGCAGTTAGTTTTTATTGAAGAGGAATCTCTCCTTTAAAATCGGAGGGATTTCCAGGCTATTCCATTTAAGAGCTATACACACACATATAAAAGTGGAAAATTTTCATGTTCATATAGAAAGAATAATTTCCTTGACACTTTAGTATTAAACAAAAAACAATGACGTGAAAACCCACAAAACATTCACACGCAAACGCTTTGTTAAAGCACTTGAGAAAAAAAGCATTACTTAATAACACTTTTAACTAATAAAAGATTTATATCTTAAATTTCACACTTTTAATACGTTGTAAATACATACATTTGTAAATAAAATTTAACCTTCAACGCTTGCTTAAAAATTTATAAGCGTTTAGTAAAAATTTTAAAATACTTTTTTTTTTAACAGTAACACATTGCTAGAAAATTATCTCCTAAATCAATTAACATTAAAAAAAAGTTAAAAAAAAATATATAAAATAGCTCCACTATGTCCCAAATCACACTGTGCAAGTCTTATTGCTAAGCTGATTAGTTTCAGGTAGAGAGAGACGAGGGGAACAGCAACGTTTCTTTTCCCCCCGTCTCTCTCTCTCTCTCTCCTAATAAACTAATCAGCTTAGCAATAAGACTTGCATAGTGTACATAGGGACTATCTATCTTTTGCTGAAATTGAGCTAAAATCATATTACAGCAAAATGTTGCTAAAAATGTTTGTGTCAGCATTTACTGTTAAACATGTTGCTAACATTGAATACCTTGCAAGCGAGTGTGTATGTATGTACGTGTATTCACTCAAAAACTGTTTTATTTACACTGTAATCATACATATGAGAATTTATTCAAAAATATTACATTAAAACTTTAACTATAATTTTCTTTTAAATATTCAACTTCTTTTAAACATTTAATTGATTAATTTGCATTATACCTTGTTATAGGTATAAAGTGTAGAAATCTTTTCTTTTTTATGTTATTTTATATATTATTTAATATTTATTTGAAATGTCGTTTTTTTAAATAAATTTCGTTTTTTTATATTCCAAGCACATTGTTATTTTTTTTTGAAATTTAGAATAATTTTTGATGATTTTATTTATTTATTTCTGCGAGTGTATTACTTAATTATTCAATTGAATTTTTTTATTTCCCAATATAACGGCAACAAAAAAGACTTTATTGTTTATTTTACAAATATTTATATTCGTTACGCGTAAATTAGGCAAATTTAACATAAAACAAAACAGAAAAAAAACTACTGACAACCACAAAAATTTCATGATAAAAAGCAAATGAATTTTTTTTTTATTTAAAAACCTTGGAGTTTAAGGTTCTTTTTTTAAATAAAATGAACTCGTAATATCTTTTTAACTTTTACAGTATTTTAAATTTCAACGCTTTGAATTACAAAACTTGTGAAATATTTAGTTTTTTTTTAGGTTATTCCTATTTAATTTAAACAAACACTGTTTTAAACACTCTTTTCAATGCAAGAATTTACAAGAGTTCAATTAATTTTTGAGCTAACTTTCATGTTTTCATTTTCAAGCACACATTTGTTAATTATTTAATTATATTATTACAAAAATTATTTAAATTTCACATACTCATAAATATTCCCTCAATCACTCGTACTGCCCCTTTACCGATAAATTTTTCTTCTTTAAATTTTAAGCTTTAAGCTGAGACTTTAAAGTACAATTAAAATGAAATGTTAAAATTGCCAATAAAACGATATTATAATTCGTTTAAACGGTTGGAAAAGTACATTAAAGCAACATTGAGTGCAATCGTTTATACAACTGAGGAGAGACTAAAAACAAATAAAAAAAATATATATTGTATGAAAAACAACAAACGATCGACAGACAACAAGTGACGATTTCAATTTCAGGTAATAACTAACAGATACAAAATATATTTTTGTATCTAATACCCTCCGCCATCGAAATTCATCAGTGTACTTCATACAAAATAATAAATAAATAAAAAATAAATACTTGTACATACATACATATGCATGTATGTATGTATGTACATATAACAACAAATACAAAAAAATAAATAATAAAAAACAATACAAGTGTATGGCTACGACAGAAAAATTATAATAAAAACCCCAAACCATACATTAAAGGGAGAGCCAGGCACAGCGGAGCGGGCCATGACAACAAAAAATGTGAGAATGAGCTTTACACGTTTTTATTTTCTTCGCCAGTATTTTGCCGTTTCAGATGTTTTTCCAATGTATTCTTTAACACCATTTCCCATATCAATGGGATTAAGCAAACGATTAATAAAAAAAAACAGCCAAAAGCTTAATCAAAACGTCGGTAACTGTGAATAATAATTTAAGCAGCCGGGGAATGATATCTACTCTTGTAATCTTCTGTAAATATTTTCCCTTCTCTTTGGCAATCCTGCCTAAAAGTTTACTTTACGGAAGTAGTCGACATATATCAAAATAAAAGAGAAAAAATAACACTAAACTTTCCTGGCTTAGGCTCATATAAGACGTGCTATATTATAGTGCCACAGCCATAACTAAAACCAAAATTCAATTGGTTTATATATGTAGCTATATGTAATTAAATGCTGTGTTGCACATTAGTTTGACTCGAACAGCTGTTTTGTATGGTTATGGTTATGGCTCGTCTTATTTAAGGCTCAATCAGACGTGACATAAACATAGCCATAGAAAACAGCCGTTCGAACCAAACTAATGGGCAACACACTATTTGATTATAGGTGACTCGGCATAACGCCATAACTCTCACCATAGAAACCAATTGGCATTATGGCTATGTCACGTCTAATTTAAGCTTTAAGTTTTCAGCTTCTTTAACTAAGCTCTTGTGTGCTCAAATGATTTAATGCTCTTTGATGCTCTTCTCACATTCCTTATAATTATATGTTTTATTACTTATGATCAGCGTTGTCAACTTGGTGCGTTTCGCACCATTTTGGGTGCTTTTTGAAATTTTTTGTGCGGAAAATTCCTTAGTTGGTGCGTGGTGCACTTTTTTTTAAATTTCGGTGCATTTTTTAATTGTTAATGGCACCAACGCAAATTTAACACAACAATGGGTTAAAAACCGAAAAATTCATGTTTTGAAACTTACCAACTTCCTGATAGTGTTAATTACCATATTAATACTAATGATGTTTACAAAATATTACAATTTGAAATGAAATCTGTTTTATGGCCCAATGATAGCAATAATGATGAAAATATTAGCTTTATTTATTTGGAATAATTAATTTTTGGTTTCTTTTTAAAAAGTTTTAAACCGAATTTATAAAATTAATATATAAAAATGTATTATCTTGTACAAATGAATGCCCTTAATTATGAAAGTTGTATAAGTCTTATATATCTTTGGTAGAGATATTTAGTAGATTACATTTTATTACATTTAATTTAGAGTTGTTCTAGTCTAATCAAAATGTACTATATGGAATCAAAAATTGTATGACCTAGACGTTTTTCATATGTACACTATGTATGTATGAATTTGTTTAGTTTTTTTTGTTGTTTTTTAATTATGTACATATATTGTAAAAGGCTGTTTATTTTTATTGTTATTTTTTTAATATGGATATATCAAACTTCTGATAAAAAAAAAATTTTAAAATATTTGAATAAAATGATAAATAAAGAACTTTTATTAGTTTTGAATCCTTTCTATTAATCGTTGATCTATTTAAAAAGTTTTGAACAGAATTTATGAAATTAAAAAAAATTATTATCTATAATATAATATAGGTTTTATTTATTTTTTAACCCTGAACTATAAAATCCCGTTTTAGTGTTAAATTTTTAATACAAAAAAAAATGTACTTTTATGCAAAATTAATTCAATAAACATTTTTAACTAAAAAAATAAATTCTAAGATTGGTGCGTTTTTTGTAAATGGCGCGTTTTTTTCTCCATTTTGGTGCGTTTTGAAATTTCAAAGTTGACAACGCTGCTTATGATCAATTGGTTTTCAAATCATTCTTGTTGCTGTAAGCTTTGAATTATTTGTTATAAATACTATAAATCAAAACAAAGCACCACTGGAGAAAAAAAAATATTAATTTGAATAAGCAACGTCCAAACCATACGCACAATGTGAAAACTTTTACAAAAGAGCTTTTGAGCTTTCATACCGATGAGATTTTAACATCCCCAATAACAACACAACAGACCACAATGCTTGCTCTTACTTTGCATATAAACAAGAACAAATTTAAGAGCTTTCAAAGCTAATTACCTCAAATGCAATTATCAGTGTATGTGTGTTTGGACATAGCTGATGTAAATAATTAACCCGCCAATGGTGACGCAAATTTGACTTTGATCAATGATGACGCTAGTCTGACGCAACGGGATTTTCAAATGAAGTTCTTTCGAAATGTGTTATTAAAATATTTCATGTTTTTGTTTTTTTTAATTTATGCCCTTTGAGAATAATTTAAGCTCTTTTATTTTAATCTTAAAATTCAAAAAAATTGTTTTATTAGAATATTAAAAACAACAGCGTTTTTAGTAATGCATTTTTAAAGATTAAGAAAAATATAAAAAATCACTTAATGATAAAGGAAGATAATGTTTTTAATCTTTCAACATTAGGAACTTTAACAAATTAAAAAACAAATAGTAAAATATTCTAATAATGAAAAAGGAGTTTCGTCGTAACGAACGAAAACGTTTTCGACCTAAAATTTATATTAAAAACAAAAACTAATTTTCATATTTTATTGTTGTATTCAATATAAATTCCGTGGCAAAAAGAAAAAAGTGCTTAAGTCGAGATAAGCTGATTTAGAGTTAATGATACCTCCGTAAACTACATATTCGAAAGGACACCTGGTCAAAATCTCATTCATTTTGTGTGATTTTTCAGGAAGTTATAGCGCTAAGACTTGGTACTTATCTCTTTTAGACTTCTAATCTCATTTGGAATAATAGCTTAATTTAGGTTATACTCTGGTGTATTTCAATTTAAATGTATTACTTATAGTGTGTAGAATGATGTTTGAGTAAAAAAAATAAGGTTAACTGAGAATTTTCCAAATTAACTGTAGAAGAAATAAATTTCTGAAAATCGACTTGAACGCTTAAAAGTGCTCTCCTGCAAAACAGTAAAATATGACTTAAACACTTTTTCCTTATTGCCACAGAATTGTAAGTCGAACGTTTTCTTTCGCAGTTGGTAAATAGGCCATAAAAGTGGGGGATGTGCAATGCGGCAGCTACTCCAAATTGCAACAAAATATAATAACAGAGAATAATGTTATTCGAAGTTGTTAACACACCCGGTCTCACAGAACAGTAGTAGGTTACCATTGGCGGGTTAACAGATATTTATTTATATTCCTCTTGCTTCCAAAACACTATTTTCGAAATGGTGTAAAATTTTAATTGTTGTTGTTTAATTTAATTCTTTTTGTTTTAATTTTATTTTTTAAGCAAAGAAAACAAATAAAAATTAAAACAAAAAAATTTAAATAAAAAAGTATTGAGTTATTTTGTCGTAGTTTGGTGTTTTTTTTCTTTCTTTCTATTATTTCGTTGACGAATGACATACTAAAAAATAAAGTACTCGTACATAAATATGTATGTGACGTTTAACTTTAGTTTAGTGTACATATGTATGTCTGTATGTAGTTTTTGTAGTTTCGGTTCAATACCTAAAATTTAATTTAAAAGAAAATGAGCTGGCAGCAATTGTGTCGAATTTTCAAATAGTTAAGCTGAACAAAAAATATATTTAAAATTCTAAACACCAATTCAGTTAGCGCTGATGATCTTGACGATTATGATGATAAACATTATCACCATCGTGATAATTGTTAAAGTGACAAATAGATCATCTATATGCTTTTAAGTTCTTTTTTTATCACATCTTTTTATATAGACATATTTGCAGTGTTGTGTCAGCTATTTAAAGAAACTTTTGAAAAAATACATATATTTTTTTTTTGTATTTGTATGTAAGTAATTTGTTCTATTTAAGTTGCATTTATTTAATGGTTTCCAAAAGCATTTAAAATTTACTTTGACAGCCATAAAAATAGCGTGATGTTTTGTTCAAAATAACACTGTCAGTTTATGTGAATAGCAGCACAAATGGAAGGGGTATGTATGGTTCTAAAATAGCTTCGGGCTCGTAAAAAAATAACTTAATTATTTAATAAGAGTATGTAATTGAGTTCCAGCAGACATTACTGCGTCTCTCACTAGAGGGCTCTGAATATTGATGGAAGATTGCCCTTCTTTCGAAGAATCGAAAGTGTAATCAAATCACGAAATCATTGAATACATGATGAGTTTTAAGAAAAATCAATTGTGTTATTTTTACTATTTTCTTTTAAATTGGCGTTGGCTAAAATATTTAACACTTTAGGTTCGATCCCGGTATTTGATAGCCATTAAACAACAACATCATATAATTTTCTGATGTGTATTAGTGTCCCTTTGTATCAGTTGTTGTAAGAAAGTTCAAATGATGAAGGCATAGTCACTGGTCACTGCACTGTACCGACAACAATCGATGCTAAACCTAACCTAACATCAGAGCGCACTCCTTTGTTGTGTAGCAGACTCATCGGCCAAGTAAAATAACCAATAAAATGGCTACTAAGCACAGCTTCGAAAATTTAATACGCCTCATTGACACTACAGGCGCTGCAACTTTCCATTATTAAAAAAAAACGTGCAAAAAAGCAGAGTTGTAAAAGAATGAAGCTTTTCTCTATCTCTTCCTTCACCGCTTGTCTTCTCTATTACTATTCCTTTCCTAAGTAAGATAACACCTAGTAATAGTAGTGTTACTTCTCTTTAAAAAAAAAGCTGTAGCAAGAAAATACACTCCTGAACATATGATTAGAAGCACTTAAATTTTTGTTTTTAGTATCTTACATTTGCTTAATTTCTTTTTGTTGACAGCGAAAAAATTTTTTCTTACAACAAAAAAAAAATCATTAAACTAACATACATTTGAATTCAACAGTATTTTGACGGTTCTTTTTCAAGCACAAAGAAAAAATTATTCCTGCAATAAACAACTTTATTTAAAAAATAAAACCAAAAATCAATTAAAAATATATTTCAGTCAATTAAACTTCTATTTAAAAATAAAATATTCCTTCAATAAACAAGTTTAATTGAAAGTAAAATCAAAAATCAATTAAACATGCTATTGAGTCAATAAACTTTGTAATTAAATACATTTTTAAACAAAATTTTAATTGACTCAAAAACATTTTTAATTAAGTTTTAGTTCTATTTTCAATTGAAATTGTTTATTGTTTATATTTTATTTTTAAAGAAAAATTTAATTGACTCAAATACATTTTTAATTGATTTTTGGTTTTATCTTCAAATAAAGTTATTTATTGCAGGAAATTTTTTTCTGTGTAAAGATATAAAATAGAAAATTTTCCATTAATATGCTTCGGATCAGTTTAAATTTTTTTTATTTTGTTGCAAGCAAATTAATTGCTTTCTTATGAATATTAGTGAAAAATGGACAGGCAAGAAAAGTATTTTAAATAAGTCGAAAAGAGTATAAAATTGAGGCTTATGGCTTGCAAGGATATTTATATTAGAAATTTTCTTTCAAGACACAGTATCTGAATCATATTTATTTATTGGAAGTGACTTTTTCAGTGCGTTTGCAGTTTTTGTATGACCTAGAGAAGTAGAAACCAGAAAAGTTACGAAATAGAAACCAAAGAACTAATTTTTTCAATCAATTGCCGAAACTTTAATATAATTTTGAATACTTCAATTTACGTTACAATTTTCCAAGAAACGGAATAAATTTTCTTCTTTTGTGTTTGTGTTGTTTTTCATCGCACTTTTTCCCAAAATTACTATCTTAAAAAAAAAAATCATATTCTGCTTAAACAAAAACAATTCCTTTTTAATTTTTAATCAAACTTTTTTCTTTATAATGCAAAAATACACCGACCTATACAAAATTGTCTTGCAGTGAATTGTATTTTTGTAGAAATGAATGAAAAATATATATGTAAGTGCAACGTCAAGTGGCGCCTTTGTAAACAGAATATTTTTCTTTTAGCCATAATTTAATAAATTACATACAATTTGTATTTTATCACAGTACAACAAGAAAATATCAAAATTAAAATTAAAATTCTATTCTGTGAACAGAAACATTTTATATTTTTATTCTCCTTCTCATTGTTGTATAGAATTAAAATGTATAAAAATATCACAATACTGGTAAAACCATATGCCCTTAAAAAAAAACAGTCCAACAATAAAGAAATTAAGATAAAAAAATCAATAAATATAAATAAATATTTGTATTAATATTTATTTTTGAAATTAAAATCATTGTAAAATGTTCAGTGTGCAAAAGAAAATGAAATAACAAAAAAAAAAACAGGACAGGAAGAACGCCTCCAAATTATTAAATGAAAGAAGCCATCAAGTCGGCGCGCGTAGTTACTTACAATATTTATGTAAATAATATCTTTAAACATTGGCGCTTTTGATTGAATTATGGAAATTTTATTTGTTATGATGGTGAGGCAAAGACAATACATTTTTTTTTTCAAATGCTAATCAAGCGAATTAAGGAAACAAAAATAAATATGACTGTGTAATAAGGTATAAATACATGTATGCGCATATTTAGGTTTATTCGGATATGTCTTAGAATATTCGGAATTCAATAAAGCAATAAATCTGAAAAATTTCTGCAATTTTAAATTTTTCATGATTTTTTTTTAACAAATAAACTAGCTATTTTCACGTAAAATATTAATTTTTTGCTTAAATTGTTTATTATACTCCGAAACTACCGAGCCTATTGAAACGCAATATATATATATATATATGGATTAAAGATTGTGTAAATTTAAATTTTTGAAAATTTTTGGACTGTTTCACAATAACGAAAGAAAACTTTCGACTGAAAATTTATATTGAAAACAACAATAAAATATGAAAATTATGATTTTGTTTTCAATATAAATAGTAAGTCGAAAGTTTTCTTTCATTATTGTTAAACCGGCCATGTTCTTTGTGAGTTATGACAACATAAGTGGAAAACTTTCGATGGTGCCATCTTATTAATTTTATTTGTCATTATCGACGTTTTAATTTTGCAATCGATGAGTACTTGAATTTAAGCCTGGATAGTGGTAGTAAATTGTACACCACTAAAGACCAAAAAATTTAAACAAGTTGCTTTTCATAAAAAAAAATAACTGAATGACGGAAAATTTCTTCCACTGATCTCACTTATTTTTCATACAATTACACTGTGTGTAATTTTTAAAGTCTTGGAAATATAATCATATACGGATACCACTAGGCAAGAGAAAAAGACCCATGTCTCCCAGTTTCGCCCCAAAGAGATGGGGCCTCGGTGAAATTTTGCATTTTCCCAGGCTCATATCTAGCAAACCGTTTTTGAGGCAAAGTTGTAGTTTTTGACATAAAGAATAAGACTTGTAAATACATAAAATCAAAAAACGCAAAAAAAACTTAAAAAAAATCAGTTTGTTTTCAAGGAAAGAATCAACTACAAAAATATACCTTAAGTTTCAGTAAATAATTTTTTAAAACATATAAACTTCCTAAGAATGATTCTTAACACTGTTTAAATAGCGCTTAGGTAGCCGCAAAAGTGAAAAATTTCCAAACAAATAAAATTAAAAAATTTTTGGGAAACTTTTGGTTCTTTATCACGTCGTGGTGTCCGTATATGGTTATATTTTTTTGTGTTGCACTGTGTTATTTCTCATGCCCCTAGATGAGTCCAATATATGACCGACTGGCAATATTTTTGTCCCTCCGACATTTGTTCAGATAACCCAGCCACCATCTTCGATCATTAGGGTAGTCCCCATACAAAAATGTTTAATTTTTAAAAAAAATATTTTATTAGGAATACAAAAACATATTTTTATATTTAAAATAATATTAATTTTTGTGATTATTAAATTTGTACATTTTTATTACGGTGAAGGATATATAAGTTTCGGCACAGCCGAATATAGCTTTTTAACTTCTTTTATATCTCTTTTTGTCTTTAAGAAAGGTGTACTGCATTCGCCATTACCAGATTTTTGTTAATAAAAATTCAATTACATATTTTGTAGACTTTTCCTTCTCATTATTTTGAATAAGATTTCTTGTGTAGTTTAAGTACATGAAACTTTTCTCATATTTCATTATGTATGCGTGTCACATTTTTCCCAATAATTTGTTGGTTCTTGTTGATTATTGGTGGTGGTTGGTTGGATGTTTGTACTTTTATTATTATTGCATTGTTTCTATAAAAATTTGTATATTAACTTAACATGCTGATTTTTTATAGTATTTTATACAATTTTTGTTTTGGGTTTTTTGTTTCGTTAAATGTAGTTCCAATTATGGTGACGATCAGCTAAATTCTTAGCATGAGTGTTTTCAACTTTTTGTGGTTGTTTAACGCACCTTCTTTTGACGCACCCAGCAGCAGTAAATTCGTAGATCGCTGATTTGTTTTTTTTTTTGTGAAAACATTTAAAATTGAACTAAAAACTGTTTATTCAAAGACAGGTAAAAATAATATACTCAAGTCATAAAAACATTTTTATTGTTTTTGCTATTTGAGCTTTCGAAGGTTTTGTGAATAGAACAGAACTCGATCTAAAATATATTGAGAGAAGTTGTGACTTTTTTGGCTTGAGTCGCTGTTTTGCATGATTCAGAAACTTCTGAGTAGATATTTTTAATAACAACCTTTATTTCAATTATTCCACGGTTAAAAGGGAAAACACAATGACAAAATAATTTTTTTTTTAGTTATTTATGTATTAGAATTCTGCACAAGATCACGTAGAGAATGCT
The DNA here is from genome assembly GCA_949987645.1 of Tachina grossa. Classification (NCBI taxonomy): domain Eukaryota; kingdom Metazoa; phylum Arthropoda; class Insecta; order Diptera; family Tachinidae; genus Tachina; species Tachina grossa. The sequence continues at coordinate 30,495,476 of OX465275.1, forward strand.
TTACTACAGCGAAATCTTCTAAATTTTAACGGTAAACAAGAATGTTTGCAAGAAATTTACAGTTATTGTAGGTATAGGGGTAAAGAAGAAAATACTTAGTGACGGAAGAATTTGTGATGCTTGCTTCTACATACGCATGGGAGCATACACAAATACCATGAATATACATACACACACACTGTGTGTGTATGATCTTTTATTTTTCTGCACACGTACAAACGTATTGTTATTCATTGACATAAGTTGTTTGCGCTTGCCTTAAAACCATCCTTAGACTCTAACCCCAAGTTTTTAACTTAAAAATTAAGTACGTAATTAGCTAATTTTTATTTAAAATTAAGTTGTCATTAAATAAGATTTCATTTTTTCAGTGGTTAATTAAAGTTATTATTAAATTACGTCGAAAGTACGGTAGCACTCAAAAATTTCCAAATATTATGGAAAGCTTTCCAGAGAACAGCTGTTTAACATAAACAAAAAAGTTAGGTTATCAAAATGCAGAAAATTAAAATTGCATAAAAACACATTTTATGAAACCAAAGGAACATCAGAATGCATTTTTCTATTTATTTATACCATGATATGAAACTATGAATTACTTATGTTTTATATTTATGCAAATTAAACGAAATTCGTCCTAATACGACCACATGATGTTTTCAACCCAACCACATGATGTTCATGGGTATGTTTTCAATAAACGCACACAAGCATAAAAACATATGGTACGCTCATAAAACTTAAGTAGTATTTAATTACACAAGGTTGGGCATTTAATTATTATTTAAATATGCACTGAAAAACACAATTTCGTATTTAATTAGAACTAAAAAATAATTACATTTTGATTATTAAGTCAAGAAACGGGCATAAGACTTAACATCCATATACATCTTATACGCACACTCAAATGTACAATATGCAAAATAACAAGCATACAAGCACCAACACTACTTCTTTTTATTGTTTATTATGAACAAGGAACCTCCGTGATATTGCTTAAAATCACTCATATACACGTACAACAATACATCGATCTTGCTTCGCTTATTAAACGACATCATTTATTATTTCTTAAGTATAATACATGCTACGACAATGCATTTAAGAAACAAGACATATTTACATTTCAAGACTGTTTACGCAGGCCTCTATTATGCATACGTTTGCTTAACCCTTTTGACAACCGCTAAACCGTAAACCACACAAAATTTCTCACTTAAATTTCTTGGTTTTGTGGCTAAAAATATAAAATTTATTATATGAAATGCAATAGGCTGAAAAGGGTTAAATAAACGATTGTATTTTTTTTTACTAAAGCAAAAATATTATTTGTAATTATTATTGTTGTTGTTTGTAGTTTCTGTTGTGTTCTGTGTTCTATTCAACTCTCCAATTACTCACAGCAACTTTATAATTTTTTTTCCATAAGTATTTTTTTTTTGAAATTTAATTTTATACTTATTTGTTTTGCTATTGTATGTTTACATGTAATTCTTCCAGTCTCTGTTTATGTATGTGTGCTTGATTTTCCCCCCAGAGTTTAAGGTCTTGTGACTTTTTGCTGTTTAATTTTAAAGCAGAATTTTAAGTTGTATTTAGTTACTTCATTGTGATGACTTTAATGTTTATTGCAATTGTTTCTTTTTTTGTATTTGTTTTTGGTTTTTAGTAATTTTAAGAGGTTTTTTTTTTTTGCTTAAAAAACATTTGCTATTTTCAAGCAAATTTTCATTGCATTTTTAATTAAATCAAAGTTAAAAAAAGACAAGCAGCTTGCATTGTTTAAAAATTAAATGATTAAGCTAAGTTGTTTACTTTAATTATGAAATAAATTATTTAAATGCAGTTTGTATTTTGACCCGCAATATTGAAGATATTGCATATCGAGAGCCCATTTTCAGAATACGTCAACACAAAAATGCAAACTTTCAGTAGAGCGAAAAAAACTAGTTAATTCGCTCATTATTGTAAAAATAATTGATGTGCCTTCCCTAAAATGGTTTAAATATGCTTAATAATTTATAATACTGCAAAAAATATTTTATTTTGCACTGGTTTATGTATTTTTATGAGATAGCATCTTTTAGTCGATCAAAAAACAATTATTTTTTTAGAGCATATTTTGTAGGAAAAAATAAATTATTTACTTTGAGATAGCAGAATAAAAAAAAATTGATATAAAACGAGAAAAAATAATTTTTTGATTACAAATTTATATTACAGATGAATTTTTCATAGTGGAACTAATTGCCATCAAAAACTCATTTTGACCAAATTTGAGTTGATGTATTTAGAATATAGGCTCTCCATATATTTCTTTAAATAAAATTTAAAAAAAAATACAAGTGTTTGTTATTTTAATAAAATAAGATAAAAAATAAATTTTAATATTGAAACATTATTCACCAAGTTATTTAAATATCAATTCATATTTAAAAGTAATTTTCCATGCAAAAATTAATGAAAATCAACATTTAAATATGAATTGATATTTAAATAGAGTTGGTGAAATTGGCCCTTATAGCCCCTATTTTCGAGTTAAAAAAAACTTATGCGTTTCGTATAAATTTTCTACTCAAGTCCTTTAGCTGGGTTGAGGGCAACACTTTGTTTTTGTTTTAAAATATTTTTGTGCTTCTATTTTTGAATTGTCTAATTAATAATAAATTTAGATCTGAACAGAATCTAGTACTTACAAGATTTTGAGCAAAAGGTGGTAAGTTTCGAGTATATTACGAATAGATTTCCCACACAGAAACAAATCAATTTTGTGCCTAAATGTTTTCGAAATCTACTTAAAATCTACAAGAATTTAATAATGCAACTATTTTTGTCTCAAACTTGTGCTAAAAAGAGCAACGATGTATTTGAAAAGGTGTGGGAAGTAGCTAAATTACAATTGTTTGGCTGGTTTTTGTCTAAGATACGAAAATGGGTGCAAACGGTTTAGATTTTGCTAAAGATTTAAATTAAAATCGACTTGATTTCGTGCACATGTAAAAGTGCATTCAAATATGAGAATAATATAGTAGTTACGAGATTTCGAGAAAAGTTTAGTAGATTTTGAAAAAATTTCTCATAAAAATTAAAACCACTTCTTCACTAGATCTTTTGTAAATAATATACTTGCAAATAGCAACTAAGACTTTTTTCTTCCAAATGGTACTAAGAAGCAAACTTCTATACCTAAAAATATGTGTGCTTTAGCTTTATTATAGTTGTTGGGTTGCAATGCAATGGTTTTTGTCTTGAATCTATTCGATTTCGTGCACTTGTAATAGTACATTTACATTAAGATAAAAAAGAGTACTCGAGTACACTGAACCAAAAAAGCATTCTTAAAACAAGAATTTTGCGTTTTCGTTCTTAAAACGTAGCATTTTTAAAAATAGTTGTTAAAGTGAGAATGTTTCTTATAATATTAATACATAACATTCTTATTTTTTATAGCGAGGCAGCTTGAAAATAAAAATGTGCGTTTTCGTTGTAAAGATGCAGCATTTTAAAAATAAGAATGTAAAGTTTTGAAATCAAGAAGAAACAATTTGATTTTTAGAACGCAGCCTTTATGAAATAGAACTTAATTTGTTTTCTTTTATTTTAAAAATGTTCATTATTGTTTTAAAAATGAAAAATATTTTAAAATCAAAAAATAATCAGGTATGTGATGGAAAACAATCGTTTTCAAAATGATTTCAAGACAATCGTTTTGAAAAGGTGTGATGAATTCCGATAGATTACGATTATAATTTTTGAGCTTATTTTAAACTACTGACTTCTAAAAAGCACGCTATAAGATAAAACATAAATCACATATTGGAGCTGTGAAAAGAAATTTATCAAAAATGTCTGAAAAGACTATTAAAAACAAGTTTTAAAATTATTGACAAACGACTACAAGAAACATATCACACCTTTTATCGTTTTCAAATTGTTTTTGTGTCTAAATCGTTTTTCATCACATACCTGAATATTTTTTGTTTGAAAAAGACAACAACCTTGATATAAAGTTGAACATAGTCAAATTAAGAGATTATGTTTTTGAGTTAAGAATGAAATATTATTGAAGTAATAATGAAGCATTTTTATTTTAAAAATTATTATTTTTATATTAAAAGTGAAGCGTTTGAATTAGTAATGGTGAATTATTAAATTAAGAATGAAACGTCTTAAATTAATAATGAAACATTTTTGAATGAAGAATGAAACGTCCTAAATTAATAATGGACCATTTTAAATTTTTTTTTAACAACCACAACTTGCGAAAAACACATTGGTTCTATGGCGGGAATCGAACCCACGACCTCTGGGCTGAGAGGCTAGCATCGCTACCACTCAGCCACAGGGGCACCCTAAATTAATAATGAAGAATTTTTGAATTAAGAATGAAACACCTTAAATTTATAATGGAGCATTTTTGAATTAAAAATGAAACGTTCTAAGTTAATAATGGATAATTTTTGATTCCATAATATATTGAAAGTATGAAGCACCATTAAAGTAGAACTGTAACATTTTTAATTTCAAAACGAACCATCGTTAATTCAAAAATTCACTATTATTAATTTAAGACATTTCATTCTTAATTTAAAAATGCTCCATTATTAAGTTAGCGCGTTTCATTCTTAATTAAAAAATGCTTCATTATTAATTTAAGGCGTTTCATTCTTAATTTAATAATCCTCCATTATTAATTCAAACGCTTCATTTTTAATATAAAAATAATAAGTTTTAAAATAAAAATGCTTCGTTATTACTTCAATAATATTTCATTCTTAACTCAAAAACATAATCTTTTTTTGAGTATGTTCAACTTTATATCAAGGTTGTTGTCTTTTTCAAACAAAAAATTTTATTTTTTGATTTCAAAATATTTTTAATTTTTAAAACAATAATGAACATTTTTAAAATAAAAGAAAACAAACTAAGAGCCATTTTCACAACTTACCTTTAGCTAAAGGTAGGATTTTGTCTGCCCAATAAATATTTTTGCACTGTTACAACTTAAATTTTTAAATGGTACTATTATCAATAATAATGATATTTAATGGATAAAATAATAATAAATGAAGGTATTGTAATGCAAAGCCATTTATCGTGCAGACAAAATCCTACCTTTAGCTAAAGAAAAGTTGTGAAAATGGCCCTAAGTTCTATTTCATAAAGGCTGCGTTCTTAAAATCAAATTGTTTCTTCTTGATTTCAAAACTTTTTTTTTTTTTTGGGTGTAGGCTTCCCATACAAAACCAAATTAAGAAACATTTGAGTCAATGGGTTTTTGTTTTGGATACGAAATCTTTGTAAATGTCAAAAAACTTTTGGTATAATCGGATTTTGACAAAAATTTTAATTGAAATCAACTAGATTTTATGCACGTGTAAATGTTCTATACGTAATTTTTTCAAAAAATGGTTTTTGTCTTTGATAATGAAAAAAGCTGAAATTATATTTATACGCATATGTAAAAAATTTTTCTAGACAACCTTTTAAGCGAGTACCATTCAGTTATTTGGATGACTTCCATCCAATGACAACTACGTGTCAAATTTATTGATGACTCACCAGAAATGAAAGTACTTGGAGTTGAGTTTATCAATGATCTACAAATAATGATTTGTATTGTCATTTTTTTCATGGGATATTTTGCATTATTATTTTTTTTATTATCTTTATTATTTTCTTTTGTTTTTTTTTTTTTTTTGGAACGAAATATTATCATGTTTTCAAAACACAAATATCAAACTAAAGTAATATACGGTTCGATGAACTGCATGGCAGCACAAAAAAATTCCGGTATTTCCACCAACAAAAGTCTATGTTAATTTTTCTTGTCTTCTTTATGAAATTACATCATTTGATACAAATATCAATCATCATTCTGTAGGGATTTAAAATACTAAACTTAAGTCCGATTAAAAAATTATTACTAATTTTAATTAATATACAATTTTAATCGGGAATAGTTCAATTAAATTAAAAAAAATATTTCAATTAGTATACAATAGTATGAAAAATAAAAAATATGGCTTGAAAAACGATACAAACTTTAGCCTGTTCAAATCATAAATATAGAAACAAATAAAGTTCGAAAAATAATAATTAAGTTAACTAATATTTGTTGTTAATAATGATTTGGGAGGACAATAGCGTTAAGCAGATGCATGAACCTTCTAGCATAGACAATAGATTATAACTGTCCTAAAGAATCACAACTGCTACAGTTTCCCTGCCATAAACAACACGACATTATTTTCCAACAGAATTGTGGCATTATTCACTATTTAAATTAATGGTTCTATTCTACGCAAACAACGCAAACAAATAAAGTTTACAATTTCCTTAAATCTAAAAAAATTCTTTAATTGATTAATAATGCAAAGAACTTCATCATATTGTCTTTTATCTTGTGAAAAAAAAACATTCCGATCTTTGGATTAGAATTTTTTTTAGTATCTATACTGAATTCTTTTTAATTTTATATCAGTAATTGCTTTTTTGGCGCAAAACTAATCTTATTGAGTTAAGACTTTTTTGCACTAAAGGCTTAATGCATCTTCAATTGATTTTATACAAATTGAAAATAATTATTTATCTATTCGTTTATTATTTATACATGCATGCAACCAATACAAGTATCATTTTTAGCATCTGCCATTATTATGCAAGAGCCCCACAACTAAAATATTGACGTCACAATTAAATGCAAGCGCCTCTTTCAAAAACAAATTTGCTTCAATTAAATTACAAATACAAAAAATGAAAAACTAGGTGCTGCAAAGAGTAAATAAATAAAAATCTGTCATCACCCCAACTCATATACATATAAATTATTTCACTTCTCGCAAATGAGTTTAACTTAAGCGTGAACAATTGCAATTTGATGTAGTAAATGATGGATTTTTTTATTTTTGGTTTTATTTTATATATTAATGCATACTAGGCATTATTCATAAAAAAGCATTTTTTGATTTTAAAAAATTTCTAAAACAGATTTCCATACAACAGAACAGAATTATTTTCCATGAATAAAGCACTTTCAACGTTGTAACTGAATAAAAAAAAAATTTTTCTCAATTTCTAGGGTTTCGTACACCAAAGGTAAAAAGGACCCTATTGTTTTCGCTACGCTGTCCGTCTGTCCGTCACACGCTATTTTCTCAGGAACCGTAAGACCTAACGACCGTAAATTTGGACAGAGTATGTAAAACCTTGGCCGCTACAACAAAAAATACATGAGAGTTAAAAATTAAAGGGTGTTCCAAAACGAGCAACGAAAAATGTTAAAATTTAATGTAATATACATAAATATGTATATTGAAACTTGAAATTTGTAAATTAGTGTATTTTTATACAGACTACAATAATTAACACTAAAATTTAAAAAAATTTAAATTAAAGGGTGTTCAATCAGTTAATGCAATTTTGACTATGTACTTTTGACAACTTGCTGTATCTGGGAAATCGCAAGAGGGAAACTCTTGAAATTTTCAAAAACGGTAAAACTAAAAAATCCCAAAATTATAAAATCGCCAAACTAAAAAAAAAATAGATAAAATTAAAAAAAATCGCCAAAACGAAAAAAATCGCCAAAATTAAAAAAAAATTCTACCACTAAAATAAATCGCCAAATTCAAAAAATCGCCAAAATGAAAAAAATCGCCAAAATGAAAAAAAACGAAAAAAATAGCCAAAAATTAAACAAAAAATTGCCAAAACGAAAAAAATCGCCAAAATTAAAAAAAAATTCTACCACTAAAATAAATCGCCAAATTCAAAAAAATCACCATAATGAAAAAAATCGCCAAAATGAAAAAAAAAACGCCAAAAACCGAAAAAATTGCCAAAACGCGAAAATGTCGCCAAAACTGAAAAAATTGTTTTTATGAAAAGAAATCGCACAAAATAAAAAAAAACCAAAATTTAAAAAAAAAATCGCCAAAATGAAAAAACGCCAAAAACCGAAAAAAATCGCCAAAACGAGAAAAAAAAGGTCAAAACTAAAAAAAGCGCCAAAACTTAAAAAAAGTCAAACTATATATATATTATATAGGCTCAAGTTTGTATTAAATTACATATCTAGTGTCCGTACGAAACCCTTCATGCGCGAGTCAGAGTCGCACTTTACTGAATTTATTTTTACTGGGTAGTATTTTCACTTAAAATATTTTTCTTAAAATTTATGAAATACTTTTTTTTTGCTAGAAAAAATACACATAAAAATGTAACACAAATATTTGAATTATTATCAAGAAAGTTGTTTGTTTCTTTCTAATACTCTCAAACAAAACACTTGAATTCGTTAATATTTAAACATTTTATATGTTAATAATTTAATGAATTTATTTAATAAGTTAAGTTTAATTTTCAAAACATTAAAATAAATTTTTTCCTCTTTCTTTTGTGACGTTAAAAGTAAATGTGGTTGAAATGTATTTTTTTAATATTTATTTATTTATTAAGTTATTTATTAATATTTTTTATTTTTTATGAGTTTTTTCTCTTTTCCGTTGATGTTTAAAAATAATTTTTGTGGCGCATTGTCGCGGTTTATGTTTCAAGTGTTTCTTTCTATTTTTATGACTAAAAAGTAAAAATTGAAATAGAGTTGAGCGTACATAAGATTAGTAATGTTACTGCAAAGTGCATGTGTGGTTTTGAGTGTTTTTAATATAGGAAATAATTATGTTTATAAATAATATTGTATAAGAATGAAATAAATATATTAATTAAGCAGAAAAAAATGTCATAAAATATTAGTATAGAAAAAAATAGTTTTTTTTTGTAATGAATTGGCATACAGGCACCAAAGGAAAAGTAAGGAAAAGAAAATAGTGAAAAGTGAAATTAGTTTGCATAGTACCAGATGTTTTTTTTTTCCTTTTCTTATTTTTTTTAATAATGTATGTTACGTTGTTATAAGAAAATCTATCTATGAATATGAAACAAAATCGGCGACAGTGATAATGAAGTTAAAAGCAACAGATTGTTTTTATTAACATAAGTTTCATTTATTTATTTAACACATCATATTGAGTCACGCCCTAATCTGCATATGAATAACAAAATATTGTATATTAATGGGTCATTATTATAAACATCAGCTACTAATGCCGCTTTTTTACTACTAGCATGCATTGACAATTATTATTTTGCAGCAAAATGATATCACCACACCTTTTAATAACGCTTTAAAATGAAAAAAAAAAAAAAAATATTTTAAAAATTTGCACACAAAAAAACGAGCTCACAAAAGCATGATGCACACACGAGATGAATTCACAATTCAAGCAAAATCTTCAATTTGAAAACAAAGACTATTGACTGTAAACTTAACTGATTTTAATATTTTTCTTTTTAAGAATTTTTAAAAAATTTCAAAGTAAAATAAAAATCAGTTTACTAACAAAATTTTGTAAATGCCCAATTCACAAGCCTTGAGATATTGTTTGAAAATGTGTTGTGAAAAGACAATTAAAAAAATTGTCAAACACAAAAATAATTTACATATTTGTAAAACATTTCTGTTGTGAGAAATTTTATTAAATTTTAAATATTGTTTATGGTGTGACAGCATGGGTATGTATTAATGACCTGCACAATACCATTTATAAGACCTTTCAAGACATGAGAGATTTTTCAAATGCTTTACTACAGCGAAATATTCTAAAGCAAACGCTAAACAACACTGTTGGCAAGACAAACAACCGAAACAAATGTCTTGCAAACAGTGTTGTTTGGCGTTTGTTTTATAATATTTCGCTGTAGTAAAGCATTTGAAAAATCTCACATGTCTTGAAAGGTCTTAGAAATGGTCTTGTGCAGGACACTCACATATATATATATATATATATATATATATATATATATATATATATATATATATATATATATATATATATATATATGTATGTATGTATGCATATATGTATGTAAATGTATATATATACATATATATATATATATATATATATATATATATATATATATATATATATATATATATATATATATATATATATATATAAAGGGTGTATAAGGGTGTTTTTTAGAGGTATAGAACTTCGAATTGATATAAAACACAAGAAAATCGTTTTAATGTCCATCAATTTGGCTTTATTGGAAGGATAATTTTATGCCATTAATGTTTAAATATGATTTCGGGCATGTGGCCGCCGCGGCTGGCTCGAATAAAGCCAATTCTACAGGTCCAATTTTCAACCACTTTTTCGAGCATATGGGGCCGTATGTTGGCAATAACGCCACGAATGTTGGCTTCCAAGTCCCCTAACGTTTCTGGTTTGTTGGCGTAGACGAGCGACTTCACATATCCCCAAAGAAAATAATCCAATGGTGTCAAATCACACGATCTTGGTGGCCAATTGACAGGTCCATTCCGCGAAATTATGCGCTCATCGAATGTTTCCTTCAATAAATCGATTGTGACGTGCGCTGTGTGGCATGTAGCGCCGTCTTGTTGGAACCACAACTCATCCACATTCATGCCATCCAATTCGGGAACAAAATAGTCGGTTATCATGGCTCTATACCGGTCTCCATTAACGGTAACTGACTCTCCAGCATTATTTCGGAAGAAGTATGGCCCAATGACTCCACCAGCCCATAGAACACACCAAACAGTTAGTTTTTGTGGATGTAATGGCGTCTCAAGGGTCTCATGTGGATTCTCTTCACTCCAAATGCGGCAATTTTGCTTGTTGACGTAGCCATTCAACCAAAAATGAGCCTCATCACTGAACAAAATTTTGCGATGAAAATCAGCATCGAGATCAATCTCATTTTCGGCCCATACACCAAAATCACGACGCATTGCATGGTCGCGCGGCTTTAATTCTTGCACAAGCTGGATCTTGTAAGGTCGCAAGCCAAGATATTTGCGCAAAATCTTCCATAAAGTTGATGGACAAAGCTCCAATTGCTGTGCACGGTGGAGAATCGATTCATTCGGGTCCTCTTCAACACTTTGCTCTACAGCGGCAATTGTTTCTTCGGTGCGCACTGTTCGACGTCTCTGCGGATGCGTATTATCACATAGAGTAAACGTAGTGCGAAAACGATCCATGGTTAACCGAATTAATTGCTCTGATGGACGATTATGTCGACCATAAAATGGACGGAGCTTGCGGTAAACTTCGCGAACTGAACCATTATTTTCGAAATAAATTTGCACGATTTGCAAGCGTTGTTCTTTTGTCAACATGTTCATGATGAAATGGCAAACCAAACTAAATATTAATCACTTGACAGCTGACAAAATGGCCGCCAGTTAAAAGAGTGATGCCAACTTAAAGTTCTATACCTCAATAAAAAACACCCATTATATATTATTTCCTTTTGTTCCTATAAGGAGCTTCTGGCCGTAAATTTCTTCATTCATTACGGTTTCATTAGTCATTTAAGCGCTTCAGATGATTAGCTGATTGGGCTAAAGCATTATAGTCTGGTGCTAGGGCTCCTAGCTAAGCCTACCAGACAGGCACGGATAACATCCAACACATTTATATAGCGAAGCGCTTGATGTAAGAACAGACGCCCGCTTGCAGACGTACCAAAATGGCGACGACCTTTAATAGCTATTGGTTTTGAATGGCGTCAATGACTTGCGATGTCATTTCGAGTATCATTGACACTCAGAATTTAGGTGGAGATGGGCGCAACCCATTGTCCGCGACTGCATAAAGCAGCTACCCCGCATATCTGCGGGAAGTACCACTATCCGCAACCTGTGACGAGTCCGATAGCATTCAGTTATGCTTCCGGCATCCAGACAATAAACCGGGCACCAGCATAGAGAGTAGTGACCGACTTATTATCCGTAATTGGGCGGAAGCATGGGTATATGTAAAAGAAAAAACAAAAAATGCAGATCCCTTCAAGTGATAGTTTGCATATGATGCTGCTTTAAGTTTTATAATTTTATAATTATTATGGTTTTATAAAAAAAAATTTAATTAGATTTTCATACAAAATTATTCTTATTAAGTCCATAAATTTTATAAATAAAGCTTTTCCCCTTATGCAAAAAAATATTTTACTTTGGCTATATTCTGCTGTGCCGAATCTTATATACCCTTTACCAAAGTGTTTTTATGTAGTATAGAGATACATACGTAAGCACATACATAAAGTATAAACAAAAAGAAAAAAAATTTGATCTAGTTACTTTTATGTACAAAAAAATAAATTTACAACCCCTAGAATCATTATATTAGATTTTTGTGATTCCTTATATCAATATAGTAGTTCTTAAAAAAATATAGAAAGTGCGTTAAGTAAAAAAAGAAAAAATGAAATTAAAAAAAAATGTTTTAATTAGTTACTTTAATATCCAGAAAAAAAGGTCAAAGTTTCCAGCTCTGGGGCTGTGGTTTTTATTTTTATAATTTTCTACACCAAACTTTTCTTTCCAAAACGTAAAATATGTATAATCTATAAAGGAAAAGATAAAAATTAATTAGACTTAGTTACTTTTACATATCACAAAAAGTGTAAGTTTCCCAACCCTAAGATCATTCTTTTTGAGTTTTCTGATTTCTTACACCAATCTCTTTCTTTTAAGAATTTAAGATATGTTTAACCCTGCACACATAACCCTCGAACGTATCCCTCTAAACCTAACCATTCGTCGTTTCGACGAGCACGTTTTGGGGCGTATAATATCGGTTCTAAACATATATATTTTTGTACTTGCAACACATACATACCTTTAGCAAGTACTTTGTTAGTAAATACAACTATATATTTCTATTCTGTTACAAGGATATTTATTATAATCCATTTTTCCAAAAAGCATTTTTTTTTTGAGATCACATTGTTATAAAATTTATTTAAACAAACAAAACAAAAAAGCCTTTTTCTCTTTGGCAAAACTTAACTATAACACTGTTGTCATTTAAAAAAATATATAAAATAAATTTTTTGAAGCGCATTGTGTGCAGAAATCAACTTTATGCTCGCCAACACTCGTCGAAGCGACGAACAAGTTTATCATATCTCAATAATTACGTGCTCATGCGCCGAGTTTGGTTGTCTCCTGCAAAAGCTCAGCGAAAACTAAGTTGGCAAGAAATTTAGCGGCGATCGGTGCACGTGTTAAAAAGAAATAGCAATTTTTTTGTCCGGTGTTCGTCGTTTCGACGAAGGTTATGTGTCTAGGGTTAATTTATAGAAAAAAGGAAAAATTTGTTTTAGTAAGTTACTTTTGTACAAAAAAAGTTAAAGTTTTCCAACCCTGGAACCATCTTTTTAATTTTTTTAATTGTTTTATTTTTTTATTTTAAATACCAATTTTTTTCGTACTCAAGCATAAAATAAGTTTATTTTATAAATAAAAATAAAAATTAGTCTTCGGTAGTTAATTTTATACATCACAAAAAGTGTAAGTTTTCCCGCCCTGGAACCGTTCTTTTTGATTTTTCAGATTTCGTTCACCAATAAGTTCCTTTTAATAATATAAGCTGCGTTTAATATATAAAGAAAAAGAAAAAATTTGTTTTAAGTAAGTTACTTTTGTATAAGGAAAAAGTTAAAGTTTTCCAACCCTGGAAACGTCTTTTTAAAAATTTTAACTTTCTTTTTTAATTTAAAATACTAATCTAATTTCTACTGAAGTATGAAATAAGTTAATTTAATAAAAAAAAATATAAAAATTAGTTTACGGTAGTTAATTTTTTATATCACAAAAATTTTAAGTTTCCCAACCCTGGAATTATCCTTTTTGATTTTTTTGATTTTTTAACCCAATCTCTTTCTTCTTAGAATAAAGATATATTTAATTTATAGAAAAAAGGAAAAATTTCTTTTAGTAAATTAATTTTGTATAATTTTGTATAAGAAAGTTAAAGTTTTCCAACCCTGGAAACGTCTATTTCATTTTTTTAATTTTTTTTTATTTTGTTTTTATGAAGAAATATTAATTTAATTTATACTGAAGTATAAAATAAGTTTATTTAATAAAAAAATAATAATAACTAGTTTTCGGTAGTTATTTTGTATGGCAAAATGAAGTTTAAGCTTCCCAGCTCTGAAACCGTGTGCTCGATTTTGCTGATTTTCAATACCAATCTTATTTCGACCATTTCTGACTTCCTAGAACGAAGTCTCTAGCTTTTCTGGAGCTTCGGAAAACCGATTTCACGTACAGACGGACGGACAGACGGACATCGCTTATTCGTCTGTCTTATGCATAAGGATCCAGAATATATATACTTTATGGCTCGCTTATTAATATTCTGGAAATTACAAACGGAATGACAAACCTATATATACCCTTTTACCATTTTTTTGGTAAAGGGTATACATATATGAGCTTCATGAGACATGGTAGGAAAACAGATAAACATTTCTATGAAGTAAAAGTAAAAAAATATGATGAAGAATGAAAAATTATCACAATTTGTTTTATTCGAATGAAATGAGTAATTGATTGTAGGTACATCACTAAAACATTTAGGTATAATTGTATTTATTTTAATATTTTTATATGGATTTTGCTATGTATTTCAAATCAGTTGGATAATTTAGTGATGTTTTCCATCACATGACAAAAATAATAAATTTAAGATAAGAGCTAGGCACTTCTAGCTTCATTTTCAGATGTGTGCTATATTAAGAAAAATATTTGAGGTACAAAATACACATTTTGGAAATATCAACTTAAAGTAGCCTTAACAAACGTAGGTGCCTACTTTAGAATTTTGATATAATAATTTTTTTTGAATACAACTTTACTTATCACTGCTTTTCAAAGCTTTGTTAAGTTTTTTTGAATACGACCTTTTATCATTAATGTATTTGTTAAAAGTTTTATTATAGATTATTATTGATAAAAAAAATTTAAAGCTTTATGAAGGATTAATAAAAATGATTTTGTATGAATTTCTGGATTATAAACACTTTATGAAGCCTCAATACTTTTCATAAATAAGGCTGTAATAATTTAAAAAATAAAGAACCACATATATATCACTAATATATATGTTATAAATAGGGATAATTAAAATATGCCAAAAAAATTTCAAAATATGCGCCAGAAATAGCACGAAAAAATTTCAAAATATGCACGGTTATATGCACAAATATGCAAAATATGCAAGAATAAACTCAACAATTTTGTTACCTTAAAGTATTTTTATTCAAAGAGATCGTTATTATAATGAACAATCATTTAGTTTTTTAAATTTTTAAAAAGAAATGATCTTCTAGTTACTGTCACATAAAGCAGATGGATACATGGAAAATATGCGTTCAACATCAGTAGATGTAACAGGAGCGTATTTAAATGCGAGTATTTCAGATGGGGACAAATTTTCAATATATTCTTCGTTTTCGGCTTTATTTAAATATATATAATTTTTAATTTTGATTAAGGACTTCAGACCTGTGTTTCTGTTCAAAACTTTGTTGAATTTATCAATGAATACATTTTGGTTTGTATTTTCAATACTTTATTTCACACGTTCTATAACAGGTAAACTTTCACTAATAGGAAATCCTTTAGTTTCTAGTCGGGTGATGCTTGAGCAGAGGCATTCAAAATTATGTTTTATATAAACTAAATCAGATTTCATTGATGCTTTTTGAAACAATAATTTTGCATTTAGTATAGACTTTGCCTCATCGTCATCAAGTTCATCTAAAACGTCACAAATTTCTTTGAAATTTTCAGAATAATATGTCTGAGCAACGATGTTCGCCATGAGATTCGCCGTCCGCAACCATTTACAATAGAAAAAAAAGAGACAGAACAAAATTGGTAAGCATTATATCTCTGTTGCGCTACTGCAAAATACTTTGATATGCCTGAACATGGACATCGCCCGTGTTCACCACAACAAAGAAGTTGATGAATTTTTCACAGTTGCTCTGCCGGCGACATATTCATGTCATGTCCAAGTTGATGGCTCGTGAAGACGTAGGGTAACGCAAGGTATTTTTGAATCGAATATCTGCAAGCAAACAGTCATATGCCTCTGGCGGTAATAGTTTCGGTTCGACTTTGTGGTAGAAGTTATAGAAAAGTAAAGAAAAAAATTAATAACATGCAGACATACATGTCCAAGAAGAGGAAAGAAATATATTTCATGTGAATTTCTTTTACACCACTTTGAGTTATATGAGTCGTTATATATTAATCGCGTTGCCAGAGTGAAAAATAAGCTTTTTTATGCATTTTACCAAAATAAGCATTTTTCTACAAAAAAATTAATATATGCAATAAAATGCTTTTTCTGGCAAAAAGCCAGAAAAATTATCCCTGGTTATAAATTTTATTATAGATTAAAGGCTTTTTTTATAAAATTTATTAAGGCTTTATAGAGGTTGAATGAGAAAAATTTTATATTAAAATCTGGTTTATAAACCTCTTATAAAGCTTTAATAATTTTTATAAATAAGGCTATAACATTTTGAAGTACGGTGCACTATGAAATGTACAATAAATATACTGAACACTGGACACAACTGTTTAGTCAACTGTTGCTCAAGAATTTTGTGCCTTTTTGGTTCATTGTTCTCTACAGTAGTCTTCAAAAAAATCCAATACTGTGTACTTTTTAATGTATTGCGCTCACCTCTAGTTTGAAGTTATATTTTTAAAATACAACTTTAAGCGATACAACAAGGCTTGTGAATTGAACAATTATATACATTAAATACGAACGAATATTTCTTTCGAGTATTTTTATGAAAATAAAACAAAATACTCTATTTCCGCAAGTCAGGCAGGGGGCTCGTCAAAAAAAAAATTATGAAAATCTCCCAAGCAAATGAGCGCTTTCCATATAAAAGTTCTACTCAAGCCGACCGTCCGTCCGGTTTGTAGAAACAGGGGGAAAAACTTAAACTTTTTGTTATTTAAATTGAAATCTGCGTATGAATATTTATTTACTTACCACCAGGTCTCCACAACACTGATGGTCAACTTGTATAGAAAAGTTATATGAAAAGCATAAATTTTTTTTTTAGTAATTTTCATACAAGTTGTGGAAAAATGGTGTTACATTTTTTATTTATAAAAAAAAATCAATTTACAAGCAAATAAAAAATTTATAGCAACAGCCTGCCGAGGCGCGGCAATTAACCCTGTAACTGGCAGAATAGAATATGTTAATATTTTTAATCGGCAATTTTTTCTTAGAGTAAATAATCCTCAAAAAATACGATTTTCGAAGATTCAGATAAAAAAAAAATAGCCGTTTAGCCGCCAGGTAGAAAAGTTTTTTGCGCTCCTATAGGATCGCTTACCGGTTTGAGTGTAAATTATATTGAAAGGTAAAAACTATGCAATTATGTGTTCAAGAATGATTTTTATTCAAAAGTAAATGGGAAAAAGGTAAGAATAACAATTAGCAATAAAAAATGAATCGAAAGATTAATCTCGACGGTGATAGTCGCTGAAACAATTTTTAGCAGTAGTTATGCAAAGATGCAAATGACATTTTTCAATAAAGAATTGTGTTCTTGACTTTTTGCATAACTTGCAAAATCTTTTTTCTGTATTTGGCAGCATTTTTGGGATATGGTTCATTCCGTCATATCGAATATCATCAATGGGCTGTTTGGCTTTTTGACCAATCCTCAAATTACACGATGGTTGTTTTGTTGATTCTGGTGGTGGTGTTGTGGGAGTAGACGGTTGTGATGTTGGTAGACCAACAGATCTTTTATCTATAAATGTGACAAGACCACTGGCAATTTTTTTCCCGGAATTTGGGTAACTCCATGAGTTTTTCCTTGTCCTCATCAACACTCGAATCATTATTATTTTCAGCATGAATACGCCTATATAAAATGTATGAATTGGTTGCGGCCATGTCAATAATATGGTAAAAGAGCCGAATCATCATATTTCGAGTTTTCGCTCGAATATGGTAGCGGCCCATAAGTCCGTCCATTAAATCAACGCCACCCATGTGGCGGTTATATTCATGGATGATTTGGGGACATTCCATTTCGATGTAATTCTTTTGTTTACGATGAAACGGTGTTGCTTTTGTGGGCTGATGCTCTGGATTTTCGCGTAAGAATGGCAGTACTCCAACATATGTAGAAGCTAATCGGACAGACTTGTTGTCTTTCCACAGTACTGTGGAAATATCCACACCATATGCATTACCAACACATTCTGAAGAATAGCCTCTTTGTTCTTTTTTTATGACAGCATCATTTGGGAGTTTACATTTTGGAATCCTATTTACACGAACCGTTCCTAAACCATAAATGCCTCTAGCACGTAAATATACCAGCAAGGAGATGGATGTATAGAAGTTATCGAAATATAATATATGATGTTTGAAGTCTGGCATCGTTTGTGATAATCGAACCACGACGTTTGAGGTAGAGCTGCAAAACTATCGATGGTACTATCGATAGTTTTATTTTAAGTGGACTATCGATATTTTTTATTTTTTTTGATAGCGATACTATCGACAAAAACACTCTTCTAAAAGAGAAAAAATCAAAGTCAATAAAAACGGAATGCTGGCGACTGTGTAATAAAAAATGCAACATTAAAATATCGCCGCCTGGTTTGGTAATGGTTATCATTACATATATAAATGTGAAAACAAATTAATTAGTTTTGATTTGTTTTAACATAAGATGTTAGTTTTTATCTACTAGATGCAAATTGCATAAAAATAAAATTATTATGTACCAACGGCATTGATACATGAAGAAACTTGACGGCGGCTAAATTTGACGCCTACTGGACTGTCTACGCTCTTTACTTTTAAATAAAATAGTGACGCTAAATAGTTTGCTTCTCCTTCTGTTAAAGGAATACTTCTTAGCTAACTGCAATAGTTTAAGTAATGATGAAAGATTTTTTTTATTTTATTCCTTTCTAATTTATTTTTTATTGATCCATCTATCTATCTGTTTTTTTTATAGAACTGTGTATATATGTTTGTTAAATATGTGTATTAAAAACATTGGAACTTAAAGTTTTAAAAAAATCAAATTTCTTTTTACTTTATGGAATGATTAAAAAATTCAAGATTTTATATAAGAAAAACACACAATTGATAAGTTTTAGCCCTTATAGACATGGAAACTTTACTTTGCAAAGCCTTAATTCAGCAGGGAGAAAGACAGAAAGAGATAGTATTTATCACTCTGTGTTTACACAGCTGAATTAAGACTTTTCAAAGTAAACTTTCCGTGTGCAAAAAGGGTGTTTCTAAGAATCAAAAACTATCGATAGTATCGATGGCATCAAAAAATACTATCGAAACTTTCGAGGTCCGGTTGACCGGTTGACCGGCCAACACCACATTATCCCCAGCTCCATTATATACTTCGAAACGGTATGCGAATCCGGTCGAATCACACAGAACAAAAAGCTTCTGTGGTTTGTTCGGCATATATTGCCATCTTCTGAACTTATTTGATGGATTCGTGGATCGAAATCGGGATCCTTGATGCTGTCGTCACTGTTGTAATCATCTTCATCTCCCTCCACATCTGTTTCAACAGAATCCATAATTTCCAGAATTTCTTCTTAAGTCAATTCACGTAATTTGTATGATCTAGCTCTCCGCTCCATTTCTGTGAAAAAAGCTAAAGAATAAAAAAATAATATGGAAGGAGAAAAATAAAGGGGGGAAAAATTACACGTAAACCGGTTAGCGCTCCTATAGGGTCGCATTGTGTAAGATATTTTTGCAGCAAATTTACTGCCTGTTTCAGGATGTCACTCATTTTCGTTCGCAAGTCCTTTAAACGACAAACAGCTGTTTTGCGTTCCACTAAAAGCCTTTAGCACGACAAGTCGAAAGAAAATTAAAGCGAACGATAACGTAAGCATTTCAATACAAATATGAGCCCCAATAAAATTTTTTCAGTCATTTGTACGAACTCAAATGCCAAAAGAAGGCATTTGTATTTTTATTGTCGACTGAGACAAAATACTACAAATTATTTTTATTTACATGAATAAAATATTTTGCTTTGCCAAATTTGCTTTGAGCAAATATAATACCGGCTTCGCTGGCAATGGGTTCATTGCTTAACCCATCGTTGGCAATCTCCTCACGTCTGAGCTTGTAAGTAAGCGGTTTTGCGTCCTTGGCTGGTCTTTGTGATACTCTTCTCTCGGTATGTATGTATGTGTGTTCGAAAACAGCTTCAATGAGTAGATATTTTCTGCCTACCACCACTTCCGCTAGTTATAGTGAAGGTTGGTTAGAAACTATCGGTCTTATGTGTAATAAAAAACGGTCAAGAAGTTAGATAAATCACGCTGGGACTTAATAGTGGGCTAAAACTACATTATGCGCCGATTTTTATTGTCAAAATGTATGAAGGAACTCCTTAGCATCTATTTCAATGTCGTCACTTATTTTATGCCAGTTTTTTCTTGTACATAAGGATGTATTTATTCATATAAGCAGTTGTTCTACATACACAGAGGAGAGAGAGAAAATTATTGCACCCGTACAAAGGCCGACAAGGTAGAACACTTTTCCTGGGTCTGTTGGTATTTTAAAGATTATGACAATCACCCAAATGACAATGAATAATGACCTAAATAAATGGGCTATTGGTTATTTTTCCTTTTGGGTGATTCTTCACAAAATTTTGCATAGCTTGTGGTTTTTTATGTCTTTATTTATCATAAATAAAAACCCTTGAGTAATTATGTATGTACACTTTTTATCATATACAAAAATTGTTTTGTCAAGTTTATTTTAATTTATTTTTGGGTGCCACTTGTTGCAGGTTAAATTAGAACAGAGTTTCATTTTTTAAAATACAATTTACACATTTGAACGATTTTTTATTCCCAGTTGTCGATGAATGTGTGAAATTGTGGATGTGGCAATATAGATATTTGACAACGGGTATACGGCTTACGTTAGAAACGTAAAGCCAATCGAACGATAAGTCGAAAGATAGTGGAACACTTTTATAGAAGAAAATGAGTGACTTACTTTCGTTCTCTTAAGTTTTCTTTCGACATCGTGGGGGAGGCAGTTAAATTCATAATTCATAAAATTAAAAATTTCAAGAATTTATAAAATAAGTTTCTCTTAAAGAATTTTTTCTTCAACTGGATTTTGCTAAAATTTCTTTAAGATCATTTTATCCGTAACACATTATTTCCCCCTGCCATTATCTACTTTTTCCCCATTTGTTACGCACTTAGAATGATTAAATGGAAATAGATATGTATTATATATTTGTAATACATATACATATATAATAAATACTTTTGTTGCAATATAAATTATTCTTTTATAAAAAACTAGGCCTCTACGCAAACAAAGAAAACTAAAATGTTTGATATGAAATTGAAAAAGAGAAAAAACATAGTAGAAAAAAAAGCGTACATATTTATTAACAATTTTAAAAACACGAGCTTATTAACCTTTTAACTAGGCCTCCACTTGTTATAAAAAATTGTATTGCAAAAAAAGCAGGTGCTTGTGATTGCTTGTACGTAGTTTTGTACATATGCAAGATTGTCTAACATTTTTCTTAACATTAGTTTACATACGCTATTGTTTTTGTTTTCATTTTATTTTTTTTCTTAACAAATAATGTTAAAACCAGTTATTTCCTTTTCTCTTGGCCTGTTTCATATACGAATGCTTTAATTTATAAAAAAAGTGAAGTTTACCATACACTGCAAGAAATGTAAGCAGCTCTAGGTGAATTTTTGGAAGTATGATTTTTTTTTAGTTAATTTTAATTATTATTGTTCGAACTTTATTTGTTTCTGTATATATGATTTATGATCAGGCTAAAGTTCGTATCGCTATGTAAGACAAAGTTTGTCTTAAGTAGAACAAAAAATATGCAAATTAAATAACATGTGCATAATTAGTAAATAACAAACGACAATGGCAAGACTGTTGTAAATTAAGAGATTCTAAAATGTAGCTTTCATTACAAAAAGGCCTTCAGCAAATTGAAATACGATGAATCAAAACAATTCACATATTCCATTTGCAATAAAAATTGCGTATATAAAGCAAAAATCTACATCAACTGACATCACACACATGGGACCAAACACAAAAGAACGCTGATGATGAAGGTGTAGTGGCCTTCAAAAACAGCTGGTTGTTCCGTTCTACTACGTTTCTGTTCGAATATTTACAATTAACTTTTGTGTTATTTGTTCATAAATAATTATCACAAGGCGATACGAACTTTAGCCTGATCAAATTGTAAATAATGTTTTTTATTTAAAATAATTTTTTGCATTTATATTATTCAAAATAGAATTTCTAAGTATTTCGTGAATAAAAACTCTCTAAGCAGAAAAAAATTTTTCTTCAAACAAAAATCTATTAAAAGTTTAATGGTTTTAATTCAACTTTTTTAAACAAAAGTATTAAAATTTTGAATAAACTTTTGATTAATCAAATTTTAATTAAATCGAATTAATTTAATCTATAATTGATTATTTGTACTTTTTTTCATCAATTAAAGGTATTTATTAGGGAGGAACTTTTTTTATATGAGCGTGCAAGTACTAGTGAATTTTTTATTAATAAATTAATAAAAATAAATGTTTGTTTGCAAATATATATATATATACTTCGGTACTATTATACAAAAATTCATTAATTTTTATTTATAAATATTTGTAAAATAATTCTAATTTCTATAATTAATTACAATAATATAATAAATATATTTAAATATAATAAAATTAGACATTTTTTAGATACAATTGAATTGTAGTGAATTTTATTTAGAAATAATTTCTTATTCGGGCATAAGTTCGGTAATTTCAGTTCTTATTGAATGAAATATTTTTATTAATTAATGTGAGTTTCTAAAGAAAAGAAGTAAAATTAAACTAGACTTTTTATTAGCTGGAGGAAATACCGATATTTTTCTGTGCAGCCACGCACTTCATCAGTACCCTAATCTATGTATCTATTTGGGTAGAGATTGTTATTAACATCAGCTGCTTACTGAACTTGAGCCCGAATAAGAAATTATTTCTGATTAAAATATAATATAATAAAAAATGATTAATATTCAAAATAATTAAACAAATACTAAACAATTTTATTTAACTAAAAATTTCTCTCAGTGTATTTAAACAACAAAAAATATATAAACTCCAAATACAAAATAAAAACAAAACGTGTAAATGAATCTGTGGAAGCATCATCTCTTCTACAAAAATAATCGACTGTCAAACAGCTGATCGTTTGTTTAATTAACCAGTAAAGCAAGCAACCGGTAAAAAAAGTTGTTGTTCATTGTTGTTGTGAAGACAACAACACTAAAATATAAACACACACAAAAAATGGATAATAAACATCACTCATTTACTTCAATAGTGCCATAACTAACAAAATCTGATTTTTGAGTTACTAATGCAGAATAATGCGGCATTTCGTATTTTATATTGTGTAAAAATTTCATGTAAATAACTTGTACCATCACCTCCTGAGAGAAGGATATTTTTTCATCACTTCATTGAGTTGCATGCAAATTGAAAACTTAAAAAGCGTTTTCTGCAAAACTGTTTTTTAGGGCTCCGTACACCAAAGGTGAAAAGGAACCCTATTGTTTTCGCTACGCTGTCCGTCTGTCCGTCACACGGCATTTTCTCAGGAACCGTAAGAGCTACGGACCTGAAATTTGGACACAGTATTTAGAACCTTGGCCGCTACAACAACAAATACATGAGAATTAAAAATTAAAGGGTGTTTTAAAAAAGGCAACGAAAAATGTTAAAATCCCATGTAATATACATACAATTGTATGAACATATGTATATTTGCTTAATTCACAACAATCTTTATCGTGTATTTGTGTATCAAATACACTTTTGGTTTTTTAATTGTGAACACCCTCTGTGTTGTGTATTAATGTATTTCGTATTTTAAATGAAAAAAGAAGAACAAGCTACATACAAATTCTCTCAGAGAGCCTCTCTTTGAATACAACATTTTAAAACATATGAAATAAAAGTGTAATAGTGTATTTCATTTTTGTATGAAAATTTCATACAACAAATGTTACACTCTTGTATTTAATATGATAATACAATCGATACAGAGATACATGGGGTTTTGTGAATTAAGCAATTGAAACTTGAAATTTGTAAAATTAGTGTATTTTTATACAGACTAAAACAAATAACACTAAAGTTTAAAAAAATTTTAATTAAAGGGTGGTCCATCAGTTAATGCAATTTTGACTATGTAATTTTGACAATTTGCTATATCTTGGAAACCGTAAGAGGCAAACACTTGAAATTTTCAAAAACGGTAAAACTAAAAAACCGAAAATTATAAAATCGCCAAAACAAAAAAAAATCGCCAAAAATTAAAAAAAGATCGCCAAAACGAAAAAAATCGCCAAAATTAAAAAAAAGTTTCTAACACTAAAATAAATCGCCAAACTCGAAAAAATTGCCAAATGAAAAAAACGCCAAAATGAAAAAAAAACGCCAAAAACCGAAAAAAATCGCCAAAACGCGAAAATGTCGCCAAAACTAAAAAAAATCGCCAAAAATAAAAAAATCGCCAAAACAAGAAAATAAAGTGTTAAAACTAACAAAAGAGCCAAAACTTAAAAAAATCGCCAAAACTGAAAAAACGCAAAAACCAAAACTATATATTATATAGGATGAAGTTTGTATTAAATTACATATCTAGTGTTCGTACGGAACCCTTCGTGCGCGAGTCACAGTCGCACTTTACTGAATTTATTTTTGAGTTGTGCCACTATTGAAGTAAATGAGCGATATGTATAATAATCATAATAAATAAGAAAAGCAAAACATTTAACCGGTTATCTCAAGTATTAAAAAAAAAAATAAAATCAGAATTCTCATTAACAACAAACATGCAATTCCTCAGTTGGCATCATTTCATTTGAAAAGAATTTTTCGAGTTGTACAATGAATTTCAAAGACTTGAACTCAAAGCCAATGTTTATGTGTCATTAGTGTCAATGTGTTGTTTTGTTTTCATATCAAGATGTTGCATTTATTTTTTTGTATGGAGTTGTTAGCAAAGATTTTGAAATTTCAACTCATTACAGAGAATTAGAAGAAGATGAGCAAAAAAAGAGTTTATTTAAGTGGAAGTGTTGAAGAAAAAATAAACAATGTAGGTATGAAAAAGTTATGCAATATGTGGTGCAGAGTATTTTGTATTTCATTTTTAGATTTGAGTTAATTAAAGAAAATAGAAAAAAAAGATATTTGAAGAATTTCTGAGAAGTACGAGGGTGATGCATGAAGTGTTAGGCTAATCTTGGACATAAAAAATAGGTTAAGGTTTTAGCTTGAAGTGCATATATTTTTTTTAGAGAACTTATTTAATAAAAACAATTATAAATTCATCAGGATGAGTTGTATGACACAAAGTTATTAAATCACTACGTGATAGTCCAATTAGTGGCACGTCTTTTTCAGCATTCCGTATAACAAAGGTGAAAAGAAATCCTATTGTTTTCGCTACGATGTCCGTTTATCCGTCAATCTATCTATCACTCACTGTTTTCTCGAGAACCGTACGAGCTACGAATCTTAGATTTTCACAGAATATGTAATACTTTGGCCGCTACAACAACAGATACATATCGTCGGATTAGAGTGTAAGCCTGCTAGCTCACCTCCAACAAAAAACTAAAAACATCCCAAAAACAAAAAAGCGCCAAAACTAAGAGAAAAAAAACCAAAACTAAAAAAAATTAAAACCCGAAAAAAGGATACTTAAAATTTATTAAAAAATGCGATTATAAGATTGTATAGGCCAAAGTTCGTATAGTATTTCATGTATAGTAGAGCCCTGCACAAACATACTTGAAATGTAAATACGTCTTTTAAATGTATTGATATGGCATGCTTTATATTTATTACAACAGCAATAAATGATGTCGTATAATAAGAAAAGCACGATGAATTTATCAATGTTCATTGTTTACAAGTAATGTAGCGAACACTTCTACAAAAGGAAGTAGTGTATTCACCTTTTGTGTGCTTATTATTTTGCTTATTGTACGTTTGAGAGTATGTGCAAGATGTAGATGGGATTTGCTAGTATGTTTGTGTTTAAAGCAAGCACACGCAACTAATTTAAATGCTTCTGTACATTTGTATATAAGCAGAAAAAGAAATTCTTTTCTTACGTTTGCATCAGAGAACAGCAATGAGTAGTGAAAAAGTGAGTAGAGTTGAATAATGACTTATAATTTATTGTTCTTATGCGCACTCATACTTATTGCAATGTTGTATATGAATCATATTCACTCGAAAGCTTAAAGTGCGCATCAAACTCATACTTAGCAACATTTATGATGTTGTTGATTTTGATTCTCCTTAGCTCAATGCCTATGGACGATGCAAAATAAGTATTATTCACAGTGCGAACTTGGCATCCTAACATTAAAGTTCTCATTATGAGGTTATGGGTTTTTCTGTTTTTTTTTTTTTGCAGGAATTGAAAAACAATCCTATTTATTACTATTGTATACTATTTCCAAACTGTTTTTTAACTAAACCTAAAAAAACATACATGCATGAGTTGAGTGAGCTGAATCAATGTGATTAGTATAAGTATTTTCCTGAAATTAGAAATCAAACTGAGTTGATTTATGAGTGTAAATGTGGTATGACTATGATATCGACTTCGCATTCATATTTATTTCATTCTATAATTATTAATTAATATTATCGTGAGTATGCGCAAATCAGAGTAAATCAGAAAAAAAACAATTCATTGCCGATGACTAGCTTCTATATACGTGAATAGCGTTTGTATACGCGATCATGCGTAGAAAGAATCAATCACCACAAATTCCTTCGTCACGAAGTATTTTCTTCTTTATTTCTATACCTACAACAAATGAAACAGTGTTGTTCAATGTCTTTTTTTCAAGATATCGCTGCAGTAAAGCATTTGAAAAATCCCTTATGTCTTGAAAATTCTTTTAAATACATTTATGCAGGGCTCTAATACCTATATATATATATATATATATATATATATATATGTATGTATAAATTGTACGTACGGAACCCTTGGTGTTAGAGTCAAAGTCGCATTTTACTGAATTTATGTAATTTTGTTTTATTCTGTAAACAGCTGATACTAAAGTTCGTATGATATGTTAATAAACTGGCCGGTACAGTGAATACAAAATTTGCAGCAAACAGGGGAACACACTATGCACAAAGAGTTCGTAAATGCAAATAATTGCTACAATTAATCTGTATGATGGTCAAAAAGGCAGTCCGCCAGATAACTTTTTTTTTTTTTTTGAAAATGCTATAAAAAAAACTACTGAAGCTTCAGCTGTGTAGCACGTAGCGCCGTTCTGTTGAAACCAAATGTTGCCAATATCCTCCTTCAATTTTTGTGAACAAAAATTCGTTCAACATGGCCCGATAACGATCGCCATTGACTGTAACGGCCACTCCTTGCTCATTTTCGAAAAAAATGGCCCAATTATGCCTCTGGACCAAAATCCGCACCAAACAGTGACTCGTCTTGGGTGCGTCGGCTTTTCAATGTATGCGTGCCGGTTTTCTGTGCCCCAAATGTGACAATTTTGCTCGTTTACATACCCGCCAAGATCAAAATGAGCTTCATCTGAAAAGATAATTTTTTTTTTGGCAAAATCGGCATCTTCTGTAAGTCGATCGCAGGCCCACTTAGCGAAGCGAAAACGCATTGGATGGTCAGTGGGCTCGTTCAGCGGAAGGATAAAACTAATTATCTATCAAATCAGACATGAGCTAAGTGTTACCATTCACGAAATAAGCACTAGTTGAAAAAAAAAACGTTAGATGGCGGACCCTTTATAATTTAAAAAAAAATTTGTTATGCAATGTAGAATTACATAAGTGCGGAAAATCATAAACAAATTAACAAAAAAGAGACTGACTCCCTAAACGTATCAATACAAAGTTTGTATGCATTTCAGATGTAGTATTTATATCGTGTGCAGATACAACTTCGCAAAACATTGTAAAATCATAAGCATAGACATTGAAAAATATGGCTGATTGCTTGTTTGCAGGGTTATCAATACTTATTGAAGACATCTCTGATGCCTTTGGGAATACGTAGAAATTGCTTCTTTTTTTTAACAAACACAACCTGCGAAGCGATTAGTTTGTCTGCAGAAAACGGCCAGGTTCTATGGCGGGAATCGAGCCCACGACCTCAGGACTGAGAGGATACCATCGCTACCACTCAGCCATAGGGGCAGCTCTGGAAACATATGTTCATATAATAAAACTAACTGATTTTCAATAAGATCAATTTTAGTATATTTTGAGCGTGAAACTCCTAAATGTAAGTAAAGGTACGGTCACACTTGTCAAACCTTTGCCCAAAAAAGCGTAATCAACAAATACTAATGAAAAAGATTTGATCCAGACACTTGTTTATCAAATTAAACAGCTTCAAACACAACTAATAGACAATAACATAGAATCCTACATTATTGATACTCTTTAACTTGACAAAATTTTCTCTGAATTGAAAGATTTTTAATTAGCATTTAGCGGTTACGCTTTTTTGGGCAAATATTTGACAAGAGTGACCGTAGCTTTAGTCTAATTAAAGTTTTCACTAAGAATTGATACATATCATCAGATAAAAGTAAAAGCTTAAATAAGTTTGTCATTCAGTCATACATTCATACATATGTACATACTCGTATTTATATATGTATGTGCATACCCTGTCGGAAACTAAGTTAACTAAGCTAACCTTTTTGCAACTAGGGCTGACTGACACTTGGATTACTTTCCAATGCAAACAAATAATTATTTAAACACTGCGATGTCCCAGACGGTAGTCAATTGTCTCACTCTGCATTATTTTTCAACTAACTTAAAGTTAATTTTATTTAAGTCAACTGGTAGTCAGAAAATTAAAAAAATAAGATTTGGTGGGGTTGGAACTATATATCATCACACCTTGTATCGTCAACGCGCTACTACCCAGGTAAGGTAGCATCTAAAATAATAACAGCAAAGTATTAACATAAAATTGAAATCAGTTTCAAAGTAGCTGAGAGTAAATTTTTTTGACTCTCACCAAATCCGATTACGTACTCAACTTAAGAATTAATTTTTGGTAAGCTCTGGATAACATTGTAGTTAGGTTTTAGTTAGTCTACGAAAAGTTAACTATAAGTTGATTATTTTTGTAGTCAACCACACATTTTCCGACAGGGAAGTATATACGTATGTACGTATGTGTGTGTATGAGTATGTTAACTAATTTAATTCATAAAAAATCTTAAATTGCTATGATTCTTTCTTAAGATTTTTATTGTTATTATTTCCCTCCGTTCGTTGTAATTAAATTTACATATTTTTTTTATCTAAATCTCTGCTGTGAGTAAGTAACTTTTCAGTATTTAAATTTATTTAAAATACAGTGACGGACGGACGGACGAATTAAAAGATCAAGTCAAGTTTGTTCTCTAAATTGAAACAGATTGTGTGTGAGTCACTTACATCGATATGCAGATGATCAGATGTTAATGCATTTAAAAATATGAGAGATAAATATGTTTGAAATCTATACACCCTTCATCATGCTAAGCAGGTTAAAAAAATATTTTTTTTATATATTCTTATGATTTTAAAAAGCTTTAAGATCTTTTAACGTATCATATATAATCATATATGATTAATTTTTTTTAACACATAATTTCTTCAAAAATAAAACAAGGCACTTAAGCAAACAAATCGTTTCCCCAAATGTTACATATCCATTAAATTTTATCCAATCCCTTTTAAATTCGTAGCGCCATCTTCCATAATATATTCTTAGAACAATATTCTAAAAAGTTAAAAATGTGGGTTGATTTGAAAATTATTGTTTGGCGTTTTGCTGATCTTAAATCACGTTTTCATAATTATCTATAAATCAAAATCAATATTCCTCAATTAAAATATAAAAATTAAGTGGGTTATGTTTAACTATGCGGAATCTGACTTGCCCTTCAACGAGCTATTAAAGGCGTTATTCATAATAAATAGTTTTTACATTAACTAAAAATGTCTAAAATTATTTTTCGTACAAAGTTTGCTTTATATAAACCTTTTATAAATGAAAATTTATTTTTTGATAAATGGGATTGCAACAAATTATCTTATGAAACCTGATTTAATTAGTTGAGAATTTTTTTGGGCCTTTATTTCAAGTTAAATTTTAATTTATATTCATTTATATATTACTGGCAGCCAGCGTTGCCACAAAGTTGGGGGGAAAATCTTCATGACGGAAAAATTCTTATTCAGGCATTACAAAATAAAAATGTTATGCCCTCTGTTATTATAATAATTCTCTCTGCCATAAAAACCCGACTTCAATGCAAAATTCTGACAGAAGAAGTACGTAGAATATAAAACTAAATTTTAATAGGCGCGCCTCCGCCCATTTTTTTAATGCCAGATTGTGTGTTATTCAGAGCTCAGGGTGCATGTTAAGACTTGTAAAAATCGGTAAAGTAGAACCATTTAAAAATTGAATATTAAATTTTAATGGACGGCCTTTTTTGAAAAGAAGGATTGTGTCTATTTTAAAGCTCAAGGTGTGTTGTAAGTTTTGTAAAAATCGGTTAAGTAGAACCGAAAGAAATATTAAAATAAATTTAAATGGGCGTAACCTCGCCCATTTCCTAAACTTTCGAAATGTGTAATTACAAGAAACAAAGGTTTCAAAACAATAGGTTTCACTGCAATCAAATAAGTATAATATTATAAAATTAAATATATATAAAAAATTGTGGGCGTGTGCCCGCCCACATTTTTACCATATCAGACAAAAAAAACTATTTTTGCAATCGGTGTAAAATGTACCGAGTCAAGAAGTAACACCGCCAAAAAAAAATAGAGACGAATTGTTATCTTCCTCTTTTTTTTTTGAAGTCGACATTTTTATCTTGGATTAAAGAGATTTTTTCTCGAACGAGTTGTTTTTTTCAAATTTAACGAATTCGCAAAAAAAATATTATGACAGTTTTTAAGACTGATTTTAAATTTTATCATTTCCTTTATTAGTTTTCAAGACTACTAAGTAAATTATTTAATTTTATATATTTTGCATTTGTTTATTTTTTTTTTATAGAAATTTACACTTGATGTAATCATATTGTTTATTTGACTTTCAAATAATTAAAAACAAAAAATAATAAATCCCATCACCTGTTCATTGAAATTCTGCACTGAAGTGCAAATTTTAATAAAAACCAAAAACTATAATAAAATAAAAAAAAGAAAACAAAAAACTATTTAGGAACAAGCAAAAACTTTATAAATACATAAATACAATGAATGTTTGCATGTACATACATATTTAGATACTTGTTAGTGTAATTCTAATAAAAATTTTGCAACAGAACTCAACTAACAAAAAGTCATAGTTCTAAACTAAATACTTTTCATAGTCATTCTATTCTATGTTACAACTCTGAAGTGCGTTTAGGTTGTTTTAAAATGTAGAACTTTATTTTATATATTTTTTTGTATTCATTTTGATTACTTTTCGGGGGATCCGAAAAGTAACACTCCTATAATAACAAAAAAAAAAAAAAATAAACCAAACATGCAACAATAAAAAGGGAAATGAAAAAAAAAAACTAAATATAGTTTAACAACAAAAAATCATAAAAATAACAATGAGATCAAAAGTTACGATGGTTATTTGGTTTTTTTTTTGCCTCCTCCACTGCTTTCCTGCAATGACTGACTGTTGCTCAATGATGTGCAAAGTTTTCGATTTAATATCGAATATAAAAACATAAGCAGCGAAATGCTATTAACTTTTATTCTGACTTGGGTACAAATTGCATTGTTGGTTACAGGCATTGTTAGTTACAGGGTGCTGCAGTAGTTATTCAAAAATTATCTAAATAACATCAGCCTGAATACGAGTATAATGAAAATAGGTGGTGTTTCTTGGGTACATACGAGTATTATTTTCGAGAAATTACCTTATCCATGTTCTAATATTTCCTTGCAAGTTTTTAAAAGTAAAGTAATTTTAAAAAGTTCTGCCTTACTCTCTCGTTGCTGGTCTCAGCTGGGAAAGTAAATGAACCGACCTATTATTATATTTGAGTAAATTAAAAATTAAAAACACAAATGATAAACACTACAGTCTGGGATAAATTTGGGCTTATGTTGAGAAAATTTCATATCGTGTCACTGCCGCCAATAAAGCATAAGCAAAATAATTTTCGAACTTCAGTTTTTGAAGAAATCGATCGATTTTCATCTACAAACGAAGTCCAAAAATGTGTTGGTGGTTACGGCTCGATATCATTGAGCAATTAAGAAATGAGTGAATATCAGCTTAATGACAGTGGAAAGTGGACCATGAGTTCACATGGCGGCACGTGTGTTTGTTCGTATACACATACATATGTATGTTCATGTGTATGCATTAGAGGCCTGCGTAAACAGTCTTGATATGTAAATGCGTCTTGTTTTTTATATGTATTCTCGTTGCATGTATTATACCAAACCAATTATAAATGCTGTTATTTCCCAGTTGTCCAAATCGTCCTAGACGACATTGTCTTCGACGATTCATATACGACATGTCGTCTGTAGATTAAGTTTTCTAATCGACAATTTAGAAGAAATCGGCGTTCATGACTATCTGAACGACAATGTCACACGTTTTCTCTTCAATAAAACTTTGTTGGGGACCATCTGAGTGACAGTGTCATACGTTTTGTCTTCAATAAAGCTTTGTCGAGGACAATCTGAGCGACAATGTCCCTCGTTATGTCTTCAATAAAGCCTTGTTGGTGACAATCTGAGCGACGGTGTCAAACGTTTTGTCTTCAATAAAGCCTTGTTGAGGACAATCTGAGCGAAAATGTCGCTCATCTGGTCTTGTGTGACCTCGCCGCCATTTGTATGAAAATTTCGCCAACGATTTGTATGGAGTTGTCTTTAATATGTCTTCTACGACTTACCATTGTCTTGTATCCGTCGTCAAAGATGTCTTAAAGACGTGGCCAACTGGGATAATAAGTGAAGCACGATGGATGTGTATATGAGTCTTAACCAGCAATGTAAAGAAGTAGTGTCTTCAGATGTAGATGGTAAGCTATATGTTTGTGCTTAAGGGAGGTTTTTGTCAAAGCAAGCGCACACAACTAATGTCAATGAATGTGTGTGTTTGTAGGTACATACGTAGAAAAATAAAAGAGCATACACACAACGTATGTGCATGCCGTGTGTATACGCGCCCATGCATAGGAGGACGCAAACATCACATATTCTTTCGTCACGTAGTATTCTCTTCTTCACTTTTATACCTGCAATAACTGAAACAAATGCATTTCAAGCAGTGCTGTTTAGCGTTTGTTTTAGAAGATATCGCTCTAATAAAGAATTTAAAAAATCCCTAATGTCTTGAAAGTTCTTTTATGTGGTCTTTTGCAGAGGTCTAGTATGCATGTTTACCCTTCGTAAATTTTACACAACCCAGTTGGCCAGATTGTCTTTTTTTAACAATATTGAAATCTATGATTTTTTTGCGATTTATGTCTGTTATTTAGTTTTTTAGTGTATAAATCGTCGTTCACGACAATCTGAGTGACAATTTCTTGCATGTTGTTCTCAATTAAACACTTACGACTTTGTTAATGACAATCTGAGCGACAAGTCGTTTGTTTTGTCTTAAATCAAACACATGAATATGTTGGAATCTTGTTAGCTGTAGCCACGTGCTAAGTGCGAACACTTGTAAGCATGCAGTTTCAGTTCGAGTCCCAGCTAAGTCAGTCAATAAGTAATAAAAAAAATTAAATATTAATTAATACAAGAATATTAATTAAAATTTGTTCCGTTTGAGTGACATTGTCGATCAAGAGCTCAGACTATCACATTGTGAACGATATGGTGGTGGAAATTGTCGCTTGTGTGGTCTTACATGATTTCGTGGCCATTTGTTCGAAAATTTTGTCAACGATTTAATTGAGCTGTCGTCAATAGGTCTTTCACGATTTTCTATTGTCTTGCACCTACCTTTCAAGATATCTGAAAGATATGACTAACTTGGGAAGCGCTTGTTAAAGTTAAATAATACTTTAAACTAGCTTTTTTTTTACTAATTTCACAACTGAAACAAAACTACTCCTTGTTTTTAGAACGCAGACGTTCGACTTGAGTACAGAATTCATATTTTTTGAGTATTTTTCATAAAAATTTTCTATGCAAGTCGTCTTCCTGACTTTAGAAAGTGCACATAAGTTTTTAAGCGACTTCGTCCCTATTTTTTATTTTTTTGGGGTTTTACTTCATAACTCGATACATTTTAGACCCATTATAAATTTTCTTGTCTTGTAATTACACAATCTAAAAGTTGAAAAAATGGGCTGGGTTACGCCCATTAAAAATTATTATAATATTTTACGCGGTTTTACTCAACCGATTTTTACGAAACTTACTACACACCTTGAGCTGTAAAATAGACACAATCTTCCATTTAAAAAAACGGGTGGAGTCACGCCCATTAAAATTTAATATTTTATTTAAAGCGGTTCTAGTTTACCGATTTGTACAAAACTTAACACACACTCTGAGCTCTGAAAAACACACAATCTTGCATTTAAAAAATGGGCGAAGGCACGCCCATTAAAATTTAATTTTATACTTTAAGCACTTCTTCTTATCTTCTTCTGTAAAATCTTTGCTTTGAAGTCGGTTTTTTTGGCAGAAGGAATTATTACAATCGTTCCTAAATACCCCTAATAGATTTAGAAAACACATACATACATACATACATTGGGGCAACAATGATTTAATTTCATTTAAAATTATCTTTTATATTTTTTATATTCTGGTTTAATTTGATAATTTTAATTATATCTACGCAATTAAAAATATTTATGTGTGTATGTGCGTATGTATGTATGTAGGTTATTTTTGAATTAATTAGCATTTAGCATTTTTTTTGTACAGAAATTTTTGGTGGTTTCTATTTCACTGAACAATATGATATTTTGTAATACGTTCTCATAACATACATACGTATGTATATGTACATACATATGTATGTACATTTCTAACTTTTTTAATGTAACTACACATGCATACATTTATGCATACATATGTATATACATACATACTACATACTAAATTGTTTATATAATTTTTCGACCTTTTTTATATGTTCAATGAAACTATTTTTTAAGCTTTAGGTCAGTAAATTTTATATATTTTTTGTTTTATATCGATATTTCGTTAACCTTTGGCTAACTTCTTCAGGATTATATTTATTTTATTTTTTGGTAATTAGTTTTTGTCTTTTTTCCTTTTAATCAGAAAAAAATTAATTAATTAAAAGGAAAAAACACAAAAACTAATTACAAAAAAATAAAATAAATATAATCCTGAAGAAGTTAACCAAAGATTAACGAAATATCGATAGGTATAAAACTAAAAATATATAAAATTTACTGACCTAAAGCTTAAAAAATAGTTTCATTGAACATACTACATACTTTTAATACGTTTATTTATTTACTTTAATAATTATGACCAAAGCACTCACTTCATTATAATATTTTTTTGATACCTACGTAACTTTTTTTTAATACACTTTAAAAACACTTAAATGAAATTGGTATTTAACAAAAATTTCAATTCAATTCTTTAAAAAAACACTATTTATTCAATTGGTTTTAAAACTTTTGGGCAACGCGCGCATGGAAATATTTTACCGCTTATTTTTTAGTTTATTAAAAATCCACAAATAACACAAGTATTTTGTCATTTAGTAGTATGCACACAACGTTAGAAGAATAAAATTAATTCAATTAGATAAATAAAACGTTGGAAATATTTATAAAAAAATAGTTATGAAAAAATAAAAAAACGAAACAAAAAACGCGCACTTGCATCGATTGTTGATCGAAGTCTATTGACTGGTTGATTGTTGGTTGTTACTTGATGTTCATGTTCGTTCATTCAGTCTTTCAACTTCATTCGTAATATTGTATTTTTTTTCTATACTTATATATTTATTTTTTATTTTTTTTTGCTTCTATTCTACACATCAAACAAAAACGACAATCGACCACAACAATAATAAAACAGAAATACATATATTTTTTTTTTTTTGCTTTTAAACAATTGATCGTGCAAAATAATGTTTTTGTTCTTCATGTTTCTACACTGGCAATGCTGTCGTTGAACTTATTACAAAAATACTTAAGAGAACATTTATGCTCTCTTTCAATTCTCTTTTAAAATATTTGTTAAGAGGTGTTGCCAGGTGTGTCATTTTTCTTTTCCATTTATTTAATTGACTAACCCCCTTATGTAAAAAAATATTTTACTTTAGCTTTAAAGTTCATAGTAGTTGATAAGCACTTTAAGGCTAACATAGCTTTGTTAAAAAATCATATGCAAAAGACAACTTTAAATATTTTGTGATTTAATAATAAATACTGGTAACACCACCGTGTTCAACAACCACTTCACAGCTTATGATGTACAAAATTGAATACAATTTCATTCGGGTATTCAAATATTTTTTTATTTTATTAAATAAATTTTTATTATCTTGAAGTAAAGCAACCTAATTTAAAAAATATGAGCTTATTCATAGTAGGAAAACAGATAAACACAACCATTAAGTAAAAGTAAAAAAATGTGGAAAATTATCGCAATTTGTTTTATTCGAATGAAACGAGTATTTGAATATACAGCTTTTTTCGTTTCGTTTTGATTGTAGGTACATCACTAAAACATTTTTGTATAATTGTATTTATTTTAATATTTTTTTTATGGATTTTGCTATGTATTTCGAATCAGTTGGATAATTTGGTGATGTTTCCCATTGCATGACAGAAATAATAAATTTAAGATAAGAGCAGGCACTTCTAGCTTCATTTTCAGATGTGTGCTTAAGAAAAATATTTGAGGTACAAAATACACATTTTGGAAATATCAACTTAAAGTAGTCTTAACAAACGTGGGTGCCTACTTTAGAATTTTTATACAATAATTTTTTTAGAACACAACTTTGCTTAGTATTGCTTGGCAAGGCTTTATTAAGTTTTTTTGCATAAGACCCTAAAGCTTTAGCTGACTAAAGACACGCAATATTTTTTAATCAAATTATTGGAATAAATAGTAAAATTATTAAGTTTTCCTTTGTTTTTACCAAAATTATGATATCGCTCATTTACTTCAATAGTGGCACAACTCAAAAAAAAAAAAAACAGTTTTGCAGAAAACGCGTTTTAAATTTTCAATTTGCATACAACTCAATGGAGAAATTAAAAAAATTTCTTCTCTCAGGAGGTTATGGTACAAGCTATTTATATGAAATTTTTACACAAGATAAAATACGAAATGCTGCATCTTTCTGCATTATTAACTCAAAAAACGAGTTTTTTGAGTCATGCCGCTATTGAAGTAAATGAGCGATATCATTGCAAGAAAAAAATTATTTATGTTAAATAAAAAAATATTTATATATTTATGATTTGATCAGGCTAAGGTTCGTATTGCTTTGTGAGCCAAATTACATGTGATAATTATTAATGAACAAATAACACCAAAGTTAATTGTAAATATTCTTACAACACGTAGTAGAACGGAACAACTAGCTGTTTTCAAAAGGCTACTAGACCTTCATCCTCAGCGTTATTTTGTGTTTGGTCCATCCATTCATTTGATTCATCTTATTTCAATTTGCTGAAAACTTTTTTGTAGTGAAAGCTGAATTTTACCATCTCTAAATTTACAGCAGTCTTGCCATTGTCGTTTGTTATTTTACTAATTATGTACATTTTAGTTAATTTGCTTATTTTTGGTTATACTTAAGACAAACTTTTTTGGTTTGATATTTTCTAATTATATATATATTTAATTTTTGCCACAGGCCTATGACTTTTAATTTTATTTAATTTAATTATAATTTTTCGAACTTATGTGATTCCCTTCTATTGCCCATTAAAAATAATAAAATTTTTACCCAGAAGTTGCCGTATTATTCGTCATTAAGCTACTGAATCCTCTGATGTCTCTCTAGTGTATACTTCCCGGTATCAGTAATGCTCTCATGGAGTCGTCTGCTCAGCCGTGTTAGCCTATGATGTTGCATCTTCGTGCAGTGACAGGTAATATATTCAATGGTTTCTGGTTACTCTCCATTTGCGCACATCATACAAAAATCTGGAGTGCCAGTTTCCCAAATGCTGAATCTTGCTCTGACCGGGCCTATCGCGAATCGCATCGTCCTCCTATTCATGTCCGGTAGCAGTTTAGATGTTCCTGAGTCAAGTCTTGGCCACATATCCCTCGAGACTCTACAAACCTCCCTACTTCGTCATGAACTGTTGGCCCTGCCTTTTACAAAAGTACTGATGATTTCACTGATCTGTCATACGTTCTCTCATCAAAAGCCGACCCTATTTTTGCCAGCTTATCTGTTATTTCATTTTCCTCAACACTGCTGT
The DNA here is from genome assembly GCA_949987645.1 of Tachina grossa. Classification (NCBI taxonomy): domain Eukaryota; kingdom Metazoa; phylum Arthropoda; class Insecta; order Diptera; family Tachinidae; genus Tachina; species Tachina grossa. Next base: position 30,533,933 of record OX465275.1, read on the forward strand.
AGCACACTTTATTTATCCATAAGCAAGTTGAGGGCTCTCTTACACCCACCAACAACGCTGCCTGCTTTGTGTGCGATGTAGAACGTTACCTTCTCACCTTTAGCTGCATTCTTGTCCACCATTACCGTAAGCCTGAGGATCGTCAAAATCTCAGCTTGGAAAACGCTGCATTTTTTCGGCAGTCTGAAAGAAGAACGAATGTTCGTTCCCAAGATATAGACACCAGCCTGTGTGCCTTCCCCCATATTTGATCCGCTTGTAAAGACCACACTACCCTCAGATTTGACGCAATAGTCTCTATCCGGAATTTTCAGTACGGTTTTCAACTAAAATCATATTAACTAAAACTGATCTCATTTAAGATTGATGTGCAACCTGTTATTCCTGTCCTCACCAAACCTGTTTCTACGAGTCTAAGGAGATTTCTAGTCACAGTTTCTACGACAAAGTCCTCGATAGGAAGTAGGTGAATAATGACGTCTAAGGCCAACCTGAGGTGTGCTCCTCTGTGCACCTGTAATGCCCAGCCAGGCATACACCTGAACCTTTGCTAGTAATCTCCTGTGAATTTCCTTCCTCAATAACTCCCACGATACCACACAACCATAGAAAATAACCGACCTGACAACCGATGTATAAGCCCAGTTTACTACCTTCGGTTGCAAATCCCAGTTCCTTCCTATGGAGTTCCTGTATAAGCAGTAGGTATTGAGCACTTTCTTCAGTCTTTCCTGCGTGTTCCTTTCCCAAGAAAGCTTCCTATCTAGGAAAACACCCAGTTATAAAACGTTAGAATTATTTTCAATAGTCTTAATAATTTAATATTAACTATATGTATATTTTAAAGCATAAAAAAACCTCGATATATAAAGTTAACAATTAAATTACATTTAAATTTTGTATTAAGGGTATATAAAAATTTTCTCTAGCAAGGTTAGACTACTTTTATTAAAACGAAACTCAGTTAATTATAAATTTTGCTAAAAATGTAACATATCTCATAGTCAATCTTATTGAAAATTCATGTTAAAGAGGTGATGTTAACAAACAATCTATGCCCAAGGAGATGAATTTGTGTGCTGATGAAGAGCATGGTGGCGCAGAAAAATGCGGGTATTTATCAAAGCTTCAGAAAATCAGATTAATTAATAAAAATATTTCATTCAATAATAACTGGCAACACTGTACACATTACACATGATTATTTTATTGTTTTTTTTTCTCTCTAAAAATTATTGTGGTTTTGGTTAAGAATTTAAATGGCAAAAAACACAAGCAAAAACCAAATTTATTTCTGTTGTCATCGGATTTTACGATATTAATTTATGAATATTTTTATTTTGTTGTTATTTTTTGTTTTTGTTTTCTTTTGTTTGGTTCGTTGATTAACTCATGTTTATTGTTTTTATTTCAGTTTTGATGTACGATCAGATTTCATTTCTATCAATTTGCAATGTTTATGGAGTATTTAAAAAGGGTGAGCAGTAATTAGCATTAGGGCGCTAATATGAATTTAAGTGAAAATTATTTATTTTTATTTATTTTACATAATAACTACTACTTATTTTTCCTTTTGATTTCGGCTTTTCGAAAATACAAGACAACGCATCAAGAAAATTCAAAAGGTTTTGTGTGAAGAATGTATTTTTTTTAGTTCCAAATCACTTTCACAAAATGTGATTTTCATAACAGGCCTGTATTTTAAGAATCCCTAAAGAAGTTGGAAATAATCTGTAATCTATGTAAACAAATAAAACTTTTTTTTTACTTTAGTTACACATTTCCTTAATTAAAGATTTCATAGTAAACAAAGCTTAATTTATTTTATTGACTTGTTGCTGGTCAACTCATAGCTTCTAACAAAAATGCCTAGCAACGAATTAATTGTGAAGTACAGTACCATCTCGATAGTGCGGACACTCTGAGTTTTCATCAGAGTGTCTCTAGACCAGTGATGCCAACTTTTTTTGGCTCGAAAAGCACATCAGAATTTTAAAAAGCACTAAAAAGCGTAATTTTGAAATCTCAATTGCGTAAAAAGCACTAACGCGAAAAACGAGTGAAAATCAAAATGAGTGAAGTTTGATAATGTTCAGTAATGTTAAATCTTTTCTAAGCTATTCTCTATTTAATGAAATATATCAGACGAAAAATTTATGATCTACACTGAAGTATAAATACACCAAGTTTTTATTAATTATATTATTTTAAGAAATACGCAAATTTCTTAAAAGCACTACTTAGTGCTTTTTCTTAGTTTGGCACTAACGCTCAAAATTTGGCGTTTTGAGTCTTCAAAAAGCACTAAAAATAGTGCCAAAAGCACCAAGTTGGCATCGCTGCTCTAGACTCTGTTCAGAGCAGTGATGGGAATTGGAAATCTTGATTTCGTGTCAAATCAGCTTTTAAATAGTGCCAAAATCAATTGAATAGTGCCAAACCACTTTTTATGTAATTTTAATGCTGGCACTTGATGTTTATTTAAATTATGGTTCTTGAATGATAATTTATTGTGTTTATAACTAGAAAAATTTACGAATATCACAAAAAACACGGTCTAAAATTATTCATATATGTATACAGTAATACATTTCGAGCCCTATTTTCGATATAATAGTGAAGGACATGTGGTAAAAAATTAACTTTTTTATTATCAAAATTGCAAAATTGTTGATAACTTTTAAAATACAGGCTTTAAAGTTTATCGTGAGCGACAATTTACGTATGTACTCGTAATTTTGTCGACATCGACTTCACTTTAATACAATATCAATTTATTTTTATGGTTACTATACTATATTGGTTCATACTTTTATAGTTATTACGATTATAACAAGATATATTGCTAGTCTTCAAAAATCTTTGCCATGTATTAAAGATGCTAAGGTTTATAATTGCAACCCATTTAACGTTTTACTTTTGATAAAACTTCGAACTAGAAATTTACTTTCCACGTTTGATGAAGAATAGAGAATAAAAAGAATACCTTGAACGAATCGATAAAAAATTACTTAAAAAATGTTCATTGAAACTATTGTTTACGTCTCCATGTATTTGAAAAACAAAAGACAATTAGAAAAAAGAAATATAAGAAGACTTTAATTCTATTTTTGAATTCTACAACTTTATGCTGGGAAAATAAGTTTTTGATTATTAATAGTTAAATTTCAGTGCCGCAATAATTTTCTTCCGTTGGAAGGTGGTGAGAATTTTGATCTATATTGTCAACATTAAGATCATCAATATATTTTTTGATAAAAAAATGTCAATAAAAATGAAGAAATTAAAAAGCTTCTTTAAAATTAAATGTATTCTCACATTTTTAGATTGCATTTCGATAATCTCAAGGACATAAGCTAAAAATAAAAATACATTTTGCTTATATTATCCGTTAAGCTATTCAATATGAATATAGTTTTGTCATTGCATTATGACTAAAAATTTTATAATGTGAAGAAATATTTCAAAGGCTCCCACTGTTCAAAGACTCTATCTGCAACGACTTGACGAGACAACCAACGGTTTGGGGAATACTAAAGAATTTCATAAATTTCAGAGTTGCATTATTTCCAAAAATTTATAAAATCATTTCTACGACATGAGCTGTTACAAACAAATTCATATATTCATTTTAATAGATAATCAATGTCTCTGAGCAAACCGTTACTTTTAACTATCAGAATCGAAGAGTTGTCAGCATATAATACTAAGTTTTCATTGCTTAAAAACGCAAAAAGTAATAAGAAAAGTTTCCATATACATATATAATGGACAAAAAGTGCCAGAAACTGAGAGAGAGTGCCACAGTGCCAGGCAACAACCAATAGTGCCAAAAATGGCACAATTGTGCCACATTTCCCATCACTGGTTCAGAGTACTCTGTTCAGAGCAATGGTCACCAAGAAGAGAAAACGCTTAAAAGCAGAACAGCACTAATACATACATGTTTAGTGCTGTTCCACTGAAAAAAATCGCTTTTGTAAATGTTTAATTGGGTATATGAAAAATATTTTATGGGTTAATTTTATATGAATGAACGTTTGTATGTAGTGGTGCCTAAGACTGTATGTACTAGTTTTTTTTTCAATTTCTGGATACATATTCGACACTCAGCGTTTAAAAAAATATTAAGGCCAAATAAAAACTTATTTTTTAACTCTATATTCCATATATTTTGTATATTTTCTATAGCAATAAAAAGTGCTGTTTTAAAAAGATTTAAATTAGATCATTTATTTACATAAATAATATAGAAAAAAGAAATTAAATCATTTGGGTGGTATTTGAATATTCTCGGTGTATTTTTTTCATAAAAAATGCGACAGAAATCTGCTCGTTTTGTGTGTTTTATGCTCTTTAGATTTAGATTTTTCTTAGTAGTTGTGCTGTGTACGTATGCAAAGCAGAATGCTAGCAGAGCCCTCAGGGCAATGGGATGGTGGACTATGGTTCAGAGTGTTTGGTTTAAAAACATTGATTTTAGTTTTGTTCTTTTTTACTGTACATACATATTTTCTTTAATCTTAAACTAAAATATTTCCAAATTTGTTACGAGTTTGAATTTTTTGACCCATCCCATATCATCCCTCAAAATCATACTTCCAAGTTGATCGGTTTTAAAAAACTTAGGCGTAATTAAATTGAATAATTCCAATTGATACAAGGTTATCTTGGTTAATTTAGTAAGAATATGCATTAATGAATGCATTAATGTATAAAATCCGATTAGGTTTTATTCGATCTAAATAGATGTTTAAATATATGTTTTCTTACTACTTCCATTAAAATTGTTGGACATAAAATATTCTTAACGCAGCACTGTTTTTTTCTTCTATGAAATGCCGTAAATTTTTTTTTTTTTTTGAAAATTTTCACTTTTGTGGTTATCTAAGCGCTACCTAAACCGTGCTAGGAATCATTCCTAGGAAGTTCAGATGTTCTAAAAAGTTATTTATTGGGATTTTAAGTAGATTTTCTTTGTTGATTAATCCCTTGAACTTTGAACGGTTTGCTACCTTTGGACCTGAACGGGGGAACAGGGTTAAACAAATCGAATTTTTTTAAATTTTTTGAAATTTTGATCTTGATTATGAAGTTTTTTTTATTTTATATGTTCACATTTTTCTTTTATGACAAAATCTACAATTTTGTGTCAGAGAGTAAATCAAAATTCCGAACGGTTTGCAAGATATGAGCCTCAGAAAATGCAAAAATGACACCGAGACCCCAAATAAAAAAAAATAGATTTAGAAAAGTGTAACTTTAACTCGCGCACGAAGGTTTGCGTACGTACACCAGATATTTAATATTATACGAACTTGAGCCTATTTATTATATAGTTTTGGAATTTTGGCGTTTCTTTAGTTTTGGCGTTTTTTGGTTTTTTTTTAGATTTTGGCGATTGTTTTTTAGTTATGGCGCTTTTTTTCGTTTTGGGGATTTTTTCGGTTATTGGCTTGTTTTTATTTTGGAATTTTTTTTTATTTTGGTAATTTTCTTTCATTTTGTCGATTTTTTTCATTTTGAGCAGAAATAATTTTAGTAATTTTCATTTTATTTTTATTTTTTTTCATTTTGGATACTAGCAATGTGTCCGAAGAATCGCGTGTCCAGATTATCGTGATGTTACTGTATTACTGTTTGCATACTTATTCAAAATTTACACATGCTAATGGTATATGACATTGATTTTTTTTTTTTTTTTTGTTTTGTTTTGTTTTAAGAATAAAACTTGTATGTAAATGAGAATGCTTTTTGTTTACATCACTCTCTATGAGAAACCGAAAAATCATATTACACGGTTTAGAAGTATGTATGTATATAAGTACGAGTTAGAGCGACTGAATGTTTTATCATTTACGTCATATATGTATGTATGTATGTATGACAGCATGAATTTAAACGAAAACTATGTTTGCTTATGTTTTCAAACAATTCATTCAAACAAACAAACCAGATACAAATACTTGTATCTATTAATACATTTGAACTTATTTACAGTTGTGGCCATAAAAATACGAGAGTGCTAATGCGAATAAAGTAGCGTCCGATCACAAAAGTTTGAAATATTCAAAAAAAAAAAAAAAAATTAAGATTAAGAAAAATATTATGACTGCATGATATTTATTGAATCATTCATTCCATTGTTCATAATGATAGCAGTACTAGCGCAAATATAGTGGTTTACATGACATCGATTATTTCTTGTGAGATAATCTAAAAATAAATATTTTGTATTTTTCTTAATCAAAATATATTCGAATAAAGAAAACAATAAAAAAATATTAATATATTGGATCGGAGTAAGCTCACAGATCAAAAGTTTGCATGTTGCCAAATGGCAACAAAGCTGCCAAAAATGACAAAAGCGACATTATTGCACTTATTTCTTATCTTATGTTTATAATTTATAAATCACAAGCAAATGAAAGTATTTTTTTCCTAAACTGCGACTCAGGTTCCAATTATTTTGTAGAATTCATCCTAAAGAAAATTTTAGAAATAACTGAACTACGCATATAATGTTTCTCAAAATTATTAATTTATTTTTATATTCCATTAAACAACGCTAAAATAGCACATTTTAGTATTTAACAGCCTTATTTATAAAACTTATTAAGGCTTTATAAAGGCTTAATACCAAGAACTTTGTATGAAAATCTCTTTTATAAACCCTTTACAAAGCCTTGATAGTTTTGGTAAATAAGGCTGTAAATATTTAAGTACCTACACGTCTATTATTATGACCACAGGTGTAAGTATCTCTCTTTTAGCTAACAGGAATTAAAATGCATGTATGATATTTTTTGTGCATTTTTAAAGATTTGAAATTAAAAAAAAATTGTACGCATTTAACGCAAAACACTTAAAATTCCATTTTCATTTCTAATAAAATGTTTAATTCAATTCAATGTTTATTTTTTTTTTTTTGAGTAATTATTTTATTTTACTATTCTTTGCATACGTTTTTAATTATTTTTTTTCTAGCTAAATTGATTGCATTGTTATTTATATTTGTAATGTACTCCATCAAATTCTAATGAACAAACAGATACAAATAAATACTGCTACACCAAAAAAATATATACATATGTATATAAACAGTATGGGTTTATTGACATACTAATGGATATGGAAAGAATATTGAGTAGAAGTGTGTGGAAGCGGAGCAAACTAAAGCATGTGTGTAAATAATGTAAAACATGAAAATGCATTTTTGACGGTATAAATCCAAAGAACAGTAAAAGCGACAGACATACTTAACGATGTATGCATACATTTAGATACAATTTAGAATTTGGGTATTACGAATATTATTACTAAAATATTGTTGGTGAGTTTCAAATACTGATGACATACATATTCATATGTAAGTGGTATTAAGCCCCGTTTTCTTATCTTAATTAAATTTTATGTAAAATTTTATTAAGTATGGAACCGGTAAATTTTGTAAACTAGAATAATTTCTTTGCAGAAGTATAAGGTGTGTTCAGTTTTGTAGGAAACATAAACATGTAAAATAATAAAGCAGAAATCTACATCAGCTGACACCACACACAGCGAACTAAACACAAAAGAATGCTGATGATGAAGGTGTAGTGGCCTTCGAAAACAGCTAGTTGTTCCGTTCAACTGTGTGTTTTTCAGAATATTTACAACTAACTATGGTGTTGTTTGTTCATTAGGAATTATCACATGTTATTTGGCTTACAAAGCGATACGAACCTTAGCCTCATCAAATAATAAATGTAAAATATTTTATACAGTTCTATGAGTTGGTAATACTTCTTCTTCATATAAAAATCTTAATTTGATTGTTTGAGAGTCCTATATAGTGAAAATTTTTAAAATTGAACGACCAAGTCAAGTTTATATTATGTTATTGCAAGAATTTAGTATAAGTTCAAGGTTTTATAGCAATCAGTGGGCTAGGAGTACATGAAATGTTTCGTAATGGAACGACTTAAATCCAGCTTAACCTTTTTAACCAACAAAATTAAATTTCTTAAATATATTAACACAACTCTAATGATATGTCACACTTATGGTCGTAAACGTGTTAAAGGCAAGCGTTTTAAAAAACTAAACTAAGTAAATTATTGTATTTGTAAAAAATTACGAACACTTATGTATTTTATTTGGTTTATTAATTTAAAACAACAAATGTTTTTCCTTAAATAATTTAGTATTTTTTAACAAATTACTTGTTTACCAAATAATTTCTCACGAGTCGCCATTTAATAACAACACAAAGTTGCCAGATTTATTAAAAAAAAACGCACTGAACATGTTCCATTTACTTGTTCGAGGAAGTTTTTAAATCTCTCAAATTTCATTTGAGATGTTTAACAAAACAAATCAATGCATGGTAAAACATCTCAAAATCGTTGTGTTTAAGTTTTTAAAAAGTTTTTGAAAGTATTTGCATAATATAAGAGGTTTGTGACTAATCAAAATATGTTTAAGAAATTTATTATTCGACATATTGTCAGAAGTTTATTTTAATTTGAAATTTATTTGCTGGTGCTTCAGCGTTGTCCATATATTTCATTGTTGCTGTAACAAATCATCAGTAGACTTCAACCACACATTTTGAATAGTCACAAACCTCTTATCTTTTGCACAGACTTTCAAGAACTATTTGAGAATTCACAAATAATAATATTTTTGAAAATCACACAATAAAAATAAGCGTAGTAGGCTTAGAAACTAATACAAAAAACCCAGCAAATAATTTTTATTCGATACAAATCTATTTTATTTTTCTACACCCTTATACAATTAGAAATCCATCGGATAACAATAAAAGTAATTATAAGGCAAAATGGAAAATATAATCTAAATTTAACATTTAAGAAATTTATTCGACATACTGTCAGGAGTTTTCAACCACACATTTTGAATAGTCACAAACCTCTTATCTTATGCACAGACTTTCAAGATGTCTACTGATGATTTGTTACAGCAACAATGAAATATATAGACAACGCTGAACCACCAGCAAATAAATTTCAAATTAATCAAAATATGGGATTGAAGTCTACTGATGATTTGGCTAAGCACCAATGAAATATATAGACAATTCTTAAGCACCAGCAAATAAATTTCAATTAAAAAATTATTTCGATTGCAACATATTTCAACAACTACCGTTCTCTCGAATCCGCGTGCAACTAACTCCAACTTAAAAATACAAAGGACAAAACAAAAGCCATAAATAAATTAACCTGCCCAAGTATTCTGTAACTCGCTAAAGCTACCCACTTGAACTGAGATTCAATATAAAAGAATGCTAAATTGTTCGATATTTGTTCGCAAATCTAAAAACATTCTAATGTTTGTTAAATCGAGCTTTTCTCGATAGTTTCTCGAATGTGTGACGATAGCCAAGTGGATATGAGCTACACTAACAATATACAGGTACCAAGTTCGATGCATGACAGCACCGTAATTTAAAGAATTAAAATAATTCTTATTAACATATCGTTACCTTAATATAGAAAGGCCATAACTCATTATTTTTTTAAATCAAGTTTTTTTTGTATATTTTGACAGAAAAACATCTAATTTAGCGAAAAATGCATAAATCTCGATTTCTAAAAAATAATCAGTTAGGGCCTTTGTATATTAAGGTGGCCTAGTGGATGTGTGCTTGTTTGTAAAAATGCAGCTTAAGTTAAAGAATTGCAGCCTAATTTATAAAATTTATTTAGGTCTTATTAAGGCTTTTAAAATAAATTTTTAAACAAAATTTTTCTTAAAACGTCTTTATAAAGCCTTAATAATATTTATAAATAAGGTTATTAAAAAATAATCAAATATATGAAATGAATTGAAATAAATTAATTAAAATGAATTAGAATAACTAAATTAAAAAAATTAAATTAATTTTTTACTTTTTCTACTGCTTTTTGCGATATCGAAATTAGGTTGATATTGGTTCACTTTTAATATTGCTGGCAAAGCTTCGAAATCGATTGTTCTGTTTGAGTGACAGGCGAACCTTTTTCGATTAATTTTTAAGTGTCATTTTCGATAGTTTTACACGATAAATGCTCGAGATGTATTCGAAATCTATATCAATAACGAAAGTCTTGGCCAACTGGATAAAGCTAATTCAGCAAAAATGCTGAACAAATAAAGAATTTAAAATTTGGGCGATTAAATAAAAATAGTAAAATTTTGACGGAAAATAGCTCAAAATCGATAAATCGACCTTATATATTTTTAGTTTTAATTAGACGTATCATGGCCATAATGCCATAGCCATAACCAAACCAAAATTCAATTGGTTTCTATGGTAATGGCTAAGGCGTTATGGCGAGTCACCTTTAATCAAATACAGTGTTGCCCATAAGTTTGGCTCGAACAGCTGTTTTCTATGGTTATGGTTATGGCACGTTTGAATGGACATTTACTAGCCGTACACAAGAGCAATAATCTTGGCAATTATTGCCATGGCAATTAGTGTTGTAAAAGTATTGAGTATTTGAGTAGTGAGTACTCAATACCGGGAGTTTTTCCCGGTACTCAATATACAAAAGTAACTACTCAATACTTTCAGGGTTGCATTTTGTAGTATTCAAGCGAAAGTCTTCCTTTAAAATGCATCAGAATTATACAACTCTGTGAGCTTGATACAAATAAATATGACTTGAACCTCATGGAGTTAGTGTAACAAATACCACTAAAAAAGTACTACAAAATGCATTATTAAACTACTTCAGTCATTAAAAAATACTATTGGACAAAAAAAGTGACCCTTTAGAATAGTGGAAGGAAGGCACGTGATACAATATAACTAGCAAGTCAGGTCCTCACAAACATGAAAAATATTTTAAATTCTTTCAATGTCGGTAAAATTTTATTTCTACATTTCAACAATGACTAAGTAATAACATCAATTGTGAGAAAAAAATGTTTATTAAAAAATATTAAAAAGATACTTTAAGAGATTAATGCACTAGAAGTGTTAAGAGTACGTTAAAAAAAAATTTATGTACAAAAACTAATCTTCAAACTTATTTATTTTCATTTGTTATAAATTAATTTAAATATACTTGTATTTAATCTTTGTTTTTCCATATTGCATTATCAATAAAATAATAATTTTTAACTTCCCATATACATACATACATATATAAAGTATTGAGTAGTATCGGGTACCCAATTGAAAAAGTATCAAGTAGTACTGAGTATTCAAAAGTAGCCGCTTTTTACAACACTAATGGCAATTGTCAAATTCGATTGCCCACACAAGATATTGGCGTGTAGACCGTATGAATATGTGTTCGAATATATATTCAGCAAAAAATGTTAAAATAAATTGCTGAGCAATAATCTCTTAACACATGCTGTCAAATTGAAATAATATTTATTTATTTATTTATTTTTTATTTATTTATTTATTTATTATTATTACAAGTCTACAGAAAAATTCCTTTTAGACTGATGTAGGACATACAATTTAGTAAAACATAAATTACAATAAATTAGCTTTTTAAGTGAACAATAATATTACGTTTTATAACATTCGTTGAAAAATCAATAAAACGGGACATTTCATTGAAACAGCAGCATAATCTTCTCCACGGATCATTCATTGCAAAGTTAGTTCGGAAAGTGGTGACATTAAGCAAGCTACAAGATCGTAATGATCGTTGAGGAATATGGAAGTACAAATCATTCAATATAAACTCCGATGGTATATTGCCATTAATAAGATTCATGAGAAATGATACATTGAGCATGGTTCTTCGGCTTTTTAATGTTGGCAAATTGATTTCAGCTAACCTTGACGAATAAGAGGGAAGGGTTAAAAAAGGCTCGATAGGTATCTTTTAAACAATATATAAGGAACTGCTTTTGTACGAATTCGATGTGATCAATGTGAACATTTTAGAACGGATCCCATATAATTGATCCATATTCCAAAATCGGTCTTACAAGCGATATGTATAAGGTTTTAGTAGTGAGCGGGTCTTTGAATTCTTTTGCCCATCGTTTAATAAAAGCTAAAACACCACACTCATTGAAATGTGCTGGACAAAACTTAGCTTTGAGTCAAGCAAAATCCCCAAGTCTGAAAATGTGCTGACCAGTTTTTATTATTTTATTATTATTTTTTTTTCAACAAAACAAAAAGAAAAAATTTTTGAAATAAATAGAATAAATATGATTTCAAATTATAATTGGCAAAAGATCTAATAAAGGATAATTTTGGTATGTATGTATATGCATAAAAATTCAAATATATTTGAATATACGTGTTCGCCACCTCTAAATACATTGTTTCAAACAAGCAATTTGACGTCATCATTCTGTCGACGTTATTACTTGTGTTAAGACACAACAAATTGCTCGTGTGGTCGTATTGTTAGCTTTAGCGAGTTACAGAATATGGTGACTGGAAAAACCAAAAGTGGCAACTTTGACACTTAACCCTTCAGCTATTTTTATTTTGCAGTAATTTTTGAAAGTATACCTCAGGGCGCTGTTTGAGTTCAGTTTGAACTTAAGCCAGACCTTAAAAGAATTATTTGCTGCTCAGTTTAATTTAATAAATTTTTTTGTTATACGATTTAACGTATTTTTTTTTATTAATGCATTTAACATTGTTGCTTGTTACACTTAGTGACATACTTAATTTATGAACGTATGTATCGTATTTCTATTACATGTGTACGTAATTAAAATATATGATTTGAGAGCAATTAGTAATTTTATCTTGTTCTGTTAAATAATTCATTAATTAGAAATGTAACAGTAATTATGCTTAATATTTTTACAAACAATGCCTGCCCTTTATTGCACAGCCATACATATATTCATCTATCTCTATATCCATACATAGATGCACATATGTATATGTACATATAAAGAAATATATAAAATACGTTGCTAAAACCATATGGCCGCTGACTGAATTCATTTAATGTTAATTTTTATGTGTCAATTACATACACAGATGTTATAAAAAAATCTATAATTTTTTAACCGTAGTTTTAAAGACAATGCAGGAATTTGGTTTAAAAAAAAATTATCATGATAATGGTTTAACACGTACAGAATTTTTTATAATTTCTGCAATTTATATATTTAAAATAAAAAATAAAAACTAACTGTCATTTTATAGAAGACAAGTAAAAATTCTCGTCTGTACATTTATATGGAAAACGAAAAAAGCCACCCACATAAGCAGACGAGAATTTTTACTTGTCTTTTATAAATGTATTGAATAAAGAACAAAGCAAGGTGAATCATAATTGCTTTAAACGAGATATAAAAACTCCACAGCATCCCAGCAAAAAATTGCACATTACTATCAGAATTACTTACTTTTCTGATTGTCAAATTTCATTACTCGCTTACAAATCACATTACCCAAAATGTAAAAAAAAAATATGTACAAGTTGCTAAATGAAGAGAATATTTTTTTTTTGGTTCAATATATTACGTGAACAACTTTCCAAGTCAAAAAAGTAAGTACTTCTCAAGAATCGATTATTTTAGTCTCAGGCCTCGTTAAAATCATTAAGTTTGTAATTCAGTAAATTAAATTATTTTTAATTTAATTTAATTATTTCTGATTAAAAATTCCCTAAAGTTCAATTAAAATCTAAAAATGTCTCATTTAATTCATCATGGGCACGTGACAAAAATATGTTCACTTGGCAATCACTGTTCACTTGGCAATCACAGGTTCAAAAATGCTGGAAAGCCAAATCAACTGTAGAATGCAAAACAAAAAGTAGCATAAAGCCACTACTATAATACTTACATGTATGTACCGACGGTACATCGAAAAACTAATAGTAATTAATGTGATGTTCGTAAAAGATAAGCAAGAATAGGTAGAGTGATATAACTTCGTGCTAACCAAATAGAAAGTAAAATAAATTCAGTAAAGTGCGACTCTGACTCGCGCACGAAGGGTTCCGTACGAACACTAGATGTAATTTAATACAAACTTCATCCTATATAATATATATTTTTGGCATTTTTTCGTTTTTGGGGTCTTTTCGGTTTTTTGCGTTTTTTCGGTTTTGGCGATTTTTTTAAGCTTTAGCTCTTTTCTTAGTTTTGACACTTTATTTTATTGTTTTCGCGATTTTGTTCGGTTTTTGGCGTTTTTTCATTTGGCGCTTTTTTTTTATTTTTGGCGATTTTTTTCATTTTTGCGATTTTTTTTATTTAAACTTTTTTTTAGTTTTGGCAACATTTTCGCGATTTGGCGATTTTTTTTCGATTTTTGGCGTTTTTTTTTTTCATTTTGGCGTTTTTTTTCATTTTGGCGATTTTTTCGAATTTGGCAATTTATTTTAGTGATTTTTATTTGGTGATTTTATATTTTTCGGTTTTTTTAGTTTTACCGTTTTTGAAAATTTCAAGTGTTTACTTTACGGTTTCCAAGATATAGCAAATTGTCAAAATTACATAGTAAAAATTGCATTAACTGATGGACCACCCTTTAATTAAACTTTTTTTAAATTTTAGTGTTAATTGTTGTAGTCTGTATAAAAATACACTAATTTTACAAATTTCAAGTTTCAATATACATATGGTCATACAATTGTATGTATATTACATGGGATTTTAATATTTTTCGTTGCTCGTTTTGGAACACCCTTTAATTGTTAATTCTCATGTATATGTTGTTGTAGCGGCCAAGGTTCTACATACTCTGTCCAAATTTTACGTCCGTAGCTCTTACGGTTCCTGAGAAAATACCGTGTGACGCACAGACGGACAGCGTAGCGAAAAGAATAGGGTTCCTTTTCTCACCTTTGGTATACGGAACCCTAAAAATGGAAAAACAGAAAATGAATAGTGATACTTATAAATGTATTTACCAATGGCAAATCAATAATTGTATACACAATAATCAATTCTCATATTCCATTTCATACTAAATTTGCGTTAAATAGCTGACGTTAATAACAAAACTCTACCCCAGTAGATAGACGTGGTTGCTGATGAAGTGCGTGGCTGCACAGAAAAATATCGGTATTTCCCCCAGCTAATAAAAAGTCTAAGTTTAATTTTTCTTCTCTTCTTTAGAAACTCACATTAATTAATAAAATATTTCATTCAATGAAGAATTGAAATTACTGAACTTAAGCTTAACTAAAATTTATTTCATGAACTGTTTATTATTGAAAACGAAATAATTTAAAGTCGTTTGGGAAAATTTATACCTTCAAACTATTCCTAATTGTTCTGGCTTCACACATATACACTCAAAAATACATATATATATATATCCTATGGGATGATAAACACATTATCCTTTTTGCGTCGCGCAGTCAAATTTGTTATTTTGTTAACAAAAGGATAACAAAACAATTTTTGTATGGAAATTTGTAAACCAACATTACTTTTTATGAATAAGATCTTTTCTCTTTAAATTTAAAATTATTATATTGCAATTTTTGCATTGAATCCAAACTCATGTAATAAGAGAAATATTTATCGAAAATTTTATCAATATCAAATGCAATATTTTGCACCCAAACAATTTTTTTCTCTGTGCGTGCCTTAAATTAAAAAAAAAATCTTTAATTAAAACTGTAATTTTTAGCACAACTCGCATAACAGACCCAACAAAAATTAACAAGTTTTATAAGTAAACATTTATGAAAATTTATGTACATTCAAATATGCGTTTTTAACGATTGATTTAACCCGTCAGCATTGTTAATATACAAATTAATAAAGTCATTAATAAAAAATATTAAATGTAAAATGCAGATAAATTTAAAACCAAACACGCACATGTGTTGAAAAATACTATGTGTGTATGTATGTATATATATTTAGACAGTAACAGAGACAACATGAATATTAATAGTGGACGTCAGTCAAAGCTATGTTTGAAGAAAATAAATAACACATAGTAGAGATGAGATAGATCGTGAGTAAGGTTTTATTTATTGTAAATAAAATTAAATTATGAAGGTAAAAAATTTTTACATAAACTTATTAACACAGAACAAATTGTTATCTAATTAAAATTTTCAATTGAGAATTTAATTGATTCAATTAAATTCTGCACAGAAAAAATATTCCTGCAATAAACAACTTTATTTGAAAATAAAACCATAAATCAATTAAAAATGTATTTGAGTCAATTAAACTTTTGTTTAAAAACAAACTATATAACAATAAGCAACTTTAATTGAAAATAAAACCAAATGTCAATTAAAAATGTTTTAAAGTCAATTAAACTTTTGTTTAAAAATTTAATTAATTACAAAATTTAATTGACGCAATTACATATTTAATTGATTTTTGGTTGAACTTTGCATTAAAGTTATTTATTAGGAGTATTTTATTTTTAAACAAAAGTTTAATTGACTTAAATACATTTTTAATTAATTTCTGGTTTTATTTTCAATTAAAGTTGTTTATGGCAGGAATATTTTTTTCTGTGTGAATCGCTTTAAATTAATTCGAGACGAAAAACTTAATCAGTATTATAAAAATTTAATTAATTTTTTAATTGATATTACAAAATGTTTTATACTATTTTTAACCCCCGACTAAAAAAAAGGGTCTTATAAGTTTGTAGTGTCTGTTTGTCTGTGTATCTGTGTGTCTGTCTGTGTCCACGTACAGGCCAAACGGCTGGACCGATTTTCATTTAGTTTTTTCTGTTTGAAAGATGACTTGATCGAGAGAGCTAAGAAAGCTATGTTTGAAAAAAATCGGTCCAGCCGTTTAGAAGATATAACATCTTTTCTGAAAAAAGTCGGGGGTTTTTAAAATTTTTAATTTTTGTTATTTTGTAGTGTATTTAATGAGAAGTTCTCTTTTATATCTAATTAAAATTTTTGTAAAATTTTTCAATTATAAAATCGCTTTTTTTAAATTATGAAAATATTACACTGTGCGTTGTATTAATGTTAAAAAAGTTTCTAGTGTAATTTATAATTTTTATTTTGTTTTCTTAACAGCCTTGATTTTAAATTTATTTACAATTTCAATACACTAACATATTTTAATTGAAAATATTTCTTCTACTAAAAACTAAACCAAAATAAACGGGCATGACCACAATTGTATTAATCAAATGCATACAACCTCATTGGCACCCCATTAATCGCGTGTCACATAAAACCAAAATATATGTAGTCCTAGTAATAGCAGGCATAGTTAATTATAATTGTGCATATAATAAACAAGTGTATATATACTTTGCCAACACGTGATACGAAATCATGGTTGTGCAACATGCCACCACCACTTACTCGTACTTCCCTGCCCAGCATTTGTCATTAACAACAACTAAACTTTACAGCATAAAACTCATAATCATTGCCGTCGATGGATGCACTGTGGTGTCAATTGCCGGAATGAAAGTATTAATTTTTAAATATATAAATTTAAAAAAATAAAAAAATAAAAGAAAAATTTAATTTGAAATTTATTTGCTGGTGGTTCAGCGTTATCTATATATTTCATTGTTGCTGTAACAAATCATCAGTAGACTTCTTGAAAGTCTGTGCATAAGATAATATATTTGTGACTATTCAAAATGTGTGGTTGAAAAATTCTGACAATATGTCGAATAATAAATTTCTTAAATGTTAAATTTAGATTTTATTTTTCATTTTGTCTTATAATTACTTTTATTGTTATCCGATGGATTTCTAGTTGTATTAAGGTGTAGAAAAATAAAATAGATTCATATCGAATATAAATTATTTGCTGGGTTTTTGTATTTATTTCTAGGCCTACTACGCTTATTTTTTTTTTGTGATTTTCAAAAATACTATTATTTGTGAATTCTCAAATAATTCTTGAAAGTCTGTGCATAAGATAAGAGGTTTGTGACTATTCAAAATGTGACTGTGAAGTCAGCAGCTGGCTTATGTACCCGGCCTGCAGTTTGGTCTTTGGTGGATTCTGATGGAGCTATCGTTTCTGATGATGCTGGAATGGCGAATTTGCTAGCGAGTAATTTTTCCCATGTATTTTCTGGACAATCTGCTCGTGTAGATCAATACAGTGTGAGGGTACATGAGACAGTTGCTACTTTAGACAAGACAACACCTTTGATGACATTTGGAAGGACAATTAGGGCAGACAGCATTGTGACAGACGGTGACATACGTGTTGATGGACTCGGCTTCATCGATTCGGTATCGGTGGGTCATGCATTAGGGAGAAGGTCTAACAAAAGATCTGCTGGTATAGATGGCATACCTGATTTTGTTTTACGGAAGACGGATGCCGCAACATGGCGATATCTGGCAGTTGCTTTCAAACACTGCATAAATATAGGGTATTTTCCGAAAGCTTGGAGAGTTGCTCTTGTGGTTCCCATTTTGAAACCAGGCTTGAATGCTAATGAGAGGGGAAGCTATCGACCCATTTCCTTGCTATCGGCCTTTGGAAAGCTATTTGAATACTTTCTTCTGACAGCGGTGAATGACATTATTATAGACAAGGACATTTTAAAGGACTTTCAATTTGGTTTCAGACGTGGACTCTCGACAACACATGTACTGATGGTACTAACGGACTATGTTACCCGGGGGCTGAATAGAAGATGCCCGACATTGACGGTAAGCTTAGATTTTGCCAAAGCCTTTGATACGGTTTGGCATGATGGCTTAATCTACAAGCTAATGACTATGGGATTTGGGAATAATGTCTGCTGTATGGTTGATAGCTTTCTCAGGGACCGCTTGCTTAGACTTCGGATTGGTAGCATTCTCCTAATGAGAGCTTGATTTTTTCTGGGGTGCCAGTTTTGTACAATATCTATATATCGGATATACCTCTTCCTCCACAGGGAGATCTTTTGTTGACCTATGCTGATGACATCCTAATTGCATCTACTGGACCGTTGGCGCGAACAGTTAATAACCGACTTAACATATACTTGACAAGACTGATGGGATTGGGGGCTGAATGTCAATTTGAGGAAACAGCAGCAGTTATGCTGAAGGGGAGACGGAAATATTTATATCCGAATTGTAGGTCGTATATACCTTCTTTGACAGTTGGTGGGGAGATGATCAGGACAGCGGACAGAATGAAATACCTTGGGGTGACTTTTTACGAAAATTTTTAATTTTACAGACACATTGACAACAAAATGGTGAGGGTTAAGCGTATATACTCTGGATATCAGGGCATATTGAAACGCAGAGGTGGATTGAGCATGAAAGTGCGGCTTTTAGTGTATCGCCAAATTATACGAACTCTCGTTTCTTACGCCTTTCCAATTTGGTTTGGAATATCTTCATCCCAAATGGAAAGGCTTAGGAAGTGGGAACGTTTCGTACTGGCTGCATGTTTGGGCCTCAGGTACTACATAGGTCGGAATGGTGAGTTACGGCGACCATCATGTACATCCATATATGGGGCGATTGACTTTAGTAGAATAGATGTATTTATGACTGAGGGTGCGCTAAAGTTTATGGACAGAGCACAATTGTTGGACAATAATTTGGTTGGATTATGTTTCTCGGGTATTAGGAATCTGGAGACCATTCAAATGACAAACTATCTTTCCCCCGTGGACTTATTGATCCTAAGGGGAGCTGGACTGCTTTATCAGGGTACAGACCTATCAGGGTACAGACCTTCTATTTTACCATAGGAGAATCCATACATTAGATATAACTAATACTGTGTACATTACAACACAGTAGTATTGTTTTATTTTACTTTTTTTTATTATTAGTGTGTTAGTTTTTCTTTATTTATTAGATAATAGTTAATTTTAAGGGTTTTAGTTTTTTAAGTATTATTTTAATAGCTTCCCTTTTTGTTTCCTTTTTTTGGGAATTAATTTGTTCAATGGTTTTTTATAATAATAGTGAGATGGATGTATGTTAATTTGTGCAATTTTTATTGATTTGATATTCTTTGAAAAATACCCTAGTATGTAAAGAAGTTTTGTTTTTGTTTAGGTCTAAGCTAATATAATTTTTTGTAACGTTTTGGAAAAAATAAATCTGAATCTGAACTATTCAAAATGTGTGGTTGATGATTTGTTACACAACAATGAAATATATAGACAACGCGGAACCACCAGCAAATAAGTTTCAAATTAAAATAAACTTCTGGCAATATGTCGAATAATAAATTTCTTAAAAAAATGATGATAGTGATGATAGGGGTTGACTTGATAAAACAGATCTCTTATTTAAATATTTTGAAAAAATTTCATTTAATTTTTTATGAGAACCTACAGCTCACCATCGTTTTTTTTTCTATTAATTCCACTGTGCGCCACAGGCGGTTATTTCATTCTTGTTTCACTACGTACAAATTGGCGACTTTTGTTTCGCTTGGTGCCATTTTTTTATTCTGCTTTAGTTAGCATAATTTTAATATAACTATTTTATTACATATATTATTATTGCACTCCCATTTCTAAACGTAAGCATAGTGCAACACTTGTGTATATTTAATTTATGCTTATTATTGCGTTAAATCCGATTATTGTATATGAAATTAATTCGGAGTATAAATACAACAAAAAAACAGATGAGGCAAAATTTTGTACAGAATACTCTACAGCACGCACGCACACATAAACACACACACACACATACACACACGCGCGCAGTTACTAATTTACACTTGCTCGCATAATTAATGTAACTTTAACATGACACGCACAAATGCACACACATACACACACACACATAAATATGTATAGATGAACACACGAATAGTTTTACGTTATATAGTTTTAAATTGCGACTTGTTGCCGCTCTAAAATACCGTCAAACAAACGTTCAATTGACAAACGCAGGCAATATTTAAAATCGCATTATGTGCCACATGTTGTAGCTACAAACAGCAACTAGCGGCAAATGATTTCATTATAATAGGGAAAATAAAATATGCACTTTTAAATGGCAAACTAAATAGAAATGCCAAAAGACGAAAGAGTAAAAATATTGCAACACTTTTATGTTAATTTTGCATAATTAAATTGAATTTGGGGGGGGGGGAAGACTGCGTGAGGCTGGCACTAGTTGGCTGCATTTATGCCAAATGCAGGCACTTTTATTTGCCTTAGAGAATTTTGTGTAATGAAAATGAACGGATTTGTCTTTTGTGTTAATATCTAATCAACGATAGAAGGCAAGTAATGCTTAGTAAGTGATTTTAAAAGCTCTAAAATAAGTAAATATTTTAAATCGAAAAAGGTGGTTTTACCATTTGCGCTAAGCGCTTAGGTATGAGAATGTGAGTTTAATAATGCAACAAGATCACATTTGAGACATTTAAAGCCACAATATATTATAATGTATATATAATAATATAATCGATTAAAGTTTTTGGTTTTTGACGATTATTTGAATGAATAAATCATAAAAAATTTTCTTTTACATTGCGTTCGATTACACACTACAACATGAAAAAATATAACGAGTTTCAGACCATGGATTCTGGAAGAGGAGACTACGAAAAATATACGAGCGTGGTCGGAATTTTATTTTAGGGTTATAGAAAGGAGGTGATCTATTCATGCTGCATATTGGCATATGCAACTGTGCATTGTTTACATCTCAGGTGCAGAGTATGTTCAGCAACTTTGTAGGAAATATTAAGACAAATATTTTTGTTGAGCCCTATTTTCGATTTAATCATAAGCGACATGTTGTAAAAAATAAAGTTTTTATTAGAATTATTTTTGAAAACTTTAAAAAAAAATAATAATTGAAAGCGATAATTTATAAAGGTATTCATATCAGTTTTTTTCTTGTTGGAAAAATGGAAAAATGTAATTTTTTTGCAACAAACACAGAAAAAAAAATTCCACCAAAAGTTGAATTTTTAATTTCAACTTTTGGTGAATTGTTCTTCCTGTGTTTGTTGTAAAAAATTTACATTTTTCCATTTTTCCAACAAGAAAAAAACTGAAGTGAATATCTTTTATGTATTTAAAAAATATTTGAATAAAATAAAAAAAAATTTCTGGAATCTTTCATATATGGCGCTTACGATTAAATCGTTATTAACCCTGTAACTAAATCCAATTAGGAGTTTTTTTTGCTTTATTCTAAACAAATGTATAAATCACCCCTTAAAAAAGGAGAAGGGGAATAAAATGTACTACAAAAATGTTGGCCACAAAATTTTACTTTACTCCTTCAAAGACACCTAAACCAAAAACTTAATACAAACAGCGTAAACCAGTCAAATTCCAAATTTCCCATTTTTATTCTTACAAATTCCCTTGTGACACAATTAATAAATAAATCGGATTCAAATTCCACTATTCCACTAGGGAATTTTTGAGAACAAAACTGGGCACTTTTGAGTTTGTACTTAAGATAAAATTCCGAGGTAATTTTTCAAAACGCTGACATGCGTATAATTTTTTTCCTTACTCTAACAGAATTTGTTGCCAGATCCCCATAATTTTGGAAAAATCCCGAAATTGTTATACACTGTTCGGCTATTCGAATAAAGAAAAAAAACTTCTTAAACCTCCAAAAATATTTAAAATTGAATACATTAGTTTTTTTTTTCGAATTATGGGATCAAAAACCGATAATTTTTTCGAACAAAGTTTATTAGAGCAATAAGGAATATTTTGGATTTCAATCGATTACTAGCATTCGACTAATCCAATGAATTTACAATTAAAGTCTTACCCTCTATTTGTGTTAGATGTATTGGGGTTTTTGCATTTTTGTAATAGATTAAAGAAAATTTGTTCATTTTCTTTAATCTATAACAGAAACGTCAACGTCTTACACAAACATGCTGTTACTCGATTATTGTTAATCGATTCGTAAAATCAAAAGTTAGATAAATTTGCTTACGAATAAAATTTATTCGATCTAGAAAAAAAAATAGAAATTTATATGAGTATTCGAACGATTTATTGGATTATTCGAATAAACATTTTATATTATCCGATTATTCTAAAAAAGCGAAAATTTTTTGATTTCATTCGATTATTCTAATGAATTAGATTTAAAAATGTTTGTTCAAATAAACGTATACATCTATTTATTTTCCAAAATACTTTTTTTCCAATAAATTTTATTCGATTAACATAGGAAAATTTAGGTTTTATTCGATTATTTACATAAAATTATTCCTATGAATTAGATATAAAATTGTTTACTTAAGCAATTGTACAACTACACTTCAAGTATTATTCGATTAATATTAGTCGCTTAATCGAATTAAAGATTAGTAAAATTTACTTACGAACAATATTTGGTCGATTAACCGAAAAAAGAACTTGAAAATTTATAGGACTGTTTGAATGATTGATTGTATAAGTTGAATAAATTTTTTATATTATCCGATTATTCGAATAAAACAACTTAAAAATTTTAGATTTTGTTTGATTATTTACATTCGATTAGTCCTGCAAATTTGAAATGAAATTCTATTTTTAAATAACCGTATATATTTAAAGTAAGAAAAAATATTTGTATATGGCCAAAAATATTTAAATTTGTACTTGATAATTTTTATTCGAATAATCTAATAAGAACCGATAATATATTTTCCAATATAGTTTATTTTCCAATAAATTTTGTTCGAGCAAGAGAAAATTTTAGGTTTTATCCAATTATTGCTATTAATTAAATTTAAAATTGTTTACTTAAACAATTGTATAACTACACTCAAAGTATTACTCGATTATTATTAGTCCCTTAATAGAATTAAAGGTTAGTAACATTTATTTACGAATAAAATTTACTCGATTAATCGAAAAAATAAGCTAGAAATTTGTACAATTATTTTAGTGATTTGTTTAATTAGTCAAATCAGTTTTTTATATTATTCGTTTATTCGAATAAAAGGAAACTTTTTGGGTTTTATTCGATTATCTACATTCAAATATTCTTTTGAAAAAGATATAAAAATTTTGCCCAAAAAATTATATATCTACACTAAAAGTATTATTCGATTATTTTTAGTCTCTTTAGCCAATTAAAAGTGAGTAAAAATTACTACGAATAAAATTTAGTCGATTAAACAAAAAAATAAATTGAAAAATTATGTGACTAATCGAATGATTTATTAAATTAATCGAATATATATTCTATATTATACGATTATTCGAATAAAATATTTTAGTCGATTAATAAATAATAATTCATGAGAAAAATTACTTTAAAAACCTTGGCCGTAACAATATTTTGATATAAACTTCATTGAAATATTTTGAAATTTCATTCGATATCTAGTGCCGTAATTTTCCAACCTGGAAAAACTTTTAAATTTTAGCACTTTCTGTATTTGCAGGAATAAAAAATTTTAATTTTTAGTGTTTTTTCTTCGATATATAAAAACTGTTTTGTCTGCTTATATTGCTTATCTTTAGTTAATGCATCTTAACAACACTTTTCATTTGCATATATCACATTCATAGAGAGTCTATCAAGCACTTTTTTATATCTTTAAGCATGTTAGTGCGATACATATTTTTTGAACAACGTACCAAATAAGATTGAATTGTTAGAATTTCTGGCATTTTATCAAATGTCATAGAGGAAAATATGTATAAAAAAAAAGAAAGGCTGTAGCTAAAAACACATAACGATGCATTGGCAAAATTTTTCTAACAACCAATACGTCGCAAGCAAACTCATGCATATTCATATAAAATCAGGCGCATGCTGGTAGAAAAACAGACAGACAGACAGACACACATAACTAGAAGGCAAGGCATACGCACATACATACATATGTACATCAAGACATCAATATGTATAATAATGAAAAAAAAATGTATAGAAAAGATGAACATCACAATGTGCGAAAAAATGACAGAGTTGTGTTTTCATCGGTATTGCATAAATTTGAGCAGCAAGAACAGCAGAAGCAAAATGCACACTTGTTGATTGGACAAAATGATTGTTGAGTTACTGCTTCTCTATACTTTTCAATATTCGTACACTATTATTGTAGAAGTTGTTGCTGCTGCATGAATGCCTGCATTTTAATCAAAAAAATCAACAAGTTTATAATTTATCATAGACACTACATAGAGTTGAAACTCGTATTTGTTATTAAGCATCTAGTGTAACTTCTGCTCTCTTGATGCATTTGGCATCTGTGTAACACAATTTTTTTTTATTTTTTTTTTAACACAATTCAATTAAATAATTCTTTGGTTTTTGTTTGTTATTTTTCAACTTGCACTTGTGTGTGTGTGTGTGTGTGTGTGTGTGTGTGGTTTGTGAGATTGAATTTTGATAAATACTTTTAAATGTTTTCGTTAACAGAGACATGCTTGTTGGTATAGAATTAAAATAAATTTTATTTTAGATAATTTTCTAACAAACCGTTGACATTTTGCCATCATTTATTAAGTCGTTTGGGTATGACAGGGAGGACTTTTTCTTTCTTTTGTTATACAACAGTAACAGACATATAAATTAATGGGTTGTAATAGAATTTACATATTTAAGTAGACAGAAAAAAGTATTCACCAATTAATGTTTTCAATAAAGAATTTAAATAACTAATGTATTGATTAATTTGAGCAGAAAAAATTAATTGATATTATCAAACCGTTTATAGGTGAAAATTTAATTAATTTTTTAATTGATATTACAAATATTTTAATTGATATTACAAAATTATTCATATAACTTTTTTCTGTATATTGATGCAAAAAAAAAAACGCACACAAATCGGCCCCAGCATTATTCCAGAGATCTTTTCCACAAGATTGCGAAAGCTTAGACTATGGAGAGTTATATAAAGGCCTTTGCAAAATAAAGCTTTTAAAGAAATGCTGACCACTGAGAGAAATGTATTCGCGTATGTGTATTAATTTGTATAAGAAACGGATGGATGTTCGGCACTCTAGTGCTACTTTTACCAGCGATGATTTAAAGCATAGTCAGCCAAAGTAGCAGCAGAGTGGCGAATTTGGATCGTCTTCTTATACAAATGACTACAAATACTTGAATAGATTTTTTGTCGGTGGCCAGCACTGATTTAAAGCAATGGTGCATTCCCAATTACATAATAATACTTCCCAATTGTTCGCTTCATCTCCATAGTATTTTTAATGCACAATGGAGCCACTCGAAAAATATATTTTAACCGTTCGTTCTTGAATGTTAAATTTAGATTTTATTTTTCATATTGCCTCAGGTTAGGTTAGCAGGCTACTGGTAAGGAAGGGTGAAATTTAGAGTCCAGCTCATTTGGGTCCAATAAAAGATAGTGAGAGAGAGTGATAGGTAAGGGATAGTGATAGAGAACATAGGTGGTGAAGGAAGATATAAAAGAAAGCTTCATTCTTTTACAACTCGGTTTTTTTTGCATGTTTTTAATAATGCAGTTTTAAAGCGCCCCTGGTGCCAATGAGGCGTATTAAATATTGAAGCTGTACTTAGTAGCCATTTTATTCTATTTATAATCTTACTTCAGCGATGTTTCTGGTACACAATACCGACGAAGAAGGGTGCTCTGATGTTACATTGGAATTAGTATCCGCAGAAGTCTGTATAGTTCAGTTACCACTATATATATCCCTTCATCACTTGATCTTTCCTAGAACTACTGATACAAAGGGACTCTAATACACGTCAGAAAAATGCATATCGTTCTTATTTAATGACTGTCGAGACCAGGATCGAACCCAGGACCTTCGGTTTTATAGTGAACGTGCCAACTACTTCAGCCAACGCCAACCCCTTCATTTTGCCTTATAATTAATTCATTCTTATCCCATGGATTTTTATACCCTTTACCAAAAAATGGTAAAAGGGTATATATAGGTTTGTCATTCCATTTGTAGTTTCTAGAACATTAATAAGCGAGCCATAAAGTATATATATTCTGGATCCTTATGCATAGGGAAGACGAATAAGCGATGTCCGTCTGTCCGTCTGTCTGTACGTGAAATCGGTTTTCCGAAGCTCCCTGAAAAGCTAGAGACTTCATTCTTGAACTGGTGTATCAGAAATGGTCGAAATAAGATTGGTGTTGAAAATCAGCACAATCGAGCACACGGTTTCAGAGCTGGGAAGCTTAAACTTCATTTTGCCATACAAAATAACTACCGAAAACTAGTTATTATTATTTTTTTATTAAATAAACTTATTTTATACTTCAGTATGAATAAAATTAATATTTCTTAATAAAAAAATAAAAAAAAAATTAAAAAATTAAATAGACGTTTCCAGGGTTGGAAAACTTTAACTTTTTTATACAAAATTATACAAAATTAATTTACTAAAAGAAATTTTTCCTTTTTTCTATAAATTATATATATCTTATATTCTAAGAAGAAAGAGATTGGGTTAAAAAATCAGAAAAATCAAAAAGTATAATTCCAGGGTTGGGAAACTTAAATTTTTTTTATATAAAAAATTAACTACCGTAAACTAATTTTTATATTTTTTTTTATTAAATTAACTTATTTTATACTTCAGTACAAATTAATTAATAAATCTAATGATTTATTTAATTAATTCTTTTACACGCCTGATCGCTGCCAACATTAAAGTTTTTTTTCTTCTTATATTGCATTAAAATTCTTCTCATTTATTTATTTTAAGATAGGTGGGAATGGATCTAATATTATGTGTGCAAAAATATTGTACGCCGCACATGCAGGCAGCATTTTGACACTATGACAGTTTATTATAATAATATTTTCACATTAATTTCTTTTTATTAAATTCTCAAACAAAACGTATCATTTAAATGATAATCAGAGGGAAAGCATAAATAATCTTTACAAGTGTGACCATAAATTTAGTCGCTTAATGATATCGAACGGTGTGTGTGTGTGTGTGTGTCTGAATGTGTGTTTGTGTTACAATACTCTTAGCTTCAATATGCTACAGACCGGCGGCGTTTATGTGTGATTTGCCAAAGCACCTTGTTGAAATATTACAATAAGTATACGACAAAAGACAAACAACCATATAAATATGCACATATCGTCAGCTGAAAGGAAAAACTAAACTTTTTGTTATTTTCTAAAAGTGAAATAATTGTAATTGGGAAGACAGAAGGAACTAAATAGCAAACAACAAAGTATACATTTTTTTTAGTTTTCGGTGATATTTTTAGTTACAGCGATTAATTTTTAGCTTTGCCGCTTTTTTTTCATATTGGTGATTTTTTGCCTTTTTTGTGGCAATTTTTAGGGTTCCGCACACCAAAGGTGAATAAGAGCCCTATTATTTTCGATGCGCTGTCCGTCTGTCCGTCTGTCCGTCATAGGCTATTTTCTCGAGAACCGTAAGAGCTACGGATTTGAAATTTGGATAGAGTATGTAGAACTTTTGCCGCTACAACAACAAATACATGACAATTAAAAATTAAAGGGTGTTGCAAACCGAGCAACGCAAAATATTAGAATCCAATGTAATATACATACATACAGTTATAAATAAAGGGTGTCCAAATAAGAACGCAAGATTTAAATTTTAAATAAAACACAGATATTTAAAACAATAATTGTGAAACTTTATTATATCGTAAAGAAGACAAAATGAGGTTATGTGTGGAACAACAAATCGGGCAGATGGCCGCCGCGGCTTTGCTGGCATACACGCGATCTTTTTATGAATTTTTCAATGGCCGTTTTGCATAAATACTGCGGTATTTCATTAATGCAGCGTCCAATTTCCTCTTTTAAGGCTTGAGTCGTCGTCGGCTTATTCGCCTAAACCATCGACTTCAAAAAACCCCAAAGAAAAAAAGTCTAATTGTGTTAAATCGCTCGATCTAGGCGGCCAATTCTGGTCTCCAAAACGCGAAACAACACGACCAGGAAATGACTGATGTAGCAATTGAATTGTTTCTCTGGCTGTATGACATGTGGCGCCGTTTTCTTGAAACCACATGCCCTACACATTCATTTCTTCAATTCTAGGCACGAAAAAACTGGTTATCATTTCACGATACCGAACACCATTGACTGTTTGCGCTTGACCTGCGACATCATCACGTACAACTGCGACATTTTTGGTCAATCGACCTAGTCGAAGGCGCGTTGTTGTCTTTACATCACTAACAGACCCAGTTTCGGCAAATTTATCTATTAATGTCTTTACAGTTGACTCTTTTGGAGCATTATTGTGACCTCAAATTGATCACAAATTTGCGAACTGTAGCCGCAAAACTTTAACCATTTTGGTAAAACAATTTCACAATGAGAATGCGTTGTTCATTCGTGCAGCGCTGCATTTTTACTAACCTCGTACCTTCTACTAGCAAACAATAACAATTGTTCCAATGTCAAACAATGACACTTCGAATGGCGCAAAATTTAAGTCTTGTGTTCTTGTTGGGACACCCCCTTTACATATATATATACTTGAAATCTGTAAAGTTAGTGTATTTTCATACAGACTACAACAATTTACACTAAAATTTAAAAAAATTTAAACATAAAGGGTGTTCTATAAGTTAATGTAATTTTGGACATCTTGCTGTATCTTGGAAACCGTAAAAGGCAAACTCTTGAAATTTTCAAAAACTGTAAAACTAAAAAAGCTCAAAATTATAAAATCGCCACACCGAAAAAAATTTCCAAAAACCGAAAAAATCGCCAAAGTGAAAAAAATTTCTAAAAATAATATAAATCGCCAAAAACCGAAAAATCAAAAAATAAAGGAAAAAAATTGCCAATATGAAAAAAACGTCAAAATGAAATAAATCGCCAAAATAAAAAATCGCCAAAATAAAAAATCGCCAAAATAAAAAATCGCCAAAATGTAAAAAAGGTCAAAAACCGAAAGAGGTCACCAAAACAAGAAAAATAATGACCAAAGTAAAAAATAGCCAATAAAAAAAAAACGCCAAAACAGAAACCAAATGCCAAAAAACGCCTAAACTAAAAAGACGCTCGAAACCGAAAAAAAATCCCAAAAACGAAAATACGCCAATACTATGTATTATATAGGCTAAAGTTTGTATATTATTACATATCTAGTGTCCGTACGGAACTCTTCGTGCGCGACTCACACTTTACTGAATTTATTTTGGTATTGACGTTTTTTAGTTTTTAAGTTTTTTTTCAATATGGCGATTTTTCTAGTTTTGGCTTTTTTCGTTTTTACGACTTTTTTGCTTTTTGGTGTTTTTTTTGTGTTTTGGCGTTTTTTTTTTACTTTTTGTTTAATTAATTAATTTTATTTTTGTTACATTTTTTTTTTCATTTGTGCGCTTTTTTCCTTTTGACAATCTTTTATTTTCGAGATTTTTTTAATCAAATTAAATCTAGCAGATATCAATTGAAATCTTTCTATAAAAACCAGCCCGTTTACCCCAAGTATGTTTTTCACATTAATCTAAATTTTTTATACAAAACAAAACCCATTAACAGAATTTGTCCAAAACTACAACCAAACAAGTGCAATATAGCCAATTCACGTACCTTTTTATGTACACAGGCTGACTGAAAAATAAATAGACTTTAAGTAGATGTTGAGAAAATCTAGTGAAGAAGTAGATTCTGTTTTTTTTATTGAAAATATATAAGATTTTGCTCACAAGTAAACGCACTATTAGGCAATTTAAAATATTTTTTCTTATCCACATCACTAACTTTAGCTAAAAATTTATTTTTGCTGCAAAAAGTTTTGAAATAAAATACTATGTGCTGGTGTTTTTATTTCAACCAACGCTATATGTGATTATCAATGTACAATTGTATGCAGGGAATAACTTAAAGGGGACACATTGCCACAGTCGATTTATGTTTAGATTTAACAAATCGCTTTATACGTGTTGCAAACTAAATGCAACATTTATAATTTTGAATTTTTGGGGTGTTAATTTGATTTGCAAGGTATTTATGTATTTATTTTTTTTTCTGTTACATATTGCCTGTAGTAAAAGTTAATTATGAGTAAGATATAAATTGAGGCAATTTTAAAGTTCATTAAATTGAATGTGATTATTTTTTTAAGAAACAAAAAAACATCTGCAACTTTAGAATGTAAGCAATAACTCTCTGCCAGAAAACGAGACTGTTGTTTTAAAACGTTTAATAAACTTATTTGCGGATGTCGTGGCAAGGAGGGGAACCCTTGTCAGAGAAGTCGATATCGATCATCTCTGTGTTCCCCCACGTTTCGACGTTGCCTTTCATGAATTAGCTCAAGACAGATGGCGCATTGGGTTCAAGGACTCTCTGGGCTGAATTTATCGTTGGTGCTGATAAAATGACTGTTAGCATAGAGAGTGCAAAATTTTTCCATGTCTTATTTAACCTTAATTCTGTAGATATAAGGAAAAAGTGCTTAAGTTATATTTTGCTGTTTTGTAGGAGACCACTTTTAGACTTTCAAGACGTTTTTCAGACATTTATTTCTTAAACAGTTCAATTGCAAACTTCAGTACTCAATTAAATTTTTTTTTAAGAAAACGTTATTTTAAACATTATAAATAAGAAATAAGATTGAAAATATACAAAAGAATAAGCTAAATTAAGCTAGTATTCCATATAAAATCAAAAATTAAAAAAACCTAAGCAGCAATTCATTGCGCTCTATAACTTTCTGAAAAACCGCACAAAAGAATTAAGATTTTGCTCATAGTTGCTCTTGAATATAAAGATTACAGGCGAGCCATTAATTCAAAATCAGCTTTTCCCGACTTAAGCTCTTTTTCCTTTTTGCCACAGAATTTTATCTTAAAAAAATCATATTACTTTATCATAAGAATTTGAATTTCCATTTCATTAAAAAAAAAACCTGAATTTGAGGCTGATTAAAAAATTATTTCTCACAAAAAAAATCATTACAGTTCGAAAAAAGAACGTAAGAAAATAATTATTTCTATATTATGTATATTTTGTTTTCGAGTTTTTTTTTTAATTGTAATGATATTTAATTATTTAGTAGACAATTGCTGTTATTTTGTTTATTTAAATAGTTGCTGTGTTTTGTTTTAATTCGAAAAAGAAAAGCAAATTTTTCATTTACATTCCACTTGTATAAAATATTTATTTCAAAATCAATGTATTAATGTTTTTTTAACGAGCAAACTCTGTTTGAATAAGTAACCAAAGAACTAAATAGCCAACCGAAAAAAAAATAAATACATATCGAGCCTTTGCTGCAATACAGTCATAACTCAAAAAAAAATAAAAAAAAAATATTCTCAAGAAAACAAGCAAACTTGTTTTGAATTTACTAACAACTTTGTTTTAAAAGAAAATGTTCTGTTATTTGTTAATGCACTAATAATCCCATATTATTATTTTACTTATTCAGTAAATTTTTTTTTTATTTAAAAATATTTTATTAATAAATATTTATTTTAGCCAGCTTCTTCAGGATATGAGAAGTCTTAAGTTAAACTAATAAAAAATTTTGCCTTGCTGTCGTCAAAAGAATCATTCTCATACAAGCATGTGTATTCTATCCTTGACACTTTGTAGTCGATAGCTTGCTGCGCTGATTGGGTTTTATGCATTTAATAGCTTTTACAAATAACAAAATCTTAAAAGGAATTGAAACATTTGGGGTATTCACAAGGGTGTCCTAAGTGTCATAAAGTCATAAAGTCCTAACATTTTAAACCAGTTTAAAACTATTTTTATTTTCTTTCATATAAAAGGAATACTATATTAATACAATTCTTCACTCTATGTATTTGTTACTGTCATAACTAATTATTTTGCTTTTTACTTTTCTTTTTCGACAAAATGTCCATTTACGTTTAAATACGTGGCGTTTTCCTTTAGCAAATTTCAAATCATTATATGCATATTGCAAAAAATATAAAAATTCGCAAGAGATTAAAATAATGGAAACAATATCCCAAAGCTGATTATATAGACCTCAAAAAGAAAAAGTAATAACTCGAGTATAGACTTTACAGCATATAAATCGCGAAAATTTGCAAAAATGCGAATATCTTCTAAACATTTCCAAAGCCTCAAAAACTGTAAACAAGCAAACTCAGTAGATTTTATGAATCAAAAATTATCTCACGTGCAAAAAATTTGCGAAAATTCGCGAATAATTTTTTAATTGAAAAAAACTGAAAATTTGTTTAAAAAATGCTTAAATTGTAAGGAATGCAGAAAACTTTTAAAAATCCGCATTTACGAAAATTCGCATAAACTTGCTGACATCAAAAATATATTAAAGTCTGATACTTAATAAAAAAAATTAAGACTGTTAAAAAAAAATTACGAATTGGGAACAATCACTTTTATTGGAAAAATTTGCAACAAATTGCAAAAATTTTAAACAAGCTCCAAAATTACTTACAAATACCTAAAGATCTAAGAAATTCCAAAAATCGCAGAAAATTGACAAAATTATGAAAATTCGCACAAATAGATAGATGTATTAAAAATCGGTAAAATGGTAAAAAGGCAAGCCACATAAACACATAAATACTTAAAGATATAAGAAATTCCAAAATATCGGAAAAATTCGCGAAAATGAAAATTTACAAAAACCTGCTAATACCAAAATGATAGCAAAGTGTGATATAAAATAAAAGTCGCCAAATGTGTACAAAAGGCAAAAACTGCAACAACAAAAATACTTCAATCAGACAATGAATGATGTGGCTTGATTCAATCCTAATTTGTTAAAATTACACACAAGAGCAATAAGTTTTATCAAAAATTACCTGATCGAAAAACTTAAGAAAATTTGCAAATAAATTTCAAAGCATTAAAATTTTAAAAGGTCAAATGCTCGAAAAATTTTTGTTTTACATGTTGTAAAAATTCGCAAATAATTTTCGGAAACAGATAGAATAATTTTCTCATAAATTTGCATATTCGTACCAAATATTATTTAATTTTTGTAATATTTTTTCTCATTTGTTTAGAATCATATTGTTTAGGTTTCAACTAACACACTAAAATATGAGGGGTTGCTCACAGCAGTCGCATTTTAAACTAGTTTAAAAGTTTAGAACATTGTGACGTTATGACTTTAATACTACCGTGTGAATACCCCAATTAAATATTAATTTTTTTTAATTCAATATTTAATTATTGTAATAACTTTATTATTTGATTGAATAAGTTAAATTTTTAATTTATTAAATTTAAATATTTTTTTTAATAATTTCTTTTTTAAGAGTTTATTACAGTAAAGAATATATAAAATCTGATTATAAAATCAATCGATTTATTACATTGTTTCCTATAATTTTTATTATACATATAAAAAAATATACAAAAGTATATAGCTACAAAACACATATGTGTAAGTAGTTAGACAGGGGTGTTGATGAAGTGCGTGGCTGCAGAGAAAAATGGCGGTATTTCACCCAACTAAAAAGTCTAGTTTAATTTTTTGTCTCCTCTTTAAAAAATCACATTAATTAATAAAAATATTTCATTAAATAAGAATAGAAAATACTGAAGTTAAGTCCGATTAAGAAATTATTCCTGATTAAGAGTCTGAACACAATGTAACGAGAATTCATTGCGGTGCGGTTTTTCATACGATTTTGAAGTAAACACCCGCAGTGCGGAACGGCATAAAATTATAATATATTTTATTTTCATTGCGGACTTTTTTATTCTCTCAATTTTTGTCCCTCTTTCCCTCTCTCTCTGATGTTGCCATAGTTTTTCAAATAATTGGCGGTGTTCACAACAAAAAACTTGATTTTGAAGTTCAAAAATTTTTTTCATAAAATATAAAAGTTTAAAAAATATATGAATATACCTGCGAATGTATAAAATGTTAAAAAATTTTTGTTTTTAGTTACTGCCATTACAAAATATTTAACACAAAGAGTAATTTTTTTATAAAAATGTATGCACAAAAAAATTAATAAAAATTTAAACAAACAATGACAAGTATTGCCGTCGCCGTCTTCCGTTGTATTATGTTTATTTTTCTCCCCCACAACGAGAAATCGCACAGCACAGCAAACATTGTGTTTAGATTCTAAAATTCATTCTAATTCAATTAAATTTAATATGTCTCTAAAAATAAATATTTTTTTAATAATAAAAGTAAATTAATAATTTGGAATTATTATAGCGTTAACAAATGTTAATAAAATAAAATATTTTATTACAAATATTTTTTACTGAATAAGTAAAATAATAAGTTGTATATAAATAATAATACTTAGAGCCATTATTATGACTTGACGATAAAATTTTTGATAGTTAATCCTAACTTTAGCAAAACTGCACTATAAAGTGACCTTTAAAATTTTTTTATTATTACAACTGACCGATAAAATAAATAATATTTTTTTTTTTTGGTGGCAACATTTCTGTGGATATTGTAGATTTTGATTGTTAAAAATACTTAGCGGCAACTTGCTTTGGTTTATTTGCAAAATTACACATAAATAAAAAATTTTTTTGTCAATTCTATGCCATATTTTGATCTAATAAATTTGGGTATAATTTATAAAGTAGAAAGTGTGGAAACTGATGAAAATGTGGCAACTTCAAATGACTATACCTCACGATAAAAGTTACAGGTAGTATACACTTGTCTTTAAATTATCGCTCACTTTTGCTTGAAGTGAAGTTGTAATATTGAAAAAATGTTTATCGATCTAAAATCCTACCTTTAACTAACGACAAGTTATAATAATGGCCTTTAGGGCGACTTTTTAAGTTCAAGATTAGAGATTAAATTAACCTTAATCTTCATTTGTGATTTTTGAGTAGTCGATCATATGGTTTTATTTGCTAGTTTAAGCGGGCAATCATGGTGGTTTAATCATATATTAAAATTGACAACATATACTTGTGAAACATAGTATAAAATTGAAATAATAAAATAAATTATATGATAAAATAATTTAAAAACACATAAATAAATATGTATATTTTATATTATTTATCTATTTTCTTTAACACGTGCAATATTTTACTTGTAAATAATAAAATATGGCAGTTTCTTCTTCTTCCCGCAAAAAAATTATAGTGTGTTGATAACAGGTATGACTTTTGCACAGAAATGTTGCCACTATTTTGCTCCTCAGTATGGTAATACTACGCACAATAAGAAGTTTAAAATACCACTCAAAAACAAAAAACTCAATTAATGTGAGACTAAGTTTATTTTTGAATTAGCTAATTGGAAAAATAAACTAATCTTAACCTCGATCCCAAAAAGTCGCCCTTAAAGATTAAACTTAACTATAACGTTCTTCAGCAGCCGTATTCTGTAGCTCGCTTAGCTAAAGCTTAATCTCCATAGCTAAAATGCTAAAAAAAAATGGGGCATATATTTTAGCGATGGCGCCAAATCTATATTCTGTAAGTCTAATTGCTTAGCTAAAATTTACTATTTTCGCCGCAGCTAATTTGCTCTCTTTAGACTATTTCTTTTTTTCTGCTTTGGTGAATTCTGCGAAAAAGAGACAAACATAATGTGTTGCTTTTTTACCAATTCAATATAGTGTTACCTTACTTTATAGTTTGTTTTCCCTAAAAATTATTAACACTTTACTTCAATGAGTTTTTAAAATATGTTTTTAATTTTTAATTTTAAAAAATTATTTTATTAGATCTACTCTAAATTTATTTAGTTTTTGCCAAATATGTATTTGAGTAACACTTAAGTGGATAATTTACACGCACATTTTTTCTTGACACCACCAAATGCGGAAATTATAGGAAAATTTTGCGAATATGGCATCACTTTGTTTATTTATGTTTGTTTACTTTATGTACACAAACAAATAGTATTTTGAAAATTTATTAAATAAATAATAATAATAATAAATATTATTGCAAAAATTTTTATTATTTAAAATATCAAACAAAATATGAGTGGCTTTTATCGGCGACGTATAAGAGAGTTCATTTTCTATGCTAAGGCGTCCCATACGGCTTTTAGCTCCGTCGGAATTCACAAATCTAAAAAAGTGAATTTTTACATTTTACTTGACAAAGTTGAAGATAATTTTTATCGCCAAATGCTGAATGGGCATATATTTTTTCTCTTTTGTCACCTTTTTAGTTATTTTTTCTCATTATATTGTTGAAATCATTTTTTTTTACAAGAAACATCAAATTAAAAACATTTGTATTTTACATACTTTTTAGCACCTTAAAACTTTCGTTGCTAAAAGTTTAGTGTTTTCGAGACCAACAACTGCTTATTTGGCGTTAGAAAATACAAAATTTAAGCATTTTGGCGATGGCATTAAATGCTAAAATTGCGGCGAATTAAATTTTTATGGCATTGCCAAATTTAGCAACGCATATTACAGAATTGCAATCGAAGCCAAAAATCGCTAAATCAACTTTATAGATTTTTAGCGTTAGAGATTAAGCTTTAACGGGTTAGAGAATACGGCTGCTGAACACCAATTGAAAAATGTTATTATTCTCTCAAGAGTTAATAGAAAATTAAAAAAAAAATATCAAGAAAGAAATTACCACTAGTTTCGCATTAATAAATCAAGAATTAAGTTTTTTTGAGTTATAACTTTATCGCAGCAATGACTCGATATGTATGTATACAAGATAACTACAACAAAGATGGGGTACAGTGAAACTGCAGCTGTACTATCTTAGCTTCAATAATTAATATAGATAGATAGTAGATAATATCAGAAATGAAATAACCAGCAATATTGACATAATCTAAGCAAAGTAATAAAAGTACAATAGAAATGGGGATAATGTGACTATATTAAAAAATTTATGTTATTTAAATAAAAAAATTTGCCTTATAGCGGCCCATCCATTACACTATGTGTAATTTTTTGAGTCATGGAAATATAGCATGTATGGGCACCAGTACGTAATAAAAGACCAAAAAAAAAGACGCATATCTCCCAGTTCTGCCCCAAGGCATGCACTTTTTTTATGGGGCGACCAAAAATTTGGGGCTCCGGTGTAATTTTTGCATACTCTCAGGCTCATATCTTGCAAACAGTTCGGAATTTTGATTTACTCTCTAGAAGAAAGTTGTAGCTCTGGTCATAAAAAACAAAAATTGTGAACATAAAAAATCAAAAAAAAATTTCATCTTCAAAATCAAAATCGCAAAAAATTTAAAAAAAAAATTCGATCTTTTACCTTTTTTCGCCTGTTCAGGTCCATAGGTAGAAAGTCGTTCAAAATTGAAGGAATTAATCAATTACAAAAATGTACCATGTAAAATAATCCATTTTTAGAACATATAAACTTCCTAGGAATGATTCTTAGGTATCGCTTAGGTAACCGCAAAAGTGAAA
Source organism: Tachina grossa (assembly GCA_949987645.1). Taxonomy (NCBI): domain Eukaryota; kingdom Metazoa; phylum Arthropoda; class Insecta; order Diptera; family Tachinidae; genus Tachina; species Tachina grossa. Next base: position 30,572,054 of record OX465275.1, read on the forward strand.
AATTTTCGAAAATTTTTTATTTAATTTGGAAATTTTTTCACTGGTTATATTTTTTTGTGTTGCACTGTCTTATACAATATATATTATATATAATATTATATATTATTGCATAAGTTATAGTATGTATTATTGTCGTCTTGACCTATACTATACAATTAATGGCACAATATTTTTAAAGAAAATATTGCCCAATTTTCCGAACAGTGAGAAATTAAACAACATTGAACAATGTTGCCAACACATTATACAATTTTCTTGATTATACAATAAAAATCAAAAGTCTTTTGGTATTTGCCAATAAACTGCACCGCCAATATACTGTACCGTATACTGTACAATAAGAAAAATTTTACAACTATATTACAAGTGGGTAGGCCGCTTAAAATTAAAACAGACTGATTGATTTCTATTTGTAAAGAATATACTTAGATAATTTATGATTTCTATGTAACAAGATCGGAAGTAATTGCTTCTAGGGAATTTTCTACATATGTACATATGTTTTATGGAAGAATTCTGGTAAAATTTAAAATAAAACTGTTGTGTAGTTTTGAAATGAAAAAAGTCAGTTTGTCATGTGCTTGACTGTATCCTGTTGCAAATGTGTTTATAATGTGTTTTAATTGCAAACACAAAATAACCTCCAGCACAAGTATTTTGTACTAAAATCTATGAATAGAAAAATCCAAGAGAATTTTAATTAAATATTTAAAAACAAATAGATATTTAGAAACACCCGAAAGAAAACAAAAACTAATTCATTTAAAATCATACACGTAAATAAAACAAAAGGAGTCCTTTCCAATTGCTTCGAGTTATCTGTGAAATGGAACTTTATTTTTTCAAAGTATTTAATATCATTTGAATCTCGTTTTTAAGTTGCAAATTTTGCCAAAAACAATAGCAAGAATAAAGGACTACAAAGTTTACCACAGTATAATCTATTGAGAGAAAAAAAAAATACAAAAACACAAATGCCAACACTTTGTATGGAAATTAAGTATAATAACAGCTCCTAATGTTTGTTTTCATTAAAATCAAAGTGTTGTTTTTTAAGCAGTGAAAAAGAATAATAAAAGGCCCTGGTATGTGGCCTCAGAATTAAATGGGTTAAATATAATAGCGATGGAACAGTTTAACATATACAAGAAAAATTAGGTGAAATATTGCAGCATATAAATATTTAAATTTATTTGAAATATAATGAATTTTAATCAGGAATAATATCATAATCGGGCTTGAATTCTTATTGAATGAAATTTTTTAATAATTCCCCGCGACTTCGTTCGCATTCGGAAAAAAAATGAAAAAATACCAACCGTACAAATTTTTTCCGTTTTACCCTGTTCCGGGGAACTTTCTTAATTTTTTCTTTCATATTCATCTTCTACAGACAATAACAAACAAAACAAAAAAGGAATGGGGTGTATTGGTCAAGCCATTCACGCGTGATGTGGTGCCAAAAGAAACTGGATAAATTTTTATATATCCGTATATATGTAGATTATACCCTTCAACGAAATTGTTGAAGGTTATATATAGGTTTTGTCACTTCATTTAAGAGGCGACACATAGAGTATATATATATATATATATATATATATATATATATATATATATATATATATATATATATATATATTCTTCGTCCTTATAAATAGGGAAGACAAATAAGCCAAGTCCTTCCATCTGTTTGTAGTTGAAATCGGTTTTCCGAAGCTCCCAGAAAAGCTAGAGGCTTCAGTCTTGGTGTGTCAGAAATGATTCAAAATAGATTGATATTGAAAATCAGCAAAATAAAAAATGCAATTTCAGAGCTGGAAAGTTTAAGCTTTTTTGTGCCACATAAAAGTAACTAGCTGAAATTTATTTTTGTAATTAAATCTATTTAGATATCAGTTAGAAATAAATTGCTATTAAAAATCAAAATAAATCAAAAAGACTATTCCAGGCTTGGAAATTTAATTTTTTTTCTTTGATATAGTAACAGTAACGTACTAAAACATATTTTTTCTTTTTCTCTATTAATTAAATATATTTTATATTTATAGAGAAATGTTTTGCTAAAAACAATCAAAACGAACTAAAATTATGATTCCAGAGCTGGAAAATTTATTTATTTTTTTTTATATATATAAAGGTTAACAGGTCAGAAGTTAAAAGCAATTGATTAAAATACCAAAGAAAGAATAGTTAGAAAAATAAAAAGCACAGCTCCAGAGCTGGAAAACTTGAATTTTGTTCGCGCATAAAAGTAGCTAGGTATAACTAAATTTTGCTTTTTCTCTATAAATAAAACATATTCTAGGTTTCGAAACAAATGTTATGCTAAAAGAAATTAGAAAAACTAAAACGAGTGATTTCAGGGTTGGGACATTTCATTTTTTGTGTATATATATATATATGTATATATGGGTATATATGGGTTTATCTTTTTCGTTATAAATTAAAAATAATTGAAATTAATTTCGGTATACAAAATAAGAAAAATAAAAAGCACAGCTCCAGAGCCGGAAAACTTAATTTTTTTTTTGGCACATAAAAGTAACTAAATTAAAGTAACTAAATTAATTATCTTTGTTAATTAAATACATATTTGTATGCTTAAAAAAAAAGAAAGAAATTAGTGGTAAAATTCAGAAAATAAAAAAAATAATTTCAGGGTTGGAAAATCAAAATTGTTTTTGGTATATAAGAGAAGCTAAATAAAACTATTATTTTTTAAGTAAACATTTGTTATATATTAGAAAGACCTTTCGTCAATTTTTATATAAAAATGTAATCTAATCATAAGCATTAACTGTCAATTGTTTATCGAAGCTTAGTGACATGTTGTGTTTTATGCACAAATACATGCGTGTAACTACTATGGGTTGCTTTCAAATGTTTTAAAATAAAAATTTGTTTAAGTACCATTGTGAATATTTATTTAACTCAGTTTTCGGTGTTGAGATCAATGTGGTAAATGCTGGAAAAATTTTCAATTTATTTATATATGTGTATATGCAGATTCAAGTTGCTTTAGATGTGTGTGAATAAATTCCCATTCATTCTTTAGTCGAAAAATACCCATAAGTCACTTACTATAAATTGCATTAGAAATCGAGAGTTATTCGAATGCATTTACCAATAATTTCTCGTATCATTTTCATTTCATTAAAAATTCATGTTAAATAGCTGATATTAGCAAACAATCTATGGTCAAGAAAACACAGTGCTGATGAAGTGCGTGGCGGCGCGGAATAATGTCGGTATTTTTCCCAGCTAAAGTCTAGTTAAATTTTTCCTTTCTTCTTTAGAAACTCACACTAATTAATAAAAACATTTCATTCTATAAGAATTGGAAATACTGAATTTAAGCCCGATCAAGACATTATGCTTGACTTATAAATATTAGTTAGTAAGTTTTTGTGCACTTCCCTTGGATATACATATTTTACTGCACTGGACATCCTCTCAGTAAAGGCCCGCTTTGTGGACGCCTGTTATTTTCTATAATTTTTTTCCCACTGCAAATGCCAATCATCCTGAACAATACAGTTGCAAATCTCTCTTTTATTATTGCGTAAGGACGTAAGTCCTCTTAAGAACCAAAATCTTGCTTCCATGCGTTCATATTCTTTGGTTTTCCCATGGGAAATAAATCAATGTTAAACTTTATGGTAACTGAATATTTCTGTGAAAATTAAAAGCATTTTAAAATGATTTGCACAAACGTACCAAGTGACTACTGTAATGTTTTCATTATCTGAAGGTAAATGTATACGTATCAAAAAGAAAAAAAAATGCCAACGTTATTTATCATACAACTCTCAAAGGATATTTTCAAACATCAACATCTTCCAACAGAGCAAGTAGCAAAAGTCCATTATCGAAATACTGATTTACAAACAGGGTCTTTAATGAAAAAGAGTTTTCTTTTTCAAAAAAGAAAAAAAAATCATCTAAAAATATCATAAATGCTTATTTGTCAAAACAGTAAATTAGAAACTGAAAAGCATGTTTTTTATTTAAAATTAATTATCTAAAATAACATCTATTGACGGTGAACTATTTCAAGAGTACGTGTTTAATGCGAACTTGCTAACATCAATTGTTCAATGGCCATTTAAACAACACGTATGAACAAAAAAAGTATTCATACGTATTAAAAAATTTTCATTCGGAAGTATTTAGTTAAAGCAGAGCTTTAAAGTAATTGAATCAAAAATTCTCTTTACGTTAGGAAATTTTTTCTATAAATAATCACAACGCTAGAACTAAAGAAAGAGATGTTAATAAAAAGTGAAATTTACTTGCTGGTAGTTAAGCATTGTCTATATGCATTTCATTATCACTTTAACAAATCTTCAGTAGACTTCAAGCACACATTTTTCTTATCTGATGCACAGGCTTTGAAAGACCATTTGAGAACCAGAGAATGACAATAAGTACTCAAAAACAATATACATAAGTAAATAGTCTTAATTTTAGCAATCGCGCATAATCCTTATTGTAGCGCAAACAACTTCTACTCTCACATATTTTCTGTCGATGAAATATAACATAAAAGGGCATCTCTATTTCGTTTATGTAAGAAACTAAACTACGCTACAACTACAAATAAAAACGCACATGCGCATCAAACTAATTGACTATTTCTGTCATACTTTCAGTCTGAGTATGTTTATACTGATTCTATGGATATTTAATCGGATAAAAAAAATTCTCGCATAATACTATGGACATTTATTTATCATTTTCCACCATACACATAAATTGTTTGTACATAAAAAGGAATAGAAAATGTGTGCGTGGCAATGTACTAAAAATTTTAGCACAATTTTTTTTTATAATTTTTGGATATTTTAATCAGAATAAAAAACACACAAAAAAGTAATATGAATGATTTTGTAATATTTATTAAAATGTTTGTAATATCATTTCAAAATTTAATTAAATTTTCACCTATAAACAATTTGATAATATTAATTAAGTTTTTCCACTCAAATTAATTAATACAATCAAAATTTTAATTGAATCAATTAAATTTTTAATTGAAAATATTAATTGGTGAATAATTTTTTCTGTGAATGAGGTGGCAGGTGCAAGAATACAAATAGACTTAAGGAATACACTTTTGTCCTTTTGTAAATCTTTCAGTTTTTTGTTCCTTTTGATTATCATAACATTATCATATATACTACTAAATTTAAAATTTTACTAAAATAGGGGGGGTTAAAATATATTAAATAGCAACCTAACTACAAATTAAACAGCATCCATTTTTAAAAACAAAAGTTTATTTAATATAACAAAACAACAAGTAAGAGTGCTATATTCGGCAGTGCTGAATCTTATATACCCTTTACCAAAGTGTTTTTATGTAGTATGGAGATACATACATAAGCACATACATAAAGTATAAACAAAAAGAAAAAAATAATTTGACCTAGTTACTTTTATGTACAAAAAAAAAATAAATTTACAAACCATAGAATCATTATATTAGATTTTTCTGATTCCTTATATGAATCTAGTAGTTCTTAAAAAAATATAGAAAGTGTGTTAAGTAAAAAAAGAAAAAAGGAAATTAAAAAAAAATGTTTTATTTAGTTACTTTAATATCCAGAAAAAAGGTCAAAGTTTACAGCTCTGGAGCTGTGGTTTTTATTTTTAAAATTTTCTACATCAAACTTTTCTTTCCAAAACGTAAAATATATATAATCTATAAAAGAAAAGATAAAAATTAATTAGACTTAGTTACATTTATATATCACAAAAAGTGTAAGTTTCCCAACCCTGAGATTATTCTTTTTGATTTTTCTGATTTCTTACACCAATCTCTTTCTTTTACGAATTTAAGATATGTTTAATTTATAGAAAAAAGGAAAAATTTCTTTTAGTAAGTTACTTTTGTACAAAAAAAGGTAAAGTTTTCCAACCCTGGAATCGTCTTTTTAATTTTTTTAATTGTTTTTTTTTATTTTAAATGCCAATTTTTGCGTACTCAAGCATAAAATAAGTTTATTTAATAAAAAAATAAATAAAAATTAATTTTCGATACTTAATTTTTTATATCACAAAGAGTGTAAGTTTCCCAACCCTGGAATCCCCCTTTTTGATTTTTCTGTATTCTCAAAAACCATCTTTTTTTAAGAATGTAAGATATGTTTAATTTATAGTAAAAAAAGGAAAAATTTGTTTTGGAAACTTCGTTTTAATTGTTTTTTAATTTGAAATACCAAACTCATACGTACTGAAGTATAAAATAAGTCTATTTTATAAAAAAAATAAAAATAAGTTTTCGGTAGTTAATTTTATATATCCCAAAAAGTGTAAGTTTTCCAGCCCTGGAACCGTTCTTTTTGATTTTTCATATTTCGTTCACCAATATGTTCATTTTAAGAATATAAGCTATGTTTAATATATAGAGAAAAAGAAAAAATTTGTTTTAGTAAGCTACTTTTGTATAAGAAAAAAGTTAAAGTTTTCCAACCCTGGAAATGTCTTTTTCATGTATTAAACTTTTTTTTAATTTTTAATATCAATTTAATGTGTACTGCACTATAAAATAAGTTAATTTAATAAAAAAATAAAAAAATAGTAAGACCTAGTTACTTTTATATATTTCAAAAAGTGTAACTTTCCCAACCCTGGAATCATCTTTTTTGATTTTTCTGATTTATTACACCAATCTCTTTCTTTTAAGAGTCTAAGATATGTTTAGTTTATAGAGCAAAAGAAAAAAATTTGTTTTAGTCAGTTACTTTTGTATATGAAAAAAAATTAAAGTTTTCCAACCCTGGAAACGTCTTTTTAATTTTTTTAACTTTCTTTTTTAATTTGAGATACCAATTTAATTTGTATAAAATAAGTTAATTTAATAAAAAAATATAAAAATTAGTTTACGGTAGTTAATTTAAAAAAAAATAAAAAATTTAAGTTTCCCAACCCTAGAATTATCCTTTTTTATTTTTCTGATTTTTTAACCCAATCTCTTTCTTCTTAGAATATAAGATATATTTAATTTATAGAAAAAAGGAAAAATTTCTTTTAGTAAATTAATTTTGTATAATTTTGTATAAAAAAGTTAAAGTTTTCCAACCCTGGAAACGTCTATTTAATTTTTTAAATTTTTATTTTATTTTTTTTTTTATTAAAAAATATTAATTTTATTCATACTGAAGTATAAAATAAGTTTATTTAATAAAAAAAAAAAAATAACTAGTTTTCGGTAGTTATTTTGTATGGCAAAATGAAGTTTAAGCTTCCCAGCTCTGAAACCGCCTGCTCGATTTTGCTGATTTTCAATACCAATCTTATTTCAACCATTTCTGACACACCAGTTCAAGAACGAAGTCTCTAGCTTTTCTGGGAGCTTCAGAAAACCTATTTCACCTACAGACAGACGGACAGACGGACATCGCTTATTCGTCTTCCCTATGCATAAGGATCCAGAATATATATACTTTATGGCTCGCTTATTAATATTCTAGAAATTACAAACGGAATGACAAACCTATATATGTATACCGTTTTACCATTTTTTTTATCGATAAAATCTTTCGAAGAATTACAATTTATTTTAGATAAAATATGAAACAAATTTTGTTTTTTTTTTGAGCTATGCTCTTTGTGCCACAACACAGAATCTGGGCGTGTTTTTTTTTAGTTATATTTTTTGTTTGTGTTTATTCTGTTCTGCTTAAAAGCAGAGTACGAAAATAAATGAAACAATACAATACTCTAATTTAATCGTACGTAGCTAGAAAAATAAATGGAAATATTTTGAAATTTATTAAATATTACAAATACTATTACAAATTATATCATAACTTTAATTTTAAACGGGAATAATAACAAAGAATTTCACTCGTTCTAGTGAAACAGACCAGAGTCTATGGTGGGAATCTAACACACACCCTCCACACTGATATGCTAGCTACTCACTAGCCTACCGAGCCTCCCCACGGTTTGAAATTTTTGCAACGAATTTGATATCATCATATTATATAATTTTATTGCATAGTTATTTAACACATGATATTTTTTTATATAGCTAAGCCACATAGATCTAGCCGGGTGTCCTAAGGAGGTGTCTTTCTTCCATTTTTTCAATTAACATAATTTTTTTGTTTTTTTTGCAGCATGCCACGACCACTACAGCGAGTATTTCGACCTAATTGGGTGGCTACCTTAGCTTTGATATGTTTCCTTTCTCAAGGCGTATATAATTTAAAAAATCTATTTCAAGAAATAATTCAGCTCTTGGCCCTTCGGAACCATAGTGAGACTGCGTTTTGCTCTAGAGTTGGAATCAAAATATGCTTGTTAATTTCATATCACAATCGACAATATTAAAAGATATTTTGTCTTCCTGTTCACTAGTTTTTTAATTTTTTATTTAATTGCTTGACACTTTTTTTATTCTTAAATTCTCTATAAAACTATAAGTAATTAAAAGATTAAAAAATTTTAGGTGTTTGAAAAAGGATATATTTTAAAATATTTGATTTTCATTTATATCTTTTTCAGCAATTTACTTTGTTTTTCCTTTCTAAATGAATTAATACCTTTTAAGCTAAACTTGTACTCGTATAGTCATACACAATGGTACTCGTACCTTAATATCAGTGATTTTGAAAGAATTAAACATGAATGGGTATTGTATTAAGGTATGAATAGCATGAATAGTAATTGTGTATTGAGAGTGATTTGCATTTGTCTGAACAAACGTTTAATGAATTGATTTTGTTTTATTTTTCCTTAAGTGCAACATTTAGTACAATGGGAAAATTTTAATGAAAGCTGAGAAAACAAAAGGATCTGAGTAAATGAATTGGAGTTGGCTGCATTCAATTTCCTAGTGTAAATGACAATATTTTTCTTTCTTTGGCTCGAATATATAAAAATCTTAATAAATTAATTGCACATTTACAACAATTCACTCCATAGTGCTTATTAACAGATTAAACGTGTGCTGGCTGGAATACAGTTTATATACAGTGTGAGTAAGCTTTATGTACTTAGCAGATTTATTTTTTATTTAACTTTAAAGAAAAAAAGTATTTAAATAAATAAAATGCAAAAGTAAAACGTATGTGTTAATAGTAATTACAAAAGCTCTTATTTGGAATGTTTATTGAAATTGTTGCAAAGATTAATATGAAAGTTATTCTTTCTTTACTTTTTTTTAAAATTCATTCAGCAGTAAAAATAAAACAATAACAATACTAAGTGTTAAGGATATAAAAATGTGTGTGAAAACACATACACACACATACACGTATCCACACAAGATTAAGCCTACGTGTACATGAGTTAAAAATGACTTGATAAATTATAAAATATTTTTCTTTTAACTTTCTCTGTTTTTTACATATTTGTTTTGCATGTTTAAAAAAAGCTGGTTGTATTTTAATAAATTAAGCAAATATTGTTATAAAGATAAAGTTTTGATGTGTAAACATCTATACGCTAGGAGGTAAAAATCTTTTGACTTTGATTTCTTTGCTGAGATTTCTTTGCTTTTCTTTCACAGCATTGTCAAATCGGTGTGAGCTATGTATGAGTGGATTAGTGTTTGAAAGAAGCAATACCAAGAAGAGAAACAAGTCGACCGGCTCGAAGCCGACGGTGCCCCGCCGACGGGTATTTTTCTGTATATTTCCGTACACCAAATGAACCGTAAGAGCTACGGACTTGAAATTTGGACACAATGTGTAGACATTTGGCCACTACAACAACAAATACATGACAGTTAAAAACTAAAGCGTGTTCCAAAACGAGCAACGAAAACTGTTAAAATCCCATGTAATATACATACAATTGTATGTACATATATACACTTGAAATTTTAAAAGTTAGTGTATTTTTATACAGACTACAACAATTAGCACTAAATTTAAAAAATTTAAATCAATGGGTGTTCCATCAGTTAATGCAATTTTGACTTTGTAATTTTGACAACTTGCTGTATCTTGGAAACCGTAAGAGCAAAACTCTTGAAATTTTCAAAAACGTTAAAACTAAAAAATCAATAAAATATAAATTCGCCATATATAAAAAAATCACCAAAAATAAAAAAAATCGCCAAAACTAAAAAAGCACAATATTAAAAAAAATCTCTAGGGCTAAAATAAATCGCGAAAAACCGGAAAAATCGCCAAAATAAAAAAATCCTTAAACAAAAAAATCGCCAATATAAAAAAATCGCCATAATGAAAAAATCGCCTAAATAAAAAAACCCCAAAAACAGAAAAAAATCGCCAAAATGAAAAAAAAAATCCCAAAAAAACAGAAAAAAATCGCCAAAATGAAAAAAATTGCGAAAATTAAAAAACCCATAAAGAGAAAAAAAACGCCAAAACTAGAAAAAAACGATAAAACTAAAAAAAATCTTTTTAACTGAAAAAACTTAAAAAAGGAAGAAAGCTAAATCAAAAAAAAAAAAATGATCAAAACCGAATGTGCGCGAGTCAAAGTCTCACTTTACTGAATTTTTTTTCAATTGCAATGCGTACACAACAACAAAAACAGCAACAACTAAACGATGAACAACAGGAATTAAAAATTAAAAAGTAAAAGTAAAGGCATTTACTAAAATTTTGTTTCTACAATTTTTATAAATTGCCTAAATGATTTGTTATATGATGAGGTGCATTGAATTTTCAGTAATCAGTAATGCCCGTATTCATAATGAAATTCTACCAAGTGGCTAAATGTTTTTCATACAAAAGTTTCAAAATTTGAATGAAAAAACTTTGCCACTTGCTACGGCCCTACGATTTTACTAGTAATGCAAATTAAATTTCATTGGCAGTAAAAATTTACTGAATTTTTTTAGTAATCAGCAAATTTGCTGCTTACTGCAATTTTGAATGCAGTACATATACATATACTGCAGTGTGCCCATTTACTAACCAAATAAGTTTAATAAAACAAACAAAAACCAACAAATTCATATGTATTTACAATATTGAAAGTTTTGATACTTTTAAATAATTAATTTAAAAAAAGATACTAAAAGCATAAGTACTTCCAACTTAAAAAAAAATTTTCATTACTAGATGCTTACACATCTCCTCTGTGATCGGACTCACATGGTTTTTTTTTATTTTTTTAAATTTTATTAAGAAACTCAAATTATGTAAAAACTTGTTGTTGGTAAGAGGAAACAGAAACCGAGTGTGTAGAGAGAAGAAAGTATTTATATAATTTATTAAAATAAATGTTTAGCATAAATTCTTGATGCAGATGCAAATGATCTAATTTTTTGGTTAAACAAAATTTATTTTACTTTTTAATATGTGTAATTAATGTTGGTAAGTAATGTTTATACATATGTATGTATGTCTGCTATTTCTCTTGGTTTTACAGGAGTTCATATAAAACTAATTTTACCTAATATTACACACTTGCCTCCTTACATCTTTCCGAAAAAGTAGCAACTAACTTTATTTTTAAGCTTATCAATCGTCTTCTCATAATCTATAAATATTATGTTTAATAACGACTGTTATTCCATTCTTTGTTTATTTGGAAATTATAATAGGCCTATTCATTTACTTTCCAGGCATAAAGTAGCAACGAGAGAGTAGGGTAGAAATTAAAAAAAGGCTTCCCAGATATTTTTTAAATTTTAATTATGTCAGAAACACAAATGGAAATCATTTTACAATTTAAGTTTTTAGGGTTGCATAGACCAAAGGCGAAAAGGGACCCTATTCTTTTCGCTCCGATATCCGTCTGTCCATCTGCTTGTCACGTAGTGTTTTCTCAAGAACCGTAAGAGCTGTGGACCTGAAATTTTCACAAAATATGTAAAACAACATGTATATGACACATAAAAGTTAAAGGATGTTCTAAAACGAGCAACGAAACATGTTGAAATCCTAATGTAATATGCAGACAGTTATACAGATACACTTTAAATTTTCAAAGTTAGTGTATTTTTATGCATAACTACATCAGTTAACACTGAAGTTAAAAAAATAAATCAATAATAAAGGGTATTCCATCAGTTAATATAATTTTGACTATCCTTGAAACCGTAAGAGCCAAACTCTTATAATTTTCAAAAACGCTAAAACAAAAAATTTTTAAGATTACAAAATCTCCAAAAAGGAAAAAGTTCGCGAAATCGAAAAAATCCACAAAACGGAAAACAAGACGCTAAAACTAAAAAATCGCCAATACTTAAATAAATCGAAAAACCGAAGAACTCGTCAAAACTAAAAAAACATCAAAACTAAAAAAGACAAAAACCGAAAAAAACACCAAAACTAAAAAAGCGTCAAAACGATAAAATCGCCAAAAATTTAAAACCCCGACAAAAAGAAAAACAAAAGGCTTAAACTAAAAAATCGCTAATAGCAAAATAAATCGAAAAACCTAAAAACTCGCCAATTATAAAAAAAACGTAAAAACTAAAAAAAAACAAAAACCGAAAAGAGCACCAAAACATAATAAATTCTCCAAAAAGGATAAAAACGCCAAAAATCGAAAAACTCGATAAAACGAAAAATAAAATTTAAAAATCGTTGATGCTAAAATAAATCGAAAAACCTAAAATTTCACCAAAAAATAAAAAAAGCACCAAAACTAACCAAACGTTAAAATTGCCAAGAACCGAAAAAATCGCCAAAACGAAAAAAGTGCCAAAATTAAAAAAATGGGTTAGGTCAAAATAAATCGCCAAAAAAGCGAAAAAATTACCTGAAACGAAACAAAACATCAAAAATTAAAAAAAAAAAACAAAACTAGAAAAACGCCTAAGCACCGGATTTAAGAAAAAAATGTTTAAACTAAAATAAAACGTAAAAATCGCCAACAAAAAATCCTCAAAACTTAAAAGACCCAAAAACCGAAAAAATGCCTTAAACGAAAAAACATCAAAACTGAAAATATTTTCAAAACTAAAAAAAAATTTTTAAGATTACAATAAATCGCCAAAATTCGAAAAAATCGCCAAAAAAATAAAAAAATTCATAAATAAAAACAAACTAAAAAACCCGAAAGAATCTCAAAAAACTAAAAAAAGCACCAAAAACAAAAAAATCGCTGGAACTAAAATAAAAGAAAAAAAAACAAACAAAATATTAAAAAAAACGCCAAGAACCGAAAAAAACCCAAAATCGAAAAAGCACCAAAAATTAAAATAGATAAATTCAGTAAAGTGCGATTCTGACTCGCGCACGAAGGGTTCCGTACGAACACTAGATATGTAATTTAATACAAACTTCATCCTATATGTATAATATATATTTTTGGCATTTTTTTCGTTTTGGGGGTCTTTTCGTTTTTTTTTTTTTTTTGTTTTGGAGGTTTTTGGGTTTTTTCGGTTTCGGCGATTTTTTTAAGTTTTGGCTCTTTTTTTTAGTTTTGACACTTTATTTTCTTGTTTTGGCGATTTTTTTCGGTTCTTGGCGTTTTTTCATTTTGGCGATTTTTTTTAATTTTTGGCGATTTTTTTAATTTTTGCGATTTTTTTTTTATATAAAACTTTTTTCTAGTTTTGGCGACATTTTCGCGTTTCGGCGATTTATTCGATTTTTGGCGTTTTTTTCATTTTGGCGTTTTTTTTCTTTTAGGCGATTTTTTCGAATTTGGCGATTTATTTTGGTGTTAGAAATTTTTTTTTTAATTTTGGCGATTTTTTTTAATTTTTGGCGATTTTTTTTTTTTGGTTTGGCGATTTTATAATTTTCGGTTTTTTTAGTTTTACCGTTTTTGAAAATTTCAAGTGTTTGACTCTTATGGTTTCCAAGATATAGCAAATTGTCAAAATTACATAGCCAAAATTGCATTAACTGATGTACCACCCTTTAATTTTAATTTTTTTTAAATTTTAGTGCTAATTGTTGTAATAAAAATACACTAATTTTACAAATTTCAAGTTTCAATATATATACATATGTTCATACAATTGTATGTATATTACATCGGTTTTTAACAGTTTTCTTTGCTCGTTTTGGAACACCCTTTAATTTTTAATTCTCATGTATTTGTTGTTGTAGCGGCCAATGTTCTACATACTGTGTCCAAATTTAAGGTCCGTAGCTCTTACGGTTCCTGAGAAAATATCGTGTGACGGACAGACGGACAGACGGACAGACGGACAGCGTAGCGAAAACAATAGGGTTGCTTTTCACCTTTGGTGTACGGAACCCTAAAAATCGTCAAAACTAAAAAACGCCAAGAATAGAAGAAAATCCCAAAATCGAAAAAGCACCAAAAATTAAAAAAATCGTCACAGCTTAAAATACACTAAAACACCAAAGAATCCCAAAAACCAAAAAAGCACCAGTACAAAGAAATAGCGCCAAAGCTAAAAAAAAATCGCCATAAACGGAAAAAAAGTTTACCGGGTATTTACATTTTTTTTAATAACTATATGAGTTAATACATTCGATTATATGGGATTAAGCTCGTATATTAACATACTATATGGTGTCCGTACGGAACCGTGTGAGTCAAAATTGCACTTTACTGAAATTACTCTGGACAGGATTATTTGATATTTTTAATGACAAAATGCTTAAAATCTTCAAAAGCCAATATAAAATATTTACTTTTATTATAAATATTTTTATGAATTTTTCATTATTTTTTAATTCCATTCAATCAACACACAGTGGCATTTTCCAACCCTGATCAGTTGTCATAAGCAAGTCTTCAATAATTGTACTTCCTAGACCATAAAATTTTATATATGTGGCCTAAAAAAAACAATAAATTATGAAATATGCTTCCTTTTTGCATATATTTCTTCATTGGAAATATTAAAAAAAAATTTATTTGTAAGCAAAACACGGCACGTATGTTTTCCTAATTTTTGCATATAAAAATTTTACCAGTAAGAATTTGCAAGAATATTTTTGACTCTCAACCTTTTACTCTCTTCTCAGGTTCTCTTTCTATGCAAAGTTTTTGGTCTACTAAACCCTTTTCAGCAACAATTGTTATGAATTTTTAAAAAATTTAAGTAAATGAACACACCTTATGTTATATAAAAATATTAAGATGCCTAACAGAAAACATAAGTTATTGTAAATCAAACTATTTTATTTTGCAATTTGTGGAATAATTTTTTGATTATTAACACAATTTTATTAAATAACACAGCGGGTTAAAAGAAAGTTTTAAGATGCCTTCCAGAAGGCCCGTGTACTACTTATTTTGGATGTAAAGGGTGTCCCAACAAGAACTCAAGATTTAAATTTTAAATAGAATACATATATTTAAAACAATAATCGTGAAACTTTATTATATCGTAAAGTAGACAAAATGAGGTTATGTGTGGAACAACAAATCGGGCAGATGGCTGCCGCGGCTTTGCTGGCACACACGCGATCGTTTAATGAAATTTTCAATGGCCGTTTTGCATAAATGCTGCGGTCTTTTATTAATGCAGCGTCCAATTTCCTCTTTTAAGGCTTGAGTCGTCGTCGGTTTATTCGCGTAAAACATCGACTTCAAAAAACCCCAGAGAAAAAAGTCTAATGGTGTTAAATCGCAAGATCTAGGCGGCCAATTCTGGTCTCCAAAACGCGAAACAACACGACCAGCAAATGACTAATGTAGCAATTGAATTGTTTCTCTGGCTGTATGACATGTGGCGCCGTTTTGTTGAAACCACATGCCCTCCACATTCATTTCTTCAATTCTAGGCACGAAAAAACTGGTTATCATTTCACAATACCGAACACCATTGACTGTTTGCGCTTGACCTGCCTTTGAGCGACATCATCACGTACAGCTGCGACATTTTCGGTCGATCGACCTGGTCGAAGGCGCGTTGTTGTCTTTACATCACTAACCGACCCAGTTTCGGCAAATTTATCCATTAATCTCTTTACAGTTGACTCTTTTGGAGCACTATTGTGACCCGAAATTAATCGCAAATTTGCGAACTGTAGCCGCAAAACTTTCACCATTTTGGTAAAACAATTTCACAATGATAATGCGTTGTTCATTCGTGCAGCGCTACATTTTTACTAACCTCGTACCTTCTACTAGCAAACAATAACAATTGTTCAAATTTCAAACAATGACACTTCGAATGGCGCCAAATTTAAATATTGCGTTCTTGTTGGGACAACCTTTATAAGGCCTGCTCGTTCCATTCCATGCTCATATATTTGAGGCTATCAGCGCAGAAGTTATGTTACCCACGTTGGTTTTTTGCTTGCTGTTCTGATAATAAATACATTATTTACAATATCAATTATCAAAAAAAAGTAGAGTAAGCCACCTTTTTTATTCTAAAGGAAATGGAGCTGAAAAATCATTTTTGCACAGATCATATTGCAAATAAATAAAGCAACTAAATAATTAAAAATAGAAATTGTTTAAATAACTAAATGTGGGTTACACCACTTCTGCGCTGATAGCCTCACTTGTTAATATCGGCCTACCCCTTGGCCTTGCACTCTAGCCTCTCCTGCCAGCTATTCTAAAAGGATTTCAAATTAATGGGGCATACTCATAGTCAAAACAAAGTATACTTTTATGTATTTAAAACCAGTATTACCATACATACTTTTATGTATTTAAAACCAGTATTACCATACAAAATACTGGTTTTAAATTCTTAAAGTATACTTTGTTTTGACTATGAGTCAAAATTGAACAAAATGGAGTTTGCTTATGCTTTGGTTAAAAAACAAAATAAAATATTTTACTTTTTCTTCCCTTTTGTCTTCCCATAGAAGGGAATGTGGACTATACATACATATATCTTATTTTTTATGCAAAACAGTCAAAGCCTTTTATAAGGACTTCTTTCGTAGTAAGATAAGAATATATAGTAATTGAAAAAAAATTCCTAAGCAGGCCTTTAATAAGGTCTTAAGTAAGAAGATCTTCTGAGTTTTCCTGCTGGCAATAAGGAAAATGTGCTTAAGTCATATTTTACTATTTAGCACGAGAGCACTTTAAAGCTTTAAAGGAGGTTTTTAGAAATTTATTTCTTTTATAGGTAAATTGAGAAGTTCTCTGTTAACTTTGTTTTTTTTTTTGATCAAACATCATTCTACACACTATAAGTAATACATTTAAGTTAAAATATACTAACGTATAACCTAAATAAAGCTATTATTCCAAATGAGAGTAGAAGTCTAAAAAAGATAAGTCGCAAGTCATAGTGCTATAACTTCCTGAAGAATCATACAAATTGATTGAGATTTTGACCAGGGGTACTTTCAAATATGCAGGTTAAGGAAGTACCATTAACTTAAAATCAAATTATCTCGACTAAAGCACTTTTTGCTTTTTACCACAGATATAATGAAAACTTCAAGACATGATAAAGTGAATTTTTTTGGAATTTATTTTGTTATTTTTTTCACTCTTTCATTCATCAAAAATTTAACATCCAGAACAGAAGCAAAACCAGACAGACATTTGTCTAGTTTTTATTGCAACTGTTTGTATTGTAAGAGTAAAACACAACATTTTCAATAATAATTACTTTTCTTTTTGCATATTTATTTGCAGTCATGCATGCATGCATGCGTAACAAATGCATAATGCATTTAAATGATACAAATGTATACAAGCATTTATATGCCTACATACAGCATACATATATACAGACATACATACATACATACATACGCATGTATAAGTGTGTAAGTGCCTGTGTAGCATGTAAATTTGTTGGTATGTTGATGTCAGTGAGTGCGATTTAAAAATAAGGTTTTTCATTGTTATTGTTGTTGCAGGTTTTACTCATTTATCTTTTTATATATATATTTTCTTTCAATTGAAAATTACGTTCCCTGTGTATCGGTGTGTGTCCAGGCGTTTGCATCAATGTAATATAGATGTATGTGTGCATGTATGTATGTGTGCAGGTTTTTTTCTTTAGTGAGCTTTGCATTAAGGAGCAACGTTATTTGCACCATCATCAATTTTTATTTTGCGAATAGATTGTAGCATACGCAGCATATACATAAATATGTTTGAATGGCTGTAAGTTAGTTTATATTTTCACATAAATATATGAAGATATCTTGAATTTCTGAAAATTTAATACAGTGAAGAGTATATTGTGAGCAGCAACTAATGCCCCAAAATCTGTCATCTATAGAAATATGCATTAAAGTTAAAAATGTTGTCAAAGTTAATTTTTACCGGAAAATTTTTAATAAGATCTCAGCTTTTATATTTGAAAAAAAAAAAACCAAAAGAACAGTCAAACCTTAACTTTAATTTTTGAAAAAAATAACAACGATTGTATTTTGAATTTTTTCAAGAAAGCCAAAAAATTAAAAATCTTTACCAAAAATGGTAAAGGGTAATATAGGTTTGGCATTCCGTGTGTAATTTCCACAATATTAATATGCGTTATGTCAAGTATATATATCACTGGTCGTTAAGAATAGGAAAGACGAATAAGCAATGTCCGTATGTCTGTCTCTCCGTCCATCTGTCTGTATGTGAAATCGGTTTTCCGAAGCTCCCAAAAAATCTCGGTCTTAAACTGATGTATCAGAAATGTTCTGAAATAGATTAGTATTGCAAATCAGCAAAATCAAATACATGGTGTCAGAGCTGGAAAGTTTAAAAATTTTTGCGATATAACAGTAACTAGCTGAAACTAATTTTAAATTATGTTTTTTTTAGTAATTTAAACCTTTTTTATATTTTAGTTAGACTTAAATTGGCCTTAGGAATCAAAATCAATCAAAAAGACTATTCCAGGGTTGGAAAATTTAGTTTTATTTCGTATATAACAGTAACCTACTAAAACAATTTTTTTTCTTTTTCTCTACAAACTAAGCATATTTTATATTTAGAGAGAAATGTTTTGAAAGAAATCAGAAAAAAATAAGAAAATGATTACAGGGTCGGAAAATTTAATTTGTTTGTATATATATAATATAATATTTTCTTTTTCTTTAGAAACTAAAAATAATTAATGTTTTAGAAAGAAAAGTTCGGTATAGAAAATTTAAAAAAATATAAAAAGCACAGCTCCAGAGCTGGAAGAATTAAAAATTTTTTATACATAAAAGGAACTAAATGAACCTAATTTTTTTCTTTGTTAACAAAATACATATTTTCTATATTAAAGAAAGAAGGAAGGACATTTGCATTGAAAGTCTAAAAAATTAAAAAAAAAATATATATAGTTCCAGGGTTGGAAAATCTAAGATTTTTTTGATACTTAGAAGAAACTAAATATAACAACTTTTTTTTTTTTAATTAAACAAATTTTATATATTACAAAGGCCTTTATCCAATTTTTATATAAAAATCTAATTTATCCATAAACATTGGCTTTCATTAGTCTTACGAAGCTTTATTATCAGGGCAATTATGTAAAAAATTCCGCAGGGAATTTCTCCCAAGGAACAATTCTAACTAATAGCAAATGATAGGGAAAACAAAAAATTCTAATTGGAAAAGGGAGAAATTCCCTGCGGAATTTTTTACATAATTGCCCTGTACATGTTGTGTTATATGCACAAATGATGGTGTGTAATTAATTAAGGTTGCTTGCAAATGTTTTGAAATAGAAATTTGTTTTATTACCATTATGAATAGTTATTTAATTCAATTTTCGGTATCGAGAACAATATGGTAAAGGCTGACAAAATTTTTAATTTATATATATGCAGACTCAAGTCGCTTTAGATGTGGGTGGGCGACTAGCGACTTGCGAGTACTTTTAACTATCAATTTATAAACTAAACTTTTCAATATAAGATTATATGGATATTTCCCGAAATAAATAATAAAAACGAAAATATTTAATAGGTCTCTAAGCTGCTATATTTGCAATAGTTTTCATAGTTTAAAGCAGTTTAAAGAGTTTTATACATGTATGCAGATTATCATTCAAATACAGCTAATACTTTATTGCAGTTTTGCAATCAGCTTCTATGAAGTTTCTCACACCGCATGCAATAGTTCACCATACTTTCAATCTTTTTTCCTTTGAAATCGTTGCAAGTAATCAATAGCATATGCTTTTGAAATGGATTAGTTGCAATGATACTTTTTAGAAAAAAGAAATTTAGAGAGAGTTATAAGTATTGAAGAAAATTCAATAAACATGCATATGCAAGATTGTGATAGAAGTAGTAAAAGTTTGATGGTCTAGTAAAATATTAAAAAAAATTACTCATGATAATTAAACAGAATTCATCTATTGCTGTATGCAACAAATCACCATTAATATAAGAGAGAAATATTTATGCTGGCAGAATGTATCCAGCAAAAAATGGTGCTTCGCTGGAAGTGCTCTTTTAGTATGCAAGCGCTTACCTGATGCATGAAATTTTGCATGATTTTTATATGGGATTCCTCGCGTAGAAGCTCTTCCACGTCGATCTAAAATGTAATTCTTTCATGCCTGCCGGAGTGACCTGAATTCAGCAAAAATATTCGTCTTCTTAAAAAATTTGCTCTTTATTTTTTTACTTTTTAGGGTTCCGTACATTAAAGGTGAAAAGGAGCCCTATTGTTTTCGCTACGGTGTCCGTCTGTCCGTCACACGGTATTTTCTCAGGAACCGTAAGAGCCATGGACCTGAAATTCGGACCTTGGCCGATACAACAACAAATACATCAGAATTAAAAATTAAAGGGTGTTCCAAAACGAGCAACGAAAAATGTTAAAATTCCATGTAATATACATACAATTGTATGTACATATATATGTATATTGAAAGATGTAATTTGTAAACTTAGTGTATTTTTATACAAACTAAAATAAATAGCACTAGAATTTAAACAAATTTAAATTAAAGGGTGGTCCATCAGTTAATGCAATTTTGACTATGTAATTTTAACAACTTGCTATATCTTGAAAACGGTAAAAGGCAAGCACTTGAAATTTTCAAAAACGGTAAATCTAAAAAATCCGAAAATTATAAAATCGCCAAACCAAAAAAAAAAATTGCCAAAATTAAAAAAAAAATCGCCAAAATGAAAAAAATCGCAAAAATTAAAAAAAAAAATTCTAACACTAAAATAAATCGCCAAATTCGAAAAAATTGCCAAAATGAAAAAAAAATGCCAAATATCTAAAAAAAATCGCCAAAACGCGAAAATGTCGCCAAAACTTAAAAAAATTTTTATAAAAAAAAATCGCAAAAATGAAAAAATTGCCAAAAATAAAAAAATCGCTAAAATGAAAAAACACCAAAATCCGAACAAATCGCCAAAATTAAAAAAAAAAAGATTCTAACACTAAAATAAATCGCCAAATTCGAAAAAAATCGCCCAAATGAAAAAAATCGCCAAAATAATAAAACTCCAAAAATCGAAAAAATCGCCAAAACGCGAAAGAGGCGCCAAAACCAAAATAATTGTTTATATGAAAAATAAATCGCAAAAATTAAAAAAAAATCGCAAAATGAAAAAAATCGCCAAATTAAAAAAAAAACGCCAAAACCGAAAAAAATTCGCCATAACGCGAAAAAGGCGCCAAAACTAAAATAATTGCCCAAATGAAAAAAAACGCCAAAATGAAAAAATCGCCAAAATGAAAAAAAATCACCAAATTGAAAAAAAGTCAAAAAAAAAAAACAAAATGCCAAAACTATATATTATATAGACTGAAGTTTGTATTAAATTACATATCTAGTGTTCGTACGGAACCCTTCGTGCGCGATTCAAAGTCGCACTTTACTGAATTTATTTTACTTTTTGTTCACGCGTTGAATCAGGAGTCGATCCCAGGATTTCCGTATGTTACGCTAGAAGCACATATTTATTTTTGTACATAATTCGATTTTGTGTACAGGTAAGAGAGAGAGGATGATCTATAAAAAACTTTGAGAGTTTGAATATAAACAGCCGACTGACTTCGTAGTGTTTGTGTTAAATTTCGTCATTCGCTTACGTTATTGCATCCTCGTAAGGCAGAGGGGATGCACTTTGTGCTTTTCCGCGCTTACGAAGCGCTTATTTTTGTGTTATATTAAACCCCACCTTCCAAAATGTTTTTATGGAAGGGATATAAGAAACCAGAACAGAAAAAAACAGAAAAAGAAGCTATAAAAACGCAAAAGAGACTTAATAATAAACAATTTAGAAGCAATTGCTTCGAAATCTCGATTATTTTTTTGCTGGGTATAATTTTAAAGTTTTAAATAGATCCTAGCAGAGTTGTTGCTAGTTGATTTTAAATTGAAGCTTTTTTACAAGCTTTCTCAAATAAAGGGTTGCATATTTTTTGGTGTTTCATGGATGGACTCAAAAATACCCATGTTTTTTTAGCGAATTATTAGATCCATTCACAATCGTATAAATTGTAAATTTAGTTGTTCGTATTGCACACTATTATAATGTTAAGTGAGGCAAATTATGGGAAATATACAATGCTTTCAGTATATTACAAAATATTCCCTTTTAAGCAATACTAATCGAAAGGCATTTGGTTTTATCCAATATATCAAATATTGCGCAATAATATTGCACAAGTGTGGGTAATTGTTTAAAAATATGTATAAATTTAAATTCTCTAGTTATAGAAGAAACAAAATACTGTTATTAGATAATAAAAAAAAGAACTTACCATTACGATTTTCACTATCAGCTGGTTTCATTTGTATCGGGTGGTGCATCTGTTAAGGAGAAGAAAAAATATATTAATAATTTTAATTTTTTTTTTGAAACTTTCAATTACAGATTTGAAACACATATAATACTAATATAATTCATATGTTCATAATCACAAATGGCTGGAGTTTAATTTAAAGTGCCAAAGATAGAAATAATAATAAAAATATATATAATTAGTGTTTTTTATGGGAATTGTTACAATTTAAGTTTAAGATAAACCCCTCAATAATCAATTTCAATGTATTTTTAATAAAAAAATATTTTACGTAATAAGTAAAATATTCATTTGGGATTATTAGTGAGTTTAAAAATTTTAAACTTAAAAAATATATATAATTTTTTCATTAGTTTTTTTAACCCTTAGAATGTATTTCCGAAACGAATTTTCCTTTTTATTTTGTTACAAACTTAAATCCACTATAAAACTGACCAAAAATTTATAAATGCACAAAAAAAAAATAAAAATCCTTATCTCTTATTACCACTTCCATTATTAATGTTTGATTTTCATTTTTATTTTTCATTACAAAAATTTCTCTTGCACAACTTTAGTACAAATAGAAAAGAAACAAAAAATATTTGTGCATGTACTTGCGAGAGTATGTGCTCACAATCGAATACATATTGAGGTTATGGTTATGGCTTTGAATAGATTAATTCTTTGGATGTACATAAATAATGGATGTAGAAATGTAAGAAAAAAAAACACTAACTATGGTTATGGAATTAGTTAGAATTTGCTTTTTAATGGAATTTTATGTAACAGTATATTTTTGTGAGTTTTGCTTATTTTGGTTTTTGCTTTTAAATCAATAAGAAATGTTTGAAAGTACAGAATTGTTCTGTGTGGGAGTATTTGCATTACAAAAATTAATTAAAGTGAGTAAAAACAGCAAGAAATATCATTTGAGAGAAATTACTTATAACTTATTAATAACAAGTAATAAACAAATTTTAAACTGATATCCTAAGAAATTTACAACTTAAGTCTTCTTTTATTTTCTGCAAGAAATGGAACTGACTTCAAACTAGTCAAGTGATAGGGACCACACCGAATTCTAACACTTCCTATCAAACGGACAAGCCACTTTTACATGGGGATGGTCAAGGACCAAAACAAAAAAAAAAATCGTCAAATTTAAAAAAAAAATCTAAAATTAAAATAAATCGCCAAAACCTGAAGAAATTGCTAATTTCTAGTCGATTTTGCTGATTTTTCAATACCAATCTTATTCCGACAATTTCTGACACACCAGTCCAAGAACGAAATCTCTAGCTTATCTAGGACACGTACAGACAGACGGACAGACCGACATCGCTTATTCGTCTTCCTTATGCATAAGGATCCAGAATATATATACTTTAGGGCTCGCT
The DNA here is from genome assembly GCA_949987645.1 of Tachina grossa. Classification (NCBI taxonomy): domain Eukaryota; kingdom Metazoa; phylum Arthropoda; class Insecta; order Diptera; family Tachinidae; genus Tachina; species Tachina grossa. The sequence goes on from OX465275.1 coordinate 30,595,990, forward strand.
TATTAATATTGTGGAAATTACAAAAGGAATGACAAACCTATATTTATATGTATGTGCATAGAAGTATTTGACTGTATAAATATGCATCTGTGTGAGTAAATAAAATAATTATCATTTTCATTTATTTGAAAATTAAATGAAACGTTGAAATGTAAACGAAACATTATACGGTCACCGGAAATGAATACAAAACGTTGCGCGCACACACACACACACACACACACATACATACAATATATTCCTTCCACGTCCCAGCTAGCATTTGGACGATCGTTTTGGCAAAAATCATCTACGCGAGTCTTCCTCGAGTCCCCCGGATGACAAAAAGGGAATTAATCAGCTGCGTGCGTGAAACGCGACTCGAGAGGGATTCGTGTCTATGCTTCAAAAGTGATTTCAGCAAAATTAGAATAACAAAATATATAATAATAAGAAAAAGAGCAAATAACGGGTAAACTTGCACTGTGCACATCTGGCATTCAATTTGTAGTTGCTAATTTCGAGGAATTTTTTGACAAAACAAAGAAGAAATCAAGAGGAAAAAAAGAAGAATTGGTTTGGTTTCTTATTTTCAGTCGAAGCGTGAACACAAGTGGATCAGAAGCTTATTAAAGTGAAGTTGACAAAAGTATAAAACATATTATTAAAAGTGATAGATTTAAAAATACAAGAAAATAAATACCTTCAAATAAATAAATACCTTTTGTTTATTTGAATTAAATATTTTAATTTTATATTCCTTTTTGTTTTTGATCTCGTGAATTAATAATATAATTTATAATTTAAGTAAACCTCTGTAAATATATTGATAATTTTATTGAAGTAAATATTTGAATTTTTTTATATTCCTTTTACTTTAAATAACATGTGTGTAATAAATGAGTAATTTACTTTAAATAAATATATAATATTTTAAAATGAGCGCCTGCATGATCATTTTAATCGCGCAGGGGAGTCGTAGAAGACGCATATACGATCAGAATATTACTCGAAAATGACTCGAAGACAATTCGAAATTGATTAGAGGAGGGGGCTCATAAAAGACTCTTCCAGATGAGTCGCAGTTAGGGTACCATTTTCTCCCGACAAGGGAGTCATTTATGATCAGAAAATGAGCGTATGTATATTCCATCATCTTGATCACGGAAGGGAGTCGTACGCGACTCATCTATGATCAGAAATCTCGCAAAATGCTAGCTGGGACCCTTCATTCGTTTGCATTCATTCGGTGCTTGTATGCGTGTAAATATTTGCTTAAATTTGTATTTATTTGTTAATGTATGTCAATCTACAAATCGATTTTTACTTTAGCCCTTGTATACGAACAAGTACAAACGTATTGTTTCCTTCTAATTGTCTAGATGTCTCGTTTGTATGGACTCTAAACAATTGTCGGTATAAGAGAAATTCTATACTCACTAATGGTGAAATGTTTAGCTATTATTGGCTATTGTTTCATTCATTGGGATTATTATAAGTAAAAGGAATTTATGTCTATTACAAAATTTAGAAAAGAAACCAAGTTAAGGACTAGAGTGTGGCACAAGCCATAAAAAAAGGCTTACAAGCAATCTCATTAATTTCAAAATGAGTGTGTTTATTGCTCCGTTATTTTAAAACAAAACTTTCAAAAGAGATGTGTTTTGCTTTACGATAAAATATACTGCAGTACAGAACAAAACTGCATTATAACAATGTTGAAGTTAAACCAAGCCTTTCAAAACAAAAATGAAATAGAACATCAAAATTCAGACAGAACATTGAAAACATGTTTGAATGTTCTGATAGCAAAAATAATTTTCCATCTAAAAGAAAAATTGCGCTTCGTTAGGAATATGAAAGCTGAAAGGAGGTACTACTTGTTTTGAGAACACAAGCAATAACAAAATTGCAGAGAAAAACTTTCCTAATGATGCTTGATTTATTTTAGTGAGAGTCATGTTTTGTTAGTGTTGTTTTATTATTTATGTTTACACTAAAACAGACTGCTTGGCAGTTGTGTGAAATAGAATAAAAAACTTTTAGAATGGCTTACGCAGCCCTTTATTAAGGACTTTTAGAAAACTGTTGTTTTTGGTACTTTACGATATATTTATTTTCATTAAAAGAAGAGGTTCGGATAGTTCTCTCCATTAAACCAGTTCGGTATTTAAAATTTCATATTGTTACGTTTAAAGTTTAAAATTTCAAAAACAATTCTATTTCAAAGTCCTTCTTCCCACATTTGTTCGTAAAAAAGTACAATTGTTGTGTACGAGTACATCCCATATCCCGGATTCATTCATTGCAACCCTTTGTATTATTACTTTTGTTAAGCTTGTAAATATTATTGTTTGCCATTGTTCTTCTTGTTGTACTTATGTTTAGGTTTATTTGCATGTAATGTTTTATTCAGTTATTTTGCTTGTATACACAAAATTAGTATTATTGTCAAAATAATGACCACACATGCGTCAGTTGACGAAGTTTATTGAATGCACCATTTTCCGTCTCGGCATAAGTAATTAAACAAACAGATGAGAAAATAACTAGCTAAATTATTTATTTAATGTGATTTAGCTAGTGAATTTAATTGTTGGATTTCTAGAAGTACAACTGAAAGCATAATATCACGGAAAGGGCCTTTTCTAATTTTCCATAATTTATTAAATTTTTAAAATTATTTAATTTTGATTGTTGGAAATGTATGTAATCTTTTGTTTTCACATAAATATCTATTCCGCAAAATTATACTTCTCTGGAAGTTAAACTCTTAAACTCTTCTGGAAGTTAGAGACATATTTCACAGCTGATATCAAATCACACGTCGTTTTAGCTAATAAAATTAAATTCACGATGGTTAACAAAAATTATAAGCAACACCTTTTTGCATGGAGTACACTGAAAGAATTTTTTTCATAAGTTCTATAAATTTCGACATTAATCCAATGAAAAATTCATTAAAATTCAACCAACGTCACGCTTCGTTGGATTAATGAAACCAGTTTCGTTAAAATTATTTTAATGAAAATTTCGTCAAATGTATTAAAAAGTGCCATCAATGCAACGAAATAATTTGAATAAAACGAAGAAATAATTTCATTAAGATCTCGAAATAGCTTCATTAAAACAACGAAATGATTTCATTAAAATAATGTAATTATTTCATTAAAACAATGAAATAACTTAATTGAAACAATCAGTTTAGCAATGAAATTATTGCATTAAAACAAAGAAATTATTTAATGTATCAATAATATAAGGATATTTTTTCATTAGTTTAATGAAACAGTTTCATAAGATCAGTTAGATGATTTAAAAACTAAATACATTTTATTATTATTATTATTACTATTATTATTATTATTATTATTATTATTATTATTATTATTATTATTATTATTATTATTATTATTATTATTATTATTATTATTATTATTATTATTATTATTATTATTATTATTATTATTATTATTATTATTATTATTATTATTATTATTATTATTGTTATTATTATGGTGCCCAGGGTTGGACATACAAGGTAACGGATTTGAGCGGCTTTAACTCGGCAAAGTCCAGATCCAATCCTTGTTTTTGTAACCAACCAAGAAGACTCACAACCTCCGACCCTTCGGGGCAGGTGGGCACTGGGAAATGTTATTTCAACATCTGTTGAAATACTAGCAAATGTGAGCAACGTGATCAAATAGACCCGGAACGACACGGATTCACGATTACTATAAATTGAACGAAGGTGATCAATATCATCAAATATGCAAAAGACGTATGATTCTTGTTACTAAAGAATAACATGACCTGGCAACGATATGGAATCACGATTTTATCAACGAATTTGAATAGTTTGAATTTGGGCTGGCATGTGTGGCATTCTGTTACCTTACTATACCGGAGTGAAATCTTGTAGAAACGGCTTTCAGGCTAATGTCACGCTTGTCTTCCGTCCTGTTAAAACCTTGGCAAGGACTTGGAAAACGCTCTGTGTTACGTAGCTATTAAGTTGGCCATGCAGGCTCAGTTGATACGATATCCTGACTAATGCTCGACCTGGCTCTGAACATAAGCTCCCATAAGGACTTGTGTCAACCCTCGCGAGGACCTCACTGCATGCAAAGGGACCCTCGGGGTCATTGAAGAGCGACTGCATAACGAACATAGACAACGGTTTCAAGATGGGACCCATCCGCACAATTATGACGACACCTAAAACAACACAAACCCCATTGAGCACAGCAGAGCAAAGAAATGATGACATCATTTTTATGAGTAGTTCGAAGACAAGGCGATCTCCAATTAGCAATTCTTCACTTATACGAGGAACTGAAAAGGAGATAAACCCTAAAACGCCCCAAGAAGAAACTTTAGATAGAGATATTGGGCTAAATAAAGACACACCCGCACATAGCTCTCACAGACAGGCAAAGTGTGCATTGAACTCTTTACATAGGGGAAACAGCTCTCCGCAAATCCTTCACCCTGTAAACTATGCAACCAGTGTATCAACTCCTGGGACAGAAATTGGTCAGTACGTCACCAGTTCTCCACGACAGGAATTTATTATGAAGATGAGAAGCTCGGAAGAAGAAACGATTCAACAATGTCGTAGCGTTCTCAAAAAAATGAGGCATGCAATAGGCAGATAAAGAAACATTAATATGGATGTCCAGAATGGAGTATCAGAGCTCGAAGAACTTTTCGATGTTCTTAGCGACTACCGCAGAAACTGGAAGAGAGCGGAAGCAGAGAAAGAAAAGAGCAGGAAGATCGAGGAGCAAAGAGTATCAGCGCAAACTATGGCAGAAGCAAACAACACTCCAGTAACAGCTCGAAATAAACAGACTGCAACCAACGCTGACAAGACAATAAAGTCTGAAAGGACTAAGAAAAAAAGGATGGCAACTAGCCCTGCAGAAACAGAAATTCCGGGCAAAAAGCTTAAAGAAAGTACCCAGGAAACAAAAAGTAATTCGATATTAGTACGAAAACCTGACAACGAGGAACAGCAAGAACCGCAAACATCCGTGAAAAGGAGAAATCGGAAAAGTAAGAAAACGAGATTCAAATTACCTAAAGAGAGACCAGAAGCGGTTATAATCAAACCAACTCAGGGGCATAGTTACGCAGAGGTTCTTAAAAACCTTAGAGAAAATGTAAGGCCAGATGAAGCTGATATATCGGTACGATCAATCAGGAAGACCAAAACGGGAGCCATCCTCCTTGAAGTTGCCAAAGGTGGAAAGACTGGACGGTTTTGTGACACCATTAGGGACACATTGAGAGATGCGGCAGATGTTAAAGATCTAAAACCCAAGATCACAGTAGAAATCCACGATATAGACGGATTTTCGACAAAAGAGGAAGTTGTGGACGCAGTAGTAAAGGCCACAGGCACACCAGAAGAGAATGTGATAGTTCATATATCAAACCCAAATGCCCGGGATCAAAGAAAGGCTTTCGTCTCGCTTCCAACACATGAAGCAAATAAGCTGTTAAGAGCAGAACGCATCAAAATCGGTTGGACGAACTATCGAGTTAAGTACCGGGAAGAAGTAAAGCGCTGTTTTAAATGCTTCGGACTCGGACACACTCCGAGAGAGTGCAAGGGACCTGACAGAAAAGGGGCTGGATTATGTATTAGATGTGGGGAAAAAGGCCACATTTTAAAGCAGTGCAATAACACCCCAAAATGTTGTCTGTGCATAGAGGAACAAATGACACCCGTGGATCACATACCTGGGTCAAAGGGCTGTAAATCAAGTAGACGGACAAAATAAAAATTCTACAAGCAAACATGCATAGAGCAAAAGTGGCAGATGCACTCCTGCCACAAATAATCGTTGAAGAAAAAGCAGACATAGCCGTAATCAGTGAACAGTACGGCAAAAAACAGACCGGCGTATGGATTGAAGATGACTCAAAAACATCAGCAATATGGATACCAAATCAAAGCAACCTAGCACCAAGGAAGCAGGGAAAGGGAAGCTGTTACACGTGGGTACAGTTGGAAGACGTAACAGTCATTAGCTGCTACCAAACGCCCAGTGACCACAGGGAAGAGTTCCAACAAAAAGTAGACGATATAGAAGATTTTGCGAGGAATATCAGGGGACACATTATTTTGGCAGGTGATTTTAACTCCAGAGCTGTAGAGTGGGGAATGCAGACAACAGATTCTAGAGGCAGAGGAGTAGTTCAGATGATATCCAGGCTAAGCATGGTTGTAGCAAACGTGGGTAATGTGACTACTTTCAGACGACCTGGTTGCGAAGGCACCGTACCAGATATTACCTTAGTATCGGACAGACTCGCACACCGAATAACAGACTGGAAAGTTCTTGAGACATACACAGGCAGTGATCACCAGTATATATCGTACTCGATTGCCACCAGCAGCTCGACTAGCGGAAATTCGCGGCAACGGAGAACAGGCACACATAAATGGAATGTCAAAAGACTGGACACAGTAGCGCTGATCACAAAGATTGACCGCAGGGTAAACCATTTTCCGGAAACTACAGACGCTTGTACTACTGTAGACAACGTTATGCGAATAATTAGGAAGAGTTGCGATTACTCGATGCCCAGAGTAAAAAGCCACACACGGCAGAAAAAAGAAGTTTATTGGTGGAACGAGGACATTGCAAGCGCCAGAAATGAATGTTTCAGAATCAGACGGCTATACACCAGGGCTAGACGGAGAGGCGAAGCGGAATCTGAAAGAATTGCGTATAAAGAAGCAAAGAAGAAACTTCAAAAGGAAATTTTCGCCAGCAAGGGAAGAATGTGGGAAGAGCTGCGAGAGGATATAAACATAAATCCATGGGGGACGGGCTACAAAATAGTCAAAGAGAAGCTTGGAATAAGAAACCCAACACAGCTGATGGACGCAGAAAAAATGGAAAATATTGTAAAAACCCTTTTCCCAACAAATGAAATCCCATCGGATGAAACGGACACGGAAGAAACGGTAGACACTCCTTTCTTCACGATACAGGAATTGAGAGAAGCGGCCAATAAATTAAATTTGAAGAAGACACCAGGCCCAGATGGTATACCACCAGAGGTGATTAAGCACATAGTGATGAATATGCAACACTTAATGCTTGAAATGTACAACAAGTGCCTCGTGGAGGGTTTTTTCCCGAACACCTGGAAGATACAACAACTAGTGCTTATTAGCAAAGGGAAGGGCGATCCAGACACGCCGTCAGCTTATCGACCACTTTGTATGCTTGACACTGCTGGAAAACTTCTGGAAAGACTTCTGAAACATAGGTTAAAGGAAGCTATAGACATGGGAGGAGGACTGTCAGAAAGACAACATGGATTCAGACCTAAGAGATCCACTATTGGAGCAATAAAGGATGTCGTGGATGTTTTTGACGCCGCTCAACGTATAAATCACTTTAGTATACCAATTATTATCCTGGCTACTCTAGATATTAAGAATGCTTTTAACAGCCTCAGATGGCCAGATGTTCTGCAGGCTTTGAAGAGAACTTTTCGGATACCAAAGTATCTTTCGAAAATAATTAGAAGCTACTTTAAGGAGAGGGAGCTCATATACGATACGAAGGAGGGAAAAAGAAGAATTCCACTTACATCAGGAGCTGCGCAGGGATCAATTCTAGGGCCGGATTTATGGAACATCAGCTACGATGACATACTAAAAACCGAAATGCCACAGAATACTTTCCTGGTAGGCTACGCAGATGACATAGCAGCAGTAATAAGTGCTAGAGACACCGAAGAAGCCAGACGAAAATTAAGACAGGTCATGATTAGAACGAAATCGTGGCTTGACACACGAGGGCTCCAACTAGCGCTCCAAAAGACTGAAATTGTAGTTCTAACGAGAAAAAACATACCTAGGGAGATAAGCGTCGAAATAGAGGGAGAAACTATCACGTCTAGAAGATTGGTAAATTACCTTGGCATCCAACTCGACACCAAGATGACGTTTTTGAACCAAATGCAACATGCAGCAGGCAAAGCAGCAAAGACAGTATCTCAACTGAATCGATTGATGGCAAATATAGGAGGACCACGACAAAATAAGAGAAAGCTGCTAATGGAGACTAGCAATAGCATACTTCTCTATGGCAGTGAGATCTGTGGTAAAGGGCTAAAGAAATGCAACAAAAACGTTCTTCTTGCTGTACAAAGAACTTACGCCCTTCGGATAGCTTCAGCTTACCGCACGGTGTCTACGCAAGCAATTCTCGTTCTAGCGGGAGCGATCCCAATAGACCTTCTCGTAGAAGAAAGGAGGAAAATATGGATAGAGAAGCAAGCAAATAACTTCGAAGAAAGTGATAGAGATGCGATAAGGCAGGAAACCTACCACAGCTGGCAGACAAGATGGAATGAAGGAACAACAGCCGCATGGACAAGAAAATTAATCCCCAACATAAATGTATGGTTAGACAGAAGCTTCGGTGAAGTTGATTATTATCTGACCCAGATGATGACGGGACATGGTTATTTCAGGAAATATCTTCACAACATAGGTAAATGCACTACACCATACTGCATATATGAAAGAGACAGCATAATAGATGATGCCGAGCACACGTTCTTTCAATGTAGTAAGTGGGCCGAAAAGAGACGCGAACTCGAGGAATTAACGGGCGAACTAAATGCCGGAAACATCATACATCATATGACAACAAATGAGAGTAGATGGCGAGCAGTAGCAAAGTACTGCGAAAATATTCTTAAGGCGAAAAAACCTGATTTAGATGCTGCAGCTCAACAACCGCAACAGTAAAGTGGGGGCCTGGACGCAGGCATATAGAAGAAGATGATCTCAGGATCCAAGAGGGATCCATCTGGAAGTAATGCGGTAAAAGCGGTCTCCAGGTGGGCAACATATCCAAATGAGTGAGGTGGGTTTTTAGCCGGTATACGTTACGCAACGGGAGTCCGGCATACGGTGTGGATGACGATCCGCGCATCATGCATAAACTATTTTCCCATCTAGCACCCCAAAAAAAAAAAAAAAAAAAAAAAATTATTATTATTATTATTATTATTATTATTATTATTATTATTATTATTATTATTATTATTATTATTATTATTATTATTATTATTGTTATTATTATTATTATTATTATTATTATTATTATTATTATTATTATTATTATTATTATTATTATTATTATTATTATTATTATTATTATTATTATTATTATTATTATTATTATTATTATTATTATTATTATTATTATTATTATTATTATTATTATTATTATTATTATTATTATTATTATTATTATTATTATTATTATTATTAAATTAATTTTACAGGTGAAATACTTTTTTCTTTATCGATGCTTTATAGAAAAAGGTACTTTTTAGGGTTCCATACACCAAAGATGAAAAGGAACCCTATTGTTTTCGCCACGCTGTCCGTCTGTCCATCTGTCCGTCTGCCCGTCACACAATTTTCTCAGGAACCGTAAGAGCTACGGACCTGAACTTTGGACAGAGTATGTAGCTTTTTGGCCATACACATACAAAGTACCTGGGGGTTATTTTGGATAGTAAGCTGACGTGGAGGTACAATATAGAAGATAGAGTTAAAAAGGCCACCATTGCTCTATATGCATGTAAAAAAATGCTGGGCAAGACATGGGGCCTTTCACCTACTCTTACGTATTGGACATACACAGCGATAGCTAGACCAATTTTACTCTACGGAATACTTGTATGGTGGAGGGCGACTGAGACAAAATCATACCTGAAAAAGCTGGAAAGTATCCAGAGGCTAGCAGAGCTCTGCATCACTGGAGCTTTAAAGAGTACACCTACTGCAGCCTTAGACGTTATATTGGACCTTAAACCAATAAAGCTAATTGCAGTGAACGTGGCATGCAAATCAGCTATCCGACTAAGGACAACAGGTCAGATGTCGTACAGATCATTTGGTCACAGCAAATTACTAGAAAACATGGAGTGTAGCTCGGACTACATCATTCCAGTGACGAACTTTTTTACCAAACCACAGATCACTATAAGTGAAGAAGGCTATTTGGAAAGTCTTAATCATAGTGGTTCTGGTTTTAACTTTTTCACTGATGGTTCAAAGATGGATAGAGGGGTAGGAGCTGCGGTTTACTGTCGGGAGCTCGATATAGAGGAATCTTATAAACTTCCTGATCATTGTAGCATCTTCCAGGCGGAAATCTATGCTGTCAAAATGGCAGCAGAGTTAGCCTTCACCTCTCTAACTATGGATGCGCGTGTAAATCTGTATATAGACAGTCAAGCAGCTATTAAAGCAATTTCAGCTGACTGCAATTACTCCTCGGTTGTGCTCCTGTGTAGAAAGGCCCTGGATATGTTATGTACTGGTAGACAAGTACATATATTCTGGATCCGGGGACACATGGGGATAGAGGGAAATGAAATGGCCGATACACTGGCCAAAAGGGGAATTCTATTACCGGCTGAGGTAACGGTAAATATCCGAAAACCAATTCAATACCTTAAAGAGATCATACATTCTAATATGAGGGAAGAAGCGGAGAAATGTTGGCGCGCGACGAAAACTTGCAAAACTTCTAAAATCATGTGGAGCTCCTATGATCACAAATTGACTAAGTTCCTTTTATCACTAACTAGAAGCAACTGTAAGCTTCTAGTGGGAGTATTAACTGGGCACTGCTGGACAGCTTCGTACGCTGTCAAAATAGGACGAATAGCCGACGGTACCTGCAGGAAATGTAAGGAACCCGGAGAAATGGAAACAATGGAACATCTACTGTGTCACTGCCCGGCTTTAAGCCGTACTAGATATAACTATCTTGGTGCTTACACTTTTCGTAGTCTTGAGATTGTATCGAGAGTAGGAATGTGTAGGTTGCTAAAATTTGTTAAATCTGTGTGGGAGTCATTCGATACAGGCACCACGAACTAGGCTGCCATACTAACAGGTTCTCATTTCATTTGCTGGTATCGCTAAGGATCAATGCCGGTCTATGCGAGGTCTTGGACCAACCAGATAAACCTAACCTAACCTAACCTAACCTAGCTTTTTGGCCGCTACAACAACAAATACATGAGAACTAAAAATTAAAGGGTGTTCCAAAACGAGCAACGAAAAATGTTAAAATCCCATGTAATATACATACAATTGTATGAACATATGTACATACATATATTGAAACTTGAAATTGGTAAAATTAGTGTATTTTTATACAGACTACAACAATTAACACTAAAATTTAAAAAAATTAAAATTAAAGGGTGGTCCATCAGTTAATGCAATTTTGACTATGTAATTTTGACAATTTGCTATATCTTGGAAACCGTAAGAGGCAAACACTTGAAATTTTCAAAAACGGTAAAACTAAAAAAACCGAAAATTATAAAATCGCCAAACCAAAAAGAAAAAAATTGCGAAAAATTAAAAAAAAATCGCAAAAACGAAAAGAGTCGCCAAATAAAAAAAAATCGCAAAACGAAAAAAATCGCCGGTTAAAAAAAAATTCTAACACTAAAATAAATCGCCAAATTCGAAAAAATCGCCAAAATAAAAAAAAAACGCCAAAATAAAAAAAACGCCAAAAATCGAAAAAATCGCCAAAACGCGAAAATGTCGCCAAAACTAAAAAAAAATTTTAATTAAAAAAAACCGCAAAAAATGAAACAAATCGCTAAAAATAAAAAAAAATCTCCAAAAAAGAAAATAAAGTGTCTAAACTAAAAAAAGAGCCAAAACTTAAAAAAATCGCCAAAAAAAACGCAAAAACCGAAAAGACCCCAAAAACGAAAAAAAATGCCAAAACTATATACATATTATATAGCATGAAGTTTGTATTAAATTACATATCTAGTGTTCGTACGGAACCCTTCGTGCGCGAGTCAGAGTCGCACTTTACTGAATGACACTTTATTTTCCTGTTTTTGCGATTTTTTTCGATTTTTGGCGTTTTTTTTTCATTTTGGCGTTTTTTTCATTTTGGCGATTTTTTTGAATTTAGCGATTTATTTTAGTGTTAGATTTTTTTTTAATTTTTGGCGATTTTTTTTTTTTTTTTGTTTGGCGATTTTATAATTTTCGGTTTTTTTAGTTTTACCGTTTTTGAAAATTTCAAGTGTTTGCCTCTTACGGTTTCCAAGATATAGCAAATTGTCAAAATTACATAGTCAAAATTGCATTAACTGATGGACCACCCTTTAATTTTAATTTTTTTAAATTTTAGTATTAATTGTTGTAGTCTGTATAAAAATACACTAATTTTACAAATTTCAAGTTTCAATATACATATGTTTATACAATTGTATGTATATTACATGGGATTTTAACATTTTTCGTTGCTCGTTTTGGAGCACCCTTTAATTTTTAGTTCTCATGTATTTGTTGTTGTAGCGGCCAAGGTTTTACATACTGTGTGCAAATTTCAGGTCCGTAGCTCTTACGGTTCCTGAGAAAATATCGTGTGACGTACAGACGGACAGACGGATAGATGTACAGACGGACAGCGTAGCGAAAACAATAGGGTTCCTTTTCACCTTTGGTGTACGGAACCCTTAAAAGAGCCAAAACTTAAAAAAATCGCCAAAATCGGAAAAACGAAAAAAACGCCAAAACAAAAAAACCGAAAAAACCCCAAAAACCAAAAAAAATTCCAAAACTATATATTATATAGGATGAAGTTTGTATTAAATTATATATCTAGTGTTCGTACGGAACCCTACGTGCGCCAGTCAGAGTCGCACTTTACTGAATGTATTTAAAAAAGTGTTCTTTGAAAAAGGTACATTTTGGTTCATGACTTTGGGCTTAAGGAATTAACATAAAAAGTGTATCAGTTGATCAAAATAACAAAACAAAAAATGGCGTGTACCTCTTATATATTAAACCTATCCATATTAGTTTCAAATCGAAGATTTTAATTAGTATATTTAATATATGGTGCCATAACAGCTAAAATAGCTTAAGCGACACATTTTTTTAACTTCGTTTTTTTTGACGAAAATCGACTACTTACGATCGCAAATGATCGATTTTGGTCGAAAATTGAAGTTTGAAAATTATGTCGCTTAAGCTATTTTTGCGGTTATGGCACGATATTAGCTAACAAAGTAGCGGGCAATATAAATGTTTAGAAATAAAATTAAAACTCTTATTTGGTAGACTTTTAATCTGAAAATGATCTTTAATGCCAATAACCGGCGCTAATTTGACTAGTGCTTCGAAGTTTTGCCACTTTTTCTAGTGTATTATTTTTGTTTTATATCAACTAAATGCTTTTCCTCTTATGTTGGCTTCTATGAATTCCTGGTTAAACTCTGATCATAAGGCTTTTGTAATAAAATTAAATATTCCATATCTTTAACTTAAACACATAAAGGCCACAGTTAAGGCTCTGTAAAATTACAAATGCGCTTGCACTCAAAAATTCTCTCATACTCACTCAGAGAAACAATGTCAATGTTATTTTGGGAAATGGGGATAATGCCAATAGATAAAATGGACAAGGGGGTAATGTCTTTTGTAATGACAATGAAATGTTCTCGGTACTTTTAGTTCAAAGTACTCACTCAAACACAGGCAAGCAAACTTGCACACTTGTATAATCAAAAGAGCTGCTGTGCATGTGCTTGTGTGTTTGAATATAAAAGTGCTTTGATTTCAGAAAAAAAAAATTGGTTAAGACTGGTAAGTGGATTTAGGTATAAATGACCATTAAAGTGATGTCGACACATGCATCTATGTATGACTGTTAAGCCTGCCTGCCTGCCTGCCTGCTTTCATGCTTGTGCTTGCTTGCCTGTCCGTCTGTCTGTCTACCTGTCTGCACATGCAGAGCTTATAATTGTTTGAAAGTTAAATTAGCATTTGTTGGCACGTACATTTTAGAAACTTTGATTTAGAATTGTCCATCCAATAGAAATTTATTTTACCATTTACCATTTTTCTTATCTCAGTACTTTTTTTTGTTTGTTTTTATTCCTGTTTTTTGTTTTTTTTAAATTAATGTTTGTCAGATAAGAGAGGTGTGAATGGCATTAAATTGAGTTAAATATTTAATGAAATTTACCCTTTCACAAAAAGAAGGAAGCCCTACCACTACTTGCTCTAGTATTATTTTAAGAGATTTAAGGAGGTAAAATGAAAATTTAAAAAGCTTTTGTGCAACAACAACAATACGGACATGGAGTTAAAAGCCTGACATTGTTTGTTTTTATACAAGAACATTTTGGTTTGGTTGTTCAGCGAAGGTAAAGGAAGCAAAAAATAAAAAATAAAACTCTTACAAATGTTTGCTCAATATTTGAATACTGTTTTTATAGCTAATTGAACTGAAAATTAAAGCGCTTTAATGCATCACAAACAGTTAAATTAAAAAAAAAAATATTTATCTGTTTAAACATTTGCATAAAATTGCTGTGAAAGTAATTTTGATAAAAAAAATTTACAAAACTTTTTCTGCTCTATTTGATGGCAAAATTATTTGACAGTAAAAAACAAATCATTTTTTTCTTAGTTCCTTATGCATTTTAAACTATTTAGTTTAAATAAAGTGCAACTGTAACAGCAACTATCTATTGCATGTGTCAACTAACTTGACACGACATTTAAATATCCATTGTAATTTTTTTATTTAACTTGTCACTGTATATAAAAATTATAAAACTTTATTACCTCAATTTAGTATTATATAACTATTACTTTTGACACTTTGCTATTTTAAAACCAAAATTTTTTACCTGTAAAAACTGAATTAAATATAGTATAATGTACGGTTCAAAGTGTCACTATATATTACTAGACTGGTCACAGCTTGTATGTTCTTTTTTTAATTCTAAATATGTGCGCTCTTTATAATATGAGATTTGCTGCCATAAATGCGCTCTTAATTTTTTTAGCTCGATCCAACGGTGCCTTCTGGTGCCTGGTGGGGCCTAAAAAACCCTATACACAGTGGGGATTTAAAAAGATGGAAATATTTTTTTAGCTTCTAAACGATCCATTCGATTGTATATATATTTAAAGGAGTTGAAGGCACAAAGACCCAAAGTGAGCAACCTAGGGTTAATAAAAAATTAAACCAATGCCAAGCTGTTGTTTTTAATCTGATAAAAACAAAGTAGAAAATGCTGCAATTAATTGCACATAAAGTAAGAAATTGCTTTAAAATCACTGCGATTCTCAAAAATAATTTATAAAATCCCGAAAATGGGATTTTTTCAGCATTTTTACTGTATTCTTCTTATCTTTCGATAATATAATATAGAGATAATATTTTTGGAAATATTTAAAAACATATTATGTCTTAAGATAGCATGATGAATTTTTTGGTTCTAGCTTTGGAATTTGAGCAAAAAAAGTCAGAAATTTAAAATTTATAACAAAATAATAAACAAAATTTTGAACAAAACATTTCTTTGTTATATTTCTTATAAGTAGAAATGTGGGGTTTGTATTTTTGCAAAAAAATAAACTTATAATAGCGAAATAATTAACCAATTTTTTCAGCAAAAAAAAAAAAAAAATGGCGAAAATCGTCTTATTTCATAATTTTAATTTAAATTGCGTATAACTTTTAACTTAATAAAGGCTCATGATACAAATTACTTATTTAAGGTTACAAATTTTGTTCTATATTCATAGTAAGTTTACGTCAAACAAGAATTTGCATCTCCATTAGCAGAACAGTGGTCCAAGGTTGGTAAGAATAGAATAGAAATAGAATAGGTTGAAGATCTGATCCAAAGTCCGGCACTTCTACACCTGATGGATCTTTTGTACCATAGATCTATAAGTTAAATTAATTCAATCTCTGTATGACTTTCCTTATGGAGGTCTGTACAGATATTGGAGAAGCCCGCCTAATATCATCTGAACACAGAAACTCAAAATGAAAAACACGCCTTCTACTGTCACACAATACGATGTATGTCGTCGTCTCGTCATCTTCCAAGCACAAGCGACACAAAGGTGAACCAACTTGATTACTTTTCCACAAAGGATAGTTCAGTCCAAAGTGACCAGAATGAAAACCAGTAACAAGCCGTAAGTTATTCCTGTCGAAGTTCAGGATGCCATTATTTGTAAATGGCTGCATCAAAGCTTTGGCCTGCCTTCAGCCAGAAAAAGACAGCCAAACCTCCTTAGCGGTCGAAGTTTTTTTTTTTTAATGCATGTTTTTTTTTATTTATTGTATCTTCAAATATGAACTAACAATAAGTATTCAAATCTTAAATCTATAAAAAAATTATTAGGCCCGACCAATGTCGGACATAAGCTTAGTGATAGTTATTAATAATACATAAGTAGTGATAAGCAACAAAAAGAAAAAAGTGTTTTCAAGCAGCTTCACCATCTAGAGAGTTGAATATTAGACCCCGTGTATCTCTCTTTTTTAAGCGCATGTGTCCAGTAAAGTTCAAAATATTACGAGCAAGCGGATTAGGATGTGACTCGAGTTTTGTTAGACATTTGCCTGCGTATTTTACAATTTCTTCAGTCACTAGTAGCATATTCAAATCGCGATGTATATTTGAATTTTTGATGTACCATGGAGCCGATGTTATCATGCGTAAAATTTTATTTTGCCTTCGTTGAATTTTCTCTACATTTAAAGCTGAAGCAGTGCCCCATAGTTGAATTCCGTAACACCATATTGGCTTTAAAAGCGACTTGTATATTAAAAGTTTGCAGTCTAGGCTAAGTGTTGAATTTCTACCAATCAGCCAATGTACCTGAGTTAATTTAAGTTTCATTTGAGTTAACTTAGAGTCAATGTGGTGTTTCCATGTAAGTCGTCGATCAAGGTGTATGCCAAGATATTTCACATGTGAATGTTGAGGAACAACTTGATTATTAATCCGAATGGGGGAGCAAGTATCTCTTCTTAGGGTGAACGTTATATGGACACACTTTTGTTCATTGACTTTAATTCTCCATAAGTTTAACCAAAGCTCCATCTGGCTAATGTATTCCTGGAGTTTGCGGGATGCCTCATCAGGGTTTTGGTGCATACTAAGGCAGGCTGTATCGTCGGCAAATGTGAAAGTATGGATACTACTGCTCACAGGCATATCACAAGTATAAATCAAATATAAAACTGGTCCCAGTATGCTCGCCTGTGGCACACCGGATGAAATAGTTTCAGGCCTACTCGCAAAGTCTCCTTCCACAACAGTGAACTTACGGGAAATAATGTAACTTTCCAAAATATTTAAAATGTTTATTGGTAAGTAAGTCTTCAATTTTAAAATTAGGCCTTCATGCCACACTTTATCAAATGTCTGGGAAACGTCAATAAAGAGCGCAGAACAATACTTTTTTTCCTCAAAAGTTCTTCTTATAAATTGAAGCAATCTGTGAGTTTGTTCAATGGTGCTATGCTGACTTCTAAAACCAAATTGATGGTCTGATATGCACCCACTACTAATTAGAATTGGGGAAAATTTTGTTTTGAGCAGTTTTTCGAAAAGCTTTGACATAGTTGATAGTAGACTTACTGGCCTATATGACTCAGCCTTGTTTAGATCTTTGCCCGGCTTTGGAATCATTTTAACCTTGGCAAGCTTCCAGCTGTGTGGATAATACTCCAGTCGTAAAATGTCATTAAATATGAATAATAGGATTCTCATTGCAATACGAGGCAAGTTCATAAGCATCTGGTTACTAATTCCATCAATACCCGGAGCTTTCTTCGGGTTGAGTTCGGCAATTAATTTTTGTAAATCACGCATCTTAAACTTTATGTGTTGAGGAGGTAGAGCGACTACATTCGGCAAATCAGTAACACCAGTACATATGTTTGGCGTAAAAACGGATTTTATTTTAAGTGCTGAGAAAATATTTTACCTTTTTCAGTATCGCTTCTTGCCCAACTTCCGGTAGATGTGCGTAGAGGTGGCTTATACTCAATGGGTGTTTTAAGCTTTCTAGCAGCGCGCCACAAAGAGTAATTAGACGCTGGTGTGACATCAAGACCTTCCAGATAATTTTCAAGAGATGCAGTTTTTTCAGATGCAAGCAACTCTTGGAGTCGTTTAGTGCACTCTTTAAATCTGATTTTATTTTGTGGTGATCTGTGCTGTTGCCATTCCCTTCTAGCTCTTCTTTTTTCACGTACGAGACGTTCAATGTCTGTAGAATAAATTTTATTAAACCCAGTCTGCGGATGGGAGATAGTGGCATGTTCAGCAGCCTGTTTAATATTCTCGCTGAGATTGGCAATGTTAGATTCAATATCATCGGATGTTCTAAGCGTAATGTTCTAAGCGGTCGAAGTGACATCTTCCTTAATCAGAGACATTACAGTCAACCGACTTACGCCACAAAACGGTGCCCATTAAAGGAGCAGCAGAGGCCCTCTTGGCCAATTCATCCGCTTTCTCATTCCCTGGATGAGCGCAGTGGCCAAGGTTGATAAGAAAGTCAAAATTTTAATTTTCTCTCTCGAATATTTCCAAACATGTAAACGAAACCCCATAAATATAGCAGACTTTTTTAGTTCTTGGATAGAAAAAAGTACAGTGAAAAAATTTTTTTTTTATCAGAGCAAAAACATCAGCTTGGCATCGGTTTTAATTTTCCATTAACCCTTGGTTCTCACTTTCGGGCTTGGTGGCTCCACCCCCTTTAAAGGTATATAGTCGAAATTCCAGACTTAAGTTTTATGAAATTTCGCAACAATCATACATATCGCTTAGAAACTGCAGAACTATTTCCATTTTTTTTACAAAATCCCCACTGTGTATGGGGTATTTTAGGAACCATTAGGCACCAGAAAGCACCGTCGGATCGAGCTAAAAAAATATATTATTTTTTCTCGTACCGAAATGATGAAAAAAATTAATTTATCATGACACTTAACAAGTGCATTTAATCAATTACTTTTATTAGCTTGTCTGCCGGCTTTTGTGACTTTTTGCATCTCCGGTGGAAGCTTCTGATGTCGTTAAAATTTTGTTAATGTAACAGGAGGTATTTACGTCTTTAATTCCTTGCCAATTTAATCGAAGTGATGTGTCAATCTTTGCGTGTATTTATATTAGTTTGGTTTTTTAAAGTTTATTTTTATGCAGGTTTTGTTAGCTTCTTATTGTATTTCTGATAGTTTAAACTGTATGTTATTCAACGTATGCGAATAATCGAAATGTCTTAAGGTACGGTCACACTTGTCAAATATTTGCCCAAAAAAAGCGTAACCAACAAATACAAATAAAAAAAGTTTTGATCCAGACACTTGTTTATCATACTAACCAGTCTCGAACACAACTAGTGGACAATTTCTTAGAATCCAACAATATTGGCTACTCTTTTTAACTTGACAAACTTTTGTCTGAATTGAAAGTTTTTTCATTAGCTTTTTTGGGCAAATGTTTGACAAGTGTGACCGTAGCTTTAGTCTTCCCTACTATCTTAAATAGTTCTTAGATTTTCTTGGGTGTTCTCTTGCACTTTTGAAGATTTTGTTATATAGCTGTGTGTGTGACTGTAAGTAAAAACTTGTTTTTAAGTCTTTAAAGAGTTTTAAAAGATATTCTAAAACTGCTCCTTTATTATTTGAAGGCTATTCATGTCATCTTTACAGGAGTTTTGTTGGTAAAATCTTTCTTGTTTGTTGCGTGCCACTGAGTTGAATTCTTTATTAGCTTTGTACTTATTATATGACCTAAAACTTTATTTATGACATTATGTTACCATATATTGATTTGGCAGGGTATAACATGTCCAGTGGTGTCCAAAAGTAAAATGTATCCCTAAAAAATTTTATATTTTCTTAGCATACTGCCTGTGAGTTATATAACTGAGCAACTTTCGGAATATGTCAAACTCATTTTGCTCATTTTGGAAAAACTATAAAAGCTTAAATTAGACGTGACATAGCCATAATGCCATAGCCATAACCAAACCAAAATTCAATAGGTTTCTATGGTGAGAGTTATGGCGTTATGGCGAGTCACCTATAATCAAATACAGTGTTGACCATTAGTTTGGTTCGAAGGGCTGTTTTCTATGGCTATGGTTATGTCACGTCTGATTGAGCCTAAAATAAACTTTTTGTAAAAAAAAGATGTTATGGCGAAGGCAGTTAAACATGACGTATGACTAATATTTATTACTCATACGATTATAATATACAGAATATTTTAGGATGTTTGTTCATGTATCATGCCAGTATTAGGGTTTGCACAGCGATTATAATCGTAATAGTAATCGCGTTTAATCACAACTTTTAGTCGCAATAGTAATCGAACCCCTTAATCGCTCGATTACGGTTAAAACATTTTCCTTTTTTTAGGCAAAGAATTTATGCTAAATTTGCAAATTCAACTCATTAAAATTAAAATTTTAATACAAAATATACATATTTGGAATAAACATGTCTATATGTTTGCATTTCATTGGCACTTTAACAAATCATCAGAAGAGTTTCAGAGTTGAGTTGAGAATTTACATTAGCTTTTTGGAAAACTCCAATAGAATAAACAATTAGGCTTAGAAACTTATACAAAACACAAGAAACGATTTATGTATAATCGATATGACTCTATTTTACTTTCCTACACCTTAATACAATAAAAGTGTTAAAATACAAAACTATGATTAAAATCCAAATTAAGCACTTTTTTAAATTTTTTATTTTATTTTATTATTTTCTCCCAATTTCATTTGAAATCCTCGTTATATCTCCAAAATTTCATTACCATTGATATCAATTTTGTTTTGTTTGATACAGTTTGTTTTGTCTTAGGATCTAGCATTTTTTACAAAAAACATAAAAATATTAAAAAAAAAGTGTATAGTTATAAGTGGGTGTCCGCACATGATAAACTTATATCATGATAAATAAATAACTTCGTACAAAAAAAAAAAAAAAATAAAAAAATAAACGGTATAAAATATAATGTTTTTATATGAACTTGTTCATTCATTCATATATAAAATTATCAAATGTGCATACAAACTTAAATAAAGCATAAATTAAGAAAGTAGAAATATACTTCGTCCTAGAAAAATTTTCTACTAAAAGATTGCTTTCCCATAATTCTTATTGCTTTTGATACGCATAAGTTCTGATTTAAGAACTTCATTTTACATGCTTTACAATTTACTAAAAATAAAAATGTAATTTATTTGAAAAATTAAATTAAAACGCGAACTCAAGACAAAATAATTAAATTTTTAAAATTTTAAATTATAATTACATTTCTTTGGCTAAACCCATGCAGTTCGACTTAAACTAATGACATAATTTATTTTGGGTTTAGAAAAAATTATACATAATAGTAATTTTCTTGCTTAATCGAGATTAACCGATAATCGCGATTAATCGCATATTTTTTTTATCGGAATCGCGATTAAGGAAATCTGCGATTATTTGCAAACCCTAGTCAGTATTTTGAACCCCAAAATTTTCGTACGTATCTTTGAAATTTTTAAGCATTTGTTATTTACCTAAAACATAATCACGACATGCCAAATATAAAATTAAATGATTTTTGCTTTAGGTACCTCTTTGTAAAAGAGGTATATGTAAAATTTAAAAAAAAATCTATGATAAGAATTTTTGGAACAAAAAATTAAAATTTCAAGGCACAATTGTTTAAAAAATTATATTAAAACTCATTTGGCCCACTTGTATTTTTGGATGTGTAAACATCTATACGCTAGGGGATAAAAATCTTTTGACTTTGATTTCTTTGCTGAGATTTCTTTGCTTTTTGCTTTTGCTTTGCATTGTCAAATCGGTGTGAGCTATGTATGAGTATATTAGTGTTTGAAAGAAGCAATACCAAGCAGAGAAACAAGTCGACCGGCTCGAAGCCGACGGTGCGCCGCCGCCGGTTATTTTTCTGTATATTTCCGTACACCAAAGGTGAAAATGAACCGTAAGAGCTACGGACTTGAAATTTGGACAAAATATGTAGACATTTGGTCACTACAACAACAAATACATGAGAGTTAAGAACTAAAGGGTGTTCCAAAACGAGCAACGAAAAATGTTAAAATCCCATGTAATATACATACAATTGTATGTATGTACATATATATATACACTTGAAATTTTAAAAGTTAGTGTATTTTTCTACAGACTACAACAATTAACACTAAATTTAAAAAATTTAAATCAACGGGTGTTCCATCAGTTAATGCAATTTTGACTTTGTAATTTTGACAACTTGCTGTTATCTTGGAAACCGTAAGAGTAAAACTCTTGAAATTTTCAAAAACGCTAAAACTAAAAAAATCAAAAAAATATAAAATCGCCAAATATAAAAAAATCGCCAAAACGAAAAAAATCACCAAATTAAAAAAAATCTCTAGGACTAAAATAAATCGCGAAAAACCGCAAAAATCGCCAAAATTAAAAAAATCCTTAAACAAAAAAATCGCCAATATGAAAAAATCGCCTAAATAAAAAACCCCCAAAACCACAAAAAAATCGCCAAAATGAAAAAAATGCGAAAATTAAAAAAAAAACCCAAAAAGAAAAAAAAAACGCCAAAACGAGAAAAAAGCGATAAAACTGAAAAAAAAATCGTTTTAACTGAAAATAATTAAAAAAGAAAGAAAGCTTAATAAAAAAAAAAAATTATCAAAACCGAATGTGCGCGAGTCAAAGTCGCACTTTAATGAATTTATTTTAATTGCAATGCGTACACAACCACAAGAACAGCAACAACTAAACGATGAACAAAAGGAATTAAAAATTAAAAAGTAAAAGTAAAGGCATTTACCATAGATGAGCACTGCAGTACCACTAAAGTTTCAGTAAAAACAAAACAAATTTTGCTGATTACTAAAATTTTTTTCTACAATTTTTATAAATTGCCTAAATGATTTGTTATATGATGAGGTGCATTGAATTTTCAGTAATCAGTAATGCCCGTATTCATAATAAAATTCTACCAAGTGGCTAAATGTTTTTCATACAAAAGTTTCAAAATTTGAACGAAAAAACTTTGCCACTTGCTACGGCCCTACGATTTTAATAAATAGTAATGCAAATTAAATTTCATTAGCAGTAAAAATTTACTGAATTTTTTTAGTAATCAGTAAATTTGCTGCTTACTGCAATTTTGAATGCAGTACATATACATATACTGCAGCGTGCCCATTTACTAACCAAATAAGTTTAATAAAACAAACAAAAACCAACAAATTCATATGTATTTACAATATTGAAAGTTTTGATACTTTAATTAATTAATTTAAAAAAAGATACTAAAAGCATAAGTACTTCCAACTTAAAAAAAAAATTTCATTACTAGATGTTTATACATCTCCTCTGTGATCGGACTCACATTGCTTTTTTTTTTTTTTTTTTTTGTTTTGATGTTTTGAGTATCTTATTTTCTGAATAAATCATTCTTAGAGCCAATCTTGCTTCCTTTTGTGCCAAAAACTGAGTATTAGCATAGTTAATTTATATACTCCTATAAATTTTAAAAATATTTTTTTGTGTTTAAACGGTGTTTTTAAACATTTTTAATATTCAGTTTTTTTTCCAGTATAAGCTCAACAATGCGTTAATAATATGAAAAGTAATATTTACACAGTTGTAATTGAAGGCTTTAATGTGCATCAGAGCAAATGTTTATATTAAAAGCTTTCTCGTAATCCCTGGTATTTGTGTTTTAGATTTCTTTCACAATTTTTTCCTGTTTATTTCCATTCAGTTTCATCAATACCAGTTAAAGCCAGTATAATAAAAGTCTCATTAACTTAAGTGCAAAATAAAACAAATAACAATTTTAAATGATCCCTTTAAGTTTGTATCAAATGTCGTGTTATTAAATGCAATTCGGCAAATGTTATTTTTTTCAAAAGCAACTTAAATCATGGAAATACATTAGATTTAAATCGTAAATAATTGGAAAAGAAGGGTGTATTTTAATAAAATTAACTTTTGAAGTAATTTAACTAAGCATTATCCTTCAGCATTATGCTAGCTAATTAACGTTCATATCACTGGCAAACTCCATAGGGACGGCTGTGACCATGATACTCACATGTTTTTTTTTTAACAATCTTTAAATTCTTTTCTTTAAAAGATTTTATACTTTAAAACGAATCTTCCCTATTTTTATTCATTGCATGAAGTATTTCATTAAAGACTTATTAAATGAATACAAAATAAATTTGAAAACGTATTAAATAAAGCATAAACTTATTTTTTATCTAGAGGGATTCCTTTAATAAACTTTTACTATTTTCTATTACTTCATAGAAATCTTATATTCCAAACATTTATAAATATGAGAATATAAATATATCTGTATCTTTATTTCAACACAACATGAATATAAATACCTGCAAGGAGTTTGCTGATGAAAGGAAAAACTATTTTGTAACATGTTGTAGGCGATAGAGAAAAATTATTAATTAAAAATAGAGACAAAAAAATAAAAATACTAGGCAATCATAAGAGACTTTTGTAAAAGAAACAAAAACAAAGGAGATCAGCACAAGGGCTGGTAAGTCCAACAAACAATTTTGTAGTTGTTCATATTGCAACTCTAAAGCATGATGAAAATAATCTAAGGGCCTGTCCCACAATGTCGACAGAAAATGTTCGATCGATTACTTATATTAAACTAAAATAAAAATTATTCTATTGTTGTGTTCAATACAAATCTACAGTACATTTTTCATCGAGAGACTGTAGTTGGGTATTAAATATGATATGCACACTTTTTGCTACAATTTTCTTTGAATTGATTTATATAAATAGTTAATTATTGAATTATAATATTATCAGCCAAAAATGTTCAACTTTTCCAATACTCTTCAAAATATCAAAGCCCTGTACACTAATGCTAATCAAAATAATTTAATACAATTAATTCAACAGTTTTAATTTGAACTAAATTCAATTCTCATGTCCATCTGTTTGCTGGGTATTTGCTTATGTGGTTTCGTAAGAAGACTTCCATTTAATACATGATTTTTTTATTCTTCTTCATTATGGAAAATACATGGCAATTGACAATTTGTGAAAAAGTATGTTTATCATTAACATGAATTCAAAGGTAATTCATCATTTTACTCATACATACTCGTATAAAAAGTTTTATATATAAATTATACATTTTCATTCATATTCATTTATAGACATTTGTTTTTATAGGCAAACAACATTCATACAGATTTATTAAGTAACAAATACTTCTAACAAGTTTCTGCAACCACAAGCAGTATGAGATTTAAATATAAAGGCTAATGAGTACAATATTATTTAGAATTTAGAAAAGTGATGAGTTTGATAAGTTTTTATAACAACTTTGAAATCAATCGGGTATATTGTGGCACTCACCCACAATATATCTGTAAAATGACAGCCTTTGGCTTATATATGTGCCGTGAAGCAGCTTTTCTGCCAGCAAATAATAAAACTGGTAGAAAATTTATTTATTGGTTTGTGTGGAGAATATAACTCAAGAAAAACTGAGAATAGTACTGTTGTATCCAATAGTGTTGAGGAAAGACTTTGCTATTAAGGCTTTCAAAGTAAACTTAACACGAAAACTCACGCCAAACGACCAACACTATCATTCTTTTGCATGAAGTGTCTTACCGTGTGATTTCTTGCAGAAAAATCTCACCCGTTTTTTTTTTTGCCATTTCTAACTTTGCGATATTTTGAATTATTTCAAACTTAAAAATTTTTTGGCATTGTAAAGAACAATATCTGGAGTAATTTTTTCTAATTTGGGGCAAGAAATTGCCTTTTATTTAGGGTGATTTAATTTCTTTTTTTTTTAGAAATTTTTATTATTTTAGGCGTTTTTTCCTTTTAACTACACAAGATATTTAAAATCTCTTCAAAGCGAGAATCAGTACTCAAATAAACATGTATGTTTGCTGTAATAGAAAATTTTGGAGGCATTTTCAATATTACTGGGTGTTGTTTTTCATTAAACACACTTTTCATGGCACCTAAGTATCAGTGATGCCAATTTAGAGCTTTTGGTACTGTTTTTAGTGCTTTTTTAAGAAAACGAGAAATTTTGAGCGTTAGTGCCAAACTAAGAAAAATCACTATTAATTACTTTAAAAAAATTTGATGTATTTATTTTTTCAGTGTAAAGAAACCTTTTTCGTCTGATTTATTTCATTAAACAGAGAATAGCATAGAAAATATTAAAAAATTGTAAACTTCACTCGTTTGGATTTTCACTTCTTTTTCACGTGAGGGCTTTCTAGATCTCAAAATTACGCATTTTGTGCTTTTTTTTAATTTTAATGTGCTTTTAGTGCCAAAAAGTTGGCATCACTGCTAAGTATATAAACAATTTAGTCACCACTGTTTTATTTTAATAATCATGCAGTGCTACCAATCACTGAATATTAGCATCTTCAGCCATTCCTGTAAACATCAGAGAACTGCATGAGTGCATACTTTTGTGAATCTAATGGCGTTTTCTTTTCTGGAAAAAGTGTAACATTTTTTAACTTTTTATTAAAAAAAAAATACATTCGTTTAAAGAAAAAATTTAAGTTCGCAAGGAATGATACAATTTTTTATAATAAAATGTATATACCAGAAAATCATTTTATTGTGAATTTTTATTGAAAAGTGAAATAAGTGTAACATTTTTTTTTTCAGAAAAGAAAATGCCATAAGTGTACTCGTCTTAAAAGCTGTTGCGGTGCGACTGGTGCTTATCTAGTAAGTATTTTTTTACGCCTTCGACATTTGTACTCATACTTTGCGTAAACAACAAATATAATAATATTTGAATAAGAATATGGAGAAGTATATACGGATTTGTGCTTTGTAATAATTAGCGAAGTATGCATGTAGCATAAGTATAAGAATTTTTATTGATTTTGTTTTTAGCATGCTCATTCACATTTTGTTGTTTTTGAATTAAGTTTTCCAAAAATTTTTTAAAAACTTGTTTTTAAATATAGTGTAAAACAAAATGTGTGATAAAGTAACAATAAATAAATTTTAATTTATTTTCAGGTCCATGATTAAAATAAAGTATAGTCTTTTGGTGCTCTGTAGCCATTGTAAAATTTTGTAAATTGTAAATGTAAAACTTTGACGCCGTATACATACATATAAATCTTGCATGTATGTCTTGTATGTTTTTTCTAAAAACCACAAAAGTTTTTATCATATCTATTTCAAATATTAATTGAAGCATATCCGCGAATAACGTTGTAAAAGATAGTTTTCACAAATCCAGTGTTTTCACAGATTACCATTAACATTACTCTCTTGCGCTGTTCAAACGTCAGAACGTTCAAATTTATGCATTTTATCGCCATCCAAATAAAATTACAAACAGTCAGTCAGTGCAAAAACTTTGTAAGTAACTAACAAAGTCAAGCAAACTAAATTTTCGAAAATAATTGATACGTTAATGCTAATTATCATTATTTTCGATAAGTTAAAACGATACAAAAAAAACAATCTTGCTTTAAAATACGTTTTTTTTGGCTCTCCTAAAAAATTAGTATTTTGTCACTTACAACATTATTTGCGACTAACCTTTAATTATTTTTTAAAGACTTAAAAAGTGTATCGGATGCAGAAAATTTGCTTCGAAAGATATTGTTGTCAAAAATTTGCTGAAAAAAAATGTTTAGTTTTTATTGCTCCGTAATTTATTTTCAATAAAATAAAATAAACAGGACTCAAAAAGCTGACTAAAAAAAATACTCGAAGAAAGGTCAAATACGATTAGCAACGGGACTGATAGATGATTCAAATAACAGTCGTAAATGACAATAAAAAAAATCATAAATTGACTGATAAATTTCTCAAATATGACTCGTAAGCGATTAGAAACATGGCTGAAAGACAATTCGAAAAAGAGTAAAAAATAAAGCAAAATAAGATTAATAAATGATCAGTAAACGATCCGAAAAGGACCTTAAATACTACTAGGAAAGGGGTCGAAAACTACTCTAAACTAATATAGAAAAAGGCTCATAAATGATTTATCAAGAAGAGTCGCGGGTAGTCACGTTTTTCTGCCGACAAGAGTATAATTTATAATCATAAAATGAGCGCATATTCTAGCTTTTTAATCGCGCAGAAGAGTCAAAAAAGAGTCGAATTGGATTGAAAATTTCAAAAATTTCTGGCTGGGTATGATTGAATTATATGTTTGGAGTCAAATCATATTATTGTTAATAGAAAAACAAAATTTAATAATATTATTATCTGAGTTAATAATAATATTATCTATAACAACAATGAACTTTATTACACATAATCTTGGTATTGTAAATATGACAACACTATTGTTAGATGTGACTAAAATATAATTCAGACTCACCATACCATGATCTAATATTATATTAATATTGTTAAATACGACCACAGTATTATTTAATATGATAATACTATTTTATTTTTTAATCATATATTTATTGTAGAAACAGCTGTGCGTTAAATTCGAAATAAAAATAAATTAATATTAATGAAATAAAATGTATATATAGAAATAAATACTTACACTACATACAGACATGTCTGTTTAAAGATATACCCAAATGTTTATATATTTTTATTGATCTACCCTTTTGTTTATACTTCATTTATTTATTCATTTATTTAACACCACCCGTGCACTACCGATAGCTTAAGAACGAAATACTGAAGTGTCAGATGTTTCTGAAAAAAATTTTTTTTTAAACTGAACATAGTATGTTTTTGGATAACATTATATTGTTATTTAGATCATATTATTTTTAAATAATAACACAAATTATGTTGTAGTCATAAATTTTTAACAAAACTATATTGTTAAACTTTAACCATATCAAATTTTTTTATGGATATGATAATGTAAATATTAAATTCAAACATTACTTTGTTTATCGCAACGAAATAAATGTTTAAAATAACAATAACTAGTTTTCGACGACCATACATTTGTTTCAGAGAACATAACATTGTTTTTTCCACCATTCTACAACCATATCTTTTCTTTGCGTGCTTTAATTTTTTTGGACTCAACAACTGCGAGAAAAAATCAGGGATGACCTGCTGGTCAACACGTTGCCATATTTTTGTTTGTGTTTTGATTGGAAAAATGCTTCGACCTTGTTATTAATGGACTGAACTTAACATCATCATAGTTAACTATTATTTAAAGTGTAAACTATTGGTATTGCGTTTCGGTTAGGCTGGGTTATAAGAAAGCCTCTTGTAGAAGTGGCTAACTTAAATCTCTCAGTTCTACCTATTTGTGATACTGTCTGTGGGAGCAGTTGAGACTCAAACAGGATTAGTTCATAATGTCAAGTATACAAAATTAGTTTTTGATATTTGTAGCTGGTAAAGCTTGAACATGAAGCTTTAAATTAATACTTTTATTTTAAAAAACTTATTAATTGCACCACTGTACATTAATATAACACTTCAAACTTTTTCAAAGAACAGACACAAATATTACAAAATAAAATACATGAACATATAAAAAACAAGTTGCAGCTAAAGCTTTATTCATTCCTAAATACAAAAACACAAACACAGCACATACCACCCAACCCAGTTACCGGGTAACTTTATAAGAGCAGCATGCTTGTAAGTTACAGTCACTACTTATTAATAATAAATAATTCAAAAAAAAATATATGTCTACTTACCCCATCTAATATTTTGATATTGTGCAATGCATCTTGGGCCCTCAAAGCAGCTTTACGTGTATAATAAGTAACAAAACAGCACCCTGTAAAATGGAAAAGAGAAAAAAACACAAAAAGCACAAAATAAAACAACAAACAAAAACACTTTAACATTTATCAGATAAGGAATACAAAAAAAAAATAAATATAGAAATTTACAAAACAAACAAACACTAGAAGATAATTATTTATTCTCTCATACATAACTAGTCTTATTTAAATACAAAATATAATTTTTAACAAGATACAAAAGTACGATGACTGTAGTATAAAGTAAGTAAACAAGCTACAACATACTTGAGCTTAACGAGTACACAAGTACTATTGCATAAGAAAAGTAAATTATTAAGTACACGTAACTTAAAATAAAAAAAAATAAAAAATACAAATTCATTTCTTAAGAACTTATTTTGTATTTGTTTTATAGATTATTTTTTATTTAATGCTTGATGCAAGTTTTTTTTTTGTTTTTTTGTTTTTTTGTTTTGCAAAGCACTTTGGCTGTAGCTGTTTAATGTTAATTAATCCAATATCATGCAATTTTATTTGTAGAACTTATATGCTTACAATTAAATACACTTGACACAAAAAAACTATGCGCACAGGATTCTACATCATTAAAATCCTTTTTTTTTTTTGGAGGGCCAAAGACATGAATTATGAAACAAACATGCAAATTGACAAGAGCTCTTATATTTAATAAATATTTTGACATAAATATTTGACAAGAATACATTGTTGATTTTAATCAAGTGACTTGAATGATTTTTTTTGTTGTTATGAACTAGGGATTGGTAAATCGATTTCGATTCCAATCGAAAACCGATTTTATGATAAAAAAAACTCGATTTTTTGTATTCGATTTTACATCTACGATTTTATGCTGAAATCGATTATTGGGCTATAAAAGTCTATTTTTTTTATTATGTCAAAATTTTTGGCAATTTTTTTAAGTATTTATCTGAGTGAAGAAGATTGGTTTGATAACTAATATTTATCATCTTTATTCCGTAACTCTTTGTCGACATCAATGCCAAAACAATATCCAAAAGAGGACACTTACTTTCTCTAAAGGCTGGAAAATAGCAAGAATAGGTTAAAAATAAACAATTATTGAGAAAATATAGTAGTTGAGTGTCTTATTTTGACATTGTCTGACGTTGATGTTAACAAGAACAAGTGAAGGTGATTAGTATGAAACATTAAAACTAATAATCCTTAGTAATAATTTCTGACACTAACTACATATAATAATTCATAATGTTTTGAAATTTATTTTATATAATATAAAAAATTGCTAAAATAAAGCAAGTTTCCGTATAATTTTAATTTATAAACACCGCTTTACTGCCGTATCCAGAAAAAATAATTTAGGTTTACAAAAGGTTTACGAAACAAATTTTGTATGGAAATTTGTTGTTAAACGTTTAGTAAACCTAAGTGATTTTTTTCCGAATACGGCCTTATATATTTAATATGCATATGCATATTATGTACCTTACTAAATTTAATATGTTTCGCTAAATGTAACTTTGTATCTATTTTTAATGTACATAAATATGTTAACTTTTTTTTTGCTTGTTAATAATAATCTTTACTTGAATTTTTATGAATAAAGCTTATTTTGTTTATAAATTAGCCAATTTGTCTTAAACGATTTTAAAATCGATTTTAAAATCGATTTCCATGTCCGATTAATCGATTTCAAAAATCGAAATTAAAAAAGTTGATCGAAAAATCGAAAATCGATTTTAGAAGATATTTTTGCCAATCCCTATCATGAAAAAGATAAAAATTGCAAAGAAGTACTCAGGGCGTATGATGAATATTTCATTACTCATACGTACTCGTATGTACATAATTACGATTTGTCTTGTAGTGGTGGCAAGCAGTTCAGTAAATCCTTGATGTTTATATGCCAAGAGTAAGGCTTTTTAACCATTTGATTACATGGGTGTCTCAAAACAAAATTATGGAATAACTAAACAACTAAGAAACGAAAACGTATCGTTTTAGTTCGTGAACGTATTATAATTAAAGTCTTCTTAAGTCCCAAATCACACTATGCAAGTCTTATTGCTAAGCTGATTAGTTTTAGGGAGAGAGAGAGAGACGAGGGGAACAGAAACGTTTCTTTTCCGCCCGTCTCTCTCTCCTAACAAACTAATCAGCTTAGCAATAAGACTTGCATAGTGTAAATTGGGACTAAGTGTGAAAGTTATTTTAACATTTTATATTACGATATGTATTGGACCTGTTAACTGCATTTGTATTATATTTATATCGCTCATTTACTCAAAGAACGTCATAACTCAAAAAATGGATTTTCTAGATTTCTTTTTTCGTTATTCACATTGTGTAAAAAATTCACACAA
Organism: Tachina grossa; assembly: GCA_949987645.1. NCBI lineage: Eukaryota > Metazoa > Arthropoda > Insecta > Diptera > Tachinidae > Tachina > Tachina grossa. Next base: position 30,627,994 of record OX465275.1, read on the forward strand.
ATGTCTTGTTTGCTCAACTCTGAAGAGAAAAATTAACTTATCTTTCTCCATTTAGTTTTGTGTAAATTTAATCCTCACAAAAACATAAATGTGAAATAAATTCAGTAAAGTGCGACTATGACTCCGTACGAACACTAGATATGTAATTTAATACAAACTTCATCCTATATAATATATAGTTTTGGCATTTTTTTCGTTTTTGGGGTCTTTTCGGTTTTTTTGTTTTGTCGTTTTCTGCGTTTTTTTCGGTTTTGGCGATTTTTTAAGTTTTGGCTCTTTTTTAGTTTAGACACTTTATTTTCTTGTTTTGTCGATTTTTTCGGGTTTTAGGCGTTTTTTTCATTTTGGCGTTTTTTTCATTTTGGCGTTTTTTTTCATTTTGGCGATTTTTTCGAATTTGGCGATTTATTTTAGTGATAGATTTTTTTTTAATTTTGGCGATTTTTTTCATTTTGGCGATTTTTTTTAATTTTTGGCGATTTTTTTTTTGCTTTGGCGATTTTATAATTTTCGGTTTTTTTAGTTTTACCGTTTTTGAAAATTTCAAGTGTTTGCCTCTTACGGTTTCCAAGATATAGCAAATTGTCAAAATTACATAGTCAAAATTGCATTAACTGATGGTCCACCCTTTAATTTTAATTTTTTTAAATTTTAGTGTTAATTGTTGTAGTCTGTATAAAAATACACTAATTTTACAAATTTCAAGTTTCAATATACAATTGTATGTATATTACATGGGATTTTAACATATTTCATTGCTCGTTTTGGAACACCCTTTAATTTTTAATTCTCATGTATTTGTTGTTGTAGCGGCCAAGGTTCTACATACTGTGTCCAAATTTCAGGTCCGTAGCTCTTACGGTTCCTGAGAAAATACCGTGTGACGGACAGACGGACAGACGGACAGACGGACAACGTAGCGAAAACAATAGGGATCCTTTTCACCTTTGGTGTACGGAACCCTAAAAAGGCCAAGTTCCTATAAAAAAGTTCATCCATTAAAAGTAGTGAGATATAAATTTTGACAAAGTTCTTCTTTGGCACAATACCTAACACAGAAATATATTATGTATGATATAAATTTGTAATCGTAGGGTTGTTATATAATTTCTAGATAATCTGCTAACTTGACAACACTTTTACCGATATAAAGAAATGAACAAATATACATTATTCTCTCCTTTTCTAGAAAGTTAAAAATATTGCCAAGTTAGCAGATTATCTAGAAATTATATAACAACCCTACGATTACAAAATTATATAATGCATAGCATATTTCAGTGATGGGTATTGTACCAAACAAGAACTTGGTCAAAATTTATATCTCACTACTTTTAATGGCCGAACTTTTTTATAGGAACTTGGCCTTTTTTCACATTTATGTTTTTGTGAGGATCTGACTACTTTTTAAAAAATTTTCTATGATAACATTTTTTACATTTAAAATTTCTAGTGTGTTTTATTTCTATTCATGATCACTTTGCTACTTAAAAATGGCAAAGTTACATAAAATAATGGGTTAGAGCGTGAGTAAAAATTAATTTAAATCTAAAAATTTTTTTTTACACATTTTACTTTATATAGAAATTTTCATTCTAGAAGGTTTTTTTACATAAAATAAAATTGTAATAAATAATTTACTGAAACAGTAAAAAATATTTACTGAAACTAAATTATATTTCAAAACACACGTTTGTTTGAAAATTTTTTGGGAATAATTTTTTCTGTGTAATTGGACTATCAGACAATGCGAATTGTCTGATTGTGAATTGAACAAATATTTCCTTATTTGTATTGTAAACTCATATGCCCTAAAATGTTGTCCAATAATATCAATAACATTACTGAATGAAAATTTGTATCACATGTACGCCATCAACATGTAACATAGCTAAAACAATTCAATATATTCTAACATAATCTAATCAGCAGTGATAAACAATCGTCTAAAAGTATTAGTAACTTCATAACGGTTCTTTTTTTATTGCTACCATTATTTTTAACGGCAATTTCCTCCTAGAGAAAGCAAACAAACAAAATAACTGCTCTCATATTAATCTACAAATACATACACACACACACACATACATACACTTGCTGGATTATTCACATGTTGCTGGCAGACAGCTATAAAATTAACTCCCTAAGACAGTACGAGGCTAGAAATTTATAAAAAGTTATAGCAACATTTATAAATTCTAATACAAATCACCTTAATATTGCTCTCAGAAGAGTAGTAAGAAATATTTAACTTTAATTTTGTGAAAAGAAACGAGCGCATCGATTGTGGAATTGGTTGGGGTGAAAAAGCGGGAACACATTAAAGTAACTAATATCGCTGAGTCCGAAATGTTTGTATGAGAAAATATTATACTAATTTCCATATGTTAAATTACGATTACAAGACATTAACATAAGGATTGTTGGCATGGGTATATGTAATTTGTTATGAGCACATATTGATGTTGATGTGTTATACAAAGAATATTTACTTAAATACAGTATTACCAATTATTTTAGGTACAACTGGAGAATTGATGAGATTTTATAGTTGCTGAAGACTAAGAACTTTGTTACAAGACCTGCAGCCCGTTTTTATAACTTTTCGTTATAATAACGAATGATTTTTATTTTTTTCATAACGAATGGGTCATAACGAAATTTCGCTTCGAAGTGTTTCTACAACTCAAAAAACTTACCTTTCGTTACGAGCGTGGCGAGTTATTATAAAGTGTATGAAACAGTGGAAACAAAATACTGTTCGTTATGTGTAACAGCTTATACTATGTTTAGACGACGAGTTGAATCACATGCTTCGCTCTCTGAATCATGTTTTCTGATCTTGCCGTTTATACGACGCCTTCGTGCTTCGTGTGCAGGGTACCATTTTAGTGCTTTTCGCACCAGATTTAGTGCTTTTCGCAATAGATTTAGTGCTTTTCGCACTAGATTTAGTGCTTTTTAGTACATAACAGTCCGAAATTTTTCAACTAGGTGCTTTTTTAAAATATACCCTATATTGGTGCTTTTTAACCTTTGACTTTAGTGCGTTTAGTGCGTTTTAAAATTCCACTAAATATAAATTTGTGATAGTATGGTGGCTTTACATAAAACGACAAATAAACATTTTTCACTTTTCTGTCTGATTGCACCCCTTTGAGATACGCAAAGTTTCCTTTTCAGAATGTTAATTCATCTGGATGAAATACAGAGGAAGGCCAACTTTATCTTTCACAGTGAGAAAAATTGCTATTACGAAAAAAATTATTGATTGTACAAGGAACCTTATAATATTATATTATTTATATAAAAATAAAGCCAATTTGCACCATAATTTTAAAATTAAAATTTATTAAAATTGAGAGCTGTTAGCCATTAGTTGATAGTGCTCTGTTTTCTTTAGTTTAGTTTATTGTAATTTTAATTATAATAAATTTAAAAATAATAATAATAATAATAAAATAAACTTTGTTTATTCAGCGTTAAGAACATTTTTCTAGGAATCACAGAGAATCCATACGCTTTATTAAATAATTTAGTTGCAATAATCACAGCAAAAAAGGAATTCTGATTTGGAAGAACTAATATCAAAAATTTAAAGCTACATAAATGGATAAATTTTGCTCAGAACTGATCAATTTTGGACCAAAGTTTATAATTATATAAATGCTACTAATGATAATCAATTTCTGAAATTGTCAATATTTGCTCTAGGACTATTAATATTTCCATTTTCAAATGCTGAGGTGGAAATCACTTTTAGCGCTAATAGCTATTTTAAAAGTTAGAAATAGAATATTAATTTTTAATACATCAAATTATTGAATTCATATAAATACGGCCTAAAAAGAAAACGCTTATGTTATTCAGAATGTAACATATATCATATAAAAATTAATTCAGATGAAACGCCTTAAAATCAAATTGTTTTATTAAAACAGTTTTATGGCCAGAGGAAAAAGTTGAAACGACTTTTTCCTTAAACTGGGAGTATAACTAATTATATATTTATATATATATATATGCAGATATGTCTTTCAGTTAAAGTATTTATATAGGTACACCCATACATAGTAAACAGTTTTTGTTAATTAACAGGGTGCCCCTGTAGCTGAGTGGTAGCGATGCTAGCCTCTCAGTCCAGAGGTCGTGGGTTCGATTCCCCCCATAGACCCTGGGTGTTTTTCGCAGACAAGCTAATCGCTTTGCGAATTGTGTTTGTGTTAAAAAAAAAAAAAAAAACCATGAAGTCAAAGTAAAAATGTCAAAAAACATACCTATATAAATTCTTTTGCGTATATACATATACATAAATACATGTACATATATAATAAAGTGTATTCTGAAATCTGCAATTTGAAACAAAAGAAAATTCTTTCGATTTGTATGCTAATTACACGCAGAATTCATTTTATTTCGATTCTAGTTGCAATTACTGGGGTTACAGTAACAAATTGAGGGACTCGATATCGACCAAAATTCTGCAACATTTCAACATAAATTTAAATCAAGTGTTTTGATTTTTCGTCTATAGGGAACAATTTAATTAAGACAGTTATATAAAACAGTACAAATAAAATTTTAATTGAAATCTTTATCATCCCAGCTAAAAAAATGTGTATGGAGCATATATGATATCCCATATATGGTTCGGATCCGAAAAATGAGGGTATATGGACATATATGATCATATATATTCATACATTTTCATACATGAATGTGTATTCCATATATAGTATGCAAAGTTCATATTAATTAAAAAAGCGCACTGCTGTGCAATAAATTAAATTATTAAAGTTATTTTTTGTAAGATTTCGTGGAGAAAGGCTGTGTTTAATGAAACATTTGTTCGAAAAAAAAAAATAATTCAAAACAAACAAAAAACATTTCATTCGACATTTTAAGAGAAAATATGAGTCGATTATTAAAAAACACAAAACACACATTCGTAAACAACATATAATTAAAAAAATCAGGCTTCAAATCGTTACATCCGTGATCGTATCGGCAATCGTACGAAAACAAATTAAATGATACGTCAATCGTATAAACTGAATGGGATTTCAATACGTTCACGTATGTCATAATCCGAAAATTGTGTTTTTACGTGACGAGTTGTACGTTCGCGGATGTAACGATTTGACCCCAGATTAAAAACTAGTGCAATTATAACAGAAACAATAATCCATTTATATGAACTTTGTTTCTTAATATATCTGAGGATTCCATTACTTTTTATAAAATTAATAATAATTTAATGACTGAATTGTCTTTTTGATTATTTGATTTATTAAATAGGCACACAATATATAAAATCCTACAAGTACGATTTTTTTTAGTACACGAGTTTTTATTTTTTAAACTTTGCATAGACTTCCAATTCACCAGTGATAAAAAAGAGAGAAAAAGATGCAATTGAAAAAATTCAAGCTTTTTTGATTGCAAATGCGATCTTATGTAAGATATCATGTATGCATACATTTTTATATGGCGCCATATATTACATCTTATATATATGAGATCATATATTATAATACATTTCATATATTAGTCCATATATCAATTCATATATCATACTTTTCGCATGTATAATCCCATACATTTCCATACATGAATTCATACATATTCATATATAGTTATATACATTCATATATTAAAAATATATGGACCATATATAATTTTTTTAGCTGGGCTGTAAATAAAATTACTTTGTTTCTGAAGTTTAGTTTTAAGGATTATAGAAGCTTACGAGTTCTACTTTATTTTCCCAAAATTATTGTATCAAATAGCCTATTACAATTGTTTTATTTGTTGTTGTCATTAACTTAAATTATTTTCCTACTCAAATCTACTTCTAACTAAGCAAAATCGAAATATGGCTTTATTGGATTTAGTGCTTTTTTATGAAGGCACAGTGCTTTTTGCTCTGAAAAAGTTGGCATCACCGTTCACGTGGCATCTTTTTATGTATATTCACACATAAAGTGTGTTTGAGAACTTAAAAATTTGTACAAATTTTACTATTTTTACTGGATTGTGTTCGAGTACACAAAATCCAGTAAATGAGAGGGCGAATTGAGAGAGAAAAATGACAGTTCATTTACTGAGTAAATGCAAGTTTTTACTGGACAAATTTTTGCCAGTAAAATCCAGTAAAACGAAACCATATGTTTTTAAATATAAACAAACAAAAGCAAATTTTTAAAATAACAAAAAACAAATGTATTAAGTTATAAGCATTATAACCTTTATTTAAGTTTGATGCTAGAAAAATATTATGGTATGTTATGTTTTCCACGTGAAATTAAAACGTACGGAATTTCCATAGAATTGTTGGAAATATGTATATATGTATTTATTTATAATAATGCTATTGCATATCCGAGCGATTTAATTTCACATGGAATTCAGAACATAACCGATTATTTTTAAACGTGAATAAAGTTAATAGATTATTATATTGAATTTTTTGTTTATACATATCGTCGGGTCCACGATTTCTGGTTTGCCGTATCGATCATTTAAAAAAAAATTTACTTTGTGTACTCTTTTAAATTCTATCCCATTTTTTCGTTGCCTTGAATATATCATCCTAATAACTTCTCACGTTCAAGATAAAAAGCTTAGAAACTTTAACGGCCTGACTCGCGATGTCGACAAGAAAGTTTCTATCGCTTACTTATATATAAAACAAAATCAAAATAAGATAGTTTATTTTTGTTTTCAATATATGTAAATAAGCTATAGAAAGTTTCTTGTCGACATCGTGGACCAGCCAAATAAGTTTAAATAAAAACATATGTCCATATCTATTACTTTTATTATTAAACAAAATGTTCTATCGTATATATTGTTGTATATATTTTACTGGAATTTACAATTTTTCCGTTCGCGTACTTTTAGATGCAAATTTTTTTATTGAGAGTAATTTCTTTAAATTACTCATTATTTACTCATATTTTACTGGAAAAGTACTCAAACGCGCCTATACATACGTATCATACGCACGCATATACATAACCAGTGGGAAAAGTTAATGAATAGTAAATTATAAGGTAATAATGCACTTCATGTATAATTTTTCATTTCAGAATTGATTACTGTTAACACAGAACATGTCCCAGGAAAGTAATGAATTATTTTAATTGTGTTTGATCAAATTATGCTATCGTTTCTAAGGGATGCATTGTTTTGCTTTGGAAAATAATACGTCATGTAATTAATGCTTACTTTTCCAGCTGGGTACATACGTATCATGCGCACGTACATATAAACACATAAACATACATACTTACATACATTCGACACATTCAAAATATTGTTTTTGAAGCATCCCTATATTTTCTTCTTATTTTCCTTTTTTTTACTATTCATAACTTAATTAAATTTATTTATAATAAACTCACATCTGTTTTTTGGTTTGTGTTTATTTGTTCACAAACACACACATACACATATATGTACCTATTTTGTTTTGATAGGTATTTCGGCTAAACTGCCGATAAACTGCGATAAAGTTAGAGAAGATACAAATTTTAGGTGCTTCGCAAGTAGATTCATATTGAATCTACTTGATTCGCTCTCATAATTTTGTATGGCCAAGCAAGTTGATTCGGTCATGATTGGGGTGTGAAGCATGAATAGAGAGCGAAGCACGTATCGTGTAAACATACTATTAGTTGTTTTGCTTACTTCAGTTCTACTTGTACATTTTACTTGAACATATTATTGATACTCACCACTAAGAATTTTTAAGTGGTGAGTATCAATATACAGGGTGGGCCAAAAGAAACCAAGGGGTGTAAAAGTTTAATAACTTTTTTGTTTATTAATTTTTTTTTATGTTTTCTTTCAGATTATATAGACAACACTTGGAGAATTTATAATGGAGAGTTTCACAACTGAACAGAGAACCAGAACAATAGAATTTTATTATTTAAACCAGATATCAATTATTTTAACGCAAAGAGCATATCGTCGACATTTTAACGTCAGAATTTCGCCCTCTGAAGCGATGATTCGTTGCTTAGTTAATCGTTATCACCAACATGGCAGCGTAAGAGATTTGCCTCGAACCGGTAGACCACGTTTAAGTCGCACTGCGGAAAATATTGAACGAGTACAGCAAAGTGTTAACGAAGCACCAGAAACATCTGTCAGAAGGCGTTCTGCTCAGCTAGAAATGTCTCGTACGTCACTACGGCGCATTTTAAAAAAAGATTTACAGTTATACCCATATAAGGTGCAATTGGTCCAATAATTAAAACCCGCAGATCATCGGCAACGTCTAAATTTTGCAGTTAAATTTCAAGAGTTGGCCAGAAATGAAATTCGGAAATTATTTGGCCAGCGCGATCGCCAGATTTGACAGCACCCGACTATTTTCTTTGGGGTTTTTTGAAGGAGCGAGTGTATGTGAACAAGCCAGAGACAATCCTTGAACTCAAGGCAAACATTGTTGCAGAAATTCGAACGCTACAGCCACAAGTTTTGAAAGATGTTATGGAAAATGCTCTAAAAAGAGCCCATCAGTGCGAAGCTGAAAACGGTGGTCATTTAAGAGACATCATTTTTCATACTTAGTGTAAAAAAATTTCCATTTTGTATATTATATAATCTGAAAGAAAAAATAAAAAAAAGTTAATAAACAAAAAAGTTATTAAACTTTTACACCCCTTGGTTTCTTTTGGCCCACCCTGTACTATAACATTTTGCACATGCAACGATGCAAGACCATTTGCACAAGATTGTGAATTGGGCTATTGTATTGTATTGATTTGCTTAACTATTCATTTAAAAAAGTAAGGATAGATAAATAAACTAAGTGTGTAAATGTGAATTGTTTACTTATTTAATTTTTTTGAAGCTTGTGACTATGCTTGCAGCTGCCGCACTAGCAATATTAGTTGACCAGCGAAATATGCTACGTGTACATAGACGCTACCTAAGGGATTCAACCGACCCTTTTCACCTCCCGGAAGCGTGATTTCAAGAGCATTTTAGATTTAAAAAAGATGCAGCAATAGCGTTGTTGCATGAAATACGCCCTTACATGAAAGACGGAGTAAGAATAACTTTTATTCCAAAACCATTGAGGATGGCAGCAGCATTGCATTATTATGCGACAGGATACTACTTAAGGGATATTGGGCAGGATTTAGTTTGTTCGATCAGCAAGACAATGGTGCATCGCTCCATCCATGAAGCCATGTAAAATTTCCAAAAGCTTTTGCTTTTGGCCTTTGGAAATTTTACCAGTACATAATTTCTTCTGTAAATAATATGTTTTAGTAATTATAGGGCGTTTTTTTGAGGGGTATAGAACTTCGAATTGAAATAAAACACAAGAAAATCGTTTTAATGTCCATCAATTTGGCTTTATTGGAAGGATAATTTTAAGCCATTAATGTTTAAATATGATTTCGGGCATGTGGCCTCCGCGGCTGGCTCGAATAAAGCCAATTCTACAGGTCCAATTTTCAACCACTTTTTCGAGCATATGGGGCCGTATGTTGGCAATAACGCCACGAATGTTGGCTTCCAAGTCCCCTAACGTTTCTAGTTTGTTGGCGTAGACAAGCGACTTCACATATCCCCAAAGAAAATAATCCAATGGTGTCAAATCACACGATCTTGGTGGCCAATTGACAGGTCCATTCCGCGAAATTATGCGCTCATCGAATGTTTCCTTCAATAAATCGATTGTGACGTGCGCTGTGTGGCATGTAGCGCCGTCTTGTTGGAACCATAACTCATCCACATTCATGCCATCCAATTCGGGAACAAAATAGTCGGTTAGTCGGCTCCAATTGCTGTGCACGGTGGCGAATCGATTCATTCGGGTCCTCTTCAACACTTTGCTCTACAGCGGCAATTGTTTCTTCGGTGCGCACTGTTCGACGTCTCTGCGGATGCGTATTATCACATAGAGTAAACGTAGTGCGAAAACGATCCATGGTTAACCGAATTAATTGCTCTGATGGACGATTATGTCGACCATAAAATGGACGGAGCTTGCGGTAAACTTCGCGAACTGAACCATTATTTTCGAAATAAATTTGCACGATTTGCAAGCGTTGTTCTTTTGTCAACCTGTTCATGATAAAATGGCAAACCAAACAAAATATTAATCACTTGACAGCTGACAAAATGGCCACCAGTTAAAAAAGTGATGCCAACTTAAAGTTCTATACCTCAATAAAAAACACCCTTTATAATTTGCACGCAATAGTATAATTTTTCAACCTTATCTCACTCACGTTTGTTTTTGCGCAAAATATCACTACACTTTCTGTTGAACATATAATAACGAAAACTTTAACAAAAATTATAACGAAAATGAATACCACCACACTTATAGAAATACCGCCCTTCGTTACACCACTAAATTCGTTATATCGTTCGTTATAATGCACAACGAAAGTTATAGAAACGGCCTGCTGGATATCACATTAAGCAATGTGGAGCAAGACTACTACAGGCAGAAGAAGCGGTATTGCATTTAAGAGGGACGACTGCAAAAGTTAAGTAGACATTCGTCTTGCAAAGTGAATTTAGAATATTTTGCCATAAATATAATAACATAACAAAAATTTCTGGTTCCAAGAAGCGTATTGGTAAGAGAGACAATATTACAGAATAACTTTCTGTTGCGCACGAATAAGGCTGGATTCACCCATTATTTCCGAACAAAATTTTTGTGCAGACAAAAATTATTATATAATGCATAGCATATTTCAGTGATAGGTATTGTGCCAAACAAGAACTTGGTCAAAATTTATATCTCACAACCTTTAATGGCCGAAATTTTTTATAGGAACTTGGCCTTTTTTTAGATTTATGTTTTTGTGAGGATCTGACTACTTTTTGAAAAATTTGCTATGATAACATTTTTTACACTTAAAATTTCTAGTGTGCTTTATTTCTATTCATGATCACTTTACCAGTTAAAAATGGCAAAGTTACATAAAATAATGGGTTAGAGGGTGAGTAAAAATGAATTATTGTGTTATTACAACGGGTCGCCAGTGTGTACGCAATTTATTAAGAGTCGTCTGGAAAGAAACATGTAAAATACAGCGTCAATTTTAGTGGAAGTGATTCCGGCTATTTTCTCAATATATTTACATACTAAAGTCTGTTTAGCCGAAGAACATAAATCAAAAGGATATGCCCAATGTGCATGCAAAGTTTCAATGGGGTAGGTGGTGCATTAATTTTTGGATTTTCCGATTGAATAAATCATTTAGGACTATTTGTCTACAAAATCTATACTTTCTACAGTATAATATTGCGTAAAATTTTTATAGGCCTGAACCCGCCGGCTTTTATTTCTACTAGTGCTTATGGTTCATGTAAAGTTTCGTAGGAAAAACCTAATGAGAAATATATGAGTAATAGAGTAAAAACTGATAAGCCGAAGTACATGAAAATAAAAGCTAAGATTTATGCGTGAAGTCACGTCCACTTTTCAAAACAGGAAATTTTTACTTTGGATAAGTGCAATATGTATGAAAATCTCCAATAAAATTGAACTTAATTTTGAGTTTACAGTCCAATCCCTGATTGAAACTTCTTCTTAGTGATATCTGATTTAGATTAATTTGTGTACCAAATTTCAGCTCTCTAGTGCGAATTAGAGTTTTAGCGGATAAAACTTCTTGGTTTTAAGATTTTTCCATTGGCTTACTTATCTGCACTTGCTTGCGTATAAAATTTCAGCTTTCTAGCGTGAACTGTGCCTTATAATCTTATGAGCATCACCCTTCCCACTATTTTAAACTCACAATATTTCTGTGAGCAGCGCTTATAATTCATGCTAATTTTCTTCTAAAATATGCTAGACCGAAGTATATTAAACACAAGGCCAAAATTTTATGGGAGTGATCACGCCCACTTTTTTAGGTGGTAGTTTAAAGTTTTGTATACGTGTAACGTATATTCAAGTTTTCACTAAAATGGCTTAAGTTAGAAGCTGTATATTAACAGCCTTAATTATAAAACTTTTTAAGGCTTTATAAAGAAATTTCGAGACAAATTTTCATAAGAAATTTTTCTTAAAAAACCCTAATAAGATTTATAAATAAGGCTGTAAGTTTTCAGGTTCAAACAATAGTAGCGTATCCCCGCCCATTCTGGTAATATATTTTGGTTTTTCAGATTTTTCTAGTTGGTTTCTCACCTAGACCTACTTATGTATCAAATTTAAGCTCATAAGCGCAACTTTTAATTTGTAACTTTTGTGGGCGTAGCCCCGCCCCTCTGACTTAAATTCCCGGGTTTTCAGATTTTTATATTTGGTTTCTCACCTAGACCTACTCGTGTATCAAATTTCAGCTCCGTAGCGCAACTTTTAATTTTTGATATTTATGGGCGTAACCCTGCCCACTTTTCCAATTTAAAAATTTTTTTCGGCAATTGTTTATTATTCGTGTTGATTTTCGGAGCAAACGGATAATAATACATACAGAAATAGTATATCTAAATATGCTGAGCCGTAGTACACGAAAATGAAGTTGAAATTGTATGGGAGTGTCAACGCCCACTTTTTTAATAAAAAATTTTTAGGCTTGCATTATCGCATTATGTATGCCGAATTTCAATAAAATAGCTTTCATTAAGCGCCTTAGATTTGCTTTTTTAATTCTAGCCTTTATGGGCGTAGCCCCGCCCTCCTGGCAAAAAAATTTTCGGATTTTAAAATTATTTTAGTTTATTACTCACCTAAACCTAGCTCTGTAGCAAATTTCAGCTTACTAGCTTACATTTTAATTTATATGGGCGTAGCCCCGCCCTCTTGGTTGAAATTTTCGGGTTTTCAGATTTTTGTAATTCAGTGCTCACCTAGATCTACTCGTGTGCCAAATCTTAGCTCTCTACCTATAGCGGAAGTGCTTCCTCAATTTGATGAGTGATCAGTGAGTCAGTGAGTATGTCTTAAAATATGCACTTTTTGCACCTCCATATCTCAAAAACTTTTCGTTGTAAAACTATGAAACTTTGCGTGAGTAGTTACAGGAATTTATTCTAATTATGGTTTAAATTTCATAATTTTACGGTCGCGGGGAACAGAGTTATGAGGGGGGTAAAAACAGCTCGAATGGCTTCCTCTAAATATAAACACTGCGTGCATTGGCCGGAACTTGGCCTGACGCACTACCGTGCGCCTATATACATCTTGTTTTTTAAATGTATTGTCGTAGCATGTATTATAGTAAAGCAATAATAATGATGTCATTTAATAAGCGAAGCACGATGTATGTATTGATGTACGTGTATATGAGTGTTTTCAAGTGCGAAGACTTCTTGTCTGAAACAAACACCCAAAAGAAGTAGTGTTGATGCTTGTTATTTTGAATATTGTATGTTTGAGTGTGTGTGTGTGTGTGTGTGTAAGATGAAGATGGTAAGCTATTATGTGTTTAAGAGTGGTTTTTTGAAAGCAAGCGCACACAACTAATGTCAATGCATGTGTGCGTTTGCATGTGCGCAGAAAAATAAAAGATCATACACACAACTTATGTGTGTATGTATGTATGTACATGCATGAAGTTTGTATACGCGCTCATGCGTATGAAGAAGCAAGCATCACAAATTTTTCCGTCACGAAGTATTTTCCTCTTTATACCTGCAATAACTGAAAAAATATCTTTCCGACGGTGTTAAGCATTTGAAAAATCCCTCATGTCTTAAAAGTTCTTGTAAGTGGTATATTGCAGGAGAATATAGCCCATAGCAGACTTTGAATTATTTTATGCAGTATAAATAGCACTGGTATGGGTCAAAAATATTGCATGTTAACATCCTGTAAGAAATGTTGTTTAGTTGTAGTAGTTCTTACAGTTGTTGCTTTTTATTATTATTACCATAAGTGAGTAAAACTATATGTAAGTATTACATGCAAAAGCATATAAGCATTAATTCACACATTCGCTTAAATTACGGGTCGCATTTGGTAAACATTTGCCGGTAAAAAAAAACGTAACCACTAAACAATAATGTAAAAAGTTTTGCTTATGACACTTGTGTATTAAGTGAAACTGTTTAAAGCATAGCGAAGAGAGAATGTCATAGAATCGAACAGTATTAGAAACTGTTTGAGTTAATAAACTCGTGTTTAAATCAAATGGTGTTTAGTATATAGTGGTTAGACTTTTTTGGGTAAATATTTGCCAAGTGTATACGCTTGTAATGCAAAAGTATGTGTGCCACCTTCACACTGTTATTGACAGTAGTTGCTGTTTAATAATAAAAGAACTCAAATAATACTACTGACTGACATATGGGCTAATAAATATTTGTTGTTGGCAAATTGCTGCCCATTAAGAATCGTGTGGGTTGTGCTAAGATGCTACAAAAAATTATTATAAGTTGTGCCATATATAAAATTTTATTGTTATTATAATAATAAATAATCTTAACTTTATCAAAAGTTTAATTAGATTTATTTGTTATTTGCCAAAAATGTGGGAAATAGTCGCAGATTCTTTCATACAGATATGTACGTACCGGCCAAATAGTTTATGGAAAGGAGAGGATGTCCCCAAAATATTAGTTTAGAGACAATAACAAAATGTTATGACTGTTTTTACATTTAGGGCCTTGCTACTGCAACAATCATTTTAAGTTCGCTTAGTGTCCTTTAAAAATCCTCGTGCTCTTACTCTAAAGAGGCTTGATAACAGACCCTTTTTTATATTGGATGGGCTACTCTTTCTTAATCTTTCATTTGATAGAATATTAACTAATTTGCCAAAGCGAAAAATAAAGTAAGATATATTGGCAAAAGCCTTGTGTATATACAAAATGAAAATTTTAACGAAGAACAATCAATTTGTAATGTCTATTTTAATTCTCTGCTACAAAGGCTAACCCCGCATGCTTTACTACACATCACGCCAAAAAAAAAACCCCCCACTATTATAGATAACAATAACGCAAACAGCATTTATTTACACGGAGAAAAAATTTTCCTGCAATAAGCACGTTTAGTTGAAAACGATTCCCAAATCAGTTATTTATTCAATAAAGTTTTGGTTTAAAAATTTAATTTAATTAAAAGTTTAATTGACTCAATAAAGTTGTTAATTGATTTTTGATTTTTTGTTTCAGTTAAACGTGTTTGCTGCAGAAAATTTTTTTCTGTGTGTAAATGTGTTCTCTCGCCATTCTCTTCATGAAATAATATGTAAATAAGGTGAAAGCATAGATGTTCAAAAATTATTTGCTTTTAGTGCATTTACACCTGCATAAATTCAATCAGTTTTCAATTAAAGTCCTCAACAAAATTTATACAGTTTACACCAAGATTTTTTTGACATTTATCTAGATTTCGTATACGAAACGAAAAACAGTGATTGAAATTTTTCCTAAACTACATCTGAACAACTGCAATGTAGCTAATTGACACACTTTTTCAAACACATAACGTCGGTTTGTTATTGGTTTGCTGCAGACATAATGTATTTTGAATATACTATGCCGCAAACTAATAACCACTCGATGATAAGTATGTAGGTTTATTAAAAAATAATTTTTTCCTAAAATACAACCAAACAACTGTAATATGGCTGATTCACTTAGTTTTTTAACCCCCGACTAAAAAAAGGGGTGTTATAAGTTTGTAGTGTGTGTCTGTGTGTCTGTGTATCTGTGAATCTTTGTGTCTGTCTGTGTCCACGTACAGGCCAAACGGCTGGACCGATTTTCATTTAGTTTTTTCTGTTTGAAAGATGACTTGATCGAGAGGGTTCTTAGCTATGTCTGAAAAAAATCGGTCCAGCCGTTTAGAAGATATAACATCTTTTCTGAAAAAAGTCGGGGGTTTTTAAAATTTTTAATTTTTGTTATTAAGTACAAGGGTTTATTATCCGACTTGAAAAAAAGTATGAAGTTATCCATTTGTCTGTATTTTTTGTTGTGTTACTTTATAACTCAGTATATTTTAGACAGATTGTAAACAGTATACAGAGTATACAGCTTCCATTTGATCCGATTGTAAAAGAAAAATGGTTCAGGAATACGCCCACACATTTTTTAATTTGATTTTATGATATTCTACTCATTTAATTGACACGAATAACGTAACGACACAATCTTGAAGTTGAGAAAATGGGCAAAATCACGCCCTATAAAATTTTATATAATAGTATACCACATTCTTCCATTTGACCGATTATAACGAAACTTGGCTCACATCTTGAGCTCTTAAAAAACACAATCTTGCATTCAAAAAAAGTGGGCGGGACGACGCCTATTAAAATTTAATATTAAATTTCACGTGCTTGTACCTAACCAATTTTTATGAAACTTGTCACACATCTTGAGCTCTTAAAAAGACACAAACTTGCATTCAAATAAGTGGGCGGGGATACGCCCAATAAAATTTAATACTATATTTCACGTGCGTTTACTATATCGATTCTTATGAAAATCGGCACACACCTGGACTCTAACAATAACTTTTTCTTGTGTACAAAAAAGTAGGCGGGGCTACGCCCACAAAAGGTTAGTATTAAATTACATGTACATATGTAGTTCTACTCATTCAATTCCCAGTAATCGTGGCAATGAATTTCGGATATTAGAATGATATAATCTATCTTGCTTAAAGAAGTAGGCGGGGCCCTGCCCATTAAAGATTAACATTTTATTTCACGTGTTTCTACTTGAACCAGTTTTACGAAACTTGGCACATACCTTGAGCTTTAAAAGTGACGCGATATTGAATCTAGAAAAGTGGGTAGAAAATTTTCCACGCCTCTTGTATGTGAAATATACTCTACTTGTATGTGAAATCTACTTGAAATCTACTAAATATTTCTAAAAATCTCGTAAGTACTATATTTTGTTCAGGTGTAAAATTACTATTATTTCCTTATTGTTTTCTTCGAACCAACTCAACTTTAATAAAAAAATTAAAAAAAAATATTTTTTAACTTTACTTTTAAAAACTTAAAACATTTTGAGTTAATTTTAATTATTATTCGAACTTCATTTATTTGTATATTTGTGATTTGAACGGGTTAAGGTTCGTATTGCTTTTTTAGCCCGTTCAAATCACAAATATTAAAACATTTTTGTTAAACAAAAGTTTCTGCTATAAATCTTTTAAAAAAATTTCACAAAAGCAAAGTTTAATCAATTATGTGATAGATTCAAATTTAAGGGAACTGGATTGAATTTTAATCAGAAATAATATCGTAATTGAGCTCAAGTTCCATATTTTCAAATCTTATGCAATTAAATATTTATATTAACTAATTTTCGTATTCTATTTTCATATCATTAGTAATTCATATTTAATAGCAATCTATGCTCAAGTAGAGAAATATAGACAACAAAACCAAACGCCCTGGGATTCAAGCCCGGTATCCGACAGTCATTAAAATAATAATACCACAGATTTTTATGTTCTGCATTAGTATCCCTTTGTATGAGTTATGGTAGGAAAGTTCAAGTGATGAAGTTAGTAGTTACTGGTCACTGAACGATACCGACTTCAGCAGATACTAATGCTAATGTAACATCAGAGCGGCCTCCATTGTTGTGTAGCAGAACCATCGGCTAAGTAAAATAACCGATTAAATGGCTATTAAGCACAGCTACAAAAACATTTAATATGCCTCATTTAACACCAGAGGCGCTGCAACACTGCATTATAAAAAATGTGCAAAAAAGCATAGTAGTAAAAGAATGAAGCTTTTCTCTGTCTCTTCCTTCACTAGCGTCTTCTCTATCACTATCCATTTCCTAAAGAAGGCAACACCTACTAATAGTGGTGGGCATGCATTGCGTGAGTGTTACTTCTATTTTAAAAAAAAAATCCTAATGTAACATCAGAACCCCCTTCTTTATCTGTATTGTGTAGCAGAATCATAGATGAAAAAGAAATAACCAATAAAATGGCTACTACGCATAGCTTCGAAAAATTTAATACACTCAATTGACACCAGAGGTGCTGCAACATGGTCTTATTAAAAAATAATGCCGCAAAAGTAATCAGAATTCTTTTGCTGCACCATGTCGAGCCATACCAGCCAAAATAGCTTAAGCGACACATTCTTTGGACTTCGTTTTTTTTTTGACGAAAATCGACTATTTACGATCGCAAATGATCGATTTTGGTCAAAAATTTAAGCTTGAAAATTATGTCGCTTAAGCTTTTTTTGCGGTTATGGCATGATGTGTCTTCTCTCACACTATCCCATTTATTGCCTGAGTGTTACCTTCTTTTCAAAAAAAAAAAACGTGAAACGTGTGTGAAACGTCAGCTTTTCCTTACTTTAAAATGGAGTTAAATTTTGTCTTCTCATTAATCAATAAATAAGAATTGAAAATACTGAATTGAAGTCCGATTAAAAAATTATTCCTATTTAAAACTAAAATAAAACTTTTTATTATAATTCAATCTAAAAACTTACCTCTACTCAACATGGTTACTTTGTCACGCAAAACATTTAGTGTATGCACTCTGCCATACTGATCAAATAGAAGTCTCAATTTGGTTTCATCCCACGATTTGGGCACTTGGCCTACGAACATTTTAATTGTATCAGCATCTGGTTGATCTTTGGCAAATTCATCAACAGTTTTGTTTTTAAAATCCATATTTTCCTCCGAATCTATGGAATATTTTCTCAAAGCTTGGCAGGGAACCAAGGCCAAACTATCATCTGCAGAAGTTTCCATATTACCCAAGGAACTATCCAAGACATTAGTAACATTGGGTGATCTAAAAATTAGATAAAAGTTAAAAGAAAAGAAAGATTAATTGACATATGCATATAAATAAATATACAAACATCATATAGCACACTGAATCTTAAGCAGTCACAAGTTACAATTATCAAAATGGTTTTGTTTTGTTTTTTTCAAAAACCAGTTCACTGATTTAATCTCTAGCTAACGCAAGAATTTCTTTTGCCACACAGGAAAAAAAATTTTCCTGCATTAACACGTTTAATTAAAAAAATAAACAAAAATCAATTAAAAATTTAATTGAGTTAGTAAAACTTTTATTTAAAATTTTGATTTAATAAAATGTTTAATTGATTTTTGGTCTTGCAAGAAAATTGTTTTGTGCAAACAGCCTTCTAACTAGAACAATATAAAATATCATTATGCCCATTTTTATATTACATGCCTGAGTCATTTGAACAGTATGTGAACGTCTGGTTTATTTTGTGTTGTGACTGTTTATGATTTAGTGTGCGATATACATTTATTTGATTATGTACGTAATCATTAAAAGTTAATTAATAAGTTTCTTATTGTCTGTGCACCCTTTTCTTTTAACCATAAGAACTAGTTAGAACTAAAATAGGCAAAAATATATATTTATCGATTAAAGTTTTTCCAACTCCATTAAAAACTTTTGCCGGAAAACGTATTTTGTATTTGTGGTTGCAACAACTAAAAACTAATTTATAAATACAAACCACCATTTTCGCTTCATTACAAAGCCAATTGTTTATAAAGTTCTTTTGGTTATTTGTTATTATTATTATTATTATTTCAATTTAGTTTTCTGTTTATTGTTTGTTTTATATTATTTGTTGTTCTTTCCGCAAATAGATTAGATTAGTTTTCCCATTACAATTGGTGAATATTTATACATTTACCCAAAATATAATAACGTTATCATGAAATGAAAACACATTAGATATATTAGTTGAATATATTATACATTGTGTACTTAATACCCAGCAAACATTTAGATTTCAAATTTTTAATATCTTTTGTGTTATCGGAAACTACTCAAGGTTTAGTGTTTTTTTAAGAGGAATTTTTCACTTAAATAAGTGAATCGTAAGCCCTAGATAATCGATTACAAATATTTTTAAAAATCAATTCATATTTTACAGAACAAAATAAATATTAATTTTGATTAATTTAACATTAGCTAGTTTTAATTACTATTATTCGAACTTTGTTTGTTTCTTTATTTATAATTTGATCAGGCTAAAGTTCATATTGCTTTGTATGCCAAATTACACATGATAGTTATTAATTAACAAATAATACCAAAATTCATTGTAAATATTCTGACAAACAGTAGCAGAACGGAACAACTAGCTGTTTTCGAAGGTCCCTGCATCTGTATCTGTTGATGTGGATTTCTGCTTCATATACTCAGTTTTTTATTGCAAATGGAATATGTGAATTGTTTTGATTCATCGTATTAAATTTTGCTGAAAGTTTTTTTTTTTTGTAATGATAGCTCAATTTTATCATCACTAAATTTACAACGTCTTGCCATTGTCGCACAGAGTAGTATTTGGAGCAAAAAACTGGAAAAATTAATTTAAAGAAATTTCAAAAACAAAGTACGCAAATCGAACACAGCAAAATTTTACATCATATTGTAAATTTTGAAGACGGTAAATTGTGATTTTTAGCTCTGAGACATTGATAATTTCAGTAAAGTGAAGAAAAATAACATGAGCTTTTAATGTTTTTTTTTGGGTTTGATCATGTTTATATTTTATTTTTGTGTGGCTACAAGAATAAAGGTATTACTTTAATTTTTTTTTGCTGAAAAATTTGATTAAAAGCTATTTTTAGTGTTAAAACAAAAAATTATCTCGAATATTAACGTCGAAACAATTCGTTTAAAAATTAAAAAAAAATATACACTTTTTTTTGCAAACAAAAAACAAGAAAAAGGTTTTTAAAAGTGAAGGTACTTACATTTAGAATTGCATTTTATACCACAATAAAATTTAAAATCTATAATTTTAGAAGCAAGAAAAAAAATTGCGTCATTTTTTTGGGTGATTTTTTTTTTAATTTCACCCTTTTTTCGGTTTTTGCTCATCTTGCATAAATAAATTTGAGTAAGAGTTCTTTTTTGTCAGTCATGAAATGTTTTGCTTTGAAGGGAGATATCTCCCTTTTGCCCATAAAAGCTCTTAAGTTTGATTTCTCTGATATTTAGGCATAAGTACTACATTTTTTAATATTAATATTATTTTTGCAAATAAAATTTTTGTCACCCGCCACAAAAGGAAGCGGCAAAGAAAATGGCATCTTACGGTCTCCTCGTTCCAAGTTTAGAACTTTCGCCGACGTCAAAAGATGCATTTGCTAAACAAAAGTATGAAAAAAGCTAAGAAAGAAATTTAATTTATCAGAGGTGGGATTATTTGCTATGATTCTTCTTATAGTTGAGGTTTTACAGACTAGAAATATAGAACATATTTCTGCCAAGTTTCATTGATCTAGGGCATGGGTGACCAAGATAAATTTAAGGTTGTGTAAGTGAGCGAGAAAGATAAACACACAGGCAGATACAATTAATAAAAGTAATTCTTATATGATTTTTTTTTATGAAAGAATTTTTTCCTAGAAACCCGTTTCAACAAAAACTAATAAATAAACATTATTATTCACTTAAACTCTGAGTTTAAAACTAGTAAAAACCAATTTGTAAGAGAAAATAATTTTTAATTTTCACGTAAGCAAATGCATTATTTAACATAAACAGCATACACAATAAATTTCTCCCAGTGCGTTTGAGAAAAATGATTAAAAAGATAAGCAACAATTTGTCTCAGGTAAGACTAAATGAAAGACAATAAGAATACGTGTGAATTCGATTTGCAAAAATTTGCTACATGATGTTTACCATGATCTAGGGCAGTGTCCCGCAAAATAAAATATGTTTGTGTTGGTGAGAAAAATGAGAGTAAAATAAACTTGCACTTGAAGAAAACTTTTGTAATATAAAATATATGATGTGGTTATTAGTTTTTTGATTTTTTTTTTTTGTTTGTAAATAAGAAATTTAATAAAAACTTAAATTTTTTTTTTTTTTTTTTTTTTTTTTGATGCATGTATTTATTTATTGTATCTTCATATGTGAACTAACAATAAGTATTCAAATCTTAAATCTATAAAAAAAAAATTATTAGGCCCGACCAGTGTCGGACATAAACTTAGTGGTAGTTATAAATAATACATTAGTAGTGATAATCAAAAAAAAGGGGGGGGGGGGGGGGGAAACTTAAATGAAAAGTAAAAATTTAATACCCATTCAACAATTTAGTGTATAAATTCAAAATTAAATTTATTCACAGATCTACGGATACTATTAAAATGCTTTTTTAATCTATTTTCCCTATTATTTTTTAATGTTTCATAACATAAAATGCATTGCGTATTGCCAAAATCATTTTTAATCACGAAATATTTCCCAACTTCCATAATTATATTATCAAGTTATTGTTTGTAGAAATTTATTAAATTTGAACTTTAATTTCGTCCCGTGTGCTCAAAAAAACTAAACAAAAAACCAGGAACAAATTAATACATGCGTGCACAACTTAATTCGTCGCTTGCTCAGTGACGACTAAATGAAAGAGCATAAGCATTTATGTGATTTTCATCCGCACAATTGTGCTATGGCCCTAGATTTTAGGCCCTAGAATCTAGGGCAATGATGTCAGTTTCATGGCACAATTGTACAAACTAAAATCACACACATTATTATTCTCTTCCATTTAGTCGTCAATGAAAAAGCGACGAAAACACATGCGCAGCGGGTGTATTAAGTTCTCTATAGATACAGTGAAAGAAAAAAAGTGGTATGCGAAAAATATACTGCGATCAGTAATGCTTTTTGCGACATTCAATGTATTTGATGTTACAAAACTTTTAAAGAAACAAATGAATATATATTAAAAAGACGTTTTGGTTTTTTTGTAGCAGATTCACTAAACTGTATTTTAAATCAAAACTTAAAAGACCAATAACTCGGTAAATATTGGTCGCAGTCAATTTTTTTGTTTAATTTTTTCTTCTTATTTTTCAGGTTTCCATCAGATAAGCTATTTAAAAAATTTATTTTTGGAATTTCTTCACAGTTTCCTATGAAAAGTTTACAGCGCCGTAACTCGGAAAATATGGGTCGCCCCCAAATTTTTTATTTAATTTTTATTCTTTATTTTTTAGTTTTCTATCATATACACTCCTTTTTATATGTTTTGACCTGCTTCACTAAACTGCATTTGTTGCAAATATTTATTTTTTTCGATGTGCTTCAGAGACGATTAAGACAATTTTTCTCACACATACAACTATAGTTTTATTTTTGACACCACTGATCAAGGGGCACTCAAGAACTTTCACATGCAGTTTAAACTAAAAAAAGAGTACTTTCCAGTTATTTGGCTCAAATAATCCTCTGTGTTTCGTTTGAAACTTAATATTGTAGTGTGGCTCATTTCAAATTTTTATTCCAATTTTCGTTATCAAAGATAATTGACGACTGTCAACATATTATTTTTTTCTTGCATTAATTCATAAATTAACCTCTCCTCTGCACGATGGGCCAGATTTTAAAAAGACAAATTTACAACTTTTTTTATCGAAATGTTGATTGATTTGTTTTATTAATCGAAAGAACTAATAAATACAATTACTAGACCCCTGCACAAGACCACTTACAAGAACTTTGAAGACAAGAGGGATTTTTGATATGCTTTACTACAGCAAAATCTTCTACAGCAAACGTTTAACAAACCTGTTTGCAAAAAATTTGTTACAGTTATTGTAGGTATAGGAGTAAAAAAGATAACACTTCACGACGGAAGAATTTGTGATGCTTGCTTCTTCATACGCATGTGCGCGTATTCAAATATCATGAATATACATACAAACACACGTTATGCGGATGATCTTTTTTTTCTGCATACATACAAACGCGCACATTCATTTAAATTAGTTATGTGCGCTTGCTTTAAAAAACCACCCTTAAACACATAATAGCTTACCATCTACATCTTACACACACACACACACACACACACACACACATACTCAAACGTACAATAGGCAAAATAACAAGCATACACGCATCAACACTATTTCTTTTGAGTGTTTGTTACGAACAAGAAGTCTTCGCAACATTGCTTAAAAACACTCATATACACGTAAATCAATACATCTATCGTGCTTCATTTATTATTCGTCATTTGTTATTAGTTTAGTTTAATAATTACATGCCATGACAATAATTTTAGAAAACAAAAAGTATTTATATTTTTAGACTTTTTACGCCGCCCTCTATTGTATATACATAATTATAATAAAACGATTTCTCATATTCGATTTCATTAAAAATGTTAATAAAAATCTCTACTGAACTGGATAGATATAGCTGCTCATAAAATGCGTGGCTGCACAGAAAAATGCCAGTATTTTGCCCCGCTAAAAACTCTACTTTAATTATTATTTTCTTCTTTAAAAACTCACATTAATTAATAAAAATATTTCATATAATAAAAACTGAAAATACTGAACTTAAGCCCGATTAAGAAATTATTCCGCATTAAAATTCATTTTAGCTTAACTAAAATATAATATATATCACTTATGTTTGTCTTAAAGGGCATTTATTTTGTCTTGAAATCTAGTATATATTTAAGAGATTTCGAGCTGATTCCTGCTGCTTTTTACTAGATTTTCCATACAAAACAAAATCTATTATGTCAGTAGATTTGTAGAAACTCTAATCAAGATCTAATATTTTTATTAATAAAAAAGATGAGTGAATTAGCAACGGTCTAATTAAAAAGGTGTGTTGCAGTTGTTTGGTTTTAGTTTTGGAATGTTTTCAGTTAATTGGTTTTATTTTGGATAAAAAAAATCTTGTTGAATGTCAAAAAAGTTGGTATAGATTTTCATAAAAAGTTTAATTAATATCTGCTAGATTTTATGCAGGTGTAAAATGTCCTATTATTTTAATTAAAAATGCTATTGAATTCTTAAATTTTAGCAGCCTCATCATTTACAAATTTTAATGAGTTTTTATAAAAGTTTTTTAAAACAAATTTTCATAAATTTTTTTTTAAATCTTATAAATAAGGTCGTAAATATATTTTTATTTCCAAATAAACTAATTTAAGTTATTTCTAATAGCATATATTTTGAGTTTTCAAGCTTTTAGTGCATAACAAATGCGCATAACACAATTTTTTTAGTGCATATTTCTGGCTTTCTTGATGATGAGAATAAGTAGCTCTGCTGCTACAAGTACGGCACAAATCTACTCCTCTCATTTCAAAAAAATTATCTTGTGAGTTTCTAGATATTATAGTAGGAAAAAATCACACCAAAGTAGGGTCTGGTCTACCTGTAATGACCGTTTGAAGGTAAACACTTTTTTTCAAATTCCTAAGTACTGCTGAAAAAATACTCGTATTTAAAAATCGATTTATATTATATTTGTTAAAGTAACATATGTTACCATCTCACATTTGTTATTCCGTAATAAATGTACAAAATTGCGTGGCAGGCATAAATATCGATTTTTATTAAATGATAACAACAAAACATATATGGCAAGCGATAGTCTACTTTTAGTTTATGTAAGTATGTCACTACATTCTAGTCTTAACCTCCATAACTTACTCGTAATGATAACCATAAAATATTAAAGAAAAAAACTCAAACCGTGAGATAAAACACAAGTGTACCTGAGTATTATTAACGTTTAGTTTGCTAAAAATATACATATATTTGAAAGGCATTTGGTTGTTCAATAAAAATCAAATACATGTGGATAATTCCATTTGTTATAATTCAAATATAAACAAGTACGAGTGCTATATTCGACTGTGCCGAATCTTATATACCCTTTTCCAAAGTGTTTTTATGTAGTATAGAGATACATACGTAAGCATATACATAAAGTATAAACAAAAAGAAAAAAATAATTTGACGTAGTTACCTTTATGTACAAAAAAATAAATTTACAAACCCTAGAATCATTATATTAGATTTTTCTGATTCCTTATATGAATCTAGTAGTTCTTAAAAAAATATAGAAAGTGTGTTAAGTAAAAAAAGAAAAAAGGAAATTAAAAAAAATGTTTTATTTAGTTACTTTAATATCCAGAAAAAAAGGTCAAAGTTTACAGCTCTGGAGCTGTGGTTTTTATTTTTATAATTTTCTACACCAAACTTTTCTTTCCAAAACGTAAAATATGTATAATCTATAAAAGAAAAGATAAAAATTAATTAGACTTTGTTACTTTTATATATCACAAAAAGTGTAAGTTTCCCAACCCTGAGATCATTCTTTTTGATTTTTCTAATTTCTTACACCAATCTCTTTCTTTTAAAAATTTAAGATATGTTCAATTTATAGAAAAAAGGAAAAATTTGTTTTAGTAAGTTACTTTTGTACAAAAAAAGTTAAAGTTTTCCAACCCTGGAATCGTCTTTTTAATTTTTTTAAAGGTTTTTTTTTATTTTAAATACCAATTTTTTTCGTACTCAAGCATAAAATAAGTTTACTTAATTAAAAAAAATAAAAATTAATTTTCTGTACTTAATTTTTTATATCGCAAAGAGTGTATGTTTCCCAACCCTGGAATGCCCCTTTTTGATTTTTCTGTATTCCTAAAAACAATCTTTTTTTTAAGAATGTAAGATATGTTTAATTTACATTAAAAACTGGAAAAATTTGTTTTAGTAAGTTACTTTTGTATAAAAAATAAGGTTTTCCAACCCTGGAAACTTCGTTTTAATTTTTTATAATTTGAAATGCCAATTTCATTCGTAAAATAAGTCTATTTTATAAAAACAAATAAAAATTAGTTTTCGGCAGTTAATTTTATATATCATAA
Source organism: Tachina grossa (assembly GCA_949987645.1). Classification (NCBI taxonomy): domain Eukaryota; kingdom Metazoa; phylum Arthropoda; class Insecta; order Diptera; family Tachinidae; genus Tachina; species Tachina grossa. The sequence goes on from OX465275.1 coordinate 30,654,627, forward strand.
AAAGTGTATGTTTTCCAGCCCTGGAACCGTTCTTTTTGATTTTTCAGATTTCGTACACCAATATGTTCCTTTTAAGAATATAAGCTATGTTTAATATATAGAGAAAAAGAAAAAATTTGTTTTAGTAAGTTACTTTTGTATAAGAAAAAAGTTAAAGTTTTCCAACCCTGGAAATGTCTTTTTCATGTAATAAACTTTTTTTTAATTTTTAATATCAATTTAATGTGTACTGCAGTATAAAATAAGTTAATTTAATGGAAAAAATAAAAAAAAGTGTAAGTTTCCCAACCCTGGAATCATCATTTTTGATTTTTCTGATTTGTTACACCAATCTATTTTTTTAATAGTCTAAGATATGTTTAATTTATGGAGAAAAAGAAAAAAATTTGTTTTAGTAAATTACTTTTGTATATGAAAAAAAAATTAAAGTTTTCCAAACCTGGAAACGTCTTTTTAATTTTTTTAACTTTGCTTTTTAATTTGAAATACTAATTTTATTTGTACTGAAGTATAAAATAAGTGTATTTAATAAAAAAAATATAAAAAACTAGTTTACGGTAGTTAATTTTTTATATCACAAAAATTTTAAGTTTCCCAACCCTGGAATTATCCTTTTTGATTTTTCGGATTTTCTAACCCAATCTCTTTATTCTTAAAGTCTTATTCCTAAAAAATATTTCAGCTTTATTAAGAGATTATTTGACATATATATTTCTATGGGAACTTTGTCAAATAAACCTGTAATAAACCTAAAATATTTTTTTATGAATTAGACCGTTAGAATATAAGATATATTTAATTTATAGAAAAAAGGAAAAATTTCTTTCAGTAAATTAATTTTGTATAATTTTGTACAAAAAATTTAAAGTTTTCCAACCCTGGAAACCTCTATTTAATTTTTGTTTTGTCCAGATATATTAATTTTATTCATTCTGAAGTATAAAATAAGTTTATTTAATAAAAAAAAATATTGACTAGTTTTCGGTAGTTATTTTGTATGGCAAACTGAAGTTTAAGCTTCCCAGCTCTGATTTTGCTGATTTTCAATACCAATCTTATTTCGACCATTTCTGACACACCAATTCAAGAACGAAGTCTCTATCTTTTCTGGGAGCTTCGAAAAACTGATTTCACGTACAGATAGACGGACAGACGGACATCGCTTATTCGTCTTCCCTATGCATAAGGATCCAGAATATATATACTTTATGGCTCGCTTATTAATATTCTAGAAATTACAAACGGAGTGAGAAACCTATATATACCCTTTTACCATTTTTTGGTAAAGGGTATATAAATAAAAATATATGTATTAGATAAGTAAAATATTTTTTCCAGTGTGGTGTGATCTTGAATAGAATTGCCCATATACAATTTCCTTACAAGTAGAATATACAAAATTACACACTATTATAATCAGTACAAGGCCAGAAGTACAGGGTGGGCCAAAAGAAACCAAGGGGTGTAAAAGTTTAATAACTTTTTTTTTTATTAATTTTTTTTTATTTTTTCTTTCAGATTATATAGACAACACTTGGAGAATTTATAATGAATGAAAATAATAAATGAAAATCAGAAAATAAGAAATGAATAAATGAAATTAACTTTATTGAAAATTTGATTATGAGTGATGAAGCTCATTTTCATTTGAATGGCTTTGTTAATAAGCAGAACTGTAGGTTCTGGGGTTCTCAAAATACAAGAGCCATTCATCAACGCCAATTGCACCCCATCAGGTGTACAGTATGGTGTGGGATCACATCTGAAAATGTCATTGGGCCCTACTTCTTCGAGAATGAAGATGGAAGTGCTGTAACCGTAAATGGAGAGCGGTATCGGTTTATGATAGAAAATTTTTGTACGTCCTGCTCTTGAAAACAAACCTGGTATGTGGTTTCAGTAGGACGAAGCCACTGCCCATACTGCCCGCGACACAATGGCACTTTTAAGTCAAATTTTTGGAGAGCGAATAATTTCTCGAAATTCGGAAATTATTTGGCCAGCGCGATCGCCAGATTTGACAGCACCCGACTATTTTCTTTGAGGTTTTTTGAAGGAGCGAGTGTATGTGAACAAGCCAGAGACAATCCTTGAACTCAAGGCAAACATTGTTGCAGAAATTCGAACGCTACAGCCACAAGTTTTGAAAGATGTTATGGAAAATGCTCTAAAAAGAGCCCATCAGTGCGAAGCTGAAAACGGTGATCATTTAAGAGACATCATTTTTCATACTTAGTGTAAAAAAATTTCCATTTTGTATATTATATAATCTGAAAGAAAAAATAAAAAAAAGTTAATAAACCAAAAAGTTATTAAACTTTTACACCCCTTGGTTTCTTTTGGCCCACCCTGTATAAACTTACTAAGGGTCTGTCCCACGATGTCGACAAAATGTTAAAATTTGTCGTCTTTCGATGTCGACAATGTTCGACTTGTCGTACACTTACATTCAAAATCATCGACAAGTCGAACATGGTCGACATCGCGGGACAGACCCCTAGTGTCTTTACCCAATTAAGTACAAAAATATTGAGGGTGGTGACTATACTTGAAAAATTTTTCATAAACAACTTTTTCAATAAAATTTTCAGTAACAATTTTTTTCCAATAGTACATATCGTTAGCTAAAATTCAAAAAGGCGTAACTAACAAAAAAAAATTAAAAATGAGTTTTTAATTTATAGACATGTAGTTTAATGCCATTCATAATAATCATTAAAAAAATCGATTTCGAATTTTTTGTTAGTTACACCTTTTTGCATTTTAGCTAACGATATGTTATTTAAAAATTATGGCTGTTGGTAATTTTTTTCTATAAAAAATTAAATTCCATACAAAAGATATACATAATTATAATAAAGACTGTGCGAATTAAATCTTAAAACAAAATTAGAAAATATAAACGTGTTCTATAGAAAATTAACTGATAACAAAACTAAGGTAAAGAAAATTTAACAAAAATAGATAAACTTGTTTACTTTTTAAAAGTAAACCAAAATTTTTCCATGACAAGAAATTTAAAATAATAAAAGTTAAGGGATATAGATTTTGATAAAAATTTCATTTAAAATTTACTAGATTTCTAGCAGGTGTGAATTTCCAATAAAACTCAAAATTTAATACAAAGTTTCCACAAGCCAGGCAGGTGACTCGTCTAGAAAATTGGTATGAAAATGACTCAAAAATATGAGTACTTTTCATATAAAATTTCTGCTCAAGTCGACCGTGTTCGTGTTGTGGAAACACGAAGTAATTCTAAGATTTTTCGGATATATATATATTTTTTTAATTTTCATTAAAAAACATTCCCAAAACATTTCTTCCAGTATCTTGAGTTGAAATTTTGTTTTTTTCTCTTGGCATACCTTCCCTTCCTACACTAACCTGCCTAGTGTCATTATGAACAAGGCGATTGAAACACTGACACGGATATGATAACAAAAATAGCTGTAGGCCATACTTGACACCTTAAGCTATTACATATTGAATTTTTATGACATTCTAAGTTAGTGTAATAATTAAAATGTTGGAAAACAAAAACGTTTACGTTATTTATGGATTTCTCACACAAACAACCCACACGCTTGCTTAGGGCATATGACACACTTAATTAAACCCTAATAAAAATTGTGACAATTTAAATTAATTCTATTAAGTTTTTATGCTTACCTTTTATTTCTTGCTAAGCTTATATATGTATGTATAATTTTGAAGAAACTTTAGTGTTTAAAAATAAAAGTGATGTAGCACGCAATTAAGAGTAATTTGCCGCAAGCCTTTAAACAAGTTATTTCAGACAAGTCACAGTATTTTGCTTTGTTTGCATGAGATTTAAATTGGCTGTAGGGAAATAAACTAAAGATAAACTAAAGTGCATGAAGTTGGCCTATTTCTGATTAAATTAGCATTTCAGTTAAAAATATTTGTAAGCTTGAATATGATTAATGCATTAGATATTTAATAAAGATGGATAAAGATTAAGTTACAACACATAAAATTTATTAAATTATTTTTTCGTTAAGGAAATAAAATTGATAAATGTTCAACTCGTGCTGAAGCTTAAGCAGGGTAAGTTAAATGAAAACATTGTCTAAATAGATTTAAATTTTTAAATAATCTTTAAATTAAATGGAGGTATATATTCTCTGCTGCCTAAATTAATTTGTTAGTACCTGTCACTTGAATTAAATGAACTAGATATTTCATTTAGCTTTTTGAAATTCCGTTTCCTGCTGTGTGCTTTCACAATACTCGTATTTTATCAAAAAAAATGTTTTTCTGCTTGAATTCCAGGTATTCTTTCTTTTTGTCATATACATAATTCTTTTAATTCAAATTCAGTTTGCATAATTTTTCAATAAAACATCTCATTTTCTCACAATTGTTTCTTAAGATTTATCAGCGAATTGAGGGGAAATAGCTTATAAAGTAAAAAAGGAAAAAAGAAAAAGCTAAAACATTTTAAAATACTTGTAGCACTTAGAGCAACATGAACCTGAGAGTTGTTAATGCACGTACTACTTTTTTAAATGACTGAACAAAAATCTGTGCACAAAAATTGCTACAAGCAGTTTCCCATTTTCCTTTAACGATTTAAGTATGAAAAAAAGCAAACAAATGAAAATTTCCCTAAAAGAGAATTGATGCCCATAATTCGCCAAGAAAAAAGAAACAACGACATTAAACGTAATTCTTTCGTAATACAAGCAGCACAAAGAAATGTAAACGTACTGTTTATGTTCAATTTATATACAAGCAAACCATCCACTTTAACTCCAGCTCCATTGTTTCTCTAGACAAGGGTGTTTTATTCTAACACTAAGACTGCCTGTCACACTAGCGGCAATTATGGATTTGTACTTGTGTTAATGGATAAATTTTTCAATGCTAAAGATTTTGTTCTTTTAAACTGTCAAGAAGGACGAAAACTGAGTAGCTTTGCCTAAATACACAATAGCATTGGCTGTTCAACACACACACACACACACACATATACACATACATACAAACACATAATCATTCATACTTTAACACTTCCGGAAATCAGTATGTTTGAAAATGAAAAAAAAACAAACAAGAACAAAAAAGTAGCAAACATATAAAAAATGGCTTTTAAAATCTAAATCAAACCATTTAAGCCTGCAGCAAATACTGCATTTAACTCTTAGTGTTGTGGAAATTATGTAAGAGTGTGTGTGTGTTAGTGTATGAGTGTGTTTGCGTATTTATGTTTGAGATAATATGTATGTATCCATGTTTGCTTGTGCATGTGTACCATTAAACGTTTGGTAGGACTGAGAATGATTCAAAATCCATGTGCGCTATGAATTTTATACACGCGGGACATTTATAATTTATATTATTTAAATGCTTTATCCAACAATTCCATCCATCCAACAGACACCCAAACCAACCAGCCACCTCCAGCCATATTTTAGGTATAACACTTACCATCATTTGGTTGTTGGTTGCTTTAGTTTGCTAGTGCGTCTCTTTTCTGTTGCTCTCTCTCTCTCTCTCTCTCTCTCTCTCTGTATTAAAATGACACGGATTTCCTATATGTTTTACTTTCATTACATTTCAAGGATCTAGCTGATAACTCAAAAAGAAGTGTTTATAATTTTGTTGTATATATATTCAAATGCTGTTGAAATCACAATACTTTTTGTAAAAGTTATATTTTGATAAAAGTTACTTTTTGTGCCGTTTTGGAAAAGAAAATTTTTGTAAAAGGAAGTTTTGTAAAATGCAGTAATTGTAAAAGATACTTATTATAAAAGTCACTTTTGCAAAACGTACTTTTTGTAAATTATAATTATTTGTATAAGGTACTTTTTGTAAAACGTACTTTTTGTAAAAGGTACTTTTCTTAAAATGTACTTCCCCAGAAAGGTTCTTTTTTTAAAAGGTATTTTTTGTAAAAGGTACTTTTTGTAAAAGGTACATTTTGTGAAAGCTACTTTTTGTAAAAAGGTACATTTTGTGAAAGGTACTTTTTGAAGGAAGTGCTTTTTGTAAAAAGAAATTTTAAACTTAAAAAGAAATTTTTTTAAAGATATTTTTGCTAAAAGTTGTTTTTTGCAAGAGATATTTTTCGTAAAATGCCCTTATTATAAAAAGTACTTTTTTTAAAGTAATTTCTGGAAAATATAATTTTTTTTTTAAATTTTATTATTATATAAAGTAATTTTTTGTAAAGGGTACTTTTTGCAAAAGCCCTTTTGTAAAAGGAACTTTTTGTGAGATGTACTTTTTTTAAAAGGTACTTTTTATGAGAGGTACTTTTTGTAAAAGGTACTTTTTATGAGAGTTATTTTTGTAAAATGTACTCTTTTTAAAGATACTTTTTGCAGAAGGTATTTTTTGCAAGAAGTATTTTTTTTAATAGATAATTTTTTGTTAAAGATACCTTTTGTAAAAGGTTTTTTTTTTTTGTAAAAGATACCTTTTGTAAAAGGTACTTTCTGTAAAATATACCTTTTGTAAAAAGTACTTTTTGTAAAAGGTACATTTTGTAAACGGTACTTTCTGTAAAACATACCTTTTGTAAAAAGTACTTTTTGTAAAAGGTACATTTTGTAAAAGGTACTATTTGCAATAGGTACTTTTTGTAAGAGATACTTTTTGTAATAGGTGCTTTTTGTAAAAGGTACTTTTTGTAATTGTTACTTTTTGTAATAGGTATTTTTTGTAAAAGGTACTTTTTGTAAAAACTACTTTTTGTTAAACGTGCTTTTTTCAAGAGACACCTTTATTAAAAATATACGTAGCTTTTTCGCAAAACGTACTTTTCTAACAAGAACAAAACTTTTTGTCATAAAAAATTTTTTTAAAAAGGCTTTTTTGTACTTTTTGTGAAAGGTACAAAACTTTTTGTTACTACTAATTTTTGTTAGAAAGACTTTTTTGTTTAAGTTATTTTTAATAAAAATGATTTTTGCAAAAGCACTCATTGCACAAAGTTCTCTTTTGAATATGTTAATTTTTGTAAAAACCTTTTTTGTAAAATTAATTTTGTAAAATATACTTATAGTAAAAGTGCTTATTGTGAAGGATTAGAAGAGTAATTTTTGTTTAAAGTAGAGATGTACATGAGTGTTTTCTTGAACCACTACACGCACGGTCACGCAGATAAATATTTTGCTAACGCACTTTTGGGTACGTATGATCTTGAAAATTTTCATGATCACATACCTTCGCAAAAAAAAAAATATTCTTAATCACGCACAAAGGTAGGAAGGTGATTTTTTTGAAAAGCTGGTTTTGCAAAAGGTCCTTCTTTAAACGATACAAGTTGTAAAATTATACGCTTTGTAGAAGTAATTTTTGCAAACGATCCTTTTTCTAACTAAAATGTTCAAAGCTTTTTTTGTTTTGTATAAATTATTTTTGGAAAAATAATTTTTGTAAAAAAAAAGTACTTTTTGAAGTATGTTATGTTTTGTAAAAAGTTTCTTTGCAAAATTAATTTTGTAAAATGCAGCTATAGTAAAAAGTGCTTTTTTTAAAAGCTTGCTTCTGTAAAAGGCAATTTTTCTAAAAAGTATTTTTTTGTAAGAAATATTTTTCCGAAAGATACTTACTGTAAATAAAAGCTTTTTAAAAAAATGTTTTTGTAAAAGGTATTTTTGTAAAAGTTACGCTTTCAAATATACTTATTATTTAAAACACCTCTCAATGCATTCCCCTTTATTAAAGGTTATATAATATTCCCCACTACGTTTGCTCTAACCACTTGCGAGTCTGCAAATATTTATTTTTTTTTGGTGCGATTTAGATTTTATTTCCGGATTTTCCATACAATTCTCTCAGTCTTTGCATTCACGTAGTATTAATGTTTGTGTTTTAAATGAGAAAATCTTGTGCGGCTTTATTGTGTGTAAAACGTTGTATAGATTTAAATTCTATACAGCATTTCTACTTCATTTGTGTGAGTGTTGTAAGTTCGTATTGTGTGTCTTAGTATTTGAAATACATATTTACATTTTATATATTGTGTTGTGCGAAACAGTTTTTGGTTTTCTGTTTTTTTTTTCTTGTAGTTAGAATCTTACGACGATAATTACAAAAATGTTGTAATTTATTTAGAAAATAGCTGTATTTTATTTAATCTGTAACCATAATTAACAAACATTTAGTGCAGCTGTAGCAAATTTTATCAGAGGTCAAGAGTTAGTATTGCGAGAGCTATGTGGAATATATTAGGATTAGAAAAGCTAGATTTGTATGCTTAAAAAATAATTGCAATAATAAATTTTTGGACTGTGCTTAGATTTATGAAAAGTAGCAAGATAACACGTTTTACTTCCAAATAAACGTAAGTACTAAAATGCAAATATGAAGCAAAGCTTGTTTATTGAATAATAATTGATTAAAAAATTTAATTGACACATTTAAAATTTTAATTGATTATTTGCATTTTTTTTTAATTAAAGATCTTAATAGAAAAAAATTTATTATATGTAGAATAGGAAATTATCTTTAAGTAGATCAATACAAAGCAATTACAACTTTAACTATTATTTATATAGAAACACATGCTAAAACAAATATATTTCAATGTAATGTCACTTTAAAAGATAACCTCTCACTTTGGAATAGCAACCAGATACTTTAAATATATAATTTTATTTATGTCCACTCAAAAATTATTACAGTCTTAATCAATGTCCTTAGAAATATTTTACGACTAGATATATATTTTTTTTTTAATATTTTTCATTTCTTTATAATTTTCTTTGGCAAATATCTTTTTAAACCTGGTCATAATCATATTTTAAATAATGTGCCCTCAAATTAAGTACCGAGCAAACACATTACAGCAACAATTTCCTTATTTTGTTAAGTAAACTTTGATGTATAAAAAAATGTAAAGAAAAAATATGCTGCTCTAAATTTATCGCTATTGGGTAAGAGATAAAGTAACAAATGAAAACAGGAGTTTTTTAATTTCTTGTTTGCCCATTAACTGTTAATATGTGATATATAAGCATTATACTATCCGATCGAAAGTGATTTCTGTTCTACAAATACTCGTACTTCAGTCAAAAATTAAAAAAAAAGATTTTTTTTTTTTTTTGAAATTAATTTTTTTTTCACTTTCATAATATAAATTCATAAACTAATTCCCATTAGTTGGTTACAGTCAAACGAGCATACTTTTAGGAGCGGACAATTATTTTTAATTTTTAAATATTGCAAACTACTAAGAAGATGCTTTAACTGAGCTTTGCTTATTAGTACTGAACAGGGCTGGGAGTTTCATACAAATGTATTTTTTTTTTGTGATAGATAAAATGGTATTGACTAGTTTTCTATACGAACATTAAATTTTAAAAAATTTTGCATACATTTTCGGCTGCATTTTTTTCATCTTTTGGTAATAAGTGCATATTTTTACATATTTTGGCAAATAAATGCATATTTGTGCAAATTGAACAATTTTTAATGCTTATATGTAATTATAATTATATGTAGTTTCAAATAAAATATTTCAAATAAATATACATATTATTAAACCCTGAAAATAATGAGTTAACTTGTTATATTAAACCATTAATTTTTTAATTGAAACTATTATTACCCTACTGCAAATAGTCATTGACCTTAGCAAATTCTGTTTAAAAATTGAGATAAAACTTTTAAAATATAAAAGTTTAAAAATGTCAGAAGAAATAAATAGATTTAAACCCCGTTTGCGAGACACTCGAAAATCAGGTTCCAATAATTTAAAAAATTAACTTTGACCGATAGAAACATCATCATTGATATTGACATGAATAGATGTTGAATGCAATTTTTAGATGTGAAAGAGTTAGTTTTACTTTTGAAACTATGAAAAAAATTATTGGTATTTGGTAAATAGGGCAAAATTAAACACCATATGGGCTATAAATGTAGCAAATAAAGTGTTTGGCTTGATGCTATACAAAATATGTGTCAATACAACAGCTCTATACTCGTCAAGAATTTTTTCGATTTTTTGAGGCAAATTTTTGTAAAAAATTATCATTAGCGACCAGTCCTATTTTTATTGCTATGGAAACGTGAATAAGAAGAATTACGGAGTGTTTGGCACTAAAAATTTGCGTTTAACACTCGAAGAGCCATGACACCCTCTCAAAGTTACTGTATGGTGATGGGCATTATTTTTTCGAAAACACCGCGGGCCAAACGACTATTGTGAATGGCTAGCGCTACAGAGTTCTCCTCAACGACTTTCTTCTATCTTCACTGGATTAATTGAGATTGGAAAGCATGTGGTTTCAACAGAATGCAACAATGGCACATATTGTTCTTTTCTTTTATTAAAAAAAAAAAACAAAAAAATCATTGGTTGATTGCTTTTGCCCTAGTTACCCAGTATAACTAGGATGCATTTGTTGTGTAAATATTTTTTTTTTATTTAGTAGCTTTAAAATTTTATTACCTGAATTGCTATGTAAGTTTTATGTTGTTTTTGTTTTAAATAATATTAAAAAAATGTTAAATATATTTTCATATTATTTTATTTTTGGGGCTTATTTGCATATTTTTAATTTTTAGGTGCATTTTTTAAGCGTTCATAATAAATTTTTAGTTGGTCTAAAGTCCGAGCCCTAGTAGTGAATCAAATTTTATCTTAATCTATAAAAACGTATCAGAAAACTTAAATAAAAGTACTGCAAAACTAAAGAAATTTTTCAGGATCCTTTTTAATTATAAAACGAAGGAAAAAAGTGAAATAGCTCACAGAGCTGGTCTTGCTATTTCTTCTTAATTATTACACGAAGTGAACTCATGTTAAATGCTTTTCTAAATCCGAATAAACTTGTTTGTATTTATGTGATGCAAATTAACATTCAAAAGCTTTAAAAACAGGGAACATCACCACCCACTAATAAAAAATATTTATTTGTCTAACCTATGAAAACACGTTTTCGCATCAGAGAATATTGATTAGTTGAGATACTTATTTTAAATAAAGATCAATTTATTTATATTTCCGCATAATGGAGAACATCTCCAATGACATGCTTGTGAAAAAAAAAAATCACGCAAGTTTCTCTTAAATTGAACGATTTGGTCATGACTTGAACTTATGATTCAATCCCATCCTCGTCACGTTTATTTTCTTGGAAAATAAACGTTTTAAGTTTATAGCCTTAAATATTTAAGGTTACCGCAGCTCAGTGGATAAATTTATTGTAAGAAAGTGCAATGAACTTGAGTTCAACTTATTCGTTTGATTAAACCCCTCATTAAGATAATCGCAGTTTCCATTACAAAAATCTATGTATTAGGCTACAAATTCCACCATTCATTCGCTCTGTTCTATAAAGGTAGCCCCGAGTAAATATTTTTCGTTCCAAAACCTGATGAAATAGCTCAATGGAAATAGATAAAAGTCCAACGATGAATTCATCTGTTGTTTTGGAAGGGATGCAAAATTGGAAGAACCTTGTTAAAATTATATAGAGCTTAAAAGATAGTACGTTGAAAAATAAACCGATTTCATAGCCGAAAACGTGTAACGGACCTATTGACTCTTATAGCCCGTTCAGACTGACGCCAAGTTAAGCAATTTCGTAATTTCGGTCGAAATCAAGTTAAAATTAAGTCATTTCCCATATATTTTGACATTTTCGAAATTAATCTATTTTACTTAATTTCGATGATATTAACAAGAAATTACAATATACAACTCTGGTTTTGTACTAAAACTACCTTTTTTTCAAACATGAGTAACTTTACAACTATGAGAAATAATAATTAAAAGAAATAAAAACTTTTGACATTCAATATTGCATTAAAAAAAAGATGAAAATTTTTTTAAGAGAAAATTTGAATAATTGTAACAAAGAATTTATTCAATTGAGAAAAGTACTTCAATGTCTGCCGCAGTGAACAAGATGTTTGCGAAATCAACTCAAATGTCATTCAGTACCTGCATAAACACCTTTCATTTTGTTTGTAATTTGAGCGCTTGAAATTACTTAATTTCGTGTCAGCCTGAATGGGCTATTAACATCATTTCTTTAATCTGAAACCATATTTTGCTTAAGAAATTTACCCTGCATATGCCTTGACATTATGAGTTTAAAAGAAAAACTTCATTATATATGACGTTTATATTACATTACTGTCAGGCTTAAGGTGTATTCATTTCCAGCTTAATTTTATAAATTTTTCTTGAACTAAATAACAACTTGTTCCCGTCATCAATCTTTGCCAGTAACTCCCTAAATTATAACATTTCCGCTGGGGCAATATTTTCCTTAAACAAACTAAACTCAATAAGCGGACGCACACTTTAAGAGCTCAAATTTCACTTCTAACACTCTATGCCAAGAATTAAATGGATGAATGAAAAACAAACACCCACAGGCTCTTGTTTTCATTTTGGGGTCATCAATTTTATCTTGTCTCCTATATCACAGTGAGTGTGTATCTTGGCATGTGTGTGTGTATTTGTGTGTGTAAAATCATATTTATGCTCGAAAACAATTTTAACTGAAAGTCTGTATAAGAGTGCGCCTTAGTTTATTGTATTAAAGATGATATTGCTACGTCTTCTTTTCCTCTTTATTTTTATTTTTTATTTAATGGTAATTTATTGTGGCAGTTTGTTATGGTACTCTTGTCACAATGGTAAAATACAACTGGCAAACAACAAACCAGAACCAGCAACTACAGACATAGTTACGAGTATGTATTTAAACACACACACACACACACACACACACACACAAATTGCTCTTAGCACAAGCATGACTACTACCGCTAAAAAAACACATGCCATCATATTATGATTGCAGAGTAAACAAATAAATAAAGAATACTTCTGGAATTCTTAGGAGGACCAGTGACAGTCGCAAAAAAATGTCTTTCTTTAATTCAATATTAAAAGCATTTTAGAAAGAAAACACTCCATCGAAAATAGTAATAATTTACGGATTCGCCAGAGGTTATCTAATGCCTGGAAAAATGACACTCTATATACGAAGCGAGCAGATTTATTAATAATGGACAATAGGAAGAGAGAGAGAGAGAGAGAGAGAGAGAGAGAGAGAGACAGGTAGTAAAAGGAATCTAATGGGCCTTATTATACACTTTACCAAAAAATAGTAAAAGGGTATATATAGGTTTGTCATTCCGTTTGTAATTTCTAGAATATTAATAAGCGAGTTATAAAGTATATATATTCTGGATCCTTATGCATAGGGAAGATGAATAAGCGATGTCCGTCTGTCCGTCTGTCCACATGTCCGTCTGTACGTGAAATCGGTTTTCCGAAGCTCCCAGAAAAGCTAGAGACTTCGTTCTTGGACTGGTGTGTCAGAAATGCTCGAAATAAGATTAGTATTGAAAATCAGCAAAATCGAGCAGACGGTTTCAGAGCTGGAAAGCTTAAACTTAATTTTGCCATACAAAATAACTCCCGAAAACTAGTTATTATTTTTTTTTATTAAATAAACTTATTTTATACTTCAGAATGAATAAAATTACTATTTCTTAATAAAAAATAAATAAAAAAGAAATTTAAAAAATTAAATTTCCAGGGTTGGAAAACTTTAACTTTTTTATACAAAATTAATTTACTAAAATAAATTTTTTTTTTTATAAATTATATACCTTATATTCTAAGAAGAAAGAGATTGGGTTAATCAAAAAATTCAAAAAGGGTAATTCCAGGGTTGGGAAACTTAAAATTTTTGTGATATAAAAAATTAACTACCGTAAACTAATTTTTATATATTTTTTTATTAAATTAACTGATTTTATATTTCAGTACAAATTAAATTGGTATTTTAAATCAAAAAAGAAAGTTAAAATAATTAAAAAGACGTTTTCAGGGTTGGAAAACTTAAATTTTTTTTTCATATACAAAAGTAACTTAATAAAACAAATTTTTTTCTTTTTCTCTATAAATTAGACATATCTTAGACTCTTAAAAGAAATAGATTGGTGTAACAAATCAGAAAAATCAAAAAGGATGATTCCAGGGTTGGGAAACTTACACTTTTTGAAATATATAAAAGTAACTAGGTCCTACTATTTTTTAGTTTTTCTATTAAATTAACTTATTTTATACTGCAGTACACATTAAATTGATATTAAAAATTAAAAAAAAGTTTAATACATGAAAAAGACATTTCCAGGGTTGGAAAACTTTAACTTTTTTCTTATACAAAAGTAACTTAGTAAAACAAATTTTTTCTTTTTCTCTATATATTAAACATAGCTTATATTCTTAAAAGGAACATATTGGTGTACGAAACTGAAAAATCAAAAAGAACGGTTCCAGGGCTTGAAAACTTACATTTTTTGTGATATATAAATTAACTACCGAAAACTAATTTTTATTTTTTTTTATAAAATAAACTTATTTTATACTTCAATAAGATTGAATTCGGTATTTCAGATTAAAAAAAAATTAAAACGAAGTTTCAAGGGTTGGAAAACCTTATTTTTTATGCAAAAGTAACTTACTAAAACAAATTTTTCCTTTGTTTATCTTACATTCTTAAAAAAAAGGTTGTTTTTAAGAATACAGAAAAATCAAAAAGGGGGATTCCAGGGTTGGGAAACTTACACTCTTTGTGATATATAAAATATTAACTACCGAAAATTAATTTTTATTTTTTTATTAAATAAACTTATTTTATGCTTGAGTACGAAAAAAATTGGTATTTAAAATAAAAAAAAAACAAACAAAAAAATTAAAAAGACGATTCCAGTGTTGGAAAACTTTAACTTTTTTTGTACAAAAGTAACTTACTAAAACAAATTTTTCCTTTTTTCTATAAATTAAGCATATCTTAAATTCTTAAAAGAAAGAGATTGGTGTAAGAAATCAGAAAAATCAAAAAGAATGATCTCAGGGTTGGGAAACTTACACTTTTTGTGATATATAAAAGTAACTAAGTATAATTAATTTTTATATTTTCCTTTATAGATTATACATATTTTACGTTTTGGAAAGAAAAGTTTGGTGTAGAAAATTTTAAAAATATAAACCACAGCTCCAGCGCTGGAAACTTTGACCTTTTTTTCTGGATATTAAAGAAACTAAATAAAACATTTTTTTTAATTTCCTTTTTTCTTTTTTTACTTAACACACTTTCTATATTTCTTTAAGAACTACTAGATTGATATAAGAAATCAGAAAAATCTAATATAATGATTCTAGGATTTTTAAATTTATTTTTTTGTAGATAGAAGTAACTATGTCATATTATTTTTTTTCTTTTTGTTTATACTTTATGTATGTGCTTATGTATGTATCTCTATACTACATAAAAACACTTTGGTAAAGGGTATATAAGATGCGGCACAGCCGAATATAGCACTCTTACTTGTTAAGGCTCTCGAATTTTTAGATTCGACTTCAACTTGCTTTACTGGATTAAGGAAACATACAAAATTTTTCTTTAATCTGGTACAAACTCTCAAAGTCGAATCGAAAAATTCGGGAACCGTAATAAGACCCAATAATTGAGGTACAGGTGCTGCGATATCCATTAATTTATTACTTAGAATGACGCAATTTATTGGTGGGTTTTTTGGAAATTTTTTGTATGCTTCTAAATTCTGCCTTCATACACAACAATTTTTTTTTTTTTTGATCAGCTTTGATGTTTCGAGTAATAATTAAAAGTCAAATTTTGTAAATAGAAACGTTTTATTTTCGTTTTGAAATTTGTATGGTAAAAATATTTTTTGAAACGATTTTTTGTTATTTTTCATAAAAATTTGAAATGTTTAGAAAGGAAATTTTTCACAAAATCTACCTATTTAAGTGCAAAAATGTCTGTGTTTGAGCTAAGTCAAATTAACCTATAATGAATATTGATATAATGTTAAAAATTGTATTGGTAAATCACTGAAGATGGCGTATAGTCGATAACGATGTATTTATACTCGTAAAGCTAACTTGACGTGTTCCCTTAAGTGCTGATGACCATTATTGAAAATCGATCCAGATTGATTAACTTTTTTTGTGTTTTCTGTCATAATTGATGACCTTTGTCGCCTAGTTCTTGGGTTTTAATATTATACCGATCTCTTCCAATTTTGAAAAACGTTCGCATGTAAAATGCTCATTTTGTCCTCAAGAAAAGCTTGATAGCATCTGAATTCCTAAGATCCTTTTTAACGATTTATATACCCTATACAAAAAATCGTTATAAAACATCCATAACTTAAACATATATGTAGATAATTTATTATATTTTGACGGGTGTGACCATGACTCTCACATTTCTTGCTATAATATATAAAATGTATATATTTATAATTTGTTTAGAATAAAGTTTCGTACCAAATAAAAGATTAATTGTGGCAAAAAATTAAATAATAAATATTTAGTAGTAACAAATTAAATTAACCCAGCATGTGCATAATTAGTAAGGAACAAACAACAATGGCACGACTGTTGTATGTCTACATCAACGTACACCACACACAGTGGACCAAACTAGAGATGGGCACGTGTCACATTTTTTTTTATAACACGGCAACGCACGACCCAACACGAAGTGTTCATTAAAAAAAATCAGATTGCATACGTGCTCTCGTCATTTTGTGCTGAGCAAAATTGATACGAAAAACATGAAAGGATCTTCGATGTAAAATATATATGAATGACTTTCCAGCAGAGAAAAAATGTAATATTTTGTATCTTCAAACACACAACACCAGCATATTTGTTGATATTGTATGGGCCTCTGCAGCTTAAAGTTTTGTACATAAACCGATAGTATCAGTTGACAGTGCCAACTTGGTGCTATATTTTGAACAGCGACTTTTGAAAAAAATCAATTGAATTTTCTGATTTTAAATACCCTACCAAGAATATTTCGTGCGTGTTATGCAGTATTGTATTGACAAAATTTTTTGCATGCGTGTTTCGTAAGTGTTGAGCGTCTGAGGATTCGTATTCATATCGTGTCGTGTTAGAAAAATCTGACACGCACCTATCTCTTAACCAAACACAAAAGAACGCTGATGATGATGATGTATTGGCTTTCGAAAACAGCTGGTTGTGCCACTCTACCAGATGTTTGTCAGAATATTTACAATTATTTTGGGTGTTAGTTGTTCATTAATAGTTATCACATGTAATTTGGCTTACAGAGCGATAGGAATATATAGAAACAAATAAAGTTCAAACAATAATAATAAAAACTATATAAAATTTATAATTTAAAAAAATAGTGCGTTTCCCAAGAATTTTCATTTTAATTACATTAAAATAATGGACCTAATTACGAGTGTCGCGTTTTAACTGTGACCACGACAATTTCATATTACATTAAAGAAAAACTATTACAATATACTTTAGCCTAGTAAAAAATCATAATCATAATAATAATGTAGTCAAAAACGAAATGCGACACTCGTAGTTAGGTCCAGTGAAAGAACGTGATTATCACTTAGAATGGGCATCAGCGGACTGTGACGGGTGTGACCTTAAAAATCTCAGTTTGCAGAACTATTCTGTTTAAGGTTTTTTTTTGCCTACAATAAATTAATTTTTATTAAAAAAAATTTTATTTTCAACATGTGTCGGGTGTGACTCAGTATGCAAGCTTAAAAAATCTAAAAAAAATAATTTGATTATTAACTACATTCATGTAATAAATATAAAGGTAAACTAATAGAAAAATAATAAGAAATTAACCTATACGTCAACTGTCATGTGAGGCTATCAGAGCAAGCGTGGTGTATTCCACATTTTTTTTAGAGCTATGCTCTTTATGCCATGAAACAGAACTTTTGACGTGGTTTTCGTAACAAAAATAGTTGACACTATTACAGGTTTACTTTTTTGTTTGTTTTGATTTATTTGTACTAAAAAGTATAGTAGGAAAATAAACGAAACAAAATGTTTGTTTTTGCTTTCTTTCATTATTTGAAGTGAGTGAATCAAAAAGAAACAAGAACAATGCGAACGATTGCTCAATTTGATTTGTATTGTTTTCTGACATGAACACAAACAATAAATTAATTTAAGCATATGCAGCTAGAAAAGAAAATAATGGGAAATAAGTGGAAAAGTTTTGAAATGTTTGACATCATCATATAATATAATTTTAGTGTATTGTTACATAAAACACATTAAGTTTGTTTTATATAGCTAAGCAGCATAGCTCTAACCGGGTGTCCTAAAACACTTCTCTCTCATTTTTTGATGTGTAAACATCTATACGCTAGGGGGTAAAAATTTTCTTTGCTGAGATTTCTTTGCTGAGATGCACACAGCTTTGTCAAATCGGTGTGAGCTATGTATGAGTGTATTAGTGTTTGAAAGAAGAAATACAAACTTATTTAAAATATTGTAAATACATAGGAATTTGCTGGTTTTTGTTTGTTAGGGTCGTTAGGTTTTTTTGCTTTATTAGGGTTCCGTACACCAAAGGTGAAAATGAACCCTATTGTTTTCGCTACGCTGTCGGTTCCTCTGTTACAGGGTATTTCCTCTAGAACCGTAAGAGCTACGGACCTGAAATTCGGACACAGTGTGTAGACATTTGGCCGCTACAACAGCAAATATATGAAAGTTAAAAATTAAAGGGTGTTCCAAAACGAGCAACGAAAAATTTTAAAATCCCATGTAATATACATACACTTGAATTTTGTAAAGTTAGTGTATTTTTATACAGACTACAACAATTAACAGTAAATTTAAAAAATTTAAATTCAAGGGTGTTCCATCAGTTAATGCAATTTTGACTTTGTAACTTTGACAACTTGCTGTATCTTGGAAACAGTAAGAGCAAAACTCTTAAAATTTTCAAAAACGGTAAAACTAAAAAATTATAAAATCGCCAAATCTAAAAAAATCGCAACAAAAAATCACCAAAACCGAAAAAAGCACCAAATTAAAAAAAAAATCTAGGACTAAAATAAATCGCGAAAAACCGGAAAAATCGTCAAAATGCAAAAAATTGCCAAGTGAAAAAAATCCAAACACAGAAAAATAATCGCCAAAATGAAAAAAAAAGTCGCCAAAATAACAAAAATCGCAAAAATTAAAAAAACCCTTAAACAAAAAAATCGCCAAAATGAAAAAATCGCCTAAATAAAAAAACCCCAAAAACAAACAAAAAAAAATCGCCGAAATTGGAAAAACGCCAAAAGCCTAAAAAATCAACGAAATAGGGAAAAAAGTGCCATAACTAAAAAAAGCGCCGAAAACCGAAAAAACGCAATAAACGAAAAAAAGCCAAAACTATTTGTTATATAGGCTAAAGTGTCCGCACGGAACCCTTCGTGCGCGGGTCAAAGTCGCACTTTACTGAATTTATTACTAATTGTCGTACATTAAGTTATCATAGGCAAATAAAAACAAATAAATAAAATGAATACAAAAAAATTTAATTTTAATAACTTTTAAAAAGATTTTTCGCACTTTTAACCCTAGACGATCTTTCTTATTTTTGTACCTATAAACACTTTCTTCGTCGAATCGACGAAGAGCATTTTTTATCTGGCCCCACACGCTCCCAACTAAAAAAAATATATAAAATTTTGGTTTTATTGGAAAAACAATTTAGTTTTTATTTGTATTAAACATAAAGTTTGCTTATTTCAATGCAACTTAAAACTAATAAACAAAAAAATTAACTTTAAGTTTTTTTTACTTTTTTTTTAAATAGTAAAAAAAATCACAAAAGGCAGTATTTCAAATAAAAAATTATTTCAGGCATTTGTTAAAATCGTAAAACTGACACTTAAAGCTAAAAAATAAACTTAGTTTGGTTGAAATTTTCAGTCATTTAGTGAAAGAGGAACAGAGATCAATCGTCGATTTGAGGGACACAAACTTAAAAAAAGCATACTTACGCACATCTAACGAGACTGCACATGTGCACACTTCAGCAGCTTGGCAATGACTAGAGCTATAAGAAAAATGACCACACAGCAATGAGTAAGAAAGAAAATAAATGAGAAAGAGTAAACGATGTTCGTCGATTCGACGAAGAAAGAGCGTCTAGGGTTAATAAGAAATTTACTAAAACAAAGCAAAATAAGGAAAACAAAAACCTAAACTTGTCAAACTAAAAGTCTTCATCTTCTTTGAAATTGTCATTCATACAGACAACAAGAAGTACAAAGAAACTTAACAGCTTCATATAAACACCATCTTGTGTGCAATAGTAGCTAATAATTTTCACTAACATATAATTGTGCTAGCGCTGTATAGTTCGAAAACCATTGCTGTAAAATAACTACATGCATTACATTTCATTAAACAGCAGTGTCCCCATTTACTAACCAAATAAGTTAAATAAAACAAACAAAAACCAGCAAATTCCTATGTATTTACAATATTGAAAGTTTTGATACTTTTAATTGATTAATTAAAAAATATTACTAAAAGCATAGTACTTCCAACTTAAGAACATTTTTAATTACTAGATGTTTACACATCTCCCCTGTGATCGGACTCACATTCCTTTTTTTTTTGTTTCTGTGCATTCCTGCCACCTTTTGGTATTCATAGGAAGGTGGAACTGAAAAGTCGTTTTCAATTAAATTATCCAATAGTTTGAAGTTACACTACTTTTGCAGTGATAGCCTGATGTACAAGTTTCTTTTTGAGTTGTTTCACGAGAGACAATTAATGAATTTTTTATAACTTTTATTTCATTCATTTAAAGTACTTTTCGGCCAATAGCATCCCTCATAGAATAAGACATTTGTTAATCTCATCAGCTGGAATTTTTTTTTATTTATTTTTTGTTTACTAGACACACCAGGGAAATTTTTTTTGTAAACTTTCTTGTGGGAAACCGTTTGTCCTGGCTAAGTTTAATTTATTTAGAAAATTTTTTCTCTAGTTTGTCATATTATGGCAATATTTAAAACAACAATATAAATGCCTACCATAACATATTTATATAACGAACATCTACCACAATAAAATTTGTTTTTATAGACCATTTTACTTTTTTAAGTATGTTTACTTATAAATCAATATTCGAGCGCTTGCATGTGTTCATTCGTGGCTTACTATAGAGCTGTGCCAAATCGTTCTTTTCAGTGACCGGTAATTTTCGTTCAATTATCAAAAAATTTACCCGTTCGTTTAATCGTTCACTTTTGAACGACAGTATGAAACAATGCTATTTTGTAAGAATAATAAAATCGGTTGTATATACGAGTATTTACATAATGCGAATGAATTAATTGAAGAATTTATTAAAAAAAGTTGAATTATTTATTTAAAAAATTATATTTAAATTCATTTTATAAATAATAAAATAATAATAAGAACAAGAAATTCTTTCGACTAGAATATTGTACATTCTATTATTATTATTATTTTTATTATTTTTATTTTTAACACAAACACAACTCGCAAAGCGATTAGCTTGACTGCGAAAAACACCCAGGGTCTATGGTGGGAATCGAATCCACGACCTCTGGACTAAACGGCTACCTTTGGCTTAATATTAGTTTAATATTAAGATTAAGAAAGTTACTTTTGTTTGGTTTTACTATTTTTTTCCGATAATTAATAAAAGCATTGTAACTCTTTTACCGTTATTTATATATCAAAAGCGCATCAATGTTTGAATGTTGCTTCTGAAAGTTTAAGTAAATATTTTGTCCTCAAAAATATTTTACCGGAAACAAAAAAAAAATATCTCAAGCACTACAAATTCATTTTAGATTGAGGTAATGAAATGTATGTATAAACATATACATATACAGTTAAGGTCTAAAATCTTTACTTTGTAAAAACACTTTATAAAAAACACTAGTAAAAATACTTCTTGGGAAAAGACTATTAAATCAAATTATAAAAATAATGATGGCAGTGCCACAGCGATGCTAAATAGAATTATACACGTACCTAAACCTTTTAAAACATAAAAACTCAACTCAAACAAAAAGACATACATATGTAACATAAATAGCAAACATGAACGAAAGCAAATTTGACATAAAAGACTTGAAACACAAACTGAATGAACGAAAACATCGAGCGGTAGACTACACTCAGAAAAAAGCATCCTATTAATTCGCCAAAAGGGTCCCTATTAATTTAATAGGGACAAAATTTGTTCCAAATTACATTAAAACAATAGGAATTGAATAGTGTTGTACTGTTGAAACAATTATTTTGAAACTATTATGTATCAATATGAAAAACTATTAAAGTAATATGATCACCGTATTAAAAATCAGCGAAAACGCAGTATCAAATTAATGTGGTGTCCCTATTAATTTTCAATGGGACATTTCACATTATATTTTCTATAAGATATACAATTATTTTAATAGTTTACACAAAAATCAATGTTAGTCCCATTGATTTAATAGTTTAAACATATGAAGTTTAAATATCAATGTGAAAAACTATTAAAATAGTGTGACCACCGGTTAACGTTATGCGCCAGCCGTGTACAGATGCTTCTTCGCGTTTTTGCAAATGTCAGTCTTTGACTTTCTTTTTTATGCATTCTCATTTTCAACGCGAAGAAGTCGAATTTTGTGTTGCTCCAAAAACAAAGTATTTATTTTATGTACTTT
The DNA here is from genome assembly GCA_949987645.1 of Tachina grossa. Taxonomy (NCBI): domain Eukaryota; kingdom Metazoa; phylum Arthropoda; class Insecta; order Diptera; family Tachinidae; genus Tachina; species Tachina grossa. The sequence goes on from OX465275.1 coordinate 30,677,154, forward strand.
ATGGTGTTCCAAAACCTAAGTGTTTATTGTATGAATTCTGCTCCAAAAAATAAAAACAATTGAGGTAAACCATCGTACGGCTTTCCGGAGTTCCCAGCAACCAGCACCACAACCATCGCACGGAGTTCCGGCGTTCCAGGTTTCCAGAACCACATCAGAGGTAAACAGTATATTCAAAAAACTAATGAGTAGTATATTCCTATTAATTTAATATGGTATATTATTAAATCAATAGGATCACTATTAATTTTACCGCTAGTTTTTTTTACTACTTTAGTAGTAAATACATACACACATTAATACATTTACTTTACATGATGTCGACGAATTTGACGGTCCTCCAATTCATTTACATCTTCTAAAAGATGGAAAAAGGGCTTTCAGGCTAAAAAAATTATATATCAAATGTACTTTAATAAATATAATAATTCTGTTATTTAAAGAAATGTTTGTTGGATTCAATTATTAAAGTTTTTGAAAATTTCAGGGTCCAATTGAATAATGCTTTACGCCATTTGAAGTAATATTTCAATCCTATTAAATATAATAGTACATCCTATTAAAGTTTAATGCGAAGTACTATTTCTTTAATCGGGATATAATATAGAATAAATAATATACTACGTTTAATATAATATGACAATCCTATTAAAACAATAGTTGCTTCACTAGTATTTTGCTGAGTTGTAATATGATTTTCTTATTATTTTTAAAGGAGGTCCAATTAGTTTCTAATGATCTTAGCCGAATTAAATCAATACGGTTCACTGTAAATATAATAGTACATACTATTAAAAAATAATTCGGTGTACTATTAATTTAAAACTATAATAGTATTAAAATAATAGTAGAAACCGACTACTGATTCAATAGTTTGAATATTATTAATTTAAAGTGATTTATCCCATTGACTAAAAACAACAGTAAAAAACTATTAAAATAATTATTATTCTTATTAATTTCATAGGATTTTTTTCTGAGTGTACTGGTCCAATAGGCTTTCAGTAAAATCACCGGATCAGTTCGTTCAATTAAGTGATTCGTTCAATTTAACCCGTTCGTTCATGAGCTACACAGCTCTACTTTACTAACATTTTATTTGTATTTATACACAATAGATTGTCAATAGAAATGCTTGGCCTATAGAAGGAAAAGAAGCAGAGAAGAGTTACAAAAGATACTTAACAAACGATACATAAAGAAATTTAACTCAGGTCATAGCGAGTTTTGTGGGTGTAAACCATGTCAGGGGTGTTGATTTTTAAGGAAAATATAAATTTTTTTTAAACTTCTTTTTAATTCAAACTACTATTTTGTTATTGTGTATCATTGCAAGTTGTATATAAATTTGTTTGTAGTGGTAATTTTTTTACTATGATAAGTGGGTCATGTCATGGCCCTCTATTCTAGGTAGCAAAATGTCCAGTTGTTCTATATTATACAAGTATATAACAAACATGATGCAAGGACTTTATGTTCTTCCTTTCTTTCTTTCTTTTTATTTAATTATATCATTTTTTATACTTGGCAGCTGTACATATTCTACTTGTGTTATCACGAAGTTTTCTGCTGATGACATATTTCTTTCCTTTTCTTATAATTTTCGCTTTTATTATAAACACAAATAATGTTGTTGAGGTTGTTTAAGGTTTTCCATTGTCATTATAGGCTCCTGAAGTGCTGCTAAGTGGTTTATTTTGTGTAACAATAACAACAATAATTAACAATTTACATAAGTGTCATTCATAATTAATAATATTAATAATAATAGGGCTGACAATTATAATTTATACAGTTGTATGAGGGAAAATTAAAAAAGAAAGGAAGAAACGATGAACAAAAAAAGAACAATGATTAAGGATTAGAAATATGGTTTTAAAAATTACACAACCTATAAAATCTTTACTAATCTAAATTAGTTTTTATGATTAAAGTAGTAAATATATACATATATTCTCATACAAAAAAAACTTTAATTTTAATCTTAAGCGAATTGTTTAATAAAAGTTATCAATTCTTAAGGAACCTATAGTTAAAATAAAAGTTAAAATATTCTTCTGTTATTTGTTTTTGCAACATTAAAGTAAAGAAAAGTGTATTATGCAAAATCTTTAACTCAAACTTTATAACACCTGAAATAAGTTTATTTGGGGAATATACAGGATTTACTTAAGTCTCACACTGATCCACAAAAAAAAATTCATAAATGTATTTGCTCACAAACTAAATAAAGAAGCTATAATATGGAAATTTTTTATACCCTTTACCAAAAAATGGTAAATGGGTATAAATATAGGTTTGTCATTCCGTTTGTAATTTCCAGAATATTAATAAGCGAGCATAGGGAAGACGAATAAGCGATGTCCGTCTGTCCGTATGTCAGTACGTGAAATCGGTTATCCGAAGCTCCCAGATAAGCTAGAGACTTCGTTCTTGAACTGGTGTGTCAGAAATTGTCCAGATAAGATTGTTATTAAAAATCAGCAAAATCGAGCAGACGGTTTCAGAGCTGGGAAGCTTAAACTTCACTTTGCCATACAACATAACTACCGAAAACTAGTTATTCTTTTTTTATTAAACAAACTTATTTTAAACTTCAGTATGAATAAAATTGGTATTTTTAACTAAAAAAAAAAAAAATTTAAAAAGATGTTTCCAGGGTTGGAAAACCTTAACTTTTTTTCTTATAAAAAAGTAACTTACCAAAACAAATTTTTCCTTTTTTTCTATAATTAAACATATCTAATGTTCTTAAAAGAAAGAGATTGATGTAAGAAATCAGAAAAATCAAAAGGATGATTCCAAGGTTGGGAAACTGAAACTTTTTGTGATATAAAAAATTAACTACCGAAAATTAATTTTTATTTTTTTATTAAATAAACTTATTTTATACTTCACTATGAATAAAATTGGTATTTCAAATTAAAAATTAAACTTCAAAAAATTAAAAAGATGTTTCCAGGGTTGGAAAACTTTAACTTTTTTTATACAAAAGTAACTTACTAAAGAAAATTTTTCCTTTTTCTCTATAAATTAAAGATATCTTATATTCTTAAAAGAAAGAGATTAGTACAAGAAATCAGAAAAATCAAAAAGGAGGAATCCAGTGTAGGGAAACATACAATATATGTGATTAAAAAATTAACTACCGAAAATTTATTTTTATGTTTTTTTTGTGAATTAAACTTACTTAATGCTTGAGTACGAAAAAATTTGTATTTCAAATAAAAAACAAAATTAAAAAAATTGAAATGACGATTCCAGGGTTGGAAAGCTTAAACTTTTTTTGTATAAAAGTAACATACTAAAACAAATTTTTCCTTTTTTTATAATTTAAACATATCTTAAATTCTTAAAAGAAAGCGATTGGTGTAAGAAATCAGAAAATCAAAAAGGATGATTTCAGGGTTGGGAAACTTACAATTTTTGTGATATATAACAGTAATTAAGTGTAATTAATTTTTATCTCTTCATTTATAAATTATATATATTTTACGTTTTGTAAAGAAAAGTTTGGTATAGAAACTTATAAAAATAAAAACCACAGCCCCACAGCTGGCAACTTTGAACTTTTTTTCTTGATATTAAAGTAACTAAATAAAACATTGTTTTTTAATTTTTTTTTATCTTTTTTCACATAACACACTTTCTGTATTTTTTTTAAGAACTACTAGATTTGTATAAGGAATCAGAAAAATCTAAAACGATGATTCTAGGGTTTGAAAATTATTATTTTTTTCTTTGTACATAAAAGTATTTAGGTCAAATTATTTGTTTCTTTGTGTTTATACTTTATGTATGTGCTTACTTATGTATCTCTATACTACATATATGCACTTTGGTAAAGGGTATATAAGATCCGGCACAGCCGAATATAGCACTCTTACTTGTTTTTACTTACATATGCATGTATGTAAATATATAGCGTCAGCTAAAATACAAAATGTCTTAAGAACATAACTTGTGATGTATTGGAAATTTTTTAGTTTAAGTACATTTTTAAGTTTTTTTTTATAGAAGAATAAAAAAACTTACTGCTAGTTTATATAAGCCATGTAAACATTCTCGTCTGTGTATTTATATTGAAAACAAAAACAAATTTGAGTGATTTGTTTTTGTTTTCAATATAAAGAGGCAGACGAGAATTTTTACATGGCTTCTATAAACTGGCAGTTATTTTCAAGTATTTAATATTTATTATATGGAGTCATACATTTTTTGGACTTTTTTTTTGATGAAAATAGATTATTTACGTTCGCAAATAATTGATTTTGGTCAAAAAATTAAGTTTAATAATTATGTCGCTTAAGTGTTTTTGGCGGTTATTATGACACGATATGGCCAAAAGGATGTTTTTACATGAATTTTCTTTAACAGCAAAATAGTCAAACCAAAAATCAATCTGAAATTTTTTTTTAGCTAACGCCTTTGGCATTTCATATAACCACATACACTTGGGTTTTTTTTCCTGATATCTTTTGCCAAAATATATACTTTTACATATGTATTTAAGAAAAATAAAACAAACCCTCACATAAACCAAATTCACTACCTTGTAGTCTAAAGCACACGCTTACAGCATTAAAACAAAGAAAAAACAAAATATAAGGAAAATTGAATTTTTATGTTTTGCATAAAACAATTCTTATGCAAATTATTAATCCATCTTTGAGCTAAAAGACGCACATACTTAAATGCCAAATAAAAAAAAAGAAAACAGAATAGCGTAATAAACAATTTGATGAAGTACAGCATGAACTTTACTTTATTTTATCTCTATCAGTATCTATAAGTCTTAAAGGGACAGGTATGAGTGCCCAATTTTACACGCATGCTTTAAATTCTTTCTTTCTTTACGCCCCCTGAAAGGTGACAATTTGCTTGGTAATAGTGCTGTTAGAATGAAAAGCTATAAAATTTAATAATAAAAAAAAGAAATTGTAAATAAATAACAGAAGGTGTGAATTGTTAACGTAGCTTAGGGTTATAAAATTAAAAACATCAAAGAAGTAAAAAATATCAAAAAATAGACAATCGGTAAGCCTTAGGCAAGGATGATAATAATAAATAATCGTTTTACTAAAATTGCTAAATTGCTAAAATTTATTTATGTATAAGAGGAAATATTCAAACATTTTAGATTTATTTCAAAAAAAAAAAAAAAAAAAAAAAAAAAAAAAAAAAAAAAAAAACAACTTGGAAAATTTGTGAAATGCACACTGGGGCTGAGAGAAAAAAATTAGAAAAAAAAATTTCAAATAATATATTCTGTTCTTATAGAGCTTATATTATTTAATAAAATATCACATGTCTGACAAATCGCTTAATTACTACAACAACGTAATAAGTGGAGAAATGCGATTTCTGTTTTAATGAAGAATTTCTTCTTAGAGTGTGAACTAGCTAAATCACTTCAAAAGAAACAAAAACCTTTTAAATTTTCTATGTATATCTAAAACGAAATTAAATTTTTTGACAAAATAGAGTTTTAAGTCAAAATAAATATTTTATCCAATCGTTGCGGCATCTGTTTCTCATTCCAACGGCCTTGAAATATCATATTTTATAAAAAGTGTAATTGGCAGTTTTTAAATATAAGCCGATAAAGTCATTATTAAACAATTTCAAACAGATATTTTGCATACTCACTCTTGAGAAAAATTTTTTTCCTCTGATTGTAATATTCAAACTTGTCTTATATAAAACTAGTTTATTTGACTTATGACATTGTTGAACTAAATGAGCCTGTCGGTCTAATTTTCATTTTCATTTCCAAAAACTTTATATATTACAAACATTCAGTCTTATCATAATTAAAATTTCACATGGAAATTTCCGAACGTGGGAACGATTGGTATCAAAAAAACTCCATAAAATTGTGAAATATTTTAACAATTTATGAAAAAAATTATTCTCAAGGATTTGTATGTTGGAAAAAGTGGAAATATGTAAGTATTTAATTTTAGTGAAATTGATGATACGAAAATAAAATCTATTTGAACGAAAAATTTTTTCGGAAACTTTCATTGATTGATATTATTAATTTATATATTCCAGGTTTACATCACTTTCTTGAAGGGCAAATACTGGCTAATTTTATGGGATATATAAACCAATCAGACCATTGGCTAAAAACTCCTTTCAAACTGTCACAGTTTGTCGCTGCTATGAATTCCATTTTTTCTTAAACTATTTTCACTACATATTCTCTGGCCTGGCTTATTGATGTACACGCTAATTGAATTCAAACTGACACTCATTATTAAAAAAGAATTTTGGTTAAAAAAATTTAATTAGTTTGCAAATAATGCTTATTAGGATTCAATTCATAAACAATATAAATTTTCTTGGCAAATTTAAAGTAAAATTTTTGATATTTAAGAAAAACAAAGTATGGGATAGTCAGAACTATGGTTTTCACAACAAATCTGGATTGTTGTGAATGCCTCGATGCACAAAAGTGATGCACAGTGGAAGATGATACCGAAACCCCAATTTTATACTACTCAATATCAAAAATTTAATGATGAAGTTTTTTAAAGAAATTTTTATATATGAATTATACATCTATGGTTTTTAAAATAAAATATATTTTAATATTGAAAGTTGTAAGTTGAATCTATGCAAAAGCGCTCGCTAAGAAGAACATTTCTTACATTTTCACCCAATTCAGTAATGCATAAGTATATAATTTTTTTGATAATACCATTTGACTTTAATATATTTAAAAAGTATAACATTTCTAAATATATTAGTAAACAAAATTTACCAGGAATATCATAAGCATTTATGATGAAGATATGCCCAAATCTATAATCCTCTGAAAATTAACTTGTTATTGATTTTCAATGAAAAAAGTTATAAATCACATCAATTATCCCTCAAGCTGCTTTTTTAATGAAAAGAAAAATTTAAATACTACTTAACTCAAAACTTTTAATAAATCACTTTTTGCAAGGAATCAACTAACAACATCAATATTTATATACTGTAAAAACTTCGACGTCTTCCGATTACTATTTTGTTGATAGCATTTATTACACTTAATGATTTTCATTCGAAATGCGACTGCTTTTATGGTAAAATTGCTCAAAATTTTTTTTTTAATTGTGGCTCTTGTCAAAACATAGATATTTTTCCCCAATAATTGCAAGGTTTTAAAATAAAAACAATGTTCATATAAATTCAAATGGAATATGCTTACTATGATGTAGTAAGGCTGTTAATTTGTAAGTGCAAAGTAAATCAAAATGTTGACGTCTACAACAAAGCGTAAGTAAATTTGTATTCAACGCATAAGGGTGGTTAAATTGTATGGGGCGAAATCGGCCCTTAAAATTTAACTACCCTTTATTTCATCTCTACTGAAAATTTTAAAATTTTGAGTTAATACCCTCTTGTTGATTAAGTGCGAAATGGCTTCTTTTGGTTGGAAAAAATTAATGTAACGAAATTTACGGAACAGGAAGAAAACTTGACATAACAGCTAAAAGTCACGCAATTTTATATATGTTTGCAAAAAAAACTGTTGCATACTTTTAGGACATATATTTTTTGTATTGCAACCAACAATAACATTAGAAAATTTTTTATTGTTTTCAATATAAGTTTTCAATCAAACGATTTCTGGTGACATCGTGGGACAGGCCGTAAGATTCCTCATGAAAACAATCAAAATTTTTGGCGAACTGTGGACTTTTATACACTCTCGTAAATAAACTTTCAAAAATTCTTTGGCAATACGGAAAAAGTGTTTAAGTCATATTTGTAAGTTTTCAAGTCGATCTTCGGAATTATGTTGGCGAATTCGGCATTCATAACATTTTTTAGAAAAACGTCATTCTACACATTAAACATAATACATTAAACTTGAAATATACCAAAGTAGAAGCTTAATTAAGTATTCCATATGAGATTATAAGTTGAAAGAAGATAAGCTATAAGTCAATGCACTATAACTTCCTGAAAAACTACTCAAAATAATTGAGATTTTGCTCAGGAGTACTTTCAAATATGGAGACTACAGGAGTGCGATTTACTCAAAATTAACTTATCTCGACTTTTGGCCACAATAATGTTATGAAAGTTTGTTTACACAAACCTATTAAGTTTGTTTAAAAATTTTGAATTTTATTATTTTACCAATTTTTTTTCGCTATGGTGTATAAATTAATAAATTAATTTTTTTTTAATTTAAAAATGAATAGGACAAATGGTAATTTTCGGTATCCAAGAGTTATTAATTAATAACAAAATGTGCATTAGTTTTAGAAAATCTCAAGTGATGAAGGCATAGTCACTGGTCACTGAACTATACTGACTTCAGCAGATACTAATCTTAATGTAACATTAGAGCGCCCTCCTTCGTTGTGTAGCAAAATCATCGCTGAAGCAAAATAACCAATGAAATAGCTACCAGACACAGCTTCAAAAAAAAAATTTAATACTCTAACGCCAGAGGCGCTGCAATTTTGCATTATTAGCAAAAATGAGAGTTGTAAAGAGTGAAGCTTTCGTCTAACTCTTTCTTTATTACCTGCCTTCTCTATCACTTTTCCTATCCTAAAAAAAAATGTTTGAGTGTTACTTCCCTTTATTAAAAAAACAACTCCTTTCAAATATTGAATATTGTCGTAAAAGAGGCAGAAAGATAATAAAACTGTGAGAGCGCTACATATGTTGGTTTGACACGATTTGAAGGGTTTTTCTCGACAAAAAAAAAAATTTAATGTGGTTGCCTCATTTACTGTAAAGTGTATGAAAGAACTATGTATATTTCCAAAAGCTGTTTTAGTTATCGAAATATCGCTCATCCCTACCGTACTAGATTTTTCCCCCACAAAGAACTGTGAATTTGATTATTTGAAGATATTAATATAGTTTGGTACTCTTGCAAATTAGTAAAGAACAAACGGCAATGGTAAGACTGTTGTAAATATAGAGATGGTAAAATTGAGCTTTCATTACAAAAAAGCTTTCAGCAAATTGAAATAAGATGAATCAAAACAATTCACACATTCCATTTGCAATAATGCTAAGTATATAAAACCAGAAATCTACATCTACTGACACCACACACAGTGGACCAAATTCAAAAGAACGCTGATGATGAAGGTTTAGTGGCCTTCGAAAACGGCTGGCTGTTCTGTTCAACTGTGTGTTGTTAGTCAGAATATTTACAACAGACTTTGTTGTTATTTGTTTATTAATAATTATCACATGTAATTTGGCTTAAAAAGCAATACGAACCTTAGCCCGTTCAAATCACAAATATAGAAACAAATGGAGATCGAATAATAATTAAAATTAACGGAAACCGATTAAGTTTCAGAAGTGTATTAGATATGACCAAGCAACACTTATTGCTTTTCTAGCCTTCATATGTTGATCCAGGATATCTGTTAACCAAACTTTATACAAACTCATTCAACATTTTTTTCCTAATTCAGATGGCAACATTTTAAATTACAAACCTTATAATCAGGGACAGGGGTTTCATGCAAATGCATGTTTTTTTCCTTAACTCTGATAATGGCTAGAATAAAGAATCTTTACGAAACAATGAATTTGCCTAAAAATGGCATCAATTTGTTAATGATATTTTTGCATATTTTGCTGAAAATGCATATTTTTGCATAATTGAGTTATTAATGCATATTTTTGTCTCATATTTTGATATAAATGCTGATTTTCTCAAAAATTTAAATTTCAAAAAATATTGCAAAACTGTTTTTGGCAACTATATTCGCTTGCATTGTTGTAGAATTGTGGAACGACTGTACAAGCACCCACACCTACCGAATTTAATGCAAATTGTACTTTTGATAATTTCAAATTGTCTGCTATTAAATCCGGAAGTAGTGAAACAATTATGCTGGAACTTGATATTGTTTTTAAAAATTATAACGGATTCAAAAACCAAATCTAATAGCTAGTATTCAATTCATTGTAATGCTTGGGTTAAATAAATATACAACATTATATAAAAAGAATCATTTAAATTTGGCCGATTACATCCACAGACGTTACAAGAACATATTTATTGGACTTCAAATTCGATAATACATATGTATGAATAATAAAAAACAATAACGCCCTAGCCCACGATGTGGACAAGAAATTATCTCTCGCTTAGTTATATTGAAAACAAAAACAAATTTTCTGATTTTATTTTTGTTTTCAATATTACTAAGCGACAGATGATTTCTTGTCGACATCGTGGGCCAGGCCGTAAATAAATAACAAAACTTTTCTTTTTCTATTTACGTATCGCTCTTTTACTGTAATATAAACATACATATCTCGAAAATGCGAATTTGGAGTTAATAATACCATATTTAATCTTGTGTAAAGATTTAATATAAAAGGCTTGTACACGCACCTCTTGAGAAAAGAAAATATTTTTACATCCTTATTTAGTGATATGTAGATTGAAAACTTTACTTTTGAATAATTCTTTTTAAAGATATGTGCATATTTTATTGCTTTTAGTGAATATTTTGTGTTTTTGATGTCATATCTTAGGCGTCTAAGATACCTTTTTTAAATGCATGAAGTCCTTGTCCCTGCTTATAATGCATAGTAAAGGATCTTTCAATAATCACCTCTTATCTTTAAATTTAAATAAAATGAATAAACTGTGTATGAGACATCATAAAATGTTTCTATTTACCTGAAAGACCTAACGCTGCCATTGTACACGAACTACAGATGTGCAATCGCTTTACGTGAGTACCTGCCGTTACGGCCTTATCTCACGTGTGCCAAAGCACCGGGTGTGGGTTAGACGCCAGACCAACGCCCCCATGCACCCTTTTAGAATGAACCTATGGCCCACTCCACAAGGCACATAGGTTGCAATCTTTGAATATAGTTATCCCTGTATTATATTCAATTACCTTGCTGAGGTAAATTGAGCTATCTAAACTCTGCTGCTATGTCTGTGCCCATAGCAGCTCTGTTGAATGGCAACAGCACCTAGAACAGTGTCTGGCTGACCGCGTCACACCAACCACTAGCATTGATTTAACACTGGGAAGCCAAGACTATTCTCCCAGCGATTTTGGTAGCAACCACAACCACCATGATAATTCTCCGGCTTCCACGCTTAGGTGTTGTGTATACACCTAAGCGAGGTCCCCTAGAAAATTCCTCAACCATTGCCGGCACAGCTCAACCACTCATCCATAGTGAACGCATACCTGTGTCACCAAATAACCAGTGCCTACTCCACACTTACCAAAATCATCCCTTTAACCCCGTAGGGTATACCCCATTGGGGTAGGACGATCTCGGCATTTTAGCAAAGGAAACTGACGACCGCTACATGCACTCAAAACTTCAGAGCAGCGAGGACCACTCACGCGAGAAGAACGCAAGCTCGCCACCAAAATTTCTGCGCCTACTAAGACCCGACACTAAAAAGTGAGAGTGTCCTGGGATCGTATCCAGGACGAAAAGCCATTTCAGCACAGAATTTTTGACAACCGCAATGCATTTATCTCTAAGCAGCCCAGCTGTCGGGCAACCGGCACCCGTGGTACCAGAAGTAGCCTCTGGTTAGACCTCGAAGTTCCACCACAAGGGCTTCACCTCTATCGTCTTTTGAACTCAGGGGTAGTCCTAGGTGACGCTGCACCTAGCTGACAACAACGGGCGTACAATATTTGTTTTCCTTTTATAAATATGTGTACATCCGTTACTCTGCTTATATTCAGAGATTGGGTAGTAACACATAAGTTTTACGGCTAATGAGCCAAAGGTCCGCCAGCGGAAAAAGCTACATTACCCCAGCTGGGGCCCCGGGACTGCCACACCCGTATTCTACAAGTAGACTGCCCTGGGGGTATACACGAACTACAACATCATGCAAATCTGCGCTTCGTTTTCGCTGCGTGGCATGCATTCAAATTATTAAATACTCCATGAAATATGGAAAAATGATGCAGCCAGTTAATAATCTGCACTAAACAGTGACTTTTTTGGGATGCATTGAACACTCTTGGATCTTATATGGTTGTTGTTGTTGTACGAACAGAAACCCCGTTTTAATTAAGCAATCTTATCATTTCGACTAAAGAAGCAACAGTCAATATAATAGATTACATTCCAAAGCTCGTAAGTTTTTATTGCAACACCCTGTATTAGCAAAATGTTAACTAAAAATAAATTTTTTATAAAAAAAAGTACCCCAGGCTCATAAAAAAAAATTCGATGACAACAATTTTGCCAACAACTTGTCCACTCGCATTATTAAATTACTTCAAACCTGGTATTTCTCATTAAATATTTTTCATATTTTCCGGATAAAAAAAAACGTAACTCTATTTTATTAAAAAGTTGTCACTATAAAACAAAAACAAACAAAAAATAATAATAAAAAAGTAACTTTTTAAATATTCAGACACTGCAAATGAAATCCATGTTGGTGTAACTGTATTTAAAACAAACTATTTGTTCGTCCAGCAAAAGTTTTCATTCAAATATGCGACGAGTATCTGGTTGTGTAAAACAGAATGTAGTATTTAGCATTTAAATCCAACTGTTATTAAGGGAGATGGGTGAAAGAGATAGGGTGAGATAGAGAAAGAGCGAGAGCGAGAGGTGCAGCAATGTAAAACTTTGTTTAAAACAATGATTTAAACTAGAGTAAAAAATAAATAAATATACATACGTATAAAAAAAAAGTGAATAAAACTTACGGATTAATTTGTGAGGATTGGTTTTCCATGTTGTTGCTGCTGTTGCTGTTGCTGTTGCTGTTGCTATTGGTGTTGTTATTGTTGGTTAATGAAGTTGCTGTTAATGGTGCTGTTGTTGGCAAAGTTAATAATCCACTTGATGCTGCTGTGGCCAAAGTATTAGCTGCACTTTTTATATTTGTTGCTCCTGCCAGTTGTTCAGCTGTTGTTGCAGCAACCGTGGAATTTATTTGGTTTTGTAAAAGTGTTTGAAACAATGTTGTAGCAGCTTTCGTTGACGGACTAGAAGAGTGGTTGGTTGTGGGCAATGAAGATGGAAAGTTGATGGCAACAGTGTTTTTTGATACGGGCCGCAAGTAAGGATGAAAAGTTTTTGTTGATGTTACATTGATACCAGAGGAGGCAGCTGCATTGGCAGATTCTAAATATTTGGCTTGAAATTGTTGCAGGTGGTGTCGGTTATTTAAATTATTACAACTATTGTTGTTACTGTTAACAATATGATTATTATTGCTATTGTTGTTATGGTTGAAAACACTTAGACCATTGGCATGCAAGGCTACGGTTGCTGCAATACCAGCAACAGGTGTTGGAGCAGGCGCTAACAATGGTGTTGATGTTGCCAAAGTTGTTAGTAGTGGATTTGTAGTTGCTGCTGTTGCTGGTAATATTGTTGTTGTGCCCATTAGATTATTTGTATTGTTATTGTGGTTATCCACACTATTATTTGCTGCTTCCATAAGTTTGTCAGTGCGCAATTTTAAGGATTGCAACATTTTTAGTTTGATAACTTTTATTCTGTGTTGAAACTTGTTTGTATTGTGCTAGAAAATATTTTTATTTTTTTATTATTCTAATAAATTTTTAGATCTTTTTTTTGCTGTTTTCTTAAAAAACTTTTCTTTTTTAATGAATGTAATGAAATTTTTTAATTTAGAGCACTTTTTCTAATTTTATTTATATTTACTAGTAATTGACTGCACATTTATAAAATGGTTGTAATTTATTTATATTTATAGAAATTTTTTTAGTTACTTTTTTATTATGAAAACTTATTTTTAATCTGCAAAGAAAAAAAATTCAAAAGAAAATTATTTCAATGATAGAAAAAGTAAACAGAAATAAAGAAGATGAAGGTCATATTAATCAACAACTATGGGCCTGTCTTACGATGTCGACAGTGTTCGACTTGTCGCACTTTTGTGCATTCAAAATATAAAGAAATTTTAAAATTTTATTATTGTGTCCAATGTAAGTGTGCAACAAGTCGAACGTTGTCGATATCGTGGGACAGGTTCTATTAGTTTTATAGTGTATTTTAAAATTTAAAAACTTCATGCCTTGTATTGTATTGAGATCTCCCTTCATCGGCGCACACTGGCGTGGAATCAAAAAAAGTGGTAAAAAGTGCAATGTTTTCAGTAGAAGAATTGTCAAACTTTTAAGGCATTTCTCTTAAAAGAACCAGGTAACAATACAAGGTAGCTTCAAAAAGTTTTTAATTTGGACCCTCGGCTATTGAAATTCTTTTGGAAACTTGTAGCTCTTGTAAGTATCGACCCGACTAAATGATTTTTTAATAAAACAACCACTGTTCAAATCTAAAGATTAAACATGCTATTGTATTTCTTATAGTTTTAAAGTTATTTGATTTAGAAAAAAATTTATTTTTGTTTTCAGGCCATGACTTTATCTGTTTTTTAGTACATAAGATTATTTATTATCTAAAAAAAATTAATATTATTGTTTTTGAAAATTACTTTGTTTAAATTTATAAGCAAAAAAAAATTAATTGAATAGTTCAAAAACTGTAGCAATAAAAAATTTTAAAATTTTGATTTTTAAAAAAATTTAAAAAAATTTAATTTTTTTAATATTCAAGAAGTTATCAAACATTTTTTAATTTTATTTATTTTGAAATACCTAATTCATTAGTACTGAAGTATAAAATAAGTTTATTTTATAAAAAAAAATAAAAATTAATTTTCGGTAGCTAATTTTTAATATCACAAAAAGTATGCGTTTTCCAACCCTGAAATCAAACTTTTTGTTTTTTCTGATTTCTTAAACTAATTTTCCTTTTTTAATTTATAGAGAAAAAGGGAAAATTTGCTTTAGTAAGTTACTTTTCTATAAAAAGAGGTAAGGTTTTCCAACCCTGAAAACGTGTTTTAAATTTTTTTAAATTGAAATACCAATTTTATTCGTACTGAAGTATGAAATAATTTTATTTATTTAAAAAAAATTAAAATTAGTTTTCGGTAGTTAATTTTTTATATCACAAAAAGAGTAAGTTTCCCAACGCTGGAATCATCCTTTTTAATTTTTCTAAATTTCTTACACCAATCTGCTTGTTTTAAGAATATAGGATATCTTTAATTTATAGAGAAAAAGGAAAAAATTTGCTTTAGTAAGTTACTTTTGTATAAGAAAAAAGTTAAAGTTTTCCAACCCTGGAAACATCTTTTTAATTTTTTGAAGGTTAATTCTTAATTTGAATTACCAATTTTATTCGTACTAAAGTATAAAATAAGTTCATTTAATAAAAAAAATAAAAATTTATTTTCGGTAGTTAATTTCAAGTTTCAGTTTCCCAATCCTGGAATCATCCTTTTTGATTTTTCTGATTTCGTACATCAATCCATTTCTTTTAAGAACATTAAAAATGTTTAATTTATAGAAAAAAAGGAAAAATTTGTTTTAGTAAATTATTTTGTATAAGAAAAAAAGTTAAAGTTTTCCAACCCTGAAAACGTCTTTTTAAATTTTTTAATTTTTTTTATTTGAAATACCAATTTTATTCGTGGTGAAGTATAAAATAAGTTTATTTAATAAAAATAATTGAAAAATTAGTTTACTGTAGTTAATTGTATATATCACAAAAATCGTAGGTTTTCCAACCCTGGAATCATCTTTTTTATTTTTCTGATTTCTTAAATCAATCTCCTTCTTTTAAGAACATTACATATGTTTAGTTTATAGAAATAAAGGGAAAAATTTGTTTTAGTAAGTTACTTTTGCTTAACAAAAAAAAATAAGGTTTTCCAACCCTGGAAACGTCTTTTTATTTTTTTAATTTTTTTTAATTCTTTTTAGTTAGAAATACCAATTTTATTCATTCTGAAGTATAAAATAAGTTTATTTAATAAAAAATTATTAAAAACTAGTTTGCGGTAGTTATTTGGTATGGCAAAATGAAGTTTAAGTCTCCCAGCTCTGAAACCGTCTGCTCGATTTTGCTGATTTTCAATACCAA
The DNA here is from genome assembly GCA_949987645.1 of Tachina grossa. NCBI lineage: Eukaryota > Metazoa > Arthropoda > Insecta > Diptera > Tachinidae > Tachina > Tachina grossa. The sequence goes on from OX465275.1 coordinate 30,693,111, forward strand.
TCTTATTTCAAACATTTCCGACACACCAGTCCAAGAACGAAGTCTCTAGCTTTTCTGGGAGCTTCGGAAAACCGATTTCACCTACAGAGATGGACAGACGGACAGACGGACATCGCTAATTCGTCTTCCCTATGCATAAGGATATAGAATATATATACTTTATGATTCGCTTATTAATATTCTAGAAATTACAAACGGAATGACAAACCTATATATACCCTTTTACCATTTTTTTGTAAAGGGTATAAAAAATGCCTAAATTCTCCTTTTCTTCAAATCTGGCCCAGTGTGCGGTACCTATTGTTGGTGAATATATCATTTTGCTCAATAACAGAATACAAGTACACAGTGGCGCAGAATGAGCTATTTGTTTTGAATGATTTATAACTTGCTTAGTTATTATTATTTCTTTGTTTCTATATTTGTGATTTGAACGGGCTAAGGTTCGTATTGCTTTTTAAGCCAAATTACCTGTGATAATTATTAATGAACAAATAACACCAAAGTCTGTTGTAAATATTCTGACTAACATAACAACACACATAGTTGAACGGAACAGCCAGCCATTTTCGAAGGCCACTAAACCTTCATCATCAGCGTTCTTTTGTGTTTGGTCCACTGTGTGTGGTGTCAGTAGATGTAGATTTCTGCTTTTATATACTTAGCATTATTGCAAAATGGAATGTGTGCATTGTTTTGATTCATCTTATTTCAATTTGCTGAAAGCTTTTTTGTATTGTAAGCTCAATTTTACCATCTCTATATTTACAACAGTCTTACCATTGTCGTTTGTTCTTTACTAATTATGCACATGTTAATTAATTTGCTTAGCCCGTTCAAATCACAAATATAGAAACAAATGGAGTTCGAATAATAATCAAAATTAACTAAAATTATTTCTTTGTTTTTTTCCAGCATTTTGTGAAGAAGACTTGGGAAATTAATTATGATCGAACAAGGTAAGAAAATAATTGAATTTAATTTTTCGAACCAACAGTCTATTATGTCTTTGTGGATATTTGAAAGGAAGAGTGTACGTTAATAAACCAAGAAACATAATCCAACTAAAAACCAACATTCAAAATTAAATCATCATGACACCCGAAATTTCGCGAAAATTTATGGAAAATATTAGATGTATACTCTCTCTTGCTAAAAAGAGCACGCATGTGCGAATCAGAAAATTGACATCACTTACAGGATATCATTTTTGAAAGCTAATTGCGGAAAATTTCCCAATAATACACTGTCTTTAAAACAAAAAATTTAACAATCGCATAAATAGAAAAGCTATAAACCATTTAAACCATATAGCTCATTCTGCGCCACCCTGTATTTCTAAACTGGAGTTTACAGGGGGGCCCTACCATCCACTGTTTTGACTTTCGTCAAGAGGTTCCTGCACGCACTTCACTGATTATTGAATTGTTATGCAAGCAAAAACGTTCTTTGGACCAGAACTTATTTAATATTCCTACCTGATTTCTAGTCTCCACAGTGGACGTTAGTTACTACACAATTTTGTGAAATTACTTTTCGACTAAAGAATTTGATTGAAATAACTTTTTTTCGATATTAGCAATAGTTGCGTATTTCATTCTGCACTTTGTATGTATTTATGTTTTTTTTTCATTATTTAAAATTTTCCCTTTTTAAAATTAATGAGGATAAATTAATTAAAGATTACTTTTACAGAAATCAGAACCATATAATAACAATTTATTCACTTACATCTAAAGCAACTTGAACTGCTTATGTACATATATATACATAAATTAAAACGTTTAAATAAAAAAAATTTAATTTTTTAAATATTATATTAGTCTTATATTTATATAAGTTTAATATCATGTAAATAAATAAATAAATAATAAAAATTTGTTTATTCTTTATATATTGATCCATATGATAGTAAAACATATTTCTATTTTAAAACATCTGCAGGCAACCTAAACACCTGTATCTGTGCATAATACGTAACATATCACACAATATTGAGACTAATAAGTGCCGATGTTTATGGTTAAGTTACATTTTCATACAAAACTTGAAGAATTAAAAAAAATCCTGAGAAAAGACCTTCCTATATGTTAAATTAAAAAAAAGAATAAGTTTTTAGTTACTTTGAAATGCCAAAAAAAAATAATAAAATTTTCCAACCCTGGATTTTAATTTTTCGATTTTTAATACTAATTTCTTTCTTTCTTAAATATCGAATATATTTAATTAACAATGAAAAAATTTTTTTTCTTTACTTTCATGTTTAAAAAAATTTAAGTATTCCAGCTCTGGAGCTGTGCTTTTTATTTTTCTCATTTTGTATACTAAACTTTTTCTTTCTAAAACATCAAATATGTTTAGTTTTTAATTATAACCAAAAAAAATAAATTTTTCCTGGTTGCTTTTATAAAAAATTTAGTTTTCCAACCCTGAAATCATCCTTTTAGTTTTTTCTGATTTTTTGCAAAATATTTTTCTCTACATATTAAATATGTTTAATGTATATAGATTAAGTAGAATTTATTTTAGTAGTTTAGTTTTTATACAAAAACAACAAAAAAAAATTTTTCAACCCTGCAATAATCTTTGTGATTAACTTTAATTTTTAGTACCAATTTAATTCAAGCTAATGTTTAAAATAGGATTATTTAACCAAAAAAAAAGCAATAATTAGTTTTAGCTTGGCAAAAAAAATTCAACTTTCCAGCTCTGAAACCATATTTTCGATTTTGCTGATTTTCTATGCCAATCTATTGCGGACCATTTCTGATACACAAGATCAAGACTGAAGTCTGTGATTTTTTTTGAAATCAGACAGATGGATGGACAGACGGGCGTCGCTTATTTGTCTTCTTTATTCATAAGGACTCATAATATATATACCTTATGTGTGAAATATTAATGCTGTGGAAATTACACACGGAATGAAAAACTTATATATACCCTTTACGATTTTTGGTGAAGTGTATAGCTACGTCAACGAAAAACAATCATCCACTACAATTTAATATACATATACAAAAATATTAATTCATGTCTAATTTTGTCATCTGGCTCATCTTATTGTGAGACTACTGTAAGTAACTAAATTATGTTTCTACAATTAAATATACGTTACTTCATTAATTTGGCCAATGATATATTGGGAGTACATGGTTTTATTTTAATGATTAATATACATTTAATTGCAAATTTCTAGTTTGGTTTGATTGTTACATTCTGTGCCTGCATGCATGAGTTTGCATGCATGCTTGCATGTGTGTGTGTGTCTGTTTTATGGCAACAATCTTTAGCTTTTATACAAGTATGGACATTTAACTCGTTGTCAACTAATTAGTTAAATTGAAATCGAATTATTTGTTGTCTCACTTGAATTAACCACACACTCCTTCAGGTTAATTATCATTCATACAAAAACACACACACACACACACACACTTATTTGTTCAGTAAAATATGCCCAGCAAACATTTGAAAAAAAATATATCTATATTGAATATAATTTAAAATTAAAAGAAAAAAAATTGTTGATGATAAATATTTAAAACTCTTATCGTAACTAATTTGAAAAGTAATGTTATATAATAAATTTTTGTTTTTATGTTTGTTGGGTTATTACTGCAAACATATTGCGGTCTGGGTATGCTTACTATGAGAAATGCGCATCATTTAAATAAAACTCTTGTTTCAAAATTAACAGTGAGAAATGCCATTTGTTTTCCAACAAAAAAGGTGGACTTTTATGCTGCTAGATATAAATTTTTTTTAATGTTTAGCATGCGGAACACTCTTCAAACCAAAAATAAAAAAATGAAGTAAAAATTTTACTTTGAAATTGAGTGTTGTATAATTTTTTTAATATTATATGTGGCCCAACTAATGGCATTTTTGTATTGCAGGGCACCATAAATTTTTTATTAAAATACACATTTTTATTATCGCTGAATCAGGTCTGCGTTAAATGAGGCTGTGTGTTTATTGCGTGGATTGTAAATTTCAATTTTAATTAATTAAAATTACACTCAAAATTATATGTTAATTAACCATTTTGATTAATGAACCACACAGCAAGCAAACGAGCGAAAGCTCAACAGTAAAATTTTAACAGGAAAAGAGCTGTTAAGTGCATAATTGTGCTTTTTAAATTGGCAAAATTTAAATAAATAATAAATTCAAAATCAGTTCATATGAGTTAAAAATTTAATTAAATAAAGAAGGCGAGTTGAGGAGCTAAAAGTCAAGCCATGCAAGATATAATGATAATTTTTTTAAGTACGACATATTGCACTAGTTCCTCTAAAGGGGGCCTGCTCAAAATAAACAAACTCTTAGTAGAAGCAACAATTGTTTAAATTACTCTTACATCAAAAAGAAGGATACAACTGGAATCTAATCGAGAAATTGATAACAAATATTTCAATTTCCGACCGGCAGTATGGATTTCGTAGAGGCCGCTCTACGGGAGACCTACTAGCCCTGCTTTAAGAGAAATGGTGTAATTCAGTCCACCATTTTGGCGAAAGTAAGGTGGTGGCTCTAGATATCTCCAAGGCGTTTGATAGAGTGTGGCATGGTGCACTTTTGTCAAAATGTATTGCCATTGGTGTCGGTGATGATTTCTCTCGTTTATTATCGAGTTTCCTCAGGGATCGCACAATAAGAGTTGTTATAGATGGGATCTCATCAAATGAGTTCAAGTTAAATTTAGGGGTACCGCAAGGTTCCGTTCTTTCGCCAACTCTATTCCTTATCTTTATAAACGACCTTGTATGTAAAACTTTCAACCCTATATACTCTTTCGCGGACGACAGCAGCATTTGCCGTTCTTTCTCATTCAGCAATAGACCTAGTCTGCCGCAGGTTGAGGCCATGCGTCAAATAATGAACGAGACTTTAAACTATGATTTAGAAAAAATTTCTGAACGGGGCCATGTGAACAGGGTCGACTTTAACGCCCGTAGTACCCAATGTTGCATGGTTACACACAGACGTATGACCGAAAATGCTGTTGCCTCTGTAACTATGGGGTGGTATAAATATTAAGGAATCAGATGCTCTTGATGTTCTTGGCATGAAAATATAGTGTGATCTTGGTTGGACGGAACACATTTTTCAAATTGCAAAAGAAGCATTTAAGTGCCTCGGCTTTTTGAAACGGTGCAAACAATATTTCACCCCATCTGACTTCCTTACTATTTATACCACCTATATCCGTCCGAAAATGGAATACAACTCTCATGTATGGGCCGGCGCTTCAAAGTCTATTTTGGGGCTGCTCGACCGCGTACAGGAGAGGGCGAAGAAGCTCATCGGTGACAGTAGGGTATCCAACTCTATTGATTCATTGGAGCATCGACGCAATGTGGGGTGCATTTCATTTTTCTATCGTTACTACAACGGAATGTGTTCTAATGAAATTAGGGAACTTGTTCCTGAAACCCGCACATATGTACGTACAACACGATCCTCATTTAGAGCACATCCTTTGTGGTCGATTGGCCAATGCATCGCAATACGCATTACAGAGAAAATTCCTTTTTTAGCCGCACTGTTCGTATGTGGAATAAACTACCTGCGGAGGTCTTTCCTGTCACTACCAGCGTGGGAAGATTTAAATCAAATGTACACAGACACTACTCGCTCTATCCTCCTTCCCTATAACCTATTTTACTAGTTATAGCACAATGCACTGCATGAGTAGGGGTTATCCCCTGAGTGCTGGTCCTATTTAAAAAAAAAATAAAATAAATAAAAATAAAAAATAAAAATAAAGATCATAGCATTCGATATAGAGTATGGAAAGTCACACAGCTAACGAGTTTTCATTCGATAGATTGATATGTAGCTGAAAGAAACACAAAATGTTTTTTTGATTTAATCCAAATTTTCTAGTCAATTCTACAACCAATGCAAAAGAAACTTGGCACACTTCTGAAAATTTCGATACGTGTTTTAGAGGAGCAAGAGGGGGCCAAACTAAAAATTTAGTTTGCCAAAATTCTTTAATATTTTGTATAACTTCTTTTTTTCATATTGGTTTGTCATTGCGTGTGTAATTTCCACAGTATCAATATGCGTTACATAAAGTATATATATATATATATATATATATATATATATATATATATATATATATATATATATATATATATATATATATATATATATTATGAACAGGGAAGACGAATAAACGTTGTCCATCTGTCTCTCCGTCCGTCCGCCCGTCTGTCTATGGGTGAAATCGGGTTTCCGAAGATTTGAGAAAGGCTAGAGACTGGTGGTCCTAAATAGATTGATTTTGACAATCAGCAAAATCTAAAGTACGGCTTCTTCAGAGCTGGAAAGTTTAAACTTATTTTGCTATAGCTGGCAGAAACTAAATGTTTTGTTTTTTAATCTAAACCTATTTTATATTTCAGAATTAAATTGGTATTGAAAATCAAAAGAAATCAAAAATGCGATTCCAGGGTTGGAAAATAATTTTTTTTTTTTTTTGTTTTGTATATGACAGCAACCTACTGAAACAGTTTTTCTTTTCTTTTCTTTTTCCCTATAAATTTAAAATATTTTATATATACTGAGAAAAATATTCTGCTAAAAGAATTCCGAAAAAACTAAAAAGATGATTCCAGGGTTGGAAAATTTTAAATTTTTGTGTATACAAGTATCCAGGTCAGTTTATTTTTTTCTTTTTCTTTAGAAATTAAAAATAATTAATGGTTTAGAGAAAAAAGTTTGGTATACAAAACTAGAAAAATAAAAACTGCAGCTCCAGAGCTGGAAAACTTAAACTTTTTGTGGTCCATAAAAGTAACTAAATAAGACAATTTTTTTCTTTTTATTAAATACACATTTTCAATATTCAAGATGGAAAGACATTAGTATTAAAAATGAGACAAATTAAAAAGTAAATATAGTTCGTGGGTTCGAAAATTGAAATTTATTATAGAGTATAAAAGAAGTTTAATAAAACTATTTATTTTTAATTAACTTGTTATATATATTTGAGAGGCCTTTACCCAATTTGTATATTGAATTAAACCAAAAACATTGGCACTTAATAATCTTGCGAAGCTTTGAGATATGTTGTCTTTTATGCGCAACTGAAGGTGTGTAATTAGTTTAGGTTGCTTGCAGATGTTTTAAAATAGATATTCGTTTTAGTATCATTACGAGCAGTTATTTAATTCAATTTACGGTATCGTAATCAATACGGCAAAGGCTGGAAAAAATATTTAATTTATATATATATACATGTGTATAAGAGAATTCAAGTTGCGTTAGATGTGGGTGAATAAATTTCTATTAAAAAGTTTTGATTTCTGTTAAAGTCAACTCTAATTAATTTCTCATCATGCCTTTTAATATTAAAAATGTAAAAAAACGCAATGTGAGTCCGATCATAGAGGAGATGTGTAAACATCTAGTAATAAAAATTTTTTTTAAGTTGGAAGTACTTATGCTTTTAGTATCTTTTTTTAAATTAATTAATTAAAAGCATCAAAACTTTCAATATTGTAAATACATATGAATTTGTTGGTTTTCGTTTGTTTTATTAAACTTATTTGGTTAGTAAATGGGCACACCAGTATATGTATATGTACTGAATTCAAAATTGCAGTAAGCAGTAAATTTACTGATTACCAAAAAAAAATTCAGTAAATTTTTACTGCTAATAAAATTTAATTTGCATTACTAGTAAAATCGTGGGGCCGCAGCAAGTGGCAAAGTTTTTTCATTAAAATTTTGAAACTTTTGTATGAAAAACATTTAGCCACTTGGTAAAATTTCATTATGAATACGGGCATTACTGATTACTGAAAATTAAATGCACCTCATCATATAACAAATCATTTAGGCAATTTATAAAAATTGTAGAAAAAATTTGAGTAATCAGTAAAATTTTTTTTGTTTTTACTGAAACTTTAGTGGTACTGCACTGCTCATTTATGGTAAATGCCTTTACTTTTACTTTTTAGTTTTTGATTCCTGTTGTTCATCGTTTAGTTGTTGCTGTTCTTGTTGTTGTGTACGCATTCAAATTAAAATGAATTCAGTAAGGTGCGACATTCGGTTTTGATCATTTTTTTTTTTTTTTTGGTTTAGCTTTCTTAATTTTTTAAGTTTTTTTCAGTTCAAACGATTTTTTTCAGTTTTATCGCTTTTTTTTCGTTTTGGTGTTTTTTTTTCTCTTTTTGAGTTATTTTAATTTTCGCAATTTTTTTCATTTTGGCGATTTTTTTCTGTTTTTTGGGGTTTTTTTCATTTTGGGGATTTTTTTCTGTTTTGGGGTTTTCTTATTTAGGCGATTTTTTCATATTGGCGATTTGTTTAAGGATTTTTTTAATTTTGGCGATTTTTCCGGTTTTTCGCGATTTATTTTAGTCCTAGAGATTTTTTTAATTTGGTGCTTTTTTTCGTTTTGGCGATTTTTTTATATTTGGCGATTTTATATATTTTTGATTTCTTAGTTTTACCGTTTTTGAAAATTTCAAGAGTTTTACTCTTACGGTTTCCAAGATACAGCAAGTTGTCAAAATTACAAAGTCAAAATTGCATTAACTGATGGAACACCCGTTGATTTAAATTTTTTAAATTTAGTGGTAATTGTTGTAGTCTGTATAAAAATACACTAAATTTTAAAATTTCAAGTGTATATATGTACATACAATTGTATGTATATAACATGGGATTTTAACATTTTTCGTTGCTCGTTTTGAAACACCCTTTAGTTTTTAACTCTCATGTATTTGTTGTTGTAGTGGCCAAATGTCTACATATTGTGTCCAAATTTCAAGTCCGTAGCTCTTACGGTTCATTTTCACCTTTGCTGTACGGAAATATACAGAAAAATAACCGGCGGCGGCGCACCGTCGGCTTCGAGCCGGTCGACTTGTCTCTCTGCTTGGTATTGCTTCTTTCAAACACTAATAAATACACTCATACATACTTAGCTCACACCGATTTGACAATGCAAAGAAATTTCAGCAAAGAAATCAATGTCAAAAGATTTTTACGCCCTTGCGTATAGATGTTTACACATCAAAATCTCATATACAAAATGCAGAATAAAATATTAACTGTTGCTCATGTCGAATATAAAATCTTAAAATCAAATTCTTAATCAAAAAATACCCATAGGTCACTTACTATCAATTTCTATACAGGCAAAAATAAATCAATTATTTTTCACTTATGTATGTATTAGTGATGCGAGAATATTCATATTCGAATAGCTGAATATTTGGCTGAAGTAGTTAGCACGTTGACTACAAAACTGAAGATACTGGGTTTAATCCCTGTATCCGACAGTCATTCAAATAACAACACCAGGCATTTTTCTTATGTGCATTCGAATACCTTTGCATGAGCTGTTGTAGGAAAGTTCAAGTGATGACTGGTCACTGAACTATACCGACTTCAGCAGATGCTAATCCTAATGTTATATCAGAGCACCCTCCTTCGTCGATATTGTGTAGCAAAATTATCGGCGAAGTAAAATAACCAATAAAATGGCTACTAAACACAGCTTCAAAATTTAATACGCCTCATTTAACACCAGAAGGCGCTGCAACACTGCATTATTGAAAGGCGTGCGAAAAAGCAGAGTTGCAAAAGAATGAAGCTTTCTTCTATCTCTTCCTTCACCACCTGTCTTCTATCACTATCCCTTTCCTAAAGAAGGTAACACCTAGTAATAGTAGTAGGCATTAATTGCCTGAGTGTTACTTCTCTTTGTAAAAAAAAAAAAAAATATTCGTATTCGCATTTGTATTCGTCAAATTCAGGTGAATGCGAATACGAATATTTTTTCAAAAAATAAATGAATAAATGCATAAATCCTAAACGAAATTTAAATAAATGGACAAAAATATTAGTTTGTACGAATCCGTTAAATTTTTTATGGAAATTCGTGCTTTGTATCATTTTCAAATACTATCTAATGGTGGCGCAACTAAAATTTACGTGTGTTAACCGGTGTTAAGTATAATTTTTTTAAGCGTATTATTTTTGTAAATTCATAAAGAAATAGGATGTTATAAATTTTTTTTTTTTGGTGCCTAGGGATGTTTGGTTGTAAAACCTAGTTTTTAGCCAACTTCAAAAAAGCAGGAGGTTATTGATTCGTCTGTATTTTTTTTTTTTTTTTTTTTTTTTTTTTTTTTTTTTGTTGCAACATGAACGTGCAGTAATTTTGATAATTTTTTTTTAATTTTTCACTTAAGTTACTCACTTTAAAAAAATTTCTTTGTTCCATTAAAAAATTATATTTTCACATTTAAAACTTTTTTCTAAATAATTAATAGCCATTATGGAAACTTTTTAAAAACTTTTTATTTTCTACAACACTTATAATGTTAGTTGTGAATATTTTCTTAATTTTTTTCTAATTTATTAATATTGCACGTTTTGTAGAAGCCAAAAATAAAATCAACAAAATTTAAGTTAAAATTGTTGTAGAGGTAAGTAAATAGAGAAGATGGGTGTGTTTTGTGGTATTATTGACGTGACAATGTAACGCGTAGCACAACACGAGAACTACTAATGTTCAATACTTGGAAAAAGTGTTGTAGTTTGTAAGTTGCATCTTTGTTTTATTTTTATTCTTGTAGTTATTTTGCCCTGCATGTGATTGTGTGATAGATCCTGTTGTGTATGTGATTAAATTTTCCATGTTTTTCTTATATTTTTTTTTTTTGTTAATAAAAACAAGAGCAGTCAGTAGCATGAGTATGTATGTGTGCATGTGCTGCAATAGTAGTGGTAGTAAATAAATGAAATAAGCTTTTTTCCAAAGACTTTGTAAAGATGCTAAAAATTGAAAATGTTATAAGTTATTGTTGTTGTTGTTGTTGTTGTTGTTGTTGTTGTTGTTGTGGTTGTAATATGAACTTGTGTACAACATTATTGTTTCGTACATCGAACACAAATGCAGGTACTCACACAGGTGTATACGTACATTTACACACACACACACAAACAGCTCCATTGTTTGCTCAACAGTTGTCGGTCTATCGATAGTAAAGGGTGGATAAAAATTACGTGCATTTTTGTAATAGTGTAAAAATTTTTGTTAAATTTCTGTGGACAAAAGAAATATACATACGTATAAGAAACATCAAACTAAAGGGTAGATTTTGTAAATACAAATGGTTTTTTTTCGTTTTGAAATTTGTATAGAAAAAATATTTTTTGAAACGAATTTTCTTTATTTCTCCTACAAATTTGAAACGTTTACCCCCATATTCATAAAATTTGAAACGAATTTGAAATGTATTTTACTTCAAATTTTCCATACAAAATTTTCCTAAAATGAATTTCAAATTCAATTTATTTTTTTATGAATATTTTATATAAATTTCAGAACGATATTAAAAGTCGGATAAGCGATATCCGTCTGTTCGGGTTTTCTGTGTTTTATAAATAATTTTTAGTTAGTTAATTAGTTTTCAAAGAAAATAATATAAGTAAAACTTAAATGAAAAAAACTTTTAGGACAAGCACAATTTTTAAGTTTTACTGAATATGTACATATTTATAAATAATTGATTATATTGACTGCACAGAAATCATTATTATATTTTAGTTTGTTTACTAAACAACATACACAAACAGTTCAAATAGACATGGCTTGGTAAAATAACTAAATTTTCCTTTAATTTAAACTACACGGAAAACTTCTCAAATAACCTACATTCAGTTAATGTAAAACTTTTTTGAGTGTACCAAACGTCTATAGTTTTATTGCGACTCAATACTTAAACTAGATATTCAGACCAAAATTAAATAATTCCAATATGTATTCTCATCAGTCAAATTACAGTTATTCGTTTATTCAAAAAATTGCTCAAGTGAAATTGTTGCATTTTATTATGGACCTCTTCAATTATTATTAATAAAATTTTAAATAAATTTCATTCAAAATTTTATTCAATATTCATCAATTTTGCTTCCTACTGTAATTTTTTTTACGAGCTTGCAAATCATCTTTGCATTGAATAATGCTGATGCTGATGTGAATATTGTGAAAAGATAAGAGATACTGATACACCTTGTTGGTGTGCAAATGTATAGGTAAAGTATTTTTCTACTATGATATCCTTTTAATATTATTTGATATAAATATACACAGATTTTCTCTACTGCTGCATGTGTGTATGTGTGTGTGTGTGTGTGTGTGTGTGTGTGGGTGTGTGCAACAATTTTTCATCATGTGCGTTGCCAATCATGCTTAACTAACACAGTTGTATGGCTACTCTCTTAGCAATATATTTTCTTTGTCCTAGTACATATTTTTTATAACTTTTTTTCTAATTTGTTTCCATGTCAATGTTGCTTCTTTGTTTTTCTTAATATTTAGTTACAATTTTTTTCTTCTTTTCGTATCTTATTTGTAAGTGTCTTTTGTTTAGATTTTCGCCTTGCAAATTGTATTGTGTATTTTGTATTTTGTAAGTTTATATTGGTTATTAGGGTATCTGCTTTAAAAAAAAAACATCTACTTGAACTATATTTTTAGAATTACATACTTAGTTTTTTTTTAATTTTATCTGGCAAACTTATTTTAAAAGTATTTATAGAGAATATTTTGTTGTTGTCACAACATGCTTTTTGAAATATTTCTAGGATATTTGCCACTGCTGTTGTTCATTTAGCCCAGCAGGTGACTCTTTAAGTCTTAATTAAGTTTTGTATTATATTTGTGTACCAATTTGGTTATTTCTGTATATGAAAAATAAGAAGAAAATATATTTAGCTAGAGTTCAAGTAAGGCAGGCTAGAGTTAATTGTTTCTCAGCAGGTGTGCAAAGACATTTGGTAGGCATTTAATTAATTTTTGTTTGCTGTTTCATAGAAAAGGTCAAATTTATTTTATAAAAGTATAATCAATATATGTTTCTAGATAGAAATTACTTAGACAACAGGTGGTAATAAAAATTAATACAAAGTATGATTTGTTTTAGTAAGATTTCGGCAAAAGCTGTTTTAAAGGTTTTTTTTAATGATTGTAAAAGGAAAAACTTTCAGTAATTTTTTAACTTAGTTAAGAATTTAATGTTTCTGTGGAAACACAATAGCCCGATTCACAATCTTGTGCAAATGGTCTTGCATCGTTGCATGTGCAAAGTGGTACAGTATATTGATACTCACCACTAAGAATTGTTAAGTGGTGAATATCAATATGCTATACCATTTTGCACATGCAACGATGCAAGACCATTTGCACAAGATTGTGAATTGGGCTAATTTTTCTAACAAATTCTTTTTAAAAAGTATTTTATTGAAAGAGCCATTCCTTAGTCTTAGTTTTGCAGGCTTACAACATCTGGGACGAGTTTGCCTAATGTATATAATAGTCTCCTTACTTTTCTTTAAATAATTTTTGTTTTTAATTTTAGGCTTTAAGGAACTAACAGCCAGTTTGTAAAATACGAAAAAAAATCTTTGTGAGTCCGATCTCAGAGGAGATGTGTAAACATCTAGTAAGGATTTTTTTTAAGTTGAAACTACTTATGCTTTTAGTATCCTTTTTTTAAATTAATAAATTAAAAGTATCAAAACTTTCAATATTGTAAATACTTATGAATTTGTTGGTTTTTGTTTGTTTTATTAAACTTATTTGGTCAGTAAATGGGCACACTGCAGTATATGTATATGTACTGCATTCAAAAGTGCAGTAAGCAGCAAATTTACTGATTGTTAAAAAAATTCAGTAAATTTTTACTGCTAATGAAATTTAAATTGCATTACCAGTAAAATCGTAGGGCCGTAATCATAATAAAATTGTAGCAAGTGGCAAAGTTTTTTCATTCAAATTTTGAAACTTTTGTATGAAAAACATTTAGCCACTTGGTAGAATTTCATTATGAATACGGGCATTACTGATTACTGAAAATTCAATGCACCTCATCATATAACAAATCATTTACGCAATTTATAAAAATTGTAGAAAAAAATTTTAGTAAGCAGTAAAAATTTACATTTTTTATTGTTTTTACTGAAACTTTAGTGATACTGCAGTGATCATCTATGGTAAATGCCTTTACTTTTACTTTTTAATTTTTAGTTCCTGTTGTTCATCGTTTAGTTGTTGCTGTTTTTGTTGTTGTGTACGCATTGCAATTGAAAAAAAAATTCAGTAAAGTGAGACTTTGACTCGCGCACATTCGGTTTTGATCATTTTTTTTTTGATTTAGCTTTCTTCCTTTTTTAAGTTTTTTCAGTTTAAACGATTTTTTTTCAGTTTTATCGCTTTTTTCTCGTTTTGGCGTTTTTTTAATTTTCGCAGTTTTTTTCATTTTGGCGATTTTTTCATTTTGGCGATCTTTTTCTGTTTTTTTGGGGTTTTTTCATTTTGGCGATTTTTTCATTTTGGCGATCTTTTTCTGTTTTTTTGGGGTTTTTTCATTTTGGCGATTTTTTCTGTTTTTGGGGTTTTTTTTTATTTAGGCGAATTTTTCATTTTGGCTATTTTTTCATATTGGCGATTTTTTTTTGTTTAACGATTTTTTTTCATTTTGGCGATTTTTCCGGGTTTTCGCGATTTATGTTAGTCCTAGAGATTTATTTTTAATTTGGTGCTTTTTTCATTTTGGCGATTTTTTTTGTTTTTGGCATTTTTTTTATATTTGGTGATTTTATATATTTTTTTGATTTTTTAGTTTTACCGTTTTTGAAAGTTTCAAGAGTTTTACTCTTACTTACGGTTTCCAAGATACAGCAAGTTGTCAAAATTACAAAGTCAAAATTGCATTAACTGATGGAACACCCGTTGATTTAAATTTTTTAAATTTAGTGTTAATTGTTGCAGTCTGTATAAAAATACACTAACTTTACAAATTTCAAGTGTATATGTATATGTACATACAATTGTATGTATGTATATTACATGGGATTTTAACATTTTTCGTTGCTCGTTTTGGAAAACCCTTTAGTTTTTAACTCTCATATATTTGTTGTTGTAGTGGACAAATTTCTACACATTGTGTCCAAATTTCAAGTCCGTAGCTCTTACGTTTCATTTTCACTTTTGGTGTACGGAAATATACAGAAAAATAACCGGCGGCGGCGCACCGTCGGCTTTGAGCCGGTCTACTTGTTTCTCTGCTTGGTATTGCTTCTTTCAAACACTAATACACTCATACATAGCTCACACCGATTTGACAATACAAAGCAAAAGCAAATAGCAAAGAAATCTCAGGAAAGAAATCTCAGCAAAGAAATCAAAGTCAAAAGATTTTTACCCCCTAGCGTATAGATGTTTACACATCAAAAATTAAAATATGAATTATAATTCAACGGAAGGTAAAGTTGGTTTATATAAAATGGCTTTCCAGGGAAAAAGTTTGGCAACCACTGTTGAACCACTTTGTAACTACATAGTTGTTGATTTATATTTATTAAATTGTACTTTTATTATACTCAAGGCTTCACTGTACAGCAGTTTTTTGTAATTATTTTAATAAAATATTTAATAACTCAGTAAATTTTTTTAGTAATTTTTAAACTTAGTCAATTATAAAAATGGCAAGGGCTTAGGTGTATAAGTTTATTATTCCGTTTGTAATTTCAACAATATTTATATGCGACCACATAAAGTGGAGTCGAATAAGCAATGTCAGTCTGTCCGTCTGTCTGAACGTGAAGAACTACAGGCTTTAGTATTGGAGTGGTGTCATCCTTACCATGTCAATTTATACTTTTCAGAAGACCACGAAGACCCGTCAATTGTGAATTTAAAGTCGGTGCATTCCCAAAAGTGCCAGCTGAAAATATTTCTTATTGAGTTATCTATCGTCAATGAGAATTTCAGCATTCTTAAACGAGGCATATCGTATAAATTTGGGTACCAAGATAACAAATCTAAAAAAAACAATTTTGCATATTTTGCAGTTTGACGTGGTAGGGACTATGTGTCAAAACTGGTCCTTAATAGATTGGTGTTGAAAATAAGAAAAATCAAAAAGATGTTTCCAGGGATGGAAAATGTAACCTTAATAAAATTTTTGTTCAGTTCTTTGGCAATTAAACCTATTTTATGTTTTCGGAAGAATAATATTGCTAATTTAATATCAAACAATCAGGTACAGGGTGGGCCAAAAGAAACCAAGGGGTGTAAAAGTTTAATAACTTTTTTGTTTATTAACTTTTTTTTATTTTTTCTTTCAGATTATATAATATACAAAATGGAAATTTTTTTACACTAAGTATGAAAAATGATGTCTCTTAAATGACCACCGTTTTCAGCTTCGCACTGATGGGCTCTTTTTAGAGCATTTTCCATAACATCTTTCAAAACTTGTGGCTGTAGCGTTCGAATTTCTGCAACAATGTTTGCCTTGAGTTCAAGGATTGTCTCTGGCTTGTTCACATACACTCGCTCCTTCAAAAAACCCCAAAGAAAATAGTCGGGTGCTGTCAAATCTGGCGATCGCGCTGGCCAAATAATTTCCGAATTTCGAGAAATTATTCGCTCTCCAAAAATTTGACTTAAAAGTGCCATTGTGTCGCGGGCAGTATGGGCAGTGGCTCCGTCCTACTGAAACCACATACCAGGTTTGTTTTCAAGAGCAGGACGTACAAAAATTTTCTATCATAAACCGATACCGCTCTCCATTTACGGTTACAGCACTTCCATCTTCATTCTCCTAGAAGTAGGGCCCAATGACATTTTCAGATGTGATCCCACACCATACTGTACACCTGATGGGGTGCAATTGGCGTTGATGAATGGCTCTTGGATTTTGAGAACCACAGAACCTACAGTTCTGCTTATTAACAAAGCCATTCAAATGAAAATGAGCTTCATCACTCATAATCAAATTTTCAATAAAGTTGATTTCATTTCTGGTCAACTCTTAAAATTTAACTGCAAAATTTAGACGTTGCCGATGATCTGCGGGTTTTAATTCTTGGACCAATTGCACCTTATATGGGTATAACTGTAAATCCTTTTTTTAAAATGCGCCGTAGAGACGTACGAGACATTTCTAGCTGAGCAGAACGCCTTCTGCCAGATGTTTCTGGTGCTTCGTTAACACTTTGCTGTACTCGTTCAATATTTTCCGCAGTGCGACTTAAACGTGGTCTACCGGTTCGAGGCAAATCTCTTACGCTGCCATGTTGGTGATGACGATTAACTAAGCAACGAATCATCACTTCAGAGGGCGAAATTCTGACGTTAAAATGTCGACGATATGCTCTTTGCGTTAAAATAATTGATCTCTGGTTTAAATAATAAAATTCTATTGTTCTGGTTCTCTGTTGAGTTGTGAACCTCTCCATTATAAATTCTCCAAGTGTTGGCTATATAATCTGAAAGAAAAAATAAAAAAAAATAAATAAACAAAAAAGTTATTAAACTTTTACACCCCTTGGTTTCTTTTGGCCCGCCCTGTAGATGGTTCCAGGGTTGGAAAATTGAATAGCCTTTTTTATAAAAGCAACTAAGGTTATTCCATTTTTTTTTATTAGTTAAAGCTATTTTATATTTTAGAAAGAAAAATATAGATATCGAAAAAAAAGAAGTCTTCAGGATTGGAAAAGTGGTTTTTTCTATATAAAAGTAACTAACTAAAATTTGTTTTTTAATTTTTTTTTTATTAAACATATATTATATAATAATTAGAAAGATCTTTAGTCAAGAGTGTTTTATATGAGTCTACGTCACAAAGAATTGTGATATATTGGTCATTATGCTCTCAGTATAATTATATCTTAAATCGATGGTCGAACGTAGACAATTTATTTCATTCATTCATCTGCCACAAAAAAATCAATAAGCTCTAAAGGAATAAAATTTTTTGCTTAATATTGAAATACACATAAGTGAATCCGCAATATTGCCTAAATGGTGTTTGAAGTGAAGCATTGAATCGGTTATTAATACTCAAATTTATTAAATCTCAAAATGTATATAATAAATTATAGGGCATATACAGTATCTTGGCATCTAGTACTTACGAGATTTCGAGCTAAATATATCTTTTTATTAGATTTCCCATAAAAAACTAAATTTAATTTGTTAGTAGATTTGTAGGAAATCTAATCCAAATCTAATACATATTTTTATTTTATTTTTACTATCCTGTACAACATATTTATAAAAAAAGATGAGTGAATTAGATACGTTCTTTTTAAACAGGTGTGTGAATTGGCTACACTGCAGTTGTTGGGTTGCAGTTTTGGAAAATTTTCAGTTAATTATGATTTCTGTTATGGATACAAAAATATTGGGATAAATGTAAAAAATTTAATTAAAATCTGTTAGATTTTGTGCAGGTATAAATGCCCTTTTAATACGACATAAGTTTCTAAGCGTTTCAAATGTAGAGTTTGCAGTCTGGAAGTAGTTCAAATTTCGATCCGATCTAATGATTTTTACATAGGGTTGTCATTGCAAGAAGTTCTCTTTTTCGATGCCTAGTCACCGAATTAGAAGCGATTTTAAAAAAAATTTCCTTTTTTGTGTTCTATGTAAAAATATTTTTATCTAGGAAAAACTTTAAAAAGTTACATATTTTAACAATTCGTTTCTTTTTATACGAATTTAAACGCGAAACAGTGTTTTAATGTAAATTTAAGCAAATAACTTCTAAATTTTAGGCCAAAATTAGTTCATAAATTTCTTTCAAAAAATCGATTTTTTGAACATTTTGGTGAGTATTTACTAAAACTATGGAAAAACTACAAGGTTTTGTGTGATTAAAATAAATTTTTACTTGGTTTTCTGCTAACTATAGGCAAATTAAAAATATCGATTTTTTGGAAGCAATGAAAATGTGGTTCCTTCAGAATGACTTCCATTTTTTTTTACTGGGATATATTTCATATTAGTAAATACTAAATAACTACTACAAGAATCTAGCACACTCGATTGGCAAAGTTTTTTTTATATATTTTATAAGGAAAACAACAGCGGTAAGTATATTAATAAAGATTAAACAAAACAATCAAGCCAAAACTTTTGGAAGAATTTTACATATTTCATTGGATTCGAAAAGCACGAGATACATGGCTACTTTCGACATTTATCTTCATTTGAACAATGACACTGGGACAAAAATTTGTATATTAAAATTGCTTATATTTTTTGTATGCTTTGGTTTCTATTGGACTTGTCGTTCTAACATGTAGTTGTTACTGTGAAGCAGAACAGTTGTTTGTCATCTAGAAAGCTTGCAAATGAAAAAACTCGATTTTGTGGCATAGGCTGTTATAAATAATTCATCATAATATTACTCTGGGGTATTAGGCGCTTATTTTCATGTTAATAATGTGTTACTTTTTATTTCTAGGCGTACCTAAAAAGGCCTAAGCTTTTGAAATGGTTTGAAAGTAACACCTGTTAATTTCACTCAATAGTAATTAAAAACTCTGGAGTTACAAGCGTAGTGAAATATTTATTTCATGTCTGCTTGCCTGAGTTTTTGATTCTCTTAACACCAGCAAACTGCTTGTTTAAATATTCTAATTCAAAATATATAATTCGAAATTTTTACTCTATCATATAAAATTACGTTTAATCTTTTAGTTTTTTTTTATAACACACAAATTTCACAATATTTAAAAAATGTTTATATAAATTCTTAATTTACCTGAATATTTCTTTTGTTTGTTTTGAATTTTATTTCACATTTGCACATTGCATTTATTTTCAATTTTAAATTTATTTTAAATATTCAAGCAAAATATTATAATTACTTTAAGCATAGGATTGGATCCACTAGCAGCGTTAATTAGCATAAAAGCAAAAACAAAAAGAACAAAGCACTGACCGCTAAATACGTAAGAAAACGAAAATATTTAACCGTTACCGCGCTCCGATTCAATTGAAACTAACACAAAGTACACCAAGGTAATTGTTCTCCAATATAATTCACAAGTAGACAAACACACGAGTATAGGCCTTCAAAATTCTCTGTACGAACTCTACCTATTTGTCATATGCATATATAGATACATATATACGAGTACATATATCATGCATTAATTTTGCCCCTTCATATCAAAAACACGCATACAATTACATATCATTATCTATTTTGAAAAGATTGTGTTTTCGTGCGTACAAGTACTCAATAAATCAGGGGCAGTCTTAAAATGCAATTGAAAGTGTATCTACTGAAATTATTCCGTTTATAAAATTAAAATATGTGATCTTCTCCGAGAAAATGGACCTTGTGTGTGAAAATTAATTTAAAACCAAAAAATCAAAAAAAAAAAACTTTTAATGCTTTTCTCATTTAAGGTGAAAAGGAACCCTATTGTTTTCGCTACGCTGTCCGTCTGTCCGTCACACGCTATTTTCTCAGCAACAGTGAGAGCTACGGACTTGAAATTTTGACAGAGTAGGTATAACCTTGGCCGCTACAACAACAAATATATGACAGTTAAAAATTAAAGGGTGTTCAAAAACGAGCAACGAGAAATATTAAAATCCCATACGTATATTGACACTTGAAATTTGTAAAATTAGTATATTTTTATACAGACTACAAGAATTAACACGAAAATTTAAAAAAATTTAAATTAAAGGGTGGTGCATCAGTTAATGCAATTTTGACTATGTAATTTTGACAACTTGGTATATCTTGGAACCGTAAGATGCAAACTCTTGAAATTTTCAAAAACGGTAAAACTAAAAAAAATCCGAAAATTATAAAATCGCAAAAAATTCGCCAAAAACCAACAAAATCGCCAAAACGAAAAAAGCACCAAATTAAAAAAAATTTCTAACACAAAAATAAATCGGCAAAACCGAAAAAAATCAACAAAATGAAAGAAATCGCCAAAATGAAAAAAAACGCCAAAATGAAAAAAAACGTCAAAAACTAAAAAAAGTCGCCGAAACGCGAAAAAGGCGAAAAAATTAAAAAAATCGCATAAGTGAAAAAAAATCGCCAAAATGAAAAAAATCGCCAAAATGAAAACAAGCGCCAAAATGGAAAAAAACGTCAAAAACCGAAAAAAAACGCCAAAACGCGAAAAAGGCGCCAAAATTAAAAAAAATCGCATAAGTGAAAAAAAATCACAAAAATGAAAAAATTCGCCAAAATGCAAAAAAAATCGCCAAAATTAAAAAAACGTCAAGAACCGAAAAAATCGACGAAACGAGAAATCGAGAAAAAAGTGCCACAACTAAAAAAAAAAAAACTTAAAAAAATCGCCAAAAACTGAAAAAACGCAAAAAACGCCAAAACTAAAAAACGCCCAAAACCCAAAAACGAAAAAAGCCAAAACTATTTATTATATAGACTAAAGTTCGTATTGAGTTACAAGTCTAGTGTCAGTACGGAGCCCTTCGTGCTCCGGTCAAGGTTGCACTTCACTGAATTTATTAAACAAGTATTTACACACACAAAAATCCAAATTCGGGTCAACCAACTTTGACCCGAAATGAAAAATCAAAAGAGAAAACTAAAGATGAAATTAAAATACCCATTTAGATATAGTTCGCCGACTTTTTTTTTGGTATTTACAAAATGGCGTCTGTTGGCCGCCATATTGAATTTTGACAACTGACATGTCGTTAGTGATACTCCAGGGACAAATCGATTGACATATGGACATACATAGACTGACAAAACACAATGCCCTTATTTGCGTTGAGCAGTCGGGTAAAAAATGAGTTAGGTATTGGGTATATATATCATTAATATCCCCCTTCTGAATCCAAAATATTTTTTGCAAAATTATTTATGATTTCTGAGATATTTAGCAATCATTTTGCTCCATATTAACCATTTTAGGGTTTCATAAGTAGTTTTTTGCTGTATATTCCATAGTTTGTTTGCTTATATGTTTTGCTTTATTTCCGTAATACTATAAACACAATTGGGACAACCGACGAACATCACATACTTCGATAAACTTGCCTCAGAGAATTCAATCTACTCCAAATATTTGTCTTGATATGAATATTTTTGTAGCCCATAGATACCAAGTTATGCAAATACTAACTGCAGCAAAAAAGCATTTAAGTAATATGCAAAAAAGTGGAATTATGTGCTTGAATTAAAAATAGATATATTGGGTCTAATTATTCATTCCGTTCCGTGATTGGGGAAAGCATTTATATTGCGGAAGCAAAATTTGCAATTATTCATTCCGTTGATGTGGTATTTTTCTCTATTTTGCTTACGCTCAAATTTTATGACGGAAAGCCTACGGAAAGAACAAAATTGTAAGGAAAATATACAAATTGGCAAAATTAAAGCTTATTTTAATTTAATTTGCTTGTTTTAAGAATAAGAATATAAAAAAACCAAACAGAAGCAATTATTAATTTAATTTAACTTATATTAAAATTTTTTTATTCCAACTTACTCTGTATGATTAATCTGTAACACTTCTTTCTATATTTTGTTGACATACATATGTTCATACATATGTATGTATGTATGTATTTACATATAGGTGCATGTATGTATGTATATCTTTTAAATTGCTTTTTTAACAACAGCCGATACTACACCACGTCAGAATTAATAAAAACAGGAACGTTGAATCAATTTCACGGAAAGCGTATACCACAGGAATGAATAATTGCAATTTGCATATCAATCGATAGTTCTTTCCGTCGAATTTTCCTTTCCGTGCGAAATCAACAATACCACCCATTAAGTATTTAAACCAATTAAATAAAATAAAATAAATTCGGAATAAATCACGCCTATCGCGAAAATCTTGAAAATTCGCAATATTGAAAGCAAGCCCAAAACAAAATTGAGCGCTACCTAAGAATCATTCCTACGATGCTTATAGGTTCTAAATAGTTGTTTACTGAGATCTAAGGTATATTTTTGTAGTTGATTGTTTCCTCGAATTTTGAACGGTTTGGTACCTATGAACCTGAATAGGGTAAAATGTAAAAAAATCTATTTTTTTAATTTTTTAGTGATTTTGATCTGTGTCTCAGAGAGTAAATTAAAATTCCGAACGGTTTGCAAGACATGAGCATAAGAAAATGCAAATAAAGACACCGAGGCCCCAAATCTTTGGGGACCCATAAAAAAAAGTGCATGACTTGGGGCAAACTGGGAGATATGGGTCTTTTATTATTATTATTTTTTTTTCTTCTTTTATCACGTAGTAGTGTTCATATATGGTTATATTTCCATTACTGAAAATATTACATACAGTGTTATTTATAGTAAAAAAAAAAGTTTTACTTTCCATCATTCATACATTTATAAAATTTATTTAAAACTGTTTGACGATTAATTTAAAAAAAAAAGTGATTTTCTAAAGAATTTTGAAAATTGGCCTTTCAAATGGATCTTTTATTAAACGATTTCTTCTTAACTAAACATTTAAGCAAAAAAAATGTGTGTGAAGGTAGAATTAGTAAAATCGTACCATTCTACTTTACAGCTTGCCGTATCTTTCAACTTTTTGCACAAGTTATAGAAAATGTAACAGTTTGCACAGCACATTTTTTTTTGTCTGGCATTATATGCGGCGTTTTTGACATTCGCTACAGAAAAGTCTGTTTTGTGCAGATTCCTACGTCAGCAGTGCTACCACCTCATATTTTATAACTAGTAACATGCATTGTATATGGTACGGTTTTTGTCAGCTGACATGCAACATCACGATACGATTTTACTAATTCTACATTGAGACATAATTAAAATTTTTCGCTTGAAAAACCTATCGCTGCCACTATGTATTGATTACATCAACGTGCGGCTTCACTGCGTATGCGAACTTTAATAGAAAATTTATTAAGATTATTGTTTTAGATTACTGACATTTCTTAAAACTTTTTGCTATTGAACTACTTGTAAATATTAAGAAATAGTGTACAAAACGTTTTAAAAATATTTTACTTAATTACCCAGCACTCTTTTTGCTGACCTCGTATTTTGTATACATGAATTTTGTTTCTCTTCTCTGCTAGTCCAATAATGTCGCTACAACACTTTTATTACTTTTTTCACATTTCATTAGATAAGGATTTGTTATCTTTAATTTTTTGTTATATATTTTTTTGTTCATTTGCTATATATTGATAACGGCATTCAGTTCTTATCAGACGTTTATATGCTTGTTTCAGTTAATATTTTATGAAGTGCAGTAAATATTTTGTGGGTGTATATAAGTAAAAAAAAAAAAAGTATACTTGATCATCACACAGAAGTGCTTTTTCCCAACTTCTTGTATCTCCCCGTATTGTACAAAAAGCATACGGTATTGTTTTAATGTTTGCTCTTATTAGCCTAGTGTAAACCCCATGAAATAGTTGTTGTTGTTGTTGTGTATGACTTTATTAATGGAATATTTACACTACAGTGGCATACTTGCATATGTATATCACAACTAAAGAAAGTAAATTGTCGCTTCAAAATTTATTTCATATTGAGGGCATTATTACAAATATTTTGTTTCAGATTGTGTTGTGATGTAAAAGAAAGGTGTGTACTTTGTGTATTTATTAATGTCATTCAATGTATGACAGACAGTGTTGTTGAATTTATGTATTTGTTTTGTTAATAAATTTTTTTCGTGTTTTTGTTTATTTGTTTCGTCGTTCGGTCTTAGTTTTAAGTATGTATATTTGCATTTCTATCTGTTAGTTAGTTTTTAACAATATCTTTATTTAATTTTTTACGTGGGTCGTTCCGTAAGTAATGGGAAAAATAAAAGATATTGCTGATATAATATTTTAGGTGCTTGTTATAAGCACGAAAAAATTTTGATTTGCTATGACGAGGAGCATTTGACGAAGAACGCCGCTATTGTGAATATCACGCAGTGTGATTGAAAAAAAAAAGGTAAAACATAAACAAAGAAAATACAAAATAAATAGCTTTAATCCAGGTAACGAAGAAGACCTGGTTTGTCGACCGGCGGCGGCTGAACAAAAGAATCTACGGCGGCGGCTGAAAGTCGGCTCAAGCCGAAAACGTCGGCTAAAAAGTAAAAACTATGGCGGCGGCCTAATCGGCTAAAAAAGGCACGTTTTATTTATCATTTATTTCTTTTGAGTAAATTAAATTGAAAAATTTTCTTTCTCTTATTTTGTTGAAGTTGAAATGCCTAAATAATTATACTTTTTAATATAAAACTAACGGCTCAGCCGGTGTCGTCGACTGAAAATTTTAGCCGATGCCACTTAAATCTTTTTAATATATACATATTTTAAGATTTTCAAATAACTTATGATTTTGTGCCAAATATGATTTCACCATCATACATTATTTTTAAATTTTTGAAAAAATGCAACCCTGGTCTAATGAGTTCTTATGGCCTTTTGGAAGTTTTCATAATGTTTGAAAATCTTTATAGCTCTGAATGTATATGCCTAGTCATCATATTTTTACATATATACTCCTCTCGGGAAAGAAGAACTTTTCTTTAGCTCTACTTTGTGTTTTTAAAAAAATTTTCCCCAAAATATATTTACTCATGACATAACTAAGACAAAACTGATAAGAATTTACTTACCAAAATAACTTTTATAGTTAACAGCATTACAAAGCCAGCAAGCAATAGTTAGTAATACAGGCTCTTCCAATAAATACTTCCAAACTTTGAAAGTTGATGACGCTGTCGATTGGATTTTCATTTATTCATTCCACTTTGCTAAATCGGTATGGACGGATATAGCATTGAATACTTTGCTCAAATGATAAAAACAATTT
This sequence comes from Tachina grossa, assembly GCA_949987645.1. Classification (NCBI taxonomy): domain Eukaryota; kingdom Metazoa; phylum Arthropoda; class Insecta; order Diptera; family Tachinidae; genus Tachina; species Tachina grossa. The sequence continues at coordinate 30,718,760 of OX465275.1, forward strand.
GTAAAAATGGGGGTTATGTTCGGGAAACGTTTTGAACGAGCATTATAGGTGAATGAATAAAAAACTTTTGTTGGCCAAAATTAAATGATATTGAGTCCATCCAAGTGCAATTTCAACAGAATAGCTCATGTCATATTTGACGATGTGCACGAGGGATTTGAGGGCTTGTTCATCTTACATGTAGATAATGTGAATTGGATATTTTCACCCATTAAAGCTGTGACATATATTTGCACAATATTATATATTATACGTAACAGAGAATTACAAAAGTATAGTTTTAAGTACTATTTGAATATTTACCATCAAACAACTATAAATGCGTACAGCTAAAAATATGCGAACAAATGCATAAATTTTAGACCAAATACGTATAACTATAAACATCCAACACAAAACGACAAAAACTAGAATTTATAGACTATATCAGCCACAATCATATGCATGAGTATAAAAAATACACTCGCAATTAATCGGCTACATATGTGTGTATACAGGGCTATTTTATTTACTCAAAGACATAAAACAGTTTTCAAACAGCTACACACACATACACACACGCATTTTCCATTCCATTGTAAATAGAAATGTATCTACATGGTGGCGAATGACGAACTATATAATATCTCCAGTAGTATGCGTATTTTTCTTTTTACCTGCTTAAATATCCATAGCCGGAGTATAAGCATACTCAGGCTATAAGTATGACAGAAAGGCAAAGCGCTTGATATGCATGTGTCCTTTTTATTTTCAATTGTAGCGTATCTTAGCTTTTCACATTAATGGAGTACAGATGCTCTTTTATGTTGGAATCGGCTATAGTCATAGTTGTTTGAGATAAAATATATGAGCGTACGAATTGTTTGCGGTACAATTATGACCATACGTAGTTAGTAAAATTAAGACTAATTACTTATGCATATTTTTTTCATTCTCTGATATGTAAAAACATCGATAGTCCTATTAAACATATACAGGTCAATTATGTAAAAAAATTCCGCAGGGAATTTCTCCCAGGGAACAATTCCAACTAAAAGTAAATGATAGGGAAAACAAAAGAAATTCTAATTGGAAAAGGAGAAATTCCCTGCGGAATTTTTTACATAATTGCCCTGATAAAAAAAAAATTCGACGATAACACTTCGTTTTATTTAAATTTAAAAACCGAAAGAGCTTAATGAAATACCCTTTAGCTCAGCAAATCTTATCAATTGATAAGATTTTATCAATTGATAAGATTTTGGGTCTTAATGAAAGTAATCTCGACAATTTTATATATATTTAATATACGTACATATATATTTACATATGTATGTATACAATATAAAAAAAATTCCATACTTTTAAACAAAGTAAATTTCTTTTAACTGATTACAAATTCAATAAATATTTATATTTACATATGTATTTATATATGTTAACATATATTTATATATTTATATATATATATATATTTATATATATTTATATATAAATATATATACTATCTGAGTCCGTCAAACGTTGTCTTAAACTCAATGACTTTTTTTCTTAGAAATTACTCAACACAGAGGTCACTTGTTGGGTCAAAAACAAAACGAAAACCTACTGGTTGAAAATTTCAGCTCCAAAGTTTATGAATCAAGAAAACAAGATTGTGCACTCTTCCGCAAAAAAAAATTCTACTCCGCATCTACGTCAATACAGAATAAAAACGTGTGTTTACTGTAAAAAATGTATGTGAAAGAGAGAGAGAGAGAGAGAGAGAACACGTTCCAGATACAAAGGTATGTATCTTTATTTATATATTGATCAGGCTAAATGTCGTATCGCTTTATAAGCCAAATTACATGTGATAATTGTTAATGAACAAATAACATCAGAGTTAATTGTAAATCTTCTGACAAACACGTAGTAGAAGGGAATAACCAGCTGTTTTCGAAGACCACTACACCTTCATCATCAGTTTCAGTTAATATGTATTTTTGCTTTATATAATCAGCCATTGTTGCAAATGGAATGTGTGAATTGTTTTGATTCATCGTATTACAATTAACAGAAAACTTTTTTATAATGAAAGCTCAATTTTACCATCTCTTTATTTACAATAGACTCGCTATTGTAGTCTGTTTTTAGGGTTCCGTACACCAAAGGTGAAGAGGACCCCTATTGTTTTCGATACGCTGTCCGTCTGTACGTCACACGGTATTTTCTCAGGAACCGTAAGAGCTACGGACCTGAAATTTGGACACAGTATGTAGAACCTTGGCCGCTACAACAACAAATATATGAGAATTAAAAATTAAAGGGTGTTTCAAAACAAGCAACGAAAAATGTTAAAATCCCATGTAATATACATACAATTGTAACAATTTCAATTGAAACTTGAAATTTTTATAAAATTAGTGTATTTCTATACAGACTACAACAATTAACACTAAAATTTAAAAAAATTAAAATTAAAGGGTGGTCCATCAGTTAATGCAATTTTGACTATGTAATTTAGACAATTTGCTATATCTTGGAAGCCGTAAGAGGCAAACACTTGAAATTTTCAAAAGCGGTAAAACTAAAAAAACCGCAAAAAAAAATCGCCAAAAATTAAGAAAAAATCGCCAAAACGAAAAAAAATCGCCAAAATTAAAAAAAATGTCTAACACTAAAATAAATCGCCAAATTCGAAAAAATCGCCAAAATGAAAAAAACGCCAAAGTGAAATAAACGCCAAAAATCGAAAAAAATCGCCAAAACGTGAAAATGTCGCCAAAACTAAAAAACAAAAATTTAAATAAAAAAAATCGCAAAAATTAAAAAAAATCGCCAAAAAAATAAAAAAAAAATCGCCAAAATGAAAAAACGCCAAAAAACCGAAAAAATCGCCAAAACAAGAAAATAAAGTGTCAAAACTAAAAAAAGAGCCAAAACTTAAAAAAATCGCCACAACCGAAAAAACGCAAAAAACGCCAAAACAAAAAAACCAAAAAGACCCCAAAAACGAAAAAAAATGCCAAAACTATATATTATATAAGATGAAGTTTGTATTAAATTACATATCTAGTGTTCGTACGGAACCCTTCGTGCGCGAGTCGGAGTCGCACTTTACCGAATTTTTTACTTAGATTTTTTTTGTGATCTCTGATCTATTTGTGTATCAAATTTCAGCTCTCTGTGCGAATTATAGTTTTAAAGGCATGACGCCGCATACCGGAAAAAACTTCTTTGTTTTAAGATTTTCCCATTGGCTTACTCTACACTTACTTGTGTATAAAATTTCAGGTCTCTAGCAAAAATTAAATTCTATGTGCATTATACCTCCCACTATTTTAAACTCACAATTTTGTTCATGTTAATTTTCTTCTAAGATATGCTAGACGGCAGTAGATTACACACGGGGCTAACATTTTATAGTAGTGATCACGCCCACTTTTTAAGGTGATAGTTTAAAGTATTTTATACCTGCAACGCGTATGCAAGGTTTCACTAAGTTGGCTTGAGTTAAAAGCTGTATATTAAGTTTTTAGTTCCAAACAATATTAGCATAGCCCCGCCCATTCTGGTAAAATTTTTTGAGTTTTCAGATTTTTCTAGTTTGTTTCTCACCTAGACCTACTTGTATATCAAATTTCAGCTCCTTAGCGCAACTTTTAATTTTTAATTCTTATGGGCGTAACCCTGCACACTTTTCCAAAGTCAAATTTTTTTGGGCCAGTGCTAATTATTCGTGTCTAGTTTCGTTACAAACGGATAATAATAGTCAGATAAATAGTATATCTAAATATGCTGAGCCGCAGGGCATTAAAATCGGATTGAAATTGTATGGGGGCGTCAACGCCCACTTTTAAAAAAAAAATTTATAGCCTTGCGTTATCGCAGTATATGTGCCAAATTTCAATAGAAAAAGCTTCCATTAAGCGCCGTATATTAGTTTTTTAATTCTGACTTTTATGGGCGTAGCCCCGCCCTCCTGGCTAAAATTTTTGGGTTTTCGGATTTTTTATTTTATTTCTCACCTAGACCTAGCGCTGTATCGAATTTCAGTTCAATAGCACACATTTTAATTTTAATGGGCGTAGCCCCGCCCTCCTGGTTAAAATTTTCGGGTTTTCAGATTTTTCTGGTTTATTGCCCACCTCGATCTTCTTGTGTACCAAATTTTAGCTCTCTAGCGATAGCGGAAGTGCTTCATCAATTTGATGAGTGTGTCAGTGGTCAGTGAGTATGTCTTAAAATATGCACTTTTTGCACCTCTATATCTCCGGAACGTTTCATTTTAAAACTTTCAAATTTCGCGTATGAGGTTATATGAATTTATTCTAATTGTGATTTATATATAATAATTTTGCGATTGCGGGGAACAAAGTTAAGAGGGCGGTAAAAACAGCTCGAATGGCTTCGTGTAAATATACACACTGCGTGCATTGGAAAGAACCCTGGCGCACTACCGTGCGCCTAGATGATTTATAGTGATTGTCAAAGAAAATTTTTCCTTTTGAAATAACTTTATTTTACGTTGAATTAACACATACGTACTCCTAAAATCAAAATGAAGAATCGTGTTGTATCAAAGTTATTCCAAGTTAGATCAACATAAATTTAAATTAATGTAGTAAGTGATTTTATTAATTATTTAACTAACGTGTGGTTGACATAGACATCAGCAAAAATTTTGTATGTAAATTTAATTAAATAGGCTTCCCCGGCCAAGATTTGAACTCGGAACTCATCGCGTGGTAGTCAACGTGCCTACCCCTGCAGCCACAACAACTGTAAATATTCTTAAAATAAACACTAAATATGTACCATCTTTAATTATATTATAATTTAACATTATTTCTTATCATTTAACATACAATTTATTTGAAAAGTTTTAGTTTTATTTAAAAAAAACAAAATGCTTTGACTTCAAAAGATTTAGTTAGAAAAAATACAAAATACTTTTACTTGACTCCAGGATTAGAACCTGCGATCCTTCGACTGCAAGACTAGTACACTGGCCTACCAGCCAGCCAACATAAAAAAACAACAACAATACAAAAACAACCTACACAACTAAGCCCAAAAGTGTATTGCAGCTATGAACAAAGCAAATAAACACCAACACACTTAAACAACATATTATTTCTTGTAAAATTAATGTGATTTTAATGAAGTTGTATCAACCTTTTGGCATGGTGATTTTACATTGGTATTTTTTTCTGTGTGTTAGGTTTGTATATTTTAATTCTCAATCATACATTAAAAGTCTTATTATAAACATATGTACATAAACATTTCTTAATGCACTAGTAATCCCTAATTATTATTTTACTTATTCAGTAAAAAAATTGTATTATTAAAAATACACTGAAATTGATTATTGAGGGATAAGCACATTTCACTGTTGCTAATGCAGATTATGAGGGAAGCTTTACCCAAAAATGCGTAAGAACAACTAGAGATATTGTATTAGACTTTAATTTAAACAAATGAGAAGTTTAAACAAATGAGAAGCTAAATGGTGAAGTAAAAAAAATAAATAAATAACACGTTGTCTATTGAGTTCTTGTTTCAACTTTCATATAAGTTAAACTTCTCATTTATTTAAATAGAAATTTAACTCAATATCTCTAGTTATTCTAACAATTTCTTGGCAACATGGAAATGCGCATGGAATCCAGCTAACAACTCAATTTTAATGTATTTTTATTAAAAAAAAAAAAATATTTTACTGAATAAATAAAATAATAATTTTGGGTTATTAGTGCGTTAAAAGATTTCAAAATAAATCAAATTATAGAGTGTATAGATGAAAAAACGTATATTATAGCGTTTTAATTAGATGAAGATGTCATTCAAATAATTTCAAATTGCAGAGGGTACAATGGATTTTTTTATTTCTTTTAGGATTCTTCAAGGACCTCTGAAAGTTCAAATTATTTAGAAACAAAAATTAACGAGTTTCAAGTTATCAAGAGTCTAATGTGCTTATATGCACATTCATTTTAAATTTATTGGGTTACACATTATCAAGAGTCCACTGTTTTTATATGCATTTATATATTATTTTCTTTTTTCTGTTTGATTACGTAAGTAGCTATTATTTTGCTTTTTTTTGCATATTAACAAACCATCTACGATTATCTTTGATTAAATAATGATATATTGTTTTATATGAACTGATTATTTTTTAGATTTATAATAATGTCAGTGTTAAAACATATTTATCACTTCACGATTTGCGCGCTGCTTTTTCCCTTGTTTCACATTTTATTTAAAAAAAAAATACCACACTGATAATGCAAGAAGCGAAAAAAGTGTTTCTACTGCGGATGCGGACTTAATAAAATTATGTATTTACAAATTTATTCAGAGTTTTAAAAAAAAGAGTTATATATAATAATAATCAATATATATGTATATGTGTATGCAGATATTAAATAAACGCGTTTAACAAACGTTGCAACGATATCCGTTCGATAATGACAATAAATATAAACTAAACTTTTATAAGTTCAATAAATATAAATATCTCTACAATAATTGTATTGTATGTCACTTTTTTTTATTATTATTTGTATAAGTGTTTGTGTGTGTGTGTTTTTTGTGTGTGTGTGTGTTTGTGTGTGTGTGTGTTTGTGTGTGAGTAATTTCACATGTGTATACATACATGTGGTTTGTATGAAATTACCACACTACCAATCTACCAAATGACCATTAAGCAAGTTAAGGAAATGAAATTGGTGCTGGTAGTGGCAGTGGTAGTGTTGGCGTTACCAGCAACAACATTAAACCTAGAAAGCTTTAAAATACTAGACAAATGTAGACAGACAGTATATGAGTATACATATGTTTATAGCATACAATACGAGTACATTTGTACAGCCAAATGTTCGTTATTGGTTTTTAATACTTTATAAAAACATTGACACACAAACACGCACAAATATTAAAAAATCTCCACACTTCTTCCCTTTTAATACATTTTCATTTTTATATCTACCTACACCCCCTTAATAATAAAGAAGAAGCAAAAAAAATAACATATGTAAAAGAACTAAAACCAAATTATTGAAATCCATGAATGAAGTCGTATGTGTGTTGAAAGCTTTTTGTCGATAAATAATGATTACCAGCTGTCAAATATACTCGTACATTAAAACAAGAAGAGAAGAAGAAAGACCAGTAGCTATGATAGATATATGTATATTCAAGCTAGTTTGAAAAAGGGCTTTAAGGAAATAAACTTCGAAACAAAAAAATTGCGAACGGAAACTTCAGGTAATATAAAGGATTCCAAGTTGTCGAATAAGGGCGAAATACTGTCTTCATTGAGGTTTAAAGTAGCTCGAGTAAATCAGCCCATCTATTATATATACAATATTATTGTATATGTTGTTGTACATGTTATTGTCATTTGGACCCATACTATGCAATAAATGGCACAATATTTTCAAAGAAAATATTACCCAATTTTCCTAAAAGTAAAAAAGTAAACAACTTTGGCCAATGTTGCCACTACATTAAATAATTGTCTTCATTGTACAATAAAAATCAAAAGTCTTTTAATATTTGAACATGACATACATATTGACAATATTATTGTATAACACAAAAGATTGCGCAATTAAATTGAAAGTAAGTGGTCCTTTTATTCTTGAAAAACTTTATTCGAATAGTCGATTAAATTGTAGTTTTTAGGGTTCGGCACAACGAACCGTTACGATGTCCGTCTGTCTGTCTGTCACAGGCTCTGTTCTCTAGAACCATAAGAGCTACGTACCTGAAATTTACACAGCACATGTAAAACTTTGGCCGCTACAACATTAAGTACATGACAGTTAAAAATTAAATAGGCACTCTTGAAATTTTCAAAAACGCTAAGACAAAAAAAATCGCAAAATAAAGAAATCGCCAAAATGTTAAAAACGCAAAAAAACTCAAAAAATATCAGAAATTAAAAAAAATCGCTAAAGCTACAATAATTCGCCAAAAACCAAAAAAAAAAATGCATAAACGAAAAAAAAATCAAAACAAAAAAAAAAACACTAAAAGAAAAACAACGCCAAAACCCGAAAAATATCACATAAACGAAAATAAGTGACAAACCTAAGAAAAAGCACCAAAACTAAATAAATCGTCAATAACCGAAAAAAATCGCCATAACGAAAAATATCCCAGAGCTAAAAAAATCGCTAGAGCTAAAATAAATCGCCAAAACCAAACACAAAATCGAAAAAACGAAAAAAACGCCTAAACTAAAAAAAAACTCCAAAATAAACGCCAAGAACCGAAAAATATTCCATAAACGAAATTCAGTACCAAGACTAAGAAAAATCACCAAAACTAAATAAATCGTCAAAAACTGAAATAAAATCGACAAACGAAAAAAAGTTTTAGAGTTAAAAATCGCTAAAGCTAAAATAAATCGCCAAAAACCGAAAAAATCGCAAAAACGAAAAAAGCCAAAAACCGAAATAATGGGTGTTTTTTATTGAGGTATAGAACTTTAAGTTGGCAGCACTTTTTTAACTGGCGGCCATTTTGTCACCTGTTAATTGATTAATATTTAGTTTGGTTTGCCATTTTATCATAAACAGGTTAACAAAAGAACAACGCTTGCAAATCGTGCAAATTTATTTCGAAAATAATGGTTCAGTTCGCGAAGTTTACCGCAAGCTCCGTCCATTTTATGGTCGACATAATCGTCCATCAGAGCAATTAATTCGGTTAACCATGGATCGTTTTCGCATTACGTTTACTCTGTGTGATAATACGCATCCGCAGAGACGTCGAACAGTGCGCACCGAAGAAACAATTGCCGCTGTAGAGCACAGTGTTGAAGAGGACCCGAATGAATCGATTCGCCACCGTGCACAGCAATTGGAGCTTTGTCCATCAACTTTATGGAAGATTTTGCGCAAAGATCTTGGCTTGCGACCTTACAAGATCCAGCTTGTGCAAGAATTAAAGCCGCGAGACCATGCAATGCGTCGTGATTTTGGTGTATGGGCCGAAAATGAGATTGATCTCGATGCTGATTTTCATCGCAAAATTTTGTTCAGTGATGAGGCTCATTTTTGGTTGAATGGCTACGTCAACAAGCAAAATTGCCGCATTTGGAGTGAAGAGAATCCACATGAGACCCTTGAGACGCCATTACATCCACAAAAACTGACTGTTTGGTGTGCTCTATGGGCTGGTGGAGTCATTGGGCCATACTTCTTCCGAAATAATGCTGGAGAGTCAGTTACCGTTAATGGAGACCGGTATAGAGCCATGATAACCGACTATTTTGTTCCCGAATTGGATGGCATGAATGTGGATGAGTTGTGGTTCCAACAAGACGGCGCTACATGCCACACAGCGCACGTCACAATCGATTTATTGAAGGAAACATTCGATGAGCGCATAATTTCGCGGAATGGACCTGTCAATTGGCCACCAAGATCGTGTGATTTGACACCATTGGATTATTTTCTTTGGGGATATGTGAAGTTGCTCGTCTACGCCAACAAACCAGAAACGTTAGGGGACTTGGAAGCCAACATTCGTGGCGTTATTGCCAACATACGGCCCCATATGCTCGAAAAAGTGGTTGAAAATTGGACCTGTAGAATTGGCTTTATTCGAGCCAGCCGCGGCGGCCACATGCCCGAAATCATATTTAAACATTAATGGCATAAAATTATCCTTCCAATAAAGCCACGATTTTCTTGTATTTTATATCAATTCGAAGTTCTATACCTCTAAAAAAAACACCCGTTATATCCCTTAACGGAAATAAGTGCGAAAACTTAGAAAAGCACCAAAACTAAATTAATAAAAATCAAAAAATCGCCAAAACTAAAAAAAGTCCCAAAGCTAAAAAAAAATCGCTAAGAACAAAATATATCCAGAGAAACCGAAAAAATCGCCAAAAAAAAGCGCCGAAACTAAGAAAAGGCCAAAAGAAAAAAAAACGCCAAAAACCTAAAAGTGTCCCATAAACGAATATAAGTGTTAAAACTAAGAAAAATTACCAAAACTTAGTAAGTCGCCAAAAGTCTAAAGAAATAGCCAAAACGGAAATAATTCCTAAACAAAAATCGCTAAAGCTAAAAAAATCCTCAGAAATCTCATAAAGGAAAATAAAAGCCAAAACTAAAAACAAACACTAAAAGCAAAAAAAAAAAATCGGCAAAAAACCGAAAAAAAGATTTTACGGGGAACTTAAAATTCTTTTAAAAATTTCTACCTAAAGCCTGGTACTCTGTTCAATATTTCACGCGAAATGCTGTTAAACTACATATCGCACATTTACTTCAATAGTGGCATAACTCAAAAAACCAGTTTTGCAGAAATCGCGTTTTAAGTTTTCAATTTGCATACAACTCAATGGAGAAATGAAAAAAGAATTCTTCTCTCAGGAGGTGATGGTATAAGCTATTTATTTATATGAAATTTTTACACAAGATACGAAATGCCGCATCTTTCTGCATCATTAACTCAAAAAACAAATTTTTTGAGTTATGCCACTATTAAAGCAAATGTGCGATATGTATAAAAAAAATTGGCAGGAATTGTTCATGAAAAAATGTTGCAGAAATGGTAATCTGCTTCACTTGGGAAAAACATTTGAAATGAACATATCTTCAACATTTTAAGTTTTCATGCGAAATAAGTAGAGTTCCACTTGTTTCGTACGGAATTTACAACAAACACATGAAATGTTTCTACAAACATAAAAACTGTAGCATAGTTTCGGGAGCCAATTAATATTATTTACATGTCAAATTTTTCGTACGTATTAATCAATGTTGATAAACATTTTTCACAAATTTGAACAGAATACCATGTTTAAGGTAATATACATATATTTATATCAGTGATCTGCATGATTACGATTCAAACGGCATAATTTTGCATTTTCTAAAATGAATATTGAGCTAGCACTTAACATTAACAAAATGAATGATGCTATTGCATGATTCATATCAATGAGACTGTTGTTAATAAATGCCTGTCATTGCTTGCAATTTAGATTCATTCATATGACTCACTAAAGCAATGAATAAGTATGATTGTTTTGAATACTTCTTAAACCACTTCTGACAAATATAGTTTTATGTAATATTATAAAATAAAATAGCTAGGCCCATTCTTTTTTATAAATTATTTTAATATGAGAAAAACTATTAATTAACACAAAGAAGAGATAGATTTTTTCATTTTATTTAATTTTTTTATTACACGAAAAAACTCCATTTTCGAAATTTTTTATTATTTCTGAATACATTCTGTTAAATTTTCTAAAAACACTTTTTAATAGTTTCTTAATGCTATTTATTTATGTGTGGAAATAATTACTTAATGTTTTATAAACTGAAGACTTCATCTAGTCAACGTGCTTTTGTGAGTTATTTGATTACTATACAAAACAATCAAACAACAGTACGAATTTTTTATGTATGTTTACTGACAACACTTAAAAAAAGAGAGTGAGGAGTTAAAGACAGTCAGTTGTTAGAGAGGCAACACTGCAAGCAATATCATTAGTACATATTGATGTTAAAAAACAAAACAAAAGCATTGTAAAAGTGAGTGGAGAGCGAAAGTGAATCAACTCATACAGTTCACTGAAAATAATATATATACATATATATAGCCTATATATAGCCTATAGGCTAAGGTTTTTATAGTATTATATAAGTAGTGACCGTACGGAACCCTTCGTAAGCGAGTCATGGTCTCACTTTACTAAATTTATTTTCGATTAATCGTGGAAAAATTATTTTCTATATAATAATAAAATAGAATAATAGAGTACAATAAGAGTAACAAATAAATATTACTCAAAATTAAAGCACAGTTGATGTGGCAGGCCAAAGAAGGAGCCTCTTTTCATTAGATTTTCAAAAAAATTATATAGATTTTATGTATATTTTTTATCAAAATTTTTCGTATGATCTTCGTTTGAAAACATTCCAACTACAAAATCGTAGACACACTAACGAAAAAAATAAATTTTTTAACAAAACGGAAGGATAAAACATGACTGAATGTCGACTGACTACCTTTAACGATTGTAAATGCACGTTTGCACTTGGCAAAAATTTAACCAAAGAAGCGTAACCACTAAATACTAAAAAAAAACCTCTTTGAATTCAGACAAAAACCTATTAAATTAAACAGTTTCTAATTGTTTTAAATATTATTATATTAAATACAATTAATAATAATTTTCACTGGCTGTAATTTTCTTAAATAAATTCTCATGAAAAAATTTATGAAAAGTTTCATAAAAAAATTCATAGAAAAATGGAAAAAAAAACTCACGAAATGTTTAATAAAAGCATCTCTATATCGAGCCATAAACGTTAAAAAAGCCAAAGCAATTAAATTTTTGAGCCTCGTTTTTTTTTTTTTTTTACGAAAATCGATTATTTGCCATCGCAGTTAATCGATTTTTATGAAAAAATTAGCTTCCAAGATTATCTCGCTTTAGCTTTTTTGCCAGTTATGGCACGATATAATATCAATTTTCTTGGAAATTTTTACGAATCATGCAAAATTATTTTTAAAAATTTTTTTAAAGATTTCATTAAAAAACGTTGCCTAATATTAATTTTCTTTGAAAATTTTATAAAACAGTTTTTATAAAACAGTTTAACTTAATAAACAGGTAGGTATGTATCTGAACCAAAATATTTTTCATTAGTATTTAGTGGTCACGCTTTTTTGTTCAAATATTTGCCGAGTATGACCGTACCTTTAGACTATCAACTTGCAACAAATGTGTGTACAACAAAATCAGCAACAACAAAAGGTTTTAATCGGACACTCAGTTATATAAGTGTGAGTGGGTGTGTGGGTGTATTAGCTTTTGTGTTTTACAATTGATTGGTGTGCGTGTGTGAGTGTATAATAAAAAGGATAATTTTTACCACACTCATACTCTACAGTTAGAATTTTTATATACATTTTTTATTTCTATAATTTTATTGACAATTTACTACCATGTCAACATTGCACATAAACAAGAATATTGACAATAAAGCACAGTGATTAGACTATTAAGGGAACTTGTTGTTAATGTTGTTTTTATTGATTATTATTGTTATCTTGGGCTCACAAAATTGAATGTGAATCTAAAGTTAGTAATTTAAGGGCTCTAGTTATATTTATTTCAATAGAAATTATTCGTGATTGAAGGTGATAAGTTTCGTATGCGCCTAATTGTTAAGCAACAAATACTGTAGCTAGTTTTTAATGTAACTGAGCACACTTTCAAAAGGAAGCCAACCCCATATTATAATCTACATATCGTTAGCTGAAATGCGTAATCACTTAATTACACTTTCTTGTATTTTAAAAGAGAGAGAGAGAGAGAGAGAAAAAAAACTAAACATTGATTGAAAGCTCCTTTATTTGCATTTTGAATTTGACTGATTTTTATGATTAAGGTTTGTAAATTGTGTTTCTATAATAAATATTAGTGTATAATAATATAAAATAATAAAATAATTAATTAACTTTTCGTTAGATATGTGCTTTTGCATTTCAAGTGACGATATAATAAAACACCCCACCATCTGATAAAGAAAATTGTTGAACTCCCATATAGGGAGCACTAGACAGTTGAATAGTTCCTCTTTTATTAAAAAAGGGAAAGGGCCGCCGAGCAGGAAACAGAAAAGCTACTGTCCAATCAACAACAAAAAATAAAACGAAGGGTTGTGGATTGAGTACTTCTAAAACTAAAAAGCTATTGAGTTCCATTAAAACCCTTTACGATTAGTTTGAAAAGTGTAACGAATAAAGAGAGCAACGTCGTACCGAATGTAAATTTTGAGAATCGTGAATCCGAATATTTTATTCACATGTTTGCAAGATTAAATATTTACCATTTAATTAAATTAATTACACAGTGTACGCACCATGGTGCCACGGTAGCCTAGTGGGTAGTGTGCTAGGCATAAGTAGGGGTTCGTTGGTTCGATTTCCACCAAAGACTCTTTGATGTTTCATTCACTACAAACGGTTAAGGTCCTTGTTACAATGCTTGTCAAAGTAAGTTACTATATAATTTGTGACATTTAATAAGTAAATAAAATAAATGCACATTGAAGAAATCGGGTGAATTTACAATGTGTTGCAAGATATGTAATTGATGCAAGTAAAAAAAGTTTCAGAAAGTATTACATATGAAATTTTAAATGAAACTTTACATGAAATTTTTTATTACATTTTTAATAAATTATTGTTTTCAGGTAATTTTTCTCACATTTTTTTTATTAAACTTTCAATGATGTTTTTTTTAGAAATTTTTGTATTTATTTTTATGAAACTTTTCATTAAATTATTCATGAATTTTTTTAAAGAAATTTTTCATAAAATTCAAACACACAATAGCAAAATACTTTTTTCACGAACTTTTTCCTGAAATTCATTATGAAATTTCATGAAAAAATCACGCTATCAGTTAAAAAAAAATTTCAAAATCGTTTAAATTATCATAAATAAAATTTTTAAATTATCATTTCGAAAGAAAAATACGCCAAAAAAAGATTCATTTTCAAAAAACAAAATGCACTAGATTTCATTAAATTGAATAAAAAAATTTAATTAAAAATTTCATGATAAGTTTATTAAAGATTTTACAAATCTTGAAATTTTTTATTTTAATTTTACAAAAATGCTTATGACAAATATTATGACAAAGCCGCTACCAATTAATCAATTAAAAAAAATATTCAAAAAAAGTTTCATGAAAAATTTCATTAAAAAAAAAAATCAATACAAATTTTACTATACATATATACATATTATTAACTTTGAGATTTGTAATAAAATTTTTCGCCTGCTCTAATTTTCTTAAATTAAGAAAAAATTTATTTAAAAAAAAATATATGAAAAAATTTATTTACAAAAATATTATGAAAAAATTAAAAAAAAATCAATAAAAATTTGCTGAAAATTTCATTAACAGATTGTGATAAAAACTTTTGCATTATCAATTTTCTTAAATAGTTTTATCTTACGAATTTGTTATAAATTTTTTTTTTAATTTTCATTAAAAAAAATTATTAAAAACGTTTAAAAAAACCTTCATGAAAAAAGTTTCGTGATATCAATTTTCTTGAAAAATTTTATAAAAACTTTCCAGAAAAATTTCACAAAAAAAATTCATAAGCAATTTCAATAACAATTTCACGAAAACTCTTACACTACGAATAGACGAACAATTTTTATTTCTGAATATAAGAAATAACGTCGGCAGAATGACGTCACAAAAAAGATTGTGTTCAAACTTATTTTAAGGGGTGGCTAGACGTATAATGTTGAAACTCAAAATTTAGGTTGTCGTATGCATAGAAAGTGCGCATTTTACGTTTTAATTTTTTAAAACTTCTGCCACAAAGCATATAATTTAAGCTTTTGCATGATTTTTTTGTAATAAACTTATTATTTCTATTTTCCCGCCATTATTTTCTACGAAAAAGTTAAATATGACAGCTTGTGTCCTAACATAATTGCTCAAACTTGTGTTTGAGCAATTGTTTCCAAACATGTGTTTGAACACTAACATTTACGGTTTACACAGTCATTTTTTGTGTTAGCAACAGATTTTGACAATTGCCAACACAAAAATTTCCAAACTTATGTCTCGTGTAATCTCACTGTTATGAAAAAGTGTGTTCAAAATGTCATTAAAAGTTTTATTTTTTTTTTTAATTTATTAAAAATTTTATAATTTTTTTTTAATTTTATTAAATTTTATTGAATTTTATTAAAAATTTTATTAAATTTTATTATAAATTTTATAAAAATTTTTGTTAAATATTTTATTAAATTTTATTAAAAATTTTATTAATTTTTATGAAAAATTTGATTAAATTTTATTAAAAATTTATAAAAATATTGTTAAATTTTATTAAAAATTTTATTAAAAAATTTTATTAAAAGTTTGTTAAAAATTTTATTAAATTTTATTAAAAATTTTATAAAAGTTTTGTAAAAATTTTGTTAAATTTTATTTAAAATTTTATAAAAATTGTGTCCAGAGTTTCATTAAAAAATTTATTAAGAATTTGATTAAATTTTTTTGAAAATTTTACTAAAAATGTTATAGAAATTTTGGTAAATTTTATTAAAAATTTTATTAAGTTTTATAAAAAATTTAATTAAAAATTTTATAAATATTTTATTAAAAGTTCTATTTAAAATTTTATAAAATTAAAAAAAAATTAATGAAAATTTTCCTAAAAAATGTTATAAAAAATTACATAATGCAAATAAAGTTTATGAAATCTTTCTTGAAACCATGCAAAAGAAACTTTCTTAATTTTTGAGTAGGAGGGGGTGGAATTAAATAAAATAAATCTCTTACTGAATAAATAATTTATTAAGTTTTAGTGTGATAAAAGTTTTAACTTTAACAAATTTCAAAAAAGTAGCAACAATATTTTTTTACTTCTCCCCTTCAAACACAAAATTAATGTTATTTATATTATTGTTTGCTTGCCAACGATAAAGTAATTTAAAGTGTCGATATCATTTATTTTAAAACAAGCAATAAATTTTATTCATTAAATAAGTAAGCATTAAACCCCAAATATGTTTCATAAATCTTTAAAATGATTACCATCTTTAATAAAATATCTGCCCCAGGTTAAAGTGTTCGATTTAAATGTCCTTTGAGAGCATGTTTATTTAAACATTAGAAAGTACACACTACGTAAATATCTATATATCAGTGCATTATAAGTAGGGATGTGTGTAGAACCTGGCAAATGCATATGTGAGGATACGTATGTTGGTTGGTCTTTTTGTGTGTTGCTTTGCAGAAACATAATGGAAACATGTCCTAAAACATGTACTCATACTTCTAAGCAAACATTAAACATTTATTGTTGGGGTGAAAAAATTGTTTTCGTTAAGGTGTCCTTAATGCGTTTCTCTTGCCAAGGGAATAAAAGTATTAATTTTTAGGTAAGATTCTCTAATAAAATCTGGCATGAATAGGACAATTTTTTGGAAAGTTCCTCTATTAAGGCTATCTATCATATGTTTCATTAACAGTATTTTTTATTTTTTATTTTTGTAATATAAAGTTTTATACTTTCTCTCATCGCCAATATTTTTATTCAATCCTGGCCAATGCACATTGTTCGATAGAACAAACAATACAATAACATGACCATGTATAATCACATTTCGCTTTCATTTATATTGCACTCTCATACAATTTTAGACTCGCACACATACACACACACACACATAGAGTCATACAAAATTGCAGACATAAGGATAGACGCACAATGACCAATGATTTTGCACAAAAGTTCATTTCGTAGCCCTTTAGTAACTTGACCACTATTGTTACAAAAACAACAGCTACTGCAACTACAAAGACAAAAATACACAAAAGTATAAGAACAGGAATTACAATCACAATCACAATCACAAACAAACAAGCGTAACAACGAAATCATGTTCAATAAATAGTTCGATAATATTGTAAAACGCATTAAAGGAATATTGATTAAAATGTTGTACGAGATGTCTCATAGAGTTTCTATGCTTGAATGTCGTATACAAGACAGGACATGTGAGTAGTTGTATGGGTATTTATATGTGTGAGTGAGTGTGTCTGTATTTATTTGAACAATACTTAGCTTCTATACTAAATCCTTTTTCCATTGTCTCTTTGGATTGTAGCTTTAATAACCTTTCTTTTTTTTCTTTGCTTTTATTACTTTTGTTTTCTCTATTACACATTTTTAAGGCTTTGCTGGATAACGAGCAGAACAATAAAATTGTTTAAACAATGGATTATAAATTTTGTATTAAAATTTTATGTATCAAATAACATTGTTGAAAATAATACTAAAAATACAAAATTGGTTTATTGCGAAAATTCGATAGAATATAAATGCGTTTTTGCTTCGAAATATTCAATAAATATATAAAAATTTACTTGCGAAAATTTTCGAAATCTTCCGAGCCGAATCAATTCACTATTTAACGACGTTTAGGAGAGCTCAACAGCTTTCTAATGTGGCAAATTTGCTTCCCAGCCTCTGACACATCTTTTAATTACAAAATATTTACATACACACATACACTCACACACGCAAATACACACACTTTAATACACATATATATTCATACGGACACCATTGTGAAAAAAGTCAAAAATATATCACAAAAATGGAAGTTTCCCAACCCTGAGATCAATCTTTTTGATTTTTCTGATTTCTTACACCAATCTCTTTCTTTTAAGAATTTAAGATATGTTTAATTTATAGAAAAAAGGAAAAATTTGTTTTAGTAAGTTACTTTTGTACAAAAAAAGTTAAAGTTTTCCAACCCTGGAATCGTCTTTTTAATTTGTTTAATGGTTTTTTTTATTTTAAATACCAATTTTTTTAGTACTCAAGCATAAAATAAGTTTATTTAATAAAAAAAAAATTAAAATTAATTTTCGGTAGTTAATTTTTTATATCACAAAGAGTGTAAGTTTCTCAACCCTGGAATCTGTATTCCTAAAAATAATCTTTTTTTAAGAATGTAAGATATGTTTAATTTATAGTAAAAAAGGAAAAATTCGTTTTAGTAAGTTACTTTTGTATAAAAAATAAGTTTTTCCAACCCTGGAAACGTCGTTTTAATTTTTTAATTTTTTTAATTTGAAATACCAAATTCATTCGTACTGAAGTATAAAATAAGTTAATTTTATAAAAAAAAAATTAAAATTACTTTTCGGTAGTTAATTTTATATATCACAAAAAGTGTAAGTTTTCCAGCCCTGGAACCATCCTTTTTAATTTTTCAGATTTTGTACACCAATACGTTCCCTTTAAGAATATAAGCTATGTTTAATATATAGAGAAAAAGAAAAAAAATGTTTTAGTAAGTTACTTTTGTATAACAAAAAAGTTAAAGTTTTCCAACCCTGGAAATGTCTTTTTCATGTATTAAATT
This sequence comes from Tachina grossa, assembly GCA_949987645.1. Classification (NCBI taxonomy): domain Eukaryota; kingdom Metazoa; phylum Arthropoda; class Insecta; order Diptera; family Tachinidae; genus Tachina; species Tachina grossa. Next base: position 30,737,684 of record OX465275.1, read on the forward strand.
TTTATTAATTTTTAATATCAAAAAAGTGGTTTTAGTAAGTTACTTTTGTATAAGAAAAAAAATTAAAGTTTTCCAACCCTCGAAACGTCTTTTTAATATTTTTAACTTTTTTTTTTAATTTGAAATACCAATTTAATTGTACTGAAGTATAAAATAAAAAGTTAATTTAATAAAAAAAAATATAAAAATTAGTTTAGGGTAGTTAATTTTCTATATCACAAAAATTTTAAGTTTCCCAACCCTGCAATTATCCTTTTTGATTTTTCTGATTTTTTAACCCAATCTCTTTCTTCTTAGAATATAAGATAAATTTAATTTATAGAAACAAGTAAAAATTTCTTTAAAAAAAGTTAAAGTTTTCCAACCCTGGAA